>OY763890.1:9732211-10343065 GCA_963667165.1 Barbarea vulgaris | reverse complement strand
TGGGAGAAAAGCTTTGTTTTATGTGAGAGTCCTCTCTGGATACGAAGAACGTAGAATCCGGAATTACAGATTGCAACTCGAGAAGCGTATCCAGCAGGTTCTTTTTTTTTTCTTGTCTCACAATGCCTTCAATCTATTGTATTAGAATGAATGGTAGAAGAAGATGATGAAACTTGTATCGTTCCTGCTTTTCGACTTTAGTTGGTCGTGTTAATTTGAAGAACCCTCTTTTTACTTGACTGGGAGGATGAGACATTGAAGAAACTTTTATGTTTATTCCTTGGTAAAGTAAAGCTGAAGTTTATTGTATGCAGGATAATCAACTTCAATATGTACTTCTCTGTTTATGATAATTGAGTAGTAATGTAACTTGGTAAACTACATTTGAAGTGACTGGTGAAATGTGATCTTCCTTTCAATAGTGTTTCCCAATCATATAGTAGACTTGGCTTTTTATCTGTTCAACAATACCTATGACTTCTAGAGGGTTGCTCATGTTTACCTTTTTATCTATTTCATATGATCAAAGTGATGGTAACCTTTGATCTTGCAGGCCCAACAAAGGAAAGCAGAGATAAACAGACTCCCAGAGCAAATTGTATTATCTGAAGTCCGCCATATGGTTGAGCAGATGCAGAATTTGAATAAGCAGATTGAGAATACTGTGAGTCTCTTGTCTTTATTCCCAGTCCAAAGTTTGCAAATGATTTTCTTCACTTCCATTAAGTTTATCGCTTGTTTAATCGACAATATATGTACACTAACTCATTAAGAGTGGTGCAAAATGTTTGAGATAGTATGTCCTTCAAGTGCTTTTGGTTCCGAAGCATTCAAAGAAAAGGGTAAACGCTTTTAGTTTCTTGGCGTTTGAGATTCTTTAAGCATACATTTTTGGAAGGAAAGAGCGAAAGCACTCGTCTGATTCTGTATTTCTTAAATCAAAAAGCTTTCATCTGTTTTCTTCTACTTTTGTCGGTGTCCGTAGAATTTCAAATCTAAGTTTGTTTTGGGTCTTTAACAACATAGGAGGCTCAGATTGAAGACTACTTCAAGCCGATAGACAAGCAAGCTAGTACTATAATGGAGATTCAACTCGAAGGAGAGAAGAAAATAATGGGGACAATGATGAACGCAACACAACAGGAAACTATAAGAAAGATTGAAGAAGCTGAGAGACTTGCTCGGGCACGTGCAAATGCAACCGTAGAGGCAAACACGGGAGAGAAGATCCAGGATACAGAATCCTCACCCAATGAAAAAGCTCAAGCAAAATAAAGACAGATTTTGTCTTCATGTTAACACAGAATAGATTCAGAGTCTCTAAACACCTCCAAGGGTTCTGATTCTCTTAGTTGATCAAGCTGAGATCGCAGCCTCACATTCGCTGGGTTTTAATAATTTGGAATTTGGTTGACTGAATAGAAGCAAGACCGAGATTGTGGTGTGGTCTGTCTAGCGTGCAAGAACTTTATAATAGGTGGCCCTCACAAAGTGACCACGTTTTGTCAATATAAGTTGTTTTCAAATGAACTTTGAATCATACACACTTGTTTCAACTTTGTCGGCACCATTTACTTTTTGGATGAGAAAAATGCTCACAGTTTAGAACTTAAAAGAGTGGTAAAGTGTGCGTTTAAACGTAGCAAAAGTATAACAATTCGGTGTTGGTGTGTAGTGTGCTTCAGATTAATGAGGGATTCTCCTTCTATATGCACATCAGTGATTTTGACAAAATTGGTATGTTCCTAAAGCTAGTAGTTTTGACACAGGGCACATAAACTCGTTGTTTCTCTACCTAGACTATAGCAGCCCGCACAATGCAGCTGCTTGTGGTGCGCATGTGATCGCAGGGTAACAACTACGGGAACTACTAGAATACTAAGACACTAAATCACTACTGTTCTTTCTCTCTTTGCTGAAACCTTACACAAAATATTTTGTAGTATCAAAACATTAGGTTTTACACGAGAGAAGAAAATGTGAGTTTCTTCTTCTTACTTGCTTTGGCTATGAAGAAACTCACGCATCTGATTGTGAACTTCGGATTTCACAACAAGTCGCATTCTCTTAGAGTCTTCCCAAAGAAGGCCTCCCCATTCCCGAGCAAAGTCACAAGCTGCCTCAAACACATCCTGCCAACATGATTTTGGTTACTGAGATTTACTAGAACGGTTTTGCAATATGGAGAAAACAAAATTTACGAGGATTTGGGTTTGTTACTTTTGAAGGAAATTCATCGTAGAAATGAGCCTGGGTCATCTCGATTCTCTTCAGATCTGCCTCCCAAAGCCGTATCTGCCAGAAACAATGCATTTCTGTTCATCAGCACAAGCCTCATGAATCGGGAAGCGGAAGAAGTATGCACTTTTCAAGCTATAAACCAATCCTACACACATTTTTATATAATTGACACTAGATGGGAGCAGAGAGAGAGAGAGAGAGAGTATAAACCTGGTCAGTGACGTTTTCTGGAATAGATGGGATTCGATCAGCACATCGTGGATGAGAATTCTGCTGGAGAAAAGTTATAATCTGTGACAACCAAAAGAAATGAATATTCAGACTTTTAAGAAGCATCAACAATTTGATCAACATCTCATGGACAGTGTGGGTCCAGTCCAGTGTAAGGATTCATGTATTGGATACTTCAAAAATGCTTTTCAACTGTACCTGGTCTGATGTGATGCCATTGTCAAACGCACTGTACAAACTTTCCTTTGTAATTGCACAAGCAATAAGGTTTGGAAGTTGGTACTCTATCCTGGAAAAATGAAGCAGGAACTACTTAGACCTAAAGGATTTCAAGTCACAGAAGGGTAGAGTTTTAGATCAACGTTCAGGAGCTTCTACCTTGCAAACAGACGTAAAATTTCACACTGTAACTTAGATGTGGAGTAAGCATACATCCTGAAGTTTGTTTCCATCACGACAAATCCCTGATGAGGAATAACAAACAACAAGGATACACAATATCAAGAAAATTTTCGGTAGTACGTAGAAATAGGAAAAGAGGAGAAAAGGTGTAACCTCTTTTCGCACTGATGAATCTGCCAGACTGACTGATAAATTAGTAGCCAGTTTAGTGGGAATAAACCAACTGTCTTTCCTTCCCTGTAATAATTATGAAAACCGGTTCAGCATATGATATACTTCTATATTCTCTCTACATTTAACTTTTTCAAATCTTATCTTCTTTTGGTAATGAATAAGATATCACAAATGGTCAAACCTGTTGAAGCTTCACTAATCCCAGGTCTGCAAGGTCTTTGAGTGTATTTCTTTGAACCTCTGTCAAGGTATTTAAGTTATACGCCTGAAATGTGCACAAGAATGTTTGAGCTCGACGAATTAATTAATAAGCCTCCAGCTAAATCAAATTAGAGTACAAAAGAACAAGAACGCTTGAAATGACTTTGTGATTTTCTGTTATACCTCACCAGTAACATGAAAACTAAGCTCTAACAAAAACGAAATCAAGTCAGCTGGATCTACATCTCGCTCCTGAACAACAATGACACTCAGTTATTCATACAGCGAAACTGATATATCGATTTAACTAGACCTTATCAAGGCATGATACAAACCTCGGCATTTGATATGTATTCTCGGATAATGTACCAGAGCTGGGAATTTGTATCCATCAGCTGCAAATTAGGGTCAATAAGGTTACTTACATGAATACAAATAATAAGAGATCAATGACTCACGTTTTGCATACCAAAAACTGGAAGCCACTCTCAGTTAATCTCGGGCCATCTCTGTCTCTGTCTCTGTAATATCACATGAACTACATTAAATTGGGAGGCTATATGCCACCACTATGCATCTATAGAAGTGTACAACAACATTACCTCTGACTCATTAAACCTCGCTGGAAGATTTTCATCATGGATGAACTAATGCCAGTTAGCTTCTCACCGTGACCCGAATTTATGAGTTGTAGCAAGAAACACTGACAAACATAAGTACACATCATTAGATATTAACCAAATCCATACTGAAGTGAAAGATATTGCCTTTTAGAAAATTACTTCCACCTTACTAGTATTACCAATATGTAATTAGAAACTACACACCTCCCATTGCTGAAGTGCATAGGTTTCGAGTTCTTGTAGACTTGGAAGCTTAATGGCATTGTCGGAGTTCATAGGCTCCCTAGGCAAAACTCCACTGCAAAATACAAGTTTAGCTCATCAGCATCTTTTCCAAAAACCTATAGAAAACCATAAAAGGACTGTACCATCAACATAAAAGATGTCTTTACCCGGAAATTATATGTTTCTGAAGATTGTTCTGAAATGTAGGATTTAGGCTGTAACTAGTTTCCTTTTTCCTGAAAAGAGTAGAAAGAGCAGCCTAAAATATTACAGGAAAAAAGAATTGGAACTATCATCTTCCCCACATATTAATCATAAACAAATTAAACACAATGTATTGAGTGTAAGATGACGCTCAGAGGATTCAATGCTCAAGTCAACATCCAACGTCAAGAGAAATTTTAACATCCCTCTATAATAAAAACAGACCACAAGAACTCAACATAAATAACCCTTCAAAAGTGAATAGATGGAAGCATCGAATTGAGTGAATAAGTATCTTGAAAATTCAAGATTATGATAAAACAAACCAAGAAACGCATACCTATCTAATATTTCTGAAAAAATCCTTAATTGAATAAGTCGATCTATAGCAACTCTGTGCTTAGAGGCGCCATCAGCAAGCACCCATTCCTCCATCATCGTGGCAGGTACAGGAACATCAATGTACAACATCTGCAATACATATTTCTTGGCCAGAGGTGGTAAAGACCTGATACAATCTCAACAAGGTAAGATCTTCAACCTTTTCCAAATTCAACATTCATCACTAGTCTTCAAATCATATATTGATTTAAAAAAAAACATAAAATCAACCTGAGAATGGCCTCGCAGATGAAGACATTGTTGTAGAGTTTGTCAAGCTTGATGGCGGGAAGAGACGCCACCATGTCCATGAAATTTTTGGCGATGATCCTAACTTGCGGCATCTTCACTACTTCTGAAAGAGTTTACTGACCAAGCTGTGTGTGACTTCAACAGTGTTAACGAAAATTAGGGTGTCTGCCTCACAGCTATCAGCTCTACGCAAACTAGATAACTAAATCATCAACTTCGTCAACCCAAATCCAAAACAAGAACAACTTCAGAAATCAACAAATACGGAAATTAAACGTTCGGTTAACGTTGGAGACAGAAACAGAATTGAATTTAGGGTTTCAGCTCTCACGATCGAACTCCGGAATCAAAGAAGACTGAAAAAAAAAAAAAAAAATCAATCGAAGAAGATGAGCAGGATTCGAATTAAGCCACTGATTTCTCCTCTTTGGTTCAATTGCATTGGATTGTAATAAAGAAGAGAAGCTGCGTTTTCTTTTTTAATTTTAATACGATACCGTTTTCTCGTTCTTTTAAAGTTTGATGGGCCTTACGACTTATTACTGGGCCTGTCTGTGTAAAAGATTTGCGGCCATTTTGGTTTTTTTTTTTTGTTCACAAAAGCTAATGTAGATAGAATTATATTTGCTTGAGTGACCATAATGTAAAATAATCATCTGGAATTTTTATTATTATTGATCATTTCATTAAAATCAAACTCTTACAAATCATTACAATCTTGAATACATAATTATATGAATCTACTACATATATATGATTATTATAACCATTGTTCTTGAGGGCATTATTTAAATATATGTATAAAGCCATTACATGGAGAAATCATATAGTTTTAAAATATAAACACACTAATGATAAGAGAGATGGATGGAAAGTGAATAATCAATCAAGTAAGGAGAATGTTGGAGTTGTAGGTTGCTCCGGCGGTCCAATCGGCGGGAATAGCGTTCGGCGATTGAACCCAATTGATTCCGGCGCTTCCGTACACTAAAAACCTCAAAGAGAGACTGCCTCTTGGTGGATTCTGGTAATCATGAACCGCTCCAAACACTCTTCTCATACGTCTCCACTCTTTGCAATCCTCCTGATTCATAATCACACATACACCAAAACATTCTTATAAATTTTTAACTTCTACTAATAATGTTTCTTGATCCACAAAAGAAACACATATATAAGTTTAGTGACAACACTTTTAATATAAATATAACTATAATTTACCTGCCAAACTTCAACGGCGAGGATGTCGTTGACACCACCAACGTATAAGAAAAGAATGGCAAGATAATGAGGATTATAGCTTTTCTCATGGACCTTATACACCAGATTATAACCTCCGTATCGGCAAGGCACCCTTTGGTACTCAACGTCGACCACACCGAAGGAGTAGAGCTGAGCCTCTGTGCCAGGTCGTGCCATACGTCCGTACGCCTTATGGCTAAAGATGAAGTCCGTACCATCTCCTTCTCCGGAGTCCGTAGCCACTACGTATACTCCTTCCTCATTGCAGTGTGGAGGTATCTTACACCTCACCTTTTTTATATTTGATAATATAATATTAACTTTAGTAATGAGACATAGTATATATATATATAGCATAATATTGTAATTTGTTGATAAGATATTTAACCTGGTAACAAGCACCACAGCCAGTTCCATTGTTCCATAGTCGCCATGAAACTCCACTGACTTCACCATTATTAATATCTCTTCCAAATTCTCCATACCCACAGTGTCCTCCTGCGTCATCGTTATTGTTTAATTATTTTATATCTCGTCAATAATTCTTTTTTTCATATTAGAAAGTTCTAGGCATTTTCTCTATACGAACGAATTCTTCCAAAAAAAAGTTCATTACTAAACGTAGTGTCATACTCGAACTGAAGACGCGGATACTTAACGAAATCATTTTTTTTTATGATAACCACTTAATAAAATATTTAAGCTTGTTAGTGGTATTAGTTATTAAGGTGTTCCTATTAGTGTGTACCAATTATGCATGATTTAAAATACTACAAATGAAATATAATTAAGTACAACATCAATATAACAAAAAAAAAAAAAATACTAATACGTACGAGGATTTGCTTTGCAATCGGGGCTGCCATAATATGTAGCTCTTGAGCTAACAAAGTCGTCAGATAAACAAAGGAAAGGCAAAAGGGCAATGACTTGAACAAGTAGAAGAAGCAAACCGTGAGATTGCTTCATAATGCTATCTATAACTATTGTAAGAATATTATAATCTTTTTTTTTCTGAAACTAGTGATTTGGGAATATATAGCTTGGTACTACAAAAGAAAGATAGGTGAAGATAGGAGCTTATTAGGGTATTTATAGTTGAAGGTAGAGTGCTTATAAAAATACTATACAATTGATTGAGCATATGCATATATCGTTGTTATTATTTTTCTTTCCACTTGGCAAAAAAGCTACCTTGAGTTCATATTACGCGTACTTGCATTTCCCAAGTTGATAATTTAACTTAAGAGGTTCAAATGTATTTAAAATATAGGTTTACATCATTCATGTATCTGCAATATAGCAGTAGAGTTGGCATCAGCTAGTAGACTTAAAATCGATTCTTGTTGTACAACAATTTTATTCTTTGATAATAGTCTAGATTAGTTAAGGAGTCTTGGTTCCGGAATAATATAGTAGTGAAATTTAATGATCAAGTATGTTAATGGAATACCACATGCCGATATTCAAACTAATTTACAGTCAAAGTAGAAGATATATACATTATTATAAATTTGTTGATGGCCTTGAGGCCCTCGACTAATAGGATTATTACTGCTATGCTATTAGTTTTGGTTAATGCATTTTCGCTATCAACCATTGCAATTGATTACATATTCTGAAAATTAGTTGACATGTTATATTAAATTATTTAGCCATAAGGAAAAAGTGAGAATGAGGAAGTATTCAAAATAGGTAATGCAAAACAGAATGGTGGGTTATGTGTAGCTTTTGGGTCAAGTAATTATTTTAAAATGATAAATCGTGCCTCCAAAACAAGAGGTTCATGACACCTAAATATTACTTAATAGATTGATTTACAATTAGTTGTTTGGTGTAATGACTTTTATGAACTCAATAGAATATGCCAAGCGTGCTATTTTTTGGAGTGGCAAAGTCTTCATCGTTATTCGCTTCTACCATTTTACTAATATTAATATTTTGTAAAATAACTTTTAGAGGTTTTTCAATAGCATGTTGTTCGAATTTGCATCGGGTAAACCAGGATGTTGTATCCTAGTGTGGTAATGGGCTCACAGCTGTGGGTACCGCCACCTGGGTTCGATTCCTGGCCACTGCGGAATTCACATGTGGGCTGCAGCACTCCAGGAGGCACACGTGGAGAGCCGTTTGGCCACTCACGCGCCTAATCGGGCCCCACCGTAGTTTAAGTACGAAAGTGGGGGACCCACCAGTAGTTTAAGTACGAAAGTGGAGGCCACCGGTAGTTTAAGTACGAAAGTGGAGACCCGGACACCTGGGTTATCAAAAAAAAAAAAAAAAAAAAAAAAATTTGCATCGGGTAAGCCTAACTCTACATTCAAAGGATCTTTGAGTTTGATCAGCCGGTTGTGTTACTCATCGAATTTTATTTTATTTTCCAAGCCACACATGCGATTTGCAAAGTGGAAAAAAAAAACCCCTTTTAAAATACGCATAAGTTGCTACTAACCTACCACACTGCAGGATGTATGGCAAACTAAACATCATTCTGTAATTCATAAAGTGAGTAAAATATTTCATCATCCAATAGTCTTCTTTAATTTTTTTTTATTTTCAGATTAAGATAGACACACCACGTAAGTAACTTTTAGCGATGTCAGTCAATAAGAGGGACGAGCACATTGGGTGGTAGGGTATTAGCAGCAGCCTTGTTTTTTATTTGAATGAAATAATTATCATAATATTGTAAGTACGAGTAGGAGTAGAGAAAGACAAAAAAGATACTATTAAGTCTAATTTATAGAGAAATAGAGAATTCAATCATTCATTAAACCCTTTTTGTTGTAGGTTTGGTTGTAATCCACTGAATGGTATATATATTGTCTAGTCCCCTACCTTCCTAGAAATATTCTCTTTGATTCCTATTGGATAATATTATTATTTTGAATGAGATTCAATTCGAAAGTTTCATATACAATCATTCTCGCTGACATAAATATTTTTTAACGGAGTTTCTTTTACAAAAAACCAGATTAATCTCATGATTTTCTGCAGTCGGATAAATACTGTAGTGACTTTAACCAAAAAAGAAAAGAAAAGAAAACTGTAGTGACCAGATAGTGAGGTTTAACAATCTACAATGTCGACCAACACTAAACCCAATGAAATAGAATTAGAGGTAAAATACTATACTGCAGTTTGTTCTTATATAATCTTATGTGCATGGCTTGGAATGAGTGTTGCCTAAATCAACAAAATTCGTTTATGTCCGGTCCAACCGATGACTCAACATATAAAAAGACAGATACTATTACTTAAATGCGTACACTAGCCAAATAATATCATTTGGTTAATTCTTACGCCAGTAAAATTCGGACTCGCCTGCACGTAAGAAAACTTGTGACGTCACTAAAACAGTTGACATGCTAAGTCCAATGAGAACAAAAGTGCGTGTTTGTGACAAGTGTGGGCTTTTCATAGGAAACGGGATTGTAGATAATGAATGGGGTTGGTGAGTTTTATCGTTATGTCATAGCTCATTAATCTCTCCATTCAGTTTCACACACATACACAGACATGTTGATGAACATAGGCATTACGAGTGAGCAAATGAAATAGATTCATCATTAAAAGCACATTGAAGATACACAAATCCTGTTTCTAGGCATTCACAAGCCTACACATATGGGGGGTTTGTTTCTGTTCAAATAACCCTAAAATTGCAGCACTACAAGTAACATTTTTAACATGTTTTCAGGACTTTACTTTGGTTCTGTGATGATGACTGGTTCACCGATTCCCCCTTTAATCTGCAGTCAAATCTCCAACCTTAATATTACAGCAAAATGATGATGTCATAACAAAGTAATATTTAAGCCAATAGAATTAGAAGTAGAATATCACCACGACGTATCAGTGCTAGGTGTTAATATGCAAATGATTAAAGAAGACTCAAGAGGTTTATGATTTGATAATTTGTTTAAGACAGCAAATGATATGAGTTCCAGTGTCTGAAGGAGCATAATCCTTGGATATGTGTCGGCCATCAATCAATAGTGAAGTTTGTTCTAATGGGCAATGAAAATGATATCACTAAAATAAAATGGGACCTAACCGAAGAAAATGGCAAGTAACTATTATGAACTAGAAGACACGAGGCCACTATAAGCACTTACATTACAAAATATATGTCCCCGTGTATCCGTTGGGTTGTTATAAGGCTATTGCTTGGATGCTAAAGTAATTATTACCATTTATGAGGTGTTTAAAAGTATTTGAGCTTTTACAGGTGTTCCTCTTTGTTAGTAAAATGCTCCTAACTTTGAAATCATTGGTCCAAAATTGACAGGACAAAAGTAGTTCATGATTCCACAATATGCCCCCGGGAAGTGTAATGTATGCTTGTCTAATTATAGAAGATTAAAGTCCAAAAAAGCAATTTCATCATCATTATAATTGATATGCAGAATGAAAGCGAGTAAGTTTTAGCTTTTACCTGTTGATCGTGGGGTATTTGGGAAGACGATCCTGACATTTTAAATCAGTTGTGCCTTTTTAAGGTCGGACACAACTCCTCTGTCTTGGCTACTCCTTTCATTGTAAACCACCTGCAAACATATTACAGGAAGAAAATAAGTCAATTATACAGAAGATATGCACTCTATATTGACGGAAAACAAAACCACTCATATGTTGGACGAATTTTTCTGTCATTATCATACCTTATCAATGATCCCGTATTCAACAGCCTCACTGGGACTAAAATATTTTGGACGTTTCATGTCAGCTTCAATCTGCTCGGGGGATTTACCAATATGCTTTGAATACAGCTTCACCTAGAGCATAACATTACATAGAAGAGAGACACATGAGTAATCTAATCAGATAAGTTTGAAGATGAAAGTGGAGAGCAAAGGAAAGAGAATGCTAACATCATTTCAGATTTGCTAGCAAGTGCATACTATTGATGGCTAATTAATGCATACTAAGATGTCCGGAAGTATATAATCATTGCCTGTATGTTACATATGTCTATATTTTCCCTTTAAAAGACCCAAATCACACACACACAATTGGACACTGTTGCACAATGAATATTAAACTAAGATACTACGGATATCACGAGGGTTAACACATGATTTTCTACTATGTGAATTCATATAAAGTTGAACTTCTTACCATTTCTTCCTTTATGTGCCTGATTTCTTTCCTCGCAATTTCAACATCTGTTGCTTGGCCTTGAAATCGAGCAATGGGCTACAAAGTTATCATACATGAGAAAATATTTGGATGAGTAACAGATGCATGCACAGAAATTAGGAATCATAAGCCTCAGTTTCTTCAAACTGGATTAAGAAAACCAAAATCTTCTAGGAAGGGGAAAAAGACACCACCTAAAAAAAGAAAAGATCAGAAAGAACCTGCTTTATCATAATAGTTGATGAGGGCAATGCAGAACGATTGCCTTTTGCGCCAGCAGTCAGAAGCAAAGCAGCTTCACCCCAAGCATTCCCAACGCAAAGAGTAAAGATTGGTGGCTTGACATACCTGAAGTCAAAGATAAGGTAAGAGTTGATTGTTGCATGGATAACTGGTCAGTCTATCCAAAATAAGCTAGATATAAAAAAATATATGCAGGTGCAGGTTTGAATACGCTGGAAAGCACTTTCAGGATTCAAATCTACTCATCGATACTATCAAGGAAAAAAACTAAGTAGAGAGAAGGGATAAAGATCAATAACCCCATGACATCATAAATTGCAAAAGCCTCAGTATCATAGCCCAACTTTTCACCACCCTGAAATGGGAGAGATAAATTCTCTTAAAACATTTTGAAGGACTAGGTAATGAATGATTTAAAGACCCTTAATTATTCATTTGAAACGAACGACAGTTTCAGTTTCACTATTCAGCATGCGTTCTTAATATGACAGACTTTCTTTCTAATGGAAGCTACCTTGGTTGTCCCTGTTGAGTTTATGTAAAGGTAAATAGGCTTTTCCTCGTCTTCATACTGAAGGTAAAGAAACTCCGCGAGTATCAACTCAGTGACTGAAGGTACAAGAGACATTCCCAAATATACAATTCGGTTTTTGAACAGATATGATGCCAAATCAGGAGGAGGTTGTTCGTGTGCACTTCCCTTTGAAAATGGTATAACCTGTTGACAAGAGGGAAGCCACCAAGATGTGACAAAGATAAGAACCATAGAAAAGAAAAGGCTCACCAACAGTAGTGAATTGATCAGCAACAAATTTCAGCCAAACGAAGATAGGCAAGACAAACAAAACTAAATGTGAAGTATATAGCAGCCTCCAAATTCGCTCTGACAGCCACGGGATCCTTAAATTATAATCAGAGGATTGATGCATATGTAAGTAGCACATACAATTAAGTTAAACCTCTGCCACATAATAACCGAAAACTACTCATCTTCTTCCTCACAATTACATAGTACATCATTTCCTTCAAGAGTTCAGTGTTCAAGCTTCATACTCGACTCTCTAACTAAACATGTACCATCTCCGATCAATCAAAAAAACTGAAACGGATAAGGATTGTTACCGTTTCGATCTAATTGCATATATCTAAAGTCAATCTAATCCATTGGTTCAAAACTAAGGTCGAAGCACGAGTCAGCCAAATACAATTTCTGGAAATTCACTACCAGAGCAGCATAAATCTCATATATAAACCACGAAAACCTCAATTTCGAACTCCTAACAGTATAGAGCTTCGTTAATTAAGAAACGATATGAAAAGTATAAATTCAAGTACCATAGTAACAACTCCTCGCTTAGGCTTGGAACTAGATATATTTAACGGATTAAGCGATTCCGTACGAAGCTTGGCACCGCAGAAGTCACTAGAGATGCTTCCTCCGGTGTACGATGAGAGAAAGCCATTCGAGAGAGAAGCTCTGAGGGAAGAAGATGACGAATATCTTCCTTTCGATCTCAGATTACGTGTTGAAGACGGGATTATCGCTGAACTACGAGCTCGGAGCGTTGTGAAGCTCGTCGCAGTCGCTGCTGCTACCTCCATTTTTTGTTTGTTGCAGAGAGAGAGAGAGAGGGAGAGAGACGCCGTGACCCCGAAACGATAACGACGATTAGCATCAAATCGGGCTTCTTAACATTGTTAATGGGCTAATAAATTCAAACAAAAGGCCCAATAGTTTCAGTTTTTATCTGGACCGAATATCGGAATGTAGTTCGGTTTTTGATTTTGATAGAAAACCAAATATAAACCGAAGTAAAACCGGGAATTTCTCCTTTTTCGCAAAAAAAGGCTACCAAACAAAACATCTACTGGGCCACTTGAGAGAACAATCATCATCATCTGTGAACATCTGGATTTGTTGGTTTTACTTTTAAATTGTCATGTGATATATCTGTCAAAAATCTGGAAATCTGTTTATAATGATGTAATTTGGATAAGAGTATTTCTGATAATGGCATCTCACAGTCACATGCACAGCATAGTAAAAATACAAAATAAGATAAGAAGATGAATTTGCAGAGTCTTCTGGTTTTGACAGGATTTTGCTATTTCTTCCATGCGTCTTGTAAGAGTATACATTTTGCAAGCATGAGGCTCCACTAGGGCAGAGAGTTGTGTTTCAACACCCGAATGTGTCGAATGCTGCATTCATTCATAATCATGGCTCATGATTAGGTTTCAGTTGTGAGTAGTATAGTAAGGAAAAATAGTTCTGAAGCATGCTTTGTTTTATCATAATTTACCGCCCATAAGTCACGAGCATCAACAATAGCTGATGAATCAAGGCCAATGTCTTCCCATCGAGCTGTGATGTTTGCAGGGAATGATCCTCTGTTCCATAGGATGACCGCTACTCGTTTCTTGCTTAATGGACCTCCCCATACCTGCATTTGTTATGTGTATGTGTTCATATTGTTTGTGTTTGGTATGTCCATACATATATATATACGAAATAAGAAATATAGTACCTCAAGATCACCCTCTTTCTTGATTTTCTTTCCCTGGATCCCAAGTTTGTCTGAACATAAAACAGCTCTTTATCACTTTTGGAATTCATATGAGCAGATTCTCAAGTATTTTAAACACTTTGTTATTTTGGTTATTTACCTTGGTTAACATCAATCACCTCTTTGTTGCTAAGCAACTCAAAGGTAACATTGTCCATCGATCTAAGATCGCACCCAATCAGCAGAGGAGCCTGCAAAAGAGAACACAGTCCAACATTGGTTTTAAAGTTATACACTTTTGTTTAGGGCTTTCAGGTAAGCAACATATATACTTTTGCCAATGCCCAGATGCTGAAATGCGATCTGTATTCTTCCGTAGTCATGCCTCCATTTCCCACTTCAAGCATGTCTGGATCTGTTTCAGTATATACCGGTGTTAGTTTCTCAGTATTTCAATGAAATTTGACTAATTACACCAAACTACTTACCGTTCCACGATCCTGGTCTTGCGTAAGTTGCCCATCGATCATTCTCATCCGCTATCATTGTCATGCTAACAAGCAAAACAAAAAAAAGGAGGAGAAAACAAATCTTCAAGTTCTTTGTTTCACTAAGATTGCCAAAAAAAAAAAAAAAAAAAAACACAAACTTTTCCCAATTATCTTGTATGTCTCTTGTAGTTCTCCAACTGTTGCCGATATCTACTGCCCAAGTTGCTGGATCCTCTAGTCCCCTGCACTTACAACCTCAGTTTCTTGTTTAGTATCATTATAACAAAGTTGTATGGATTATAACACAAGTAAGTAAATCTTCTTCTTACCATTCACATAAAGAGAAGAATATGGGTCTTCCTGAATTTATCAGAGCATTGCTCATCTTTGGGTATCTTTCTTGTGGACTTGTCCCTGTATTTACGCAGTTATCATACTTCAAGTAATCTATCCCCTGCCATAAAGAAAACACACAAGCTTCAAGGTTTAGGAAATGAGTTCATTATATAACGTTGCACACATACATACATACCCATGAGGCAAATGTTTTGGCATCTTGTTCTTCATGGCCAAGTGAGCCAGGCATGGTTTGGCTGCAGGTAAGATTCCTAGAAATGGAGAAAAAATATGATCAATGGATAAACTATGTCTTATTATGGGTTATTTAACATATGTCTCTTGTGCGTAATCTATATATAATATAGACCCAGCATCAGAGTAGATCCCAAGCTTAAGCCCTTTGCTATGAACATAATCTGATAAAGCTTTTATTCCTGAAGGAAATGTCGATGCTTTTGCAACCAAGTTCCCCTGTCAAATACACCAAAAACAAATCTCATTTTCGTTCTTATATTTTTAAACATTCTAAAAAAAAAACAAAAATATTCCTTGTGAGGGTTTATTTAACCTGAGAATCTCTGTTTAGTTCACCCCAACAATCATCTATAAACACAGAGAGAAACCATAATTAGAAAACAGAGAGGTGGAAAAACAGAGTAACAATACCAACTCTCTTTTTTTTCTTTTTTACCTATGTTGATATATTTGTAACCTATTGCAGAGAGACCACTTGAAACCATTGCATCAGCTGCAGAGAAGCACATGTTATTATTATTGTTATTGTTATTATTATTATAATCAATCAATTGTGCATAAGTTTTGTTTTCTCAGTAGTCGAATCAGTAATCACCGGTTTGTTTGATGAGAGTTTCATTGATATTACACTGAAAATGATTCCAGCTGTTCCATCTGATCATAAAGTAATCTCATAAGAGGTAAATAACTTGTGAGTCAAGGAAATAAAAGCACCCAAAAAAAAAAAAAACGAAAGAAACGAAGAAGATCGAACCCCATTTGAGGAGTAAGAGCAAGTCCATTGTTCAGCAACATTCGACTCTGAAACCCATCAACGATCTGAGTCAGAGTCAGAATGAAAGTAGTGATTCTTAAGAAGAAACGAAGAAGAACCATTGCTTCAATGGCTATAAACAGACTGGGAGAAAGACAAAGAGACTCAAGAAAAAATAAAAAATGGGTTCTGTAATAAATGTTGTGGGATGATGCAGACTTGGATAATATCGATCTCTGTTTCTATGTACACACACACCACAGGGCCGTGACTATTCAACGAAAAAATAAACCCACGCCTACGGCATAGAATTTTTTATTTATTAAAATTCGCATTTTCTATATCATAACCATAAGTGAAGCTAAACGCCTGGTCCACACTGTGACCCTCCTATACTTGTCTCCAAACCAAGTGGGTCGTTTACGTTAACGATATTTTTTTT
This sequence comes from Barbarea vulgaris, assembly GCA_963667165.1. NCBI lineage: Eukaryota > Viridiplantae > Streptophyta > Magnoliopsida > Brassicales > Brassicaceae > Barbarea > Barbarea vulgaris. The sequence goes on along the minus strand of OY763890.1, from coordinate 10,326,716 downwards.
ATTTTACTGTCAGATTTATGTAGTTTCAAACCTAATGTCAAACCAAATCTAAACCGAAGTAAAACCGGGAATTTCCCTTTTTCGAAAAATATATAATTTTATGAGGCTACCAAACAAAACAACTACTGGCCACTTCAGAGAATATCTGTCGTGTTCTGCTTTCTATAAACATGAATGAATAGAGAGCACTGAACCTGAATCCTCAGCAAAAATGCGATCACTTCACTTAATCGTCTTCATTGTTATCAGTAAGTACGAATCTGTTAGATTCTTTACAACCTTTTTTGCAACACTGTGATAACTAATCAGGACTTTTTTTTTATTATCAAAAGGTGTTGTTAAAGCTTCGAAAGGCGACGATGGGTTTTGTTCAGCGCCTTCGATCGTTGAATCAGATGAAAAGTCGAAACCCATTTACTGGAAAGTCACGAATCCAACACTCTCCCCTTCCAATCTCCAAGGTGAAAATCGTAATTTTGTTTTTCATCCTACTACGCACTGTCAGCAAAAGTTATCGGCTTACTCATTTTCTAGCTTCGTGTCATTAGAAGTTTGAATCTTTTAGTGCTTAAAGTTCGATTTCTGTTTTAGTTCAATTGTGCGAGGGCTTGGCGACTAGGGTTGATTTTGATATATCTGGTTAGAGGTTAAGTTATTGGAGAGTTGATTGTTAGGATTACTTGAATTAGTGTTTAATCTGAGAGGGTTTCTTGCTCATACCTTGCAAAAAGTTCTTAACTTCTGATCATTTAGGTGCTGACATTAGAAGCCATGGAAGCATTCAAGTTTCATAGAGATATGTATCTTTCTGATACTTTTCCTTTTGTATATTTAGATGAGATTGTTTTTGATAAATTTTGAAGCTTTTCTTTATTTGGATCTTCATTAAGTTTTTAAGCAGAATATTTCTGATTCCTTTGTTTTTTGTAGACTTGCCGGGTTTCACACGAAGTGTATACAAACAAGATCATGCGTTAATAACACCAGAAAGTCATGTGTACAGCCCTTTACCTGACTGGTATATAACACTCTTTTAATGTCCCTACTTTACTTAATTCTATAGCTACAAAAGTCAGCAGCAAGTTCTTGGACTTATTTGTTTCTCAAATCTACAGGACAAACACATTAGGGGCATATTTGATCACTCCTGCAATGGGTTCTCATTTTGTCATGTACTTGGCCAAAATGAAAGGTCTGAATTCAATGTTTTTTTGCACAAGTGATGAACATCAAGTTTATATTCTTCATCTCGTAGATAGAGTTACTCTCTAGATGTGACTGTAATCTTTTTATGAACTTGCTTTGTGTCTGTGAGTTCGCTGCTACAGCACTCTCTTTGTTATTAGAACATTCTCTTGTTCTTGTTTTGCGCAGAACAAGTCGAGTGACTTAGTGTTTAAGGATTTCCGGTGTTATATGATATATTCGTAGAATGTTATGATAACTTAGCTGATTTTACTGTCTCTTGCAGAAATGTCAAGTTCAGGTTTACCTCCACAAGACATAGAGCGGTATTGTTACTTATATGAGCTCTCTCTTTAACATATGCTTGCACTTATCATTTACATTCTTCTTATATATTAACTCCTTTCAATATCTTGAATCTTCTTCAAGGCTTGTGTTCGTGGTCGAGGGTGCTGTCACCCTCACTAACACATCCAGTTCAAACAAATTGACGGTATGATTTGTATAAAAGATTTACCAAAGTATTCTTCTGGTTACATCATTTCTATCTACCTTTCATGGTGAATGGTTGCATGATTTCTCCATCGGTTTCTTCATTTTCTGCTGAGAATCTATTTTTCCTGTAGGTTGATTCTTATGCATACCTACCTCCAAACTTTCATCATTCCTTAGACTGTGTTGAGTCAGCAACACTCGTTGTGTTCGAGCGGAGGTTCTTATCCTTTCCCTTAATATGACAAGCAAATTTCGAGTTCTCTCTACTGTTTATAACTTAAAAACTCATCCTATACTGCTACATCTCTAGGTATGAACATATAGGAAGTCACACAACAGAGCTTATCATTGGCTCCACAGACAAGCAACCACTACTTGAGACTCCTGGTGAGGTAAGTGTGCATAAGTTCTCCACTTTTATCAAAATGCATCTAAAAAAGCTTTCGATTTACACTGTGATTCAAGTTCTAGATCCTAAATTAGTCATCTCTGAAAACCTATTTTGTTATTATTACAGGTTTTTGAACTGCGCAAACTTCTTCCAGTGTCCCTTGCTTATGACTTCAACATCCATGTCAGCATTTCATTTGATCTAATGAATCTGTTCGCTTCTTGAGACCTCTAAAAGCTTAATTACTGTTTGTATCTGTCATATGCAGATTATGGATTTTCAGCCTGGAGAGTTTCTCAATGTCAAGGTACAGAAATGTTTAGCTTTATTAGCATAGGGAAATTGATGCCATCCATTTCTCGTAATTTCCTTTGTTTTTTGAACTGTTCTTTTTTCCATTTCGACTCAGTCTTCTCAAATTATGATGCAATGTTAACAGGAAGTTCATTATAACCAACATGGTTTGTTGCTTCTGGAGGGCCAAGGCATTTATCGCTTGGGCGATAACTGGTATACGAAACTACGCTCTGACTTATTTGTTAATAAAATCGAAAGTGTGGATATATATAAGTAGATTACTTCCTCACACACATGCACAACCAAGAACATTAGTGTTCTGCATTGTTCACATTATGTGTGTTCAGAAGCATTTTTACCAAAATATAAAACTGCAACCACAGCTACATTACCACATACGTAATATGAAAAGTGTATAACATTTATGTGATCTTGTCTTTAAATAGGTATCCAGTTCAGACTGGTGATGTCATATGGATGGCTCCTTTTGTTCCTCAATGGTAAGAGACTGCCCATAACTTGAATTCCTACTCTGTTTCAAGAAAGTTCCAAACTTTTGCAAAAAATCGAATTTTCTCTTGGAGCTCTGTCTTGATAACCTGAAATATTATTCGACCACAGTTTCTCAGATACTGTTTGTTGTTTCAGGTATGCTGCACTTGGAAAGACTAGGTCTCGGTATCTGTTGTACAAAGATGTGAATCGGAATCCGTTGTGATCAAAGATCTAATATGACTTGTTGGGAAGTTTGATGGGGTCAAGAAGAGATCTTTGTAAAAGAAGGTTCTTTGCACTCAAAGCCAGAATCTTGTTGTTTAGGTTTTTGTGTTAAAAGCCTCATCATGTCCACTCTAAGCACTTAGCTACTTGAATCGTTATTGTATGAAAGAAAAATAATTTAAAATGCTGTCTTCTTTCACCAACTGGGTTTCCTCTACATGAAGTTTATTTGCCTTGCCTCTTCGGCCTTTCCCCATTGTTTTGAGCACATTTCGCTAAGAATGTCATTCTAGAATTTTAGTTTTGTTTCACCAAAAATATTATTTTATATTTTCAATGTAACTTTTCAATTCTATTTTCTAATTTATCCTTAACTCATAACTATTTTATTTGAATTTAAGTTTTTAATTACTTATTAAATAGGACATAAAAGTATAAATTAAAAAAGAGTGTCAAAATTTGTAAAACGGAAGGAGTATGTTAAAAATAATGTTTTGAGGAAAAAAAATCATTTTTTAAAAGTTCTTAATTTTCTTAAAATAGGATATTAAACTATAGATTGTTTAGAGTAGACTATCATTAAAAATTGAAATGTCTAAGCTTATGCAGATAGTCAAACTTGATATCAAATCTTCCTCGATACCAAGTAAAATTTTATTTGATTCTTTATATATATTATATAAATAAACTATAGTATTAAAGAAATCTTTCTTGATAACATCAATTAATATTAATTTTTGATGGGGGAATTTAAAACGTGGTCCACCACAAGAACAGCCGCCACCTCCACCACCGGGAGGACGTCACGTCAGCCGTTCACCACCGTTCCTTTAATTCTCGCCGACGGTTACTCTTAATGACGTCACCACATACCTTTTCCTAAACTGGAATATTGGGATTAGTCCACTAGTCTTTACTCGTCCTAATTAAGCTCTTCCTCTCACTCATTCCCTTTTTATAATTACTTTACTCTAAAGCTATAACTAGTGGTCTCGACACAAGTCCATGGTTCCCACTTATGCAATAAATTTAACATTAATGTTTTGTGAATGCGTATTGTTGTAATATAGTCATTTACTATCAAACCTTGATTTTTTTTTCAAAAAGAAAAAAGGGCCTAGAATTTGGAGCGGTCCAAAAGATTGCTTGATAAATTAGTACATGAACATGTTCTCGACAAACTATAATTTTTTAACAAGATTATATAATCGAATTTTCGGGTGCTAATAGATCTACTTGGAGTTGGGTATGACTGTATTATATGTGTGATAAATTGAACCTTGACAATTGAATTACTTCTACTTATTTATTTTGGTCCCCGTTTGACTTACGAATTTTTTCTAAGAAAAACAAGCAAGAAATGGTGGTTCCTGATGAATTAGAGACTAGAGTCAATGTCTACTTTCTTCCAAAAAAATTAAGATAACGCGATTATACCAAATCTATCTATATATATATATATATATATATCCTCTGGGCTCTGGCCAAATTTTAGTTTATATTCATCCTTTGATATATATATATATGAAGGTTTGCATGAACCAAACGTTTCGCTTGCAATTTGTTATTATTTAATTTAAAATTCTCTTACGAATATAATTTTTTTTGTAAGGATTTATGGTGATCATGGATGCCTTTTCATGTATGGCAGACCACCATCATTTATTTTAAGTTCCATTGACATATCTAACTTTCCATGTTACAACAAAATTATTTTGTTTTTATGTCCAAAAGATTAAAGGTCCAATCGTTTCATAAATAATTAATACGGAAATATTGTTGACAATCTTGTAGGGTACTTATTTCTGTTTTTTTTTTTTTTTTTAAATTATTTAAATAATTCGTAATTGATTTTGACCTTTAGGCAATTGGAGTTTTTTTTTTTTATGTTTGATTTACTTTCTTGCAACCCAACTTGGCTTAGTCCTAGGCTACAACTTTGTAATTGTAGTGGACATTTTATAAATTTGTAGTATTTAGGTCATTAGGTGGGTTGACAAAAATTTAGAAACAAAATAAGTAGCTGGCAATTATGTGACAATTGATATATATTTAAAAAATTTGGACCCTTTTAGCTTTTTAATAACTGTGTTTAGGACAGTTATATTTTTCATAGCATATGTTTGTGTGAACATCTCATTAATTAAATAAAACTTAGATTTTGTAATTTTGGGTTTATGACTAATTTTTTAGTGTCTTATTTGATAAATTTATTCGGCTCAGAACAAAATAATATGTTACAGAAGAAAACGAAATCACGTTTCTAGTAACAGTTAAACGAGAGACAAAACCAGAATCAAGACACATTTTGACACTATTTGAAAGCAAGATGATTTACCGAATTTCTCTTTTAAGTTATTTTCTTTTGGCAAATTAACTCTTTTCACTACAACAAATATGGGCATTGATAGCACACGAATACTGTCATCATAGGGGTATGATAGCGTTTTCATAAACGCTATGTTTGCCACAGTTATAATAGGGTCACCCCTTACGATAGCATTTTTCATTGCGCTATTAAAGGCTCCTCTATCATAGCTTTAGTTAAATGCTGTGAAATATGCTTTCATAACTCTAGGAAATTGCTGTTGTAATTTATGTTATAGCTCATTTATACCGCTAAAATATATTATTTTTATAGCAATTTTTATAGGTTATAATTTATTGTTTAGTAGCTCTATTTTATTTCATTTATTTGAACCGTATTTTGCACAATATATTAAATTTCTGTATTATTATATATTGCAAAAAGTATCCAAAAAATTCATAAAACTTTTATATTGCATAAATTTATCTCAAGTCTTACATAATATCAAACCAAGCCTTAGACTAACAATATTACATATCATCAAGGAAACTAACAATATTACATAATACAAAGTCTTATACTCTACTCTAATCTTCTTCTTCTCTGCTGCAACGAGCTCAAATATTGCTTCCAATACGTAAGCTTCATATCCAGATCTCTGCAAAAGAAACAGAATGTCAAGGAAACTTCCAAATACGATTAAGATAAAACTTTCACTTTCAATTCTTGACAATGGACATGTTTTACTTGAACTAGTTTAAAATGTTACAAGATGTAACAATTCAAGGTTCATCATTTCCATCCAACAAGCATCCAATTATATGTGTGTTAGTCTTATATTATATGAATAGCAACAAACATTAAAACATCTCTTCTAAGTAGATAGCATTAGTTGGGAACTTAAAACTTACAGTATGTAGATGAGGTCTGGTGATATCAACTCCACCAAGTACAATTGCAACAGCTACATGACCTTGATAGCTAAAATGTAACTTTAATCTTCATCTTTCCGTCATTTTCACTAAACCTGATAAGCAAAAATCACATGTCAAAATAGTTCACCAAAACAATTAAGATTAAATTCAATAAATGCAAAACACAGCTCTGAAAATTGAATCCCTCACAACAACAATAACCAGTATTATATGCAAATCTAAAGAAAACTGAGAGTTGGAAAAACTCTAATAAACACATATCTCAAATCTTAATCTATAAGTTAACTTGAGAAGTTTTTTTTCTAAACGAATCAGAAGAATTCAGATCGATACATACAAAATCTAGATCGATCCACCAAAAATTGATTAAAGAAGGGAGTTTTATCCTCTCGATTCTTGCCTGAAACAAAAGAATCATTCAGCCGAGCATAAATGAATATAGACTTTAAGTTCAGTCCTTTGAACATACCTTCTTTTCAGCTTCTTCTTGTGTATATCTTTCATGTGAAATGTAAACACCATTTTTATACATTGAGGCTCTTACATCTGCATAGATTATACACAAATTATAACTGATCCAACACCTCATTTGATAATATAGAAAAGAGAAACTGGAGAATATTGACAAAATATTATGTGTGTAAACCTTCTTTCATTCTCTCAAGTTCCACATAAAGGTCTTTTAAGCAGCACAATCTTGTATAATCCTTGTTCTTGCGTCAGTCACACCTAAACTCACTAGTCACTACTGAACCTACAAGGCTTTTCAAGCTACCACTGGCCATCTTCATTGAAACTCTACCAGTTTAAAGTAAGAAACACAATGAAGCATAAGCAACCTAACAAAATCACACATTGTCGTCTAATAGATATTTAACAAAAAGATATAATCATTTCAATCACAAAATTCAGAGATATTCTTCAAAGCCAAAATGGTAAATGCCTCATAGAAAGGTACAATATTGATGATGAAAATACAGTAGCTTCTGAAATTACGAGAATGTGCAAACTATGAGAATGAACAGGGTCCAGAAAATTAAGGTTTTTATGTCACTGCGATCAACTCTAAGCAACGATTCTCCAAAACTAGGTTTCGTTTCCTTAGCATTAGCTTCAAAAGACGGGAATTTTGGTTCCAAAACTAAAACATCAACAGTAGATCTAGACGAATCTGGGTAAACATTTTCCAATTTAAAATCGTACCTAGATCTAAATCACGAACAAAAGCAAATAGATAAGAAGAGAACTGAGATTTGGATTTCGCTAAAGAGAGATTAAACCTTATATCGGTTAAATTAGTAATCAAACAATCAAAGCTTTTGCAAGAGTATAGGTTCAGGTTTTTGACTCTGCAGGATTTTGCGGCGTTCGTGAGAAGCAGTGATGGCGAGGAAGTGGGTGGCAGCCACGATAAGGGAGGGAGAAGAAGAAGAAGATGTGAAGAAGTTGTGTTAGGAGAAGTTTTTAGGTTTCTGAGGATCTGCGGCGGAGGCGAAGAGCTATGAGTATTTCTTCTAAGTGTTTAGATAAAAAATAACTCTTTAAAAAAGTGTTATGAGTTAAAAAAGTAAGCCGGTATAGGCTATATAAGTTATTATTTGGTTTAGCATTTCTAAAATGCTATCACAAAGTAACTCAAACCAGCAAATCATCTTTAATAGCAGTTAGAGAAAGTGTGCTATTAGTGTGTGCTATCAATGCCTACATTTTTTGTAGTGTTTGTTAGTCTCCGTCTATGCTTATTAGAAAAGGGAAAAATATTACAAAATCATTCATTAGCTAATTTAAATGATTATCAGGTTGATCAATAATTCTGTAAGTTAAACAAAACTACTAGTAGCTAGTAAACATGCATTTAACCGTAGAGATGTCATATATATGACGTTAGTCGTCAAAGCACTAGCTAGCTAAGGTTCCAATAAGACAAACTAAATAAATTAATACTCCACCAGATTTTTTGGATTTGGAGCTTCCACCAGACTTCCATCATCAAGAGTAATCAAACGTTAATCCAAATTAGGAAATCACCAAATAATGTATAGAGTAATGTGAAGGGTCTATTAATAGTCCTTTTTCGACAGTCCATTATTGTTGCTGCACAATTAATAGAACTTCTTAATGACATTTGACGTTCACCCGAACCCATAACTACAATCAAGAAATTAACGAAAAAAAACAAAACATACAAACAAGATAAGACTAAACGTTATACTCCCACCATTTCACAAAAAGTGTCATCCTAAAATTAAATTTTTGTTCCAAAAAAGAAATATAGTTTTATGTTTTTAATGCAGTTCTTATAAGTAATACTAGTAGTATACAAAGTTTTATCTCTCATTAAAATCTAAAAACATTTGTATTTATGTCATTATGATTTAGTTAGGATTATACTGTAGTATTAATTAAGAGCATGTTTGTATACTTAAACAAATTTTTTAATTTATATGGATCGTGTAAATAAATATCGCACGTCTATTATATATAGGAGTCTGGAGATCGAATATTCCGATATCCGATTGTCAATATACATACAGTCTCCAACCTTGCAATCTAATTAATCATTTGCTCCAAATCCAATTTGTAACCTAGAAGTCTAGAACTTGAAATGGACCTTATCGTATTATAATATATGTAATAGGGTAATGAACTAATGATGAAGTTAAAATGATGATTTCACCAAATGGAGTTTTTATTTTCTTTTATGTACCTAAAGTTTGTTATTATCGATAATACTATATTATTACATACTATTAAACATATATTGGAGTATCTTTATACCATTGAAAAACTTATACATGTTTTTATATAGAAAGAAGTTCAATAGTCTTTTTTAGGATATGAGAGTAGAACTAGCTAGGTTAAATAGATATTTCACTTCAATTCCTTCTCCACTGCTACTACTAGAACTCGGAAGTCAGGACCTCCAAGTATATATGTATGTCTTTTATCATGTTTGCAAGAATGTTTTTCTTAGTCATGGGATAACTTTTATCTAAAGAGTAAAGACTAATCTATAATTAAAATAATAGATGAACATTGCAGAATTCGTGCTTTCGGTTCATGGACCGGAATATCAAATAACCTTTTTCTTTGAACTGTAATTAATACTTCTCTATATTTTAAACGATCTTATAATTACTTTTTTTTTTTTAGTGAGTGGGCAATATTAGGCAATCTTTGGACCATGATAACGGAGGAGTGGATTAAAACGTTTGGTGAAGCTCTTTAGCTTTGTGGTGCTATGTTCATTTTTATGTCAAATCTTTGATGATATATTATACTTAAGATATCCGGCTTCACCCCTGACTAATCCCCATAAAGTGAATGTGTGAATAGACATAAATTTATTTGTGCTAGTATTGTTAAATCAATTTTTTTTTTTTTGTCGCCGTGTTAGTATTGTTAATTGAGCGAGAAAAAATTTATTTGTGCATGCATCTACGATTGAAGTATCGGATCTTTCCAAAGTTTATGAAAACTTCCACAAAATTTTTTTAAAAAAATCACAAGTTTTCTGAAACATGAACAAGTCTTTTGAAACTTTGGATAAGACATAAGTTTGTTATATCCAATATATATGCTCACTCTAATACATTATCATGCCACTCTACTCCAAACTTGCTTAGTGCATAATAAGTTATTTCATACGTACGTACTAAGTCAAATAGCGTCATTTTGTTCCTTGAGAAATATATACAAATTAAACAGAAATACTTTACACGTCGATGACACGACTTTTTTAATCTTAGAATATATTCAAGAAGAACATCTCCAGGTGTGTTAATATACATATCAAATATGGTTTATTTTTCAGATATAAGTAAGACACATATACTTTTAAGAATATTTTAGGTGATGACCCAATAGGTTAACAAAGACTTGACCATGGTCCATCCGTCCATGGTTCACTTCATACACTCATTATAAATTTATATGCTCGAGATAGACATGACTGTTGCCCACTGCATTACTTACTTTACATTATACAAACACAGAGTAGATTGAGGTCAAACAAACTGGTGATCTAGTGACTGTTTTTTTTCTTTTAATTTTATAATCGGAAAATTTTAAACCGGAATCTGGACTAATCTCTGCATCTATTTGGAACTGTTGCCATTGAATATGTTTACAGATGCCCAAATTACAAGGTGCAAAACTTCTATCAAAACATTTGAAAAAATCGATCTCTGACTTAATCTAACATAGAAACTCCACACTTCCAACGAGAAATTACAACCCACCACAACTTGGGTAAGTGATCTAGCTAGTGACTGTTATCTAAATTCTATAAAAACAAAAAATATATATATATATGTTTTACCCTAATGTCAACCAAGAACAGTAAACAAATTATATATATATATATATATATAATATTTAATAAACTGAACCTATTGGATTTGCCAATTAGGTGGTGGTCTAGTGGTAACATAAGGAGGTTGGTTTCCTTGTATTCCGGGTTCGAATTTCATTGGCACGGAGAGACAAATATAAAAAAAACCTAAAAAACCTATTGAATTTCACAATTTCACTTGCATGAGCTGCTGCTAGGCGTGATTAAACTAAGCCTCAGAAAAAGATTTAGTTAACTAATCTAAAGGAATACATTTCAGATTATGAAAAGAGGTTGTATATTTACAGTGGACCATTTAGGAGAATAAAGAAGAAATGGTCCTATGCAAGCATAACTAATGGGTTGATAATTAATGCCTGCAGATCCATTGTGAGAATATATATAGAGCATTCTATACTCATGTTAGTAGTAAGTAGTTACTAGCGCGCGGTATAGAGTTCTTATTCCATTAGCCATAATGGGTTGATAATTAATGTATCCACTAAATTTCCACTTTATTTAATTAACATTGGATGATAGGATCATTAGCAATATTCTTCTTTTTCTTCCGAGGAAATTTCAACAACGTTACTCAATTATTTATTTGATATAACCAAACGAAGGAATATTAATGGTTTTCTAGGAAAGAAAAATATATTTGCATACTCAAACTCAAATTTAACACATGCACAAATATGAGTGATGAATCAATATATTCTAAACACCAAACCAATTGACAATTAGCATAATGACTTGTATCTTTTCTATATTAGTGTTGGTCTTTTTACATTTTTGATGTGGAATCATAACAATATGCATGTATATCCACACACACATGTATATATTAATATATATAAGAGGTCACTAGTCGAAATATGAACGATTCTACAATTATCTTTGCATATAATAATCTTCATAAATCCAAGACAATGATGCAGAATCAAGTTCAACAATGCTACAAACAAATATATTTTTTGAGTTTTGGCTTATGAAGTATTATTATTTTTCTTTAGTTTTTTTTTGATAAGAATGTAAATATTTTATTAAACATTAAAAGATTACGAGTTACATAACTAGATCCTACAATTAGTTATATGCCCAAAAAAAGACTAAAAAATATGAAAGCAAAGAACAATCAGTCCATTGATATCAACAAAAGTAATAAAATTTGCCGAATCAATGAAGTGATAAACGATTTTGAAGATTTTTCAAATAAACCGTCTTGGAGAAGAAGAATTATAAAGACAAACAGCGATAATCAAATCACCGAAAACCAAACGAATGGGAGCCTTTTCACCATAGCCAAACACCTTATGAAATATTATTATGGTTTCTAATTACATGCTTCTTAAAGATTAGAGAAGGAGAAGGAGAAGGAGAAGGATCAAGACAAAATTTCCCTCAACAATGAATCATACTTTCTTCCCCCTACATCCATCATCATGATATAAAAAGATCGAGAATTTGGTCATTCGAGCTGCGAAAGGCTGCAAATGCATGTGTTGATGGTCTAAAGAAAGGTTAAAAAGGTAAATTTGTGTGTATTTGCGTTGGCGTGTCGTGAGAACAGTGGTTTACAGAGAGAGAGGGCGGGGGGGGGGGGGGGTAAGACGATAATTTCGATGAAACTACTTAAAAAGGGCATTACAAGTACTTTCAGTAAACCCACTTAGATTCTCCCAATGATCACGATCAGTTTGCCTACGAACATGCCTATTTATCTTCTTTTCTAGTATATTACTTTTTAAATTAACAATATTGAATTTGGACTAAAAAGCTCACATCCCAAAGATAGGACACAAAGATTTTTCAGCAAATCACTCATTTTTAATACATTTTAGTCCGAAATTTTGATAAAATGAGATGTCTACGTGTCCGTGTATTTGCACTAATCCAGAATATAGAAGATAATTACAATAAGGGAGCCGTTATACATAAACTAAAGGTGAATACCCAATCATATTTTATTATTTATTACATTAATTAAAATTTACCACAGTATCCTACAAAGTAATGGAGTAGGACATATGAAAAAGTGTTATAATGAGAAGATTTTAAATAGAAATTCATACTTCTGTCAAACTAGTAGAAATTAATACTTATCTAAGTTGTACGTTATAATATATAGACCCACTCTTCAAGCTAAACAAACGACCCACTTTCTTTACGATCATATGAACAAAAGAGCAAAGAGCAAAACATGTCAAAGTACTTCCACAGCCTCTCACAAACACCACAAAGGCTCAAGTCCAGGATGCTAGCCACGTGGACTCCTGACCAAGAGGTCAACCAAGTCCGCCTCCGCTCCGGCGCCGACATGAAACGCAAGCTCCGGTGGTTCGACCTCGTCTCTCTCGGTGTCGGCGGTATGCTTGGCGTCGGAGTCTTCGTCACCACCGGACCCGTCGCACGTGACATCTCTGGCCCGGCCGTCTTCATTTCCTACATCGTAGCTGGTTTCTCGGCACTTTTGTCTTCGCTTTGTTACACCGAGTTTTCAGTTAACGTCCCTGTCGCCGGCGGAGCTTTCAGTTATCTCCGAGTCACATTCGGTACACAAACAACTATATTTCTTTTATTTGCTTATTCCTTTTTCTTTTTCTTTTTTAATAAGTTTTTTTTTTCTCATACTTTGAACAAATAATAATGACGAACACGGAAAAAAGCTTGTTGAAAACAAACAAAAAGGCTAGAAATAAGTTTTTTTAAGTAGTTAAGGTTACATTATATACAGTAGAACGTATAAGAAGAAGAAAAAACTTGTATCTAAGAACTTAAGGAATATAATAAAGAATAACCTTTTGAAATTATTTTGCAGCTAACGGTTTGTTATATATATTTATAAAAAGAGTGCGTTAAAATAAATTATATTTTTTAAGAGATATTTTCTTTATTGTTTACACGATTATTTAATTATCATAAATCTTAATAAGTTAATGAAAATCATAAATGAGGTTGAAGATATTTTTAAAATTATATATAGTGTATATTAATTTGATAGCTAATGTTTTACAAAACTACCCAAAAAAAAAAAAAAAAAATTAACTAACGTATATAATCTTGTTTTGGAAATTTAGTATCATGGAAACTAATTGAGGCGAAGAGAAAAAAAGACACGTAAAAATAGTAATTGTCAGCTGTCGCAGTCAGACAGATCTAAAGAACATGGTACATGGATACGAGATTCCTCTCTGTTCACCCTCATATGCGATCTTTCTTTGTCAGAAGAAAAGTATCCAACCCTTCATCAATTACACTTTTCCTTTGTTCCTTCTTTTAATAGATTTTCTCTTAAAATGCCTAAATATACATTTTTAAAGGAAATACTTTTACTTTTTTTTTTTTAAATTTGAGAAAAAAGTCTGCCTTTCAATTTCTTAGAGAAAAAGTGTATATTGTCATTCAATATAACGTATATATATATATGTGTGTAAACATGTGGGGCTAGGTGAATTTATCGGGTATTTTGGAGGAGCCAACCTACTATTGGAGTACGTTTTGTCAAACGCGGCAGTCGCGAGAAGTTTCACGGAGTATATGTGTACCGCGTTTGGCGTTTCTGATCCAAACGCTTGGAGAATTAAAGTGAATGGTCTTGAGAAAGGTTACAACGAACTAGATTTCCCTGCCGTTGCTCTTGTTATTCTCCTCACCCTCTGCCTTTGTCATAGGTACAATATTAACCTATCAAAATATTATTTTGCTATACATATTTATTTATTTTTTCCTTCGTTTTTGACAACACAGAAATAAAGAGAAAGCCTGTCCATGTCAAATTTCATTTAACAATAGTAGTTATGTCAGTCAAGGGCGGACCTATGTGTAACAAATGGGTGTCAATTTGACACTCTATTAAAATTTTTTTTAATAATTTTTAATGTATTTTTATTAGATTTTTTATGAAATAGTAAGTTAAAACCACTATTTGACCCCCTAAAATTTTTTAAATCATTCTTTGATCCTTCCAAAATTTTAAAATTTACACAATGCATCTATTAGATGTAAAAATAATTTATATTATGATCCTGTAAAAAAATTTCTTGGATCCGCCACTGATGTCAGTCCACAATGTTTCATATATCTCTCTAGTTTTTGTAATTCATTTTTCTCTCTAGTATTATCTTGTCTAGTTTTAAAATTACTTTGAGGGTAACTCTTTATAAAGTCCTTAAACCAAAAAAAAAAAAGATTACGAAATTATCTTTTCTGTTCTTAAAAAAAATTATATTAGCACGAAGGAAAGCTCAATGCTGAACCTAGTGATGACGGTGTTCCACGTAATATTCTTCGGGTTTGTAATAATCGCCGGATTCTGTCACGGTGACGGAGCCAAGGCGCTGGTGGAGCCGCGGGGTCTGACTCCATATGGCGCTCGCGGAGTCATTAACGGAGCTGCCGTTGTGTACTTCAGCTACATTGGTTATGACACCGTTTCGACTCTAGCCGAAGAGATCCAAAACCCTTCGTTTAGTCTCCCCGTGGGAATCATCGGCTCCGTCTCAGTTGTTTCCGTACTCTATTGCCTCATGTCTCTCGTACTCTGCCTCTTGGTTCCTTACAATGAGGTAAATGAATTATGAAATGTTAATTAATTTAGTGGGAGAAGCAAAATATTTATTTATTCAGTAAAAAATAATATTCATACAGAGGAAAATACTATGTTGCTAAAAATTTTGTTCGCTAGTTAAAAATATATTTAAAACCAAAAAAAAAAAATATAAAAGGAAACTTCTAAATTGTTTATGAGAAATATCTAAAAAGCATCGTTGACGGGAAAATAGAAGCATCTACGTACTTCAAAGTTTTTTTTATTTTTTATTTTTCCAGTTCAAAAAAAAAAAAAGCATCTTGTACTTCAAAGTTTTATTTCGCTTATTTTTAATTGAAACACTATTTAAATAAGTATTTTTCTATTTTAATTTGTATACATATTTTTTGTTACAAAAGTTTATCCAATAACCCACTTTTTCGTTCAACATTTCAATTTGATTTGGTGATACATTAATGACTTGATCTTGAAAGACAACTCAATTCTCTTATTTCTAGCGATATCTTAGTTCGTTTCTCATATCAGTTATCATGAAAACAAGTGAAAAACAGTCTACGTACTAACATGTAAAGTATGTTTGTAGATATCAAAAAGTGCGTCTTACGCGGTTGCGTTTCGGAGGATAGGATGGGGTTGGGCAGGGAATGTGGTTGGTGCGGGTGCGAGCCTAGGGATCGTGGCGTCGCTGTTGGTGGCGATGTTAGGGCAAGCCAGATACCTTTGTGTGATCGGAAGAGCCAGACTGGTCCCTTCATGGCTTGCCAAGGTTCATCCTTCTACTGGAACTCCCTTGAACGCCACTCTTTTTCTCGGTAATATCATTTTAAACAATTTATTAACTCATACATTTTTATTGATATCACTATGAAATTATAATATTATATCAATGAAATGATTACAAAATAGTCAGAAAAGATCGCCTATTATTTTACGGTACCACAAAATGGATAAATTATTACGCGATTCCGAAAAAAATATGATCAGTAAAAGCATGTGGAATCATTCCATCATTATGAAAATTACCAATATATCAGACACACAATTAGATCATGTCGACATACATATAATATAGAGTTTTGTGAGAGTATTGCCCGTAGTTCAAACCGTTGATATAATATGGTATTGATTCCAAAAAAAATCGTACACATTATTATTGGAAAATGGAAAAATTAAGAATACTCAATTTAAAACTATACTTTTAATAATGTGTGTGTGTTTCAGGCCTATGCACAGCTTCAATTGCGTTGTTCACGGATCTAGAGATAGTGATGGAGCTGATCTCTATAGGAACGCTCAGCGTTTTCTACCTAGTCGCAAACGCTCTTATCTATCGCAAGTATACTTTAACAGGCCAAAACTCACCGCTTCACACTCTCTCGTTTCTAGCCCTCCTCTCTTCTTCTGCTCTCGCGTTTTCCGTCTGGTGGAAACTGAATAAACCCTGGTGGGGCTTGGCGCTATTTCTCACGATCGCAATAGCTGTCACTGCGTTTTTTCAGTACCACTCGTCTTCGATTTCGTCTACGGCTAACAAAAGTCTTCTCGCATCGATCCCCTCCAAATGGTCAGTGCCGTTCATGCCGTGGCCGGCCGCGATTTCGGTGTTTCTTAACGTTTTTCTAACTACAACGCTGAAAATGCTGTCGTTTCAGAGGTTTGCGATATGGACATGTCTTGTAACGCTGTTCTACGTGTTGTATGGCGTCCATAGGACTTATGAGGCCGAAGAGATGTGTAGAGTACTAGAGGTTGTTGAAAGTCATGTGAGTAGTACGAGAGTGCAACCGGAAAAACTGGACAATGTCCAAATGGTTGTTCCTTAAATGTGTATATTTCGTACGCTAAAAAGAAAAAAGTTCAAATATTTTTATAGACTATAAAATATTCTGTTAAATCTGGTAATATATTTTCTTAAATACTAATTTCTGTATGTCAAAAAAGAAAAAAAAATGATATATTTTGATTATCTAAAAAATAGATGGACCCTGCTAATAATCTTGTTGGTTGACTGTTAATTATAGCGAATTAGCGATTGAGACTTATGTGATTAATGAGTTGGAGGCTATGAACGCCAAGGTAATTGTGGCCGCATGCAACGAGTTGACGGAGACTTAAGTCTGTACGTGTTGACCTAAGAACGTTTTTTAAACGCACTAATCCGTCTAGTCGCTATGTTACTTCCAAGAAAAAGATGGTGGTTACTTATTAGTTGACCGGAGACTCTGTGTGTGTTGAAGTCGCCAAAAAATGGCAGTGATCGAAAATTTTAGTCGTTGGTCGCAGCGAACAGTCACTGCGATTGGTCGCTGATCACGACAACTGTCAAACGAATAATCGTCAATCGCAGTCGCTGGTCGATGTCGCCAGCGATTGACAAACCTAGATATTTATCCTATATATATTTATTTTTAGATAAATTTAGATAGATATTAATCAACCCAAATCAGGGATAACTAAGAATTACAAAATTGGAAATGGTAACAAAAAAATCAGAAAAAATAAGAGAAAACGAAATCTAGATCTGAAGAGAAAGTTTACGGAGAAAGATTGTCCCTGATAAAATTTATATATATATATATATGTATATATATATATTTCTATTTATTTATATAATAAAGCTTAATTTTAACAAAAAAATATAATAAGAAAGAGGGGAGACAATGGAAATAAAAATCCCAAAGATTCTTTTGATACATAACATTTTTATATTTAGTTGGGGTTATATTTGTAGCGATAAAACCATCTTTATAAATACCAACGATATTAGCACTGCGGTAACCTTTAACTATATATTGCAAATCCAGAAACGACGATCTGGAATATCCAAGAACATCGATCTGGAATAGCATGTACTGCACGCTCTCCTAGATCGTCGTTTAATATTTGCAATATATGGTTAAAGACTCATGTTCTAAAAATTGATCAATTATTAATCGGTCAATTAGGCAGTAAACAAGATTACTAAGCAAATTATCCATAAACAGAAAAAAGACTTAGGTTTAACAGAAACTCAGAGTTAAGAACATACATAACATATTGCTTTTTACACTGTTACTAAATAAAAAAAACAAGAGCATCAAGATTTGAAAACTTTTTTCCTCTCTACCAAATATCTGAGCAACTTCAACTTTGGCTTATGCGCTCTCTGCCTCTTTTGGTACTTGTACATCCTCTGTGATTAGCAAATTCTGCCTATGTAACTGCTCTTGCTGCAGCTTCTTCATGTATGAGGGAGCCTCGACAACATGCCAATTTATAGTATATTGAACATGTTCCTACGACTCCCCTTTGATCCTTATCGCCGACTACTTCAACAGCTTCCCAATATTGCGTTTTCTCCGGAGAGCTCGGACAAGAACTACAAATCAACCACGTTCTATAATAATCATATCACCACCTTACAACCTTCCAAACACACAAACTAGTTAGAAAACACCATCACATCTATGCGCCCAACAAGTTAGCAAATGTTCATTTATACCAAAGCATCAAAATCCCTAATTAAAAAACGGAATTTAAAAGAGAACAAGAGCACTAAGAATTCTTAACAATCTTTATACAAAAAAAAAAAAAAAAAAAGACAATCTCGTAACGATGCGTTTAGAGTTACCGTTCCTAACTCTCAGACAAGACCAATTAAACATCAGTTTAAAAGACTTTTTTTGATGCAAAACCAATGTCTGAAAGAGATCAGGAACACAACTCACTAGAACCGAATTTTGACTAGAATCACTAAAAAAAAATCAAACAAAGTTACACACAAATTTTGAGTATGTAGGATTTGCAGAGGAGAATAGATCGTTTTTAGGTAATGATTAATTTGTTCATAGGAAAGGTTTTTTTGTTCTTCATGATGTTCTTCTAATTGTGACGCACACCGTCACCGTCGATTGGTTAGATTTGTTAACTTAATTAACGTGGACTTTCCCAAACCCAATTTTGCAAAGTGAATGTAACTTTAGAAAAATAATTTGCAAACACATAAATTGAAGAATATATTCACGAAACTACAAAAATTGGGGAATAAATGGGCAATTTTCCCCAAGAGTGCCTTCATTTTCTTTCCCTGACTCCTCTTTATCTACAAAACCCAATCTTTTTTAAAAAATTCATTTTCTTCTCATGCTTATATTTCCATCATTTCCATTTATGTTTTCTCTATATAGTATCATTTTTTCACTCATCAATGAGACATCGATTTTATCCAAGTTTTTCACAAGGTATAACCGTATAACTAATAAGCTGATTTATATGTTGGAAAATCCAAATTCTTAAAATAAAACTCCAACATTCAAAACTATAATTTCATCCGTGTAAGACGTCGATCAACATTTTTATGTGGAGCTCCAAATAGTTAAATAAACATCTATTTACCGTTATACGTCGATCGACTCATTTACGTGAAACTCTAAATTACAGTAACATATAATCATATTATGCATTCTAGACTAGACATCGCCAAAGACATTAAGTGGAAATCATTATAGAGATACAAAAAAAAATATAAAAGTTATCACACCTTAACAATTTTTTTGCCGATATCCTTAATCATTTTCTACTAATAATTTTAAAGTTTTGCCATCTACTAAAATGAAAACTTTTACATTTCTATTCCGAAAATGAACTCTAATTAATTTTTTTCAGGGAAGTTGCTTGTTCCACTAATTTACATTTGTTTTGGCTTTTATATGTTTTAGGAAAAGAAGGAGACTGACAAATTATATATAAGGCATTTGGTTTATATTGCATATATAATTCAATAACAATGACTAATTAACAAATCTTTTGCTATTGATTGACTGAATTTAAAATTTTTACGCATATCGCCTTTTCTATCTCCTTGTGGATGATTGTTAGTTTCGCCGAAGTTGCTTGTTCCACTAATTTACATTTTTTTGGCTTTTATATGTTTTAGGAAAAAAAAGGAGACTGACAAATTATATATAACGCATTTGGTTTATATTACATATATAATTCAATAACAATGACTAATTAACAAATATTTTGTTATTGACTGACTGATTTAAAAAAATTATTTATTCAATTAATGAATAAAATAAGTATGGAGAAAATAGTAGAATCGAAAAAATAAAATGTTACATATATATAATTAACGAACCCTTTATGTGCTTTGATCTAACAACATTTTTTAGACAGCTTGATGGTAGATGTATTGTGAGAGAGAAGCAGCCTTTGTTCAGTTTGGTTGTGTCCAATCTCCTTGAAAACACTCTTCATCCAAATGGCTTGACAAGCACATGTTGCAGCAGGCACAGAGATATATAGAGGCTATCAGATAACGTGATGTGGACAAATAGTAGTTGACGTTGACTAAGTGTAGTTGGTGGGTATATATAAAGAAACCCCAGATGTAATTTAGTTTCATTACAGATATTATCTCTCTCTCTCTCATCTTCTTCGTCTAGACTAAATGACTAGTGAAGCTATGTCGATTGTTGTGGATGTCGAAAGAGTATCATCAAATAGTAATGAAGATGAGAATATGTATGCGAGATTAAAAATAGCAGCTCAAGATGGGGATATCGAGAAGCTGTACCAGTTGATTGCTGAAGAAGCAAACATTCTAGAATGCTTTGATAAGATGAATTTCGGTGAGACGCCACTACACATTGCAGCTGAGAACGGGCAAACTCATTTCGCCATGGAGTTGATTTGCTTTGAAGCTAAACGCATCAGGTTTCAGCCCAATCCATCTTGCTCTGCAAAACAACCATATCCGAACGGTGAGAGGGTTTGTGGCGTTTGACAGCAGCTTAGTCAGCATCAAGGGACGAGGAAGGATTACTCCTTTGCATTATGTGGCTCGAATAGGTGATGCGGAGTTGTTGAGTGAGTTCTTGTTTGCTTCTCCCTCTTCTGTAGAAGATTTGACGATTAAGTGTGAGACAGCTGTGCACATAGCCGTGAAGAACAACCAGTTTTTTGGCATTTAAAGTTCTATTGGGATGGCTCCAGAGAGAGCACAAAGAGGAAATCTTGGACTGGAAGGATGAATATGGTAACACAGTCTTCCATATTGCTGCATCAGTTAATCAAACTGAGGTATATGCATGTCTCTTTTGTCATTTGCTTTCTCCTTTTCCATAAAGTTCTCCCATATCTTGCTCTAGTGTCTATTTTACATTTGAAAGTTTATGGGATTTTCTATGGCTATGACTGAAGTTGGTAATGTGTGCTCGATTTTATAGGTCATGAAGTTGCTACGTGGATTAATTGTTAAAGTAACAGCAAAGAACTTGGATGGTAAGACCGCAATGGACGTACTCCAAACTTACAAATCTCCTCTTTTTCCAAAAATAAGCAGACTTCTCAACCGTGCTATAGAAAGACTACTTTGGGGTTCTACAATGACTCTTGCGGAATATTTGAGCAAGAAACCATCGTCTATTGAGAAACTCAACACTCACTTGGGGCTGAACAATCTGAGTAAGACTAGGCACACATCTCTAAATACTAATGATAACCGCAGTGTGATACTTGTGGTGGCTATACTGATAGTTACAGCTACATACCAAGCTGGTCTCAGTCCTCCTGGCGGATTTTGGACAAGTATTTCAGATGACCACCCTGGGGAGATGATTATGAATGGTCCTACTGCCTTTCTTTTTTTTATCTTCAACGGAGCTGCCTTCTTCTCATCTCTATATGTGATCATCATCCTCATAACTGGACTTCCCATGTGGAAGGTCCTTTACGGTTCAACAGCAGCTCTCGGGCTTGCTAATTTTGTAGCTTTCGGACAAATAATACCGGGAGCACCTGATACAGATTATGAAGATTCATTGTATGATTTTACAAAGATCCTCGAGCCCTTATCCTACCCACTGATTACAGGATGCTTACTTGTGCCTCGTTTCGTGGTATTCCTTTTCAACAAACGTTACCGTCACCGAGTGGATTTTCCGGCGAGGTACTTCAGCTCAGTTCAGTAACTATGGAGGTGAAGCTGTCAGTGGTTTGGAGTCTCGTACTAGCCCCTACTATCTAAGTAAGCCGGATGGAATATGGCCAAGAGTGTACTAGTTGTATTGTCTGTGAATCGTGTTTTCCACTCTTGCATGTTTTCTTTAGTTGTACATGTTCACCATTATTTACGACATTATCATTTGACTCTGATAGTAGAAGTTTATACTTAACATACGGTGATACTATATTCCATCAGATAAATTTTCTAGACTGCTTGGAGCAATCCGCGAATTTCTAGTCTCAAACTTTCAATGTTGGAAGGGGAAAAAGAAGAGATAATTTACTTATCTGTTCCAAAAAAAAAAAAGGGTCGGCGCAAACACAATGACAATATGGCTATCCTACGTTCAAACACAAAATTGCATCTTACTAAATTATCAAAATGCCAAGGAATAAAAAACTGAACCTGCATTACTCGCATCAAATCTGTTTCTAGGAACTTGAAGAAGACACTTCGTACTACACTCAAAAGCTATTTGAACATTATAACATATGAATTCATAGTTCGTTCCCATTATACCAAAAGAGTTGGCTACTAGGAAACTGGCCTCCTTGCGTTTGTGCTCTTTTTCTCGCTCAATGCTTCAGCAAACGCGCCTATGATCTGCTGCTGTGAGTCAAGCATCATCTGGCAATGCTTCAGCTCCATCTCCATTCTCGACTTCTCCATCTCCTTCATCATCTCCATCTTCGAATTCTCCACCCTCACAAACATTTCTGTCAACATCTTGACCGAAGAAACAACTTCATCTATCGGGTCAGACTCAACTTCTGCTGCTGCATTCATTTGCTCGTGCTTGAACCTAGAAGACGATCCATAGCCATTGGAAGCACCAGAGTTTCGAGGATAGCTCCCGTCCTTCCTGCTGTAGCCATTCACCCGCGACGAGCTCCTAGAATTCTGAATCCTTGGGTTGAATCCTTCCCTATCATCATCAAACTCATCATCATAATCAAGATCCTGAGAGAAATTGGCTTCAGGTTTACTGAAATTCTTGGGTTTAAACCCATGAGATGCGAAATTTCGATCACCAAACGACTTCAAAGGGAACCCACCACTACCGGAGTGACTAAATTCGCCAGAGGAAGGCTTGCCATGAGTCCTAAGCCTAGTTGCCTTAGGGACTAACACAATCTCATCATCCGAATCAGCATCGAAATCAGCATTAACCTTTGGATTTCCATTGTATTTCCTTTTCAATCCAAATCCACTACCTGAATCGTGATCTGAATCGAACTCAGGCTTGAAACCACCGTACAATTTCATGTGACTCTTTGCCCTAGATCTAACCCCAAATCCATCTCCTACATCTCGAGGTGAATCTGAATAACCGCCGCTAAATTTCCCAGACCTCTTCGATCTAACCCTAAATCCATCCAAACCATTACTCTCATCATCATGATCCACATCAGGATCGTAAGTTTCAACGGCCGCCGGAGTCACCGGAGCGAATCCCATAGCATCCAATATAGGGAACAAGTCCCAAGAGGAAGAGAACTTGCCTGGTCTGTTAAGAGAGCGTTGTTTCTCGCCGCGATAACGTTTCCGAAGCTTCTCGATCTTATGTCGGCATTGGATGGCTGACTTCGGAGGACCTCCACCGGAGGACGAAGACGAAACAGCCGCCGCGACGTCGTCCCAATCGGCCGCGCGGAGGTTCCCACGGCGGAGAGCGAACCATTTGTCCTTGTAGGCATTGACAAGGGCAGCGGTCTCCTCGTCGGTCCAGCACGGAGGCGGAACTCTCCTAGTGGTGGTGGTGGCGACGGTTACGGCGGTGGAAGGATCGATGGCCATAGCAACGGGAGATCCATCATCGGGGATAGACATGGAGGCGGCGAAGAAGAAATAAGGGAAAGAAGAAAGAGCGGTGGGTAAAGGATAATAAAGAGGCGGAGGGGAGGCGCAGGCAGGGGCGGATGCGATGGGTGCATCTTTAGTGACCAAATCAATTCCACATTGTTACATTTTTTTCTCCTTTTTTTTTTTATTTTTTTTATTTTCTTTCCCAAACTTTTTCTAAACAAAATTGTAGGGTAGTTCAAAAAAATAAAATAAAATTGTAGGCATGGGACAATCGAAATTTTCTGTCCGGTTCGGTTTAGAACTTTAGAAATTTGTACTGTTTGGTTTGAAAAAAAAATTCTTGCAAAAAAAATTAACTAAATTCCAATTTTGGTTCGATTAAACTCGACATTAATAAATTTCATTTTGGTCAATTTTATAATTATTGGTGTCGAACTAGAACCAAAAAAAATAATATATATATTTGTTTCATTTTTGGTAGTCAAATTTCATTTTTCAATAACTTTAATACACTTTAATACATTTGGACAAAGTTTGGAATCTTAGGAAGCTTAGTTAGACCTTAAACCAAAAGAAGAATGTACATTACATTTCTTTTCTTAAACTGATCGGCTTAATTTACTGAACAGAATTGAACCCCTTACCAATGAACCGATGATCGGCTTTTAGGACTAGTTTGGTTTGTGTGTTTGAGTAATTCTGCTCAAACCTATAAACTATACAAATTTTTAAAAATTTGACATTCAATGATTTAATAATTAGTAAGTAGTTTTATTAAAATTCTGTGTTATTGGCATTTACATTTTTATAGTTTGTTTATAAAAAATTTAATACCATGGATATTCATTAAATTTTTAACTAAAAGTTCAAGAAATTTTCAGCCTCAGTTGAGTCTGCCTATTTTTATGCACAAAGAGAGAGTGGGAAAATTATAAAATTCCAAAAAAAAAAGAACTATTCTGAACACATTTCTCAATTGTTTTTCACGAACCAGTTCCTTCTTGCTCTTGGGCCGTCTTCATCCTCCTTACGGTCAAGGACACGGGTTTCTCCAGCACAGAGACATTCACGCCTTTCCAGACATCGGCTCTTGTTGGTAAACCGGCAATATTCTCTGCAATCTCCATGTCTTCTGGCAGAACAGAGCCGAACACAGTGTAAGATTGTTTCCATTCGTGGTGGTTTGCTAGGCTGATGAAGAATTCTGGACCCGAGCCCACCCACGCCACTGAGCCACGGCTTATGGTTGGACAGTGCTCGGTTGGGATCGGCGTGAACATGTTTCCCTCGGCCTGGAGTATTCCTTGAATCATGGCGTATGGTGGGCCATAGGGAGCCTGACACAGTGAAAGGATGAGACTTTCAATAACAAGTAGGGAAACTCTGTTTGTATAGAGGAAAAAAGGTGTGCAGTAATACGGTATGAACCAAGCTAAAACGGAAAGGGATCGGTAAAAATCACTGACAAGCCTAGCTGATAAAAGCAATTAAACACTACATCTAAAGCATTCATCACACAGCAGAAACACATTTAATTTTCGATATAGAAGATGTGCATTCTCTAAGAAGAAAGGTATGCAATGAGATGAATCAAAAGGCTAAAGAGTCTATCAAATTGACAGAAATAATATTTCGTAACATATGAATCACAATTTCTACTATGTGATCAGATCCGGTTTATGCCTAAAGTATAATCAGATGTACCTAACATTATCTGCGAGATATGAACAAACATTTCAAAGAAAATTTAAGTGGTAAAAAGGGTGACAAGCATACTCGATAAATGGGATTGTACAACAATGTGGGTTTAGCCAAAAGCAGTCAATCACCATTGATCACACACATGATGTTTGATATCAAAGACGAATGTTCTCTTAGAAAAATGTCTAATCAAATAAATTAAATGGCTAAAACTCTATCCCACATTTGAACTTCCATAACAAAGCCGGATATCGATAATAAGAAGGTGCAATAGCTGAATCAAATAGCTATGAGTCTATCGAATTG
The DNA here is from genome assembly GCA_963667165.1 of Barbarea vulgaris. Lineage (NCBI taxonomy): Eukaryota > Viridiplantae > Streptophyta > Magnoliopsida > Brassicales > Brassicaceae > Barbarea > Barbarea vulgaris. Next base: position 10,300,702 of record OY763890.1, on the reverse strand, counting down.
ATAGAGATCCTAGCACATGGGTAATTATTCGTACTATGAGATCAAATCATAGCTACTATGATCTATAATGGCAAGTGATTATGCGTGATCTAAGAAGTAAAAGGCCAAATTTGTGTAAGGTCTCTTACATTATTCACATGATTGCCTTCTGCGTCCCAGTATGATCCCCGGTTCTCAGCTCGATGAAACTGGCAGCCTGCGCAGTGGCGCAGAGTTAACAAACTAAGAATGTAGTATACTGAGTGAGGAGCGCACTCAGGGTGAAGCTGCAACAAAGGAAAGCACCGGTGTCAAAACTAGAACTTTTAAACAAAAACTGGAACTTTCCCTTGAAGTACAAAAGGGACATTATAATTAAGATACTTACTTTAACATGAATCACGCCGTGTTCAGTCTCAAAACCAACAATGCCCTAACAGAAGCAAAGTAGCTAATCAGTAATTACGACAATCATCGAGAACACTCTTTGTTTTCAAGAGAAAGAAGGAACGCAGAGCAGTTATCATCACAATAAAATAAAAGAGACATAAGATTTGGTTTCACACCGCCAAAATCATATTACCGAAACTGTAATTTCGCAGATTAGTAGGAAACTAAGAACAGAATGAAAGTATAATCTTGTGAAATCTGATGAAACAGAGCAGTTTATTGGCATCTAATCAGACAGACAAATCAATACCAAAGGCTGAGTAATTTCCTGGACTAGTAAATGTTTGAGGAAACTAAGAACACAGTTAAAGTAAATCTGTTGAAACCTAATGTTTCCAGCGTTTGAAAAAATGCATTAACTTTGAATATGACGATCAATGGAGGTAATTTTCAGACATGATATACAAAGTACCTCGCCTTGTCCAAAGATAAGCCCAGATGTCCACATTACTTTCTGCTCACCTCCTTGTCGATCAGGCATCAAGACATCTTTTTGCTTCTTCAACCAACACTGCGCAGAGCAGAAAACAGAACACATGAAAATCCACCTCAATCTCTAGAAACTTGAATCGATGGCAAGTGTCAATTCAGCATTTCTCAATCACTAATCACACACACACAGTCAAATCACGAGGTTCTTCAAACAAAGTATAAATCCCTAGAAGTTGATGATATAAGGCTCAATTAAGCATTTTGTCGAACACTTAGTGAACAATATTGGGTAAATCAAGCACCATTCGATTCAATGACGAAGGATCAGACTTTACCTCTCCAAACTTAGACCCACAAGCCTCTTTGTTTCCACAAAAGACCCATGAATCGCACAAGCAAGGTCCATCGCTACCGCTACACATAACTTTACACGCCTTACAACATCCATCCGACGAATTAAACTTAAAATCCGTCCCCCACTTAACCGCAGGACCCCAAAGCTCTAAATTATCGATTCCACGGCAACATCCGCCACCTTCTTCAGCCACCGTTACGTGGCCATGATCTCGTGATTCCTCCGTGAATCGGACCACGGAATCATCGAGTCTATGATCTTGAGGACGGAGGACAGTAGAGAAAACAGCGTAGACGATAACGCATGAGATCAAACCGATTAAAAGAAGAGCGGTGGCGGTAAAACGGCCAGGCTCTCCGTCGTTTAATCGACGGGGCATCGCCTTAGACTCCGAGGAATCGTTGACGAAGATGCGAAAGCGAAATGAAGAGAGAAGTGAGGTTTCATGTGAAAATTGAAAATGCAAAGGAATCTTTTTCAATAATAATGAAGAGAGAGAATGGGTTGGTGAGTCAAATCGCGGCTTCCCCTCTGGAAGCTTTGAACTTTCATGGCAGCTGATTGTGATTTGTTTTCCTTTGTTCTGTTGTCTTCTTTAGGAAGTTTTTTTCCATTCAACGTCGACATTGAAGTAATTAAAAACGCTGCCGTTTTAGGCAAAGCAACCTATGAATGGTATGAATCGCATATAAATATGTCCACCCACCAGTATATATAGCTTAATAATTTGTATTTGTAGTTGGTATATCAAACTTTTTGCCGTGTGTGAATATAATTTAAAAAAATCGCAATATATCATAGATGGTATTGTTATATAGTCTTATAGAATTGTTAAATGTATTTCTCTATAATGTATGTGAATGTTAAACTGAAATTAAAAAAGTTTATTTTTTGGTAGTTGTATATTAGTATATTACATTATTGTTAGAGATATTTGATTTAGTAAATCCTATAAATTTACCTATCTGCACACATGTGGTTTTGGTTTTGATTGGTAACTTGCTTAATGATGAAATTATTTTTTCTAATGCAATTATGCAAGTATTTTATCTATCACAAAAAATTGTATAATGATAGATAATTAGACAAAAACACAAAATTTGCTTTTTACCTAAAAAATACAAGTAAAAATTTATTACGCAAATAAGCATGTCTTTAGTGGTTTATTTCATTATGCAATTTTTCATCTTGCACAAAATTTTTATTATGCAATAACTATTATGCAGTTTTTCATTATGCAAATTTTTATTCTACAATTATACATTGTTACCCATTAGAACCAAAGAGTTTTCGAATAATTCCACAATATGCAATTCAACATTACATCTATAATAGATAATTTTTACTCTTAATCTCGCTTTGCCTCCAATATTCTAAAACTTATGATCGCATTACATCTATTAATTTGTAACAAAATAACTTTTTTATGAATTGGACCCTATACCCTTAAATCTTTGACCATTGGACCAAAATGTTTCCACAAAATATAATGTTGCATCTAACGATCTAAAGATAAAACAAAACCACTCGGAAATCACAGCCACACGATAAAAACTATAATTTCCTAATGTTTTTTAACAAACAAATCTTTAGATCATTAGCACCAAGGAAATATGAAGGATTACTCATTTGCATCATGTGACTCTAATAGGTGATGCAGACAGTTGTTGAGTGAGTTTTTGTTTGCATGTCCATCTTTTGTAGAAGATTTGACGATTAAGTACATATGTTCTGTCCATTCTACACTAATCACATTTGTTCCTTATAATTCACTTATTCTGCTCCATCCATTTATTTTCACCATCTAGCATCTAAGTAAGTTTCATCGAGTGGTATATTTTAATTTTGATTTAAAAAAAAAAATATTAGGTATAATTAGTTAAAAGGTTGATCATTTATAATTATGTTACCTTGTATTTGCTTTCTTCCTTCCGAATTTCATATTAACCACAATAAAAAAAAAAGGTACAGTAGAGTCTTAGTACCAGTACAGTACGTATTAACCACATTTGTTCATCATTACTAGTTAGTTTTTTTTTTTTGCTTTATTACCTTTAACTTTTTTTAAGGGTCAGAGCGTTGTTACCTTTCTATCATTCAATCTCTATATTTTATATTTTTAAGGCTTTGTTTGATATGGATAACAATTATCTACAATTAAATGTAATTATGATGCTTCACATCACGAAGGAAATCAGAACTCTGGATTGGAATGGCTACTAAGAAATGCATCGGGTACCGTCATGCATTGTGGAATGGGTAAATTCCAAGGAAGAAATACGGTAGCAGAAGCTGAATGTTCAGCGCTTGTATGGGCTCTCCAGTCTTCATGGGGACTTGGATATAGGAAGGTGGAGTTTGAAGGCGACAACCTAACCATTAATCGACTTCTCAATGGTAGAAATGATAATCACAGACTCCAAAACTACATTGAGACGATCAATTTGTGGAAGACCATGTTTGAAGACATCAAATTTTCTTATAAGTCACGACAACAAAATAGTTGCGCTGACCACTTAGCTAGATCATCGATATTATGTGTATATGATTGGATTCTTTACGATTGTTGCCCTAGCTTTCTTATGACTCATGTAATGTCCGACTCTAACTATTAATAAAGTTTTTAGAAGAAAAAAAAAAAAAAAAAAAAAAAAATTATCTACATTGGAAAGATGCGTTTGGGAGCCCATAAAAAGGATAGAGACTTGCACTTTTGGATTGGTACATGAATAGAAGAAATTAGAAAGTCAAGTTGCATAAACTTATCCCTCCATTGGATTGGATCGGATCGGATCGGTATCGAACGGTGTCGTTTCTATCGTTCTCCAGACGATGGATTGCAGATAGCCGCTTTATTTCTGACACGTGGCCACAGATTAGCAACTCAAACCAATCAGGTGACTCATCTTTCCTCTTATCACCCCACGTTATTACAATACTATCCCTAATCCTTAACTGCTAATTTTCCTTTACGTGCACTGAAAGAAAAATAGAATTATCAAAGCCAAACGACTAATCTATATTATGATGAATCATTGAATCTAAATAAATAATACAAGCCACAAAGTTAAATATTTCTGACCGAATCGAAAGATGTTTCTTAATTTTTATTTAACAGTTGATGACTTTTTCTCTTCTTTTAAAATTCTTCTTGTTAATTTTTATTTTTATTTTTTACTATTTCAGACTTTTTTCTATGTTGAATTCATACTCTTTAAAATATTCATTAAGGTCTATTATTTACATATATAATGATTATATATACGGAGTTGAAATTCCATCTTAATCATAGTTGGACTTTTTTTTGTTTAGGTATGAGTCTATGAGTAAGATTTTTCATTTTAGTTGTTAAATTGTTATGTTTAAGAACCTTTTAATTATTAAAATAGATTATTCATTAAACTATCTTGGAATTTGCTTGTGTGACCTTACGTCTTGAATGGATCCAATTGCTCTACGTCTACGGTGAGAATTAAATTAAAAACTAAAATTTGTGAGATCACACTAATATAAGAATTAAAATTATATACATTAAATAAATACACAGAAACAGATTATACAAATGAAATAACATAAATAATTTTTTAGATTATATACGATTTTTTTCTAAGATATTATAATCAACACTATAATAACACAAGTGCTTCTCCAAAACATGACACATCAGATTTTTTATGAATTGTGGAGGTGACACATCAATTAATGAAAAAACTTTTTAATCCAATAAAATCATTTCAATTGTACACATCACTTAGATAAGATAACCAATCAAATTAAAACAACTAATAAAAATCAGCCTAAACAATAATAATAATAATATTAATAATAATAATAATAAAAATAAAAATAATAATAATAACAATAATAATAATAATAATAATAATCATAGTAATAATAATAATAATAATAATAATAATAATAACAATAATAATAATAATAACAATAATAATAATAATAGTAATAATAGTAATAATAATAATAATAATAATAATAATAATAATCAATTTTTTATCGATGAAGAAATCAATTGTTGTTTGCATATTTTTTTTTTGTGGGAAATGTTAGCAATATACTTCGTGCTGAAACCCCAACTGATGAGAACTACTTCATTGGGTAGATTTGTGAGTGGTCTTCCAAATTTTAAGAAAGGTGCCTCGGAGAATAAATAGTCTCTTTGTAAAGATATTTCACAAGGTCGTTAGTTCACTGATGCACAACGGGTATTGTGTTGGATCATTATTTTCTTATACCAATCGTTTTAGAGGTTTTAACAATGTTGATTTGTTTTGTGAATTCGTTTTTTCTTAAAGAACAAACCCTGGATTTTGGAAGATGAAACTGACAAGTTTCAGTACTAAAGACATCTTGATGGCTTTCAGTCTGCTACTTACTATCTCTTAGTGATTCTGAACAAAGAGTTTTTCACCATTCCTGACGGTTCTTGGTGTGGAGTAACAAATTTATATGCTTCTTATGTTGATATGTTTCTCTATTAGAAAATTATGCGGTACAGTACAAACAAAATGTTTTTCCGTCTCTTGATTTATGGAAATGTCTTTAGATGGATCAGTTTGTTATTTTTCAGCTTATGTTTTTGTTTTTGTTTTTTTTCTATTGTGTTAGGTATAACTTTAACAAAGTTGTACAATATAAGCAACTTACGTTGGAAGAAGCAGAAGAGATGATGAAAAATCGTAGAAAAAACGATTGATGGGTTCCAAAGGTGGATGATGAAAGTTGCAATATAATGGTCCTGCATTATTTGGAGAAGTCGAGAATGATAAAGAGATAGGTGGAAGCAGTGGGGGTGGTGGTAGGGGTCGTAAAAAGTTGTCAGGCGGTGATGAAGAAGAAGAGAATGTCTCTGACAGAGGGGATAAAGAAAGTGAAAAAGAACAAATTACTTAATATAATTGTTTTCACACAAATAAAAAAAACCAGTTTGACAAACAAATAAAAAAAGCCAGAAAAATATGAACATCAGCAATTTAAAAATAATTATTTTATAATTAATTAATATGAATATACCAAATATGAAATACCAAATTCATTAAAATTAATAAAAGATTTCTCAAATTGATTACAATATTAAAAAAAAACAAAAAAAAACAAACAAAAACCAAAAATTAAAAAATTAATAACAACAAAATACCCCGCAGCGTAGCGCGGGTACAAATCTAGTGATTTTAATTATATGGAAACGCAATCCTACTAAATAATACGATTAGTAAACTTATGCGGAATCACATCATTTCCCATTAAATTATGAAAATTAGATCATGCGATTCTGCATGTAATTAGTATACTTTATGGATTATGTTGGCTTAACAATATTGTAGTTATAATCTTTTAACAAAAAACAATATAGTTATAAATTTCAACAAAAAACATTATAGTCATGAACTTTCAACAAAAAAGAAAAGAAAAGCAATATAGTTATGATAATGAAAAACATGAAAAGGGTCATGTTTGTCACACTAATGGCAGACACGTAGAATTATACCGTCCAAGTCCAAGTAAGCATTCTTGTATCAGTCTCATTTTTCATTTTTCTTGCCACTTCTAGACGCAATTGACACAATAATTACCTAAAATAGTTGAATAGGAGCGTCTTTAGTTTGAACATATGAATTTTAAAATTTGATGTACGGCATTAATGCTTGAACATTGAATTGTGTATTAAACATTGAATTGCTAAAAAGAGAGTCCTTTGGTATCTTAGAGAATAATACTCTCTAATTAATGACGAGAGAGATGTAAACTAATCACAATAAACTAAACTTAAGGTCAGGATCAAGTGGGGACAAATGAATGGCATGCTGGTAAATAAGACGAAATACGGGGGCTTTGTTTTACTAAGCCTTCTATACCTTAGCTTCAAAACTGAGCTCGTTCTTCATCATTCCCTGAAAACTAGAACACAGTTTAAAGGGGAAAAAAAAAAAAAAGCAATAGTCTTTTGATCACAGAAACCCTAATTCCACCGTTCTCCTTCATCCAAAATTTCAAATTCTGTATGTAAATGCATCTGAAGAATTCAACTGTAGCAGAACGACGGTATATCGGAAAAGAAGCCGCCGGTTGTTTACCGTCCTCCGATTTGGATCCAAAACCTAAGATTAAGCATCATCATCGTTCTCTTCAGGTACCTGAGATTCTCACCTCAGACATTGGTGGAGGCGCTGGATTCAGTGTTTATAACAATCAAGTGCAAGCTCAGAGTCATCATCTGACCGTTGAAATCCCAGATTCATCTTCTCAGAATCTTACATCAGCTCCTCACAAGAGACCTCTGGTGGCTCAATCTTCTAATCCGTTCAATTTCGTCGCCAACGTTGACGATTTCCGCCGTCACCGGGCAAGCTTGAGCTCGATTTCATCTTATTGCCCGTCGTATGTTTTGTCGTGGTTTTCTTCATCTCTTCCATCGATCCCATCAGCTACTAATCAGAAGCTTCTCCGCCATGTTCTTCGAGTTCGTTTGATATGTTTCCACCTTCGTTTCCTGCTTCTTCTCTCTGTCCCTCCTCTCTACATCTTCTTCCTGTTGATTAGTTTCAGATTCTTCCTTCTTTTCGTCTTTGCGATTATTGGATTGTCTTTTATCCTTTCGATCTCTCTCAAATTCGCTCTTCCTCACTTACCATCAATTCGTTTGATTATCGCTCGATTACTGTCTCTCAAGCTTACCCCTACTAGATCTTCATCTTCATCTCAAGAGAGCACGAAACATGTTGTTTGGTCAATAGGGTCGAAGCCTGTGACTGAGAAGAAGACTAACTCTGGCTCATGGGTTCAAAAGTACAGCTCCGGTGATGTGTACGAGGGAGAGTTTCATAAGGGGAAGTGTTCAGGAAGTGGAGTTTATTACTATTCTATGAAGGGTAAATACGAAGGGGATTGGATTGATGGGAAATATGATGGATATGGAGTTGAAACATGGGCTAAAGGAAGTAGGTACCGAGGTCAATATAGGCAAGGGATGAGACATGGAACTGGTATCTATAGATTTTATACAGGAGATGTGTATGCTGGTGAGTGGTCTAATGGACAGAGTCATGGCTGTGGTGTGTATACCTCTGAGGATGGTAGTCGTTTTGTTGGAGAGTTTAAATGGGGTGTTAAACATGGCCTTGGTCATTACCATTTCAGGTGAGAAATCATCATTTTTAACTTTTGTAGAAATGGTTGAGCTTTTTGGTATAAGGGTGAACTTTTAGCTCCATGCTATTGACGTTTAATGTCACCGGGTTGGAATTGAAGTAAATGTGGTTTCTGAAAGTTTCCAGCGTTCAGTCTCTACTTTATGATGCTGTGTTTAGGTCCATGTCTATGTTGCTCGTGGGAATATTCTAAAAGTCTATGGCTTTCGATCTTGAGTTCTTGATAGATTGTTAGGCTGCTTTTATTTTCACCTCTTGAGGAGGATATCAAAATTTTAAGGTTAACTGTTACTTGCATTTGATAATTGCATGAGACTACCCTTTGAAAGATTCGGGCTTTCAGTTCCAATTGCAATTGAACCAAAAGGTTTATGTTGGCTGTTTTCCTCTCTTGCCTTGGTTGTCCTTACCTTTCAGAAAATTAGCATCAATGTTCAAGCTTATTGGTTGCTAACTTGAGCATTGATCTGGAAAAAATTGCATCAATCATGGTCTTCTCTTCTTAAGTTATACCTACCTGACTTGAAGCCACTCCTCTGTTGCAGAAATGGTGATACATATGCTGGAGAGTATTTCGCAGACAGGATGCATGGTTTTGGAGTGTATCAGTTTGGAAATGGGCATCGGTATGAAGGAGCCTGGCATGAGGGGAGAAGGCAAGGGCTTGGTATGTACACGTTCAGAAATGGTGAGACACAGGCAGGACACTGGGAAGATGGAGTTCTCAGCTGTCCTACCGAGCAGACCACTCGTCCTGGTTCATCATTTACCATCAGTCATTCCAAGGTTCTCGACACTGTCCAGGTAACTTATAATTGATCTCACTCCTGCTAATATATACAAAGTTAGGTACTTCATCTTTTAAAAATTTGAACATACACATGTACCCAATGGTTGATTACAAATTGATTACCCGCATGAGATTTGATTCTTCTCCCTCTCTCTCTTCGTTCAATAGCAAGCAAGGAAAGCAGCCGAGAAAGCACGTGAAGTTGTGAAAGTTGAAGAGAGAGTGAACAGAGCAGTGATGGTGGCAAACCGAGCAGCAAATGCTGCTAGAGTTGCTGCTACAAAGGCTGTCCAAACCCAAACATTTCATTGTAGTAGTGGTGGCGATGATCCCTTGTGAGTTCCTATGGCAAAACTTTTGACATAATCGCAGGCATGACCTCAAATCGAACCTTCTTCGAAGACACAAGAGAGACGTCTAGAGAACACAGTCAAAATTTACATCTTTTGATGAGATTTTCTTGAAGGTGAACCACTTGGAACCAATGTCAAGATCTCATAAGTAATAAATAAGAGATCTGGCTATGGAGCAAGCAATACAGGTTTACTTTTTCTTTCCTCCCACTTTTTTTTTTTTTTTTTTTAAAATGAGCAGGCTTGGTTTTAAACTGTACATAGGTTGTTGAAGAGTAAGCAATGTGTGTTTAACAAAAGATCTTTGTAACAAGCGTAACCCATGTAAGAGAAGCAACTAAACATTGTCTTACTTTCACGACGTGTGAAATAACATCTCGTTTTTACTATATTTCTTTCGATAGAAAATGACATTTGAGTATTTCAGAAACAAATAACATTGTTATAGGAAGAAGAGACGAACTATAGATACTTCTCATCTAGGAATTTGTGGTTATGTTTCGATTTATCAAGAAGGAAGTTAGCTCGGAAACAAAGCTCTCGAAGCATACTTTTTTTGTCATAACTATATAAAAGTATAAAAGAACTTAATTGCGCTATCTGTTGAGAGAACATACACAGAATTTCAATTTAATATTTTTTTCCAAACCAAAATAGGACAATCTTATAAAGAGAATTTTAAAATTTCATACAAGGATTTAAAGTTAAAAGGCTGAAAGATTTGGAGGTATAGATGCCATCTTACTTTCAAGAAAGTCACGAACCTTCTTCCGTGCATAATCAAGATCTAAAGCTCGATCACAAGCTTCAATCGTCTTTTGCAGGATATCCTCTGGCAGTGGGTTCCCTTTCGTGGTTAAAGCAGTAACCGAAACAACCATGATAATCGCACTCGGAAGAAGACCTTCAAGATCAACAAGAGTTATATCCATCTCATTGCCAATTTTCTTCACAACACTAGCATAATCGATTGGGTGATGCACAAGTAACTCAAGCTCTTGAAACTTAAGTTTGTACTTGTCACGGATGAAGTTGTGGACAATGACTATCTCATTCTCAATATCAAGTGATAGCTGATTACAATCCACAATTAACTTCTTGTACTCACGATCATTTGTTAACACACTTCTTTTCTCCGCTCCATCACAATCTTTTCCAAGAGCCTCCTCCACTTTCTCCATTATATCAGCAAATCTCTGAGTCTTTTGTAGACTAGAAACGCAATCGAGATCATCGTAGTTAAGGTTCTCTATATCTGCCGTATCCATGCCAATATCTTCTTCTTCCTCCTTTCCAACATCACCATCATTCTCGTTCAATTCTGCTTCATTATCATATAATTCGTCAAGATCTGCAAGGAAAGAAGAATCTTCAAGATTTGCCATATCTTCTACTTCCTACGCAAAAGCCTCTGAGATGCAGAGAGAAAAAAAAGATCTAGAGGTTTTTTAAGGGTTCTTTAACTCTTGTATCTTCTGAAGAGATATTCGGATGGTTAGAGAATATAGGGTAGTCCTTTATTTATAGTTGTTTGAGGAGGTTAAGATTTTCTTTTTCCTTTTTGAATTGGAGTTTGCTTTCCTTTTTCTGTTAAGTTTTTTTTTTTTTTTTTTTTTTGCCAAAAAAAATTGTATGTATTTATATAGTTACGTAAAACTATTACTAAGACGAACCGATATTAAATTATAAGTTTTTGACTCAAAATTAATTAATAATGAGTGGGTCGACTTATATACATTTACATATTATTCAGAATCTTTGTCCAACTTGTGATGTTAGATATTATTTTCATTATGCGTTCTCGAGATAATGACACTTGTAGTCAATTATTTTAGTATATTCAGATAAGATCATTATGCCAAATTTTGGATCGAACCAACGTTTTCAAAAACTCTCATACCATATTAGATTATGAACTTCTAACTCAAAATCAATCGGTAATGAATGAATTTGTCATATCTCTTTATATATTATTCATGATTCATGTCCAATCCAACATCCTATATGATATATTATTTCCAATAATCCATGAGCCCGTAAAGCTACAATAACTTACAATTTTAGTTATCATATGCCAAATTGGTATTTATAACGATAAAGTACATTTACCTAATGCACACGTCTTGTTACTGAGATGGTGAGAGTTTGAGATCATTTTCTGTCGGCCCAATTTTATGAACAAATGGTCCAAGATTGCTTGATATACATATTCCAAATTTTGTAAAATCAAGGAAAATACGTATTCAATTATTATTATTATTATTTTTAACCTATTATTGGTTGGTATCATTTAAATATTTTAGCAAAGAAAAATTATTGACATTTATTACCTTTTCTTTTTTTGTTGGTAAACAAGATTTCTTTCTCTTTAATCCTAATGTTCGTGGGTGAATTTGTGGCTTCCAATAAAAGGTAACACATGGATAGAGTACGTTACGAAATAGTCAAACGATATTTTCAAAATACACAAATAGTCAATACTTCACTTGTCCAATTAGCATTTTATATATTATAAAAGATGAGTGTCATGAGTTGAGTTGTATGATCGACACGTGTCCTTTTACGAAAAGTTATGTCTTTTAGGTTTAGACAATGATTTGGTTCAATGTATACACAAACGTTAGAGATATTCAATGCACCGAATATTTGGTTCAATGTATACACAAACTTTACAGATATTCAATGTATCATATATTTTGTTCAATGTATATACGGTTATATAAACTCCAAAAAGTCGCAACTTCTTAATTTCCAAAAGTATGGTAGCAAAAAATACTCTTTATTTCTCAAAATATTTATGGATATTTTCTATTTAATAATAATTTTATATTCTAATATAAACATATGAATTTTTCTTAAAAGAAAAAAAAATTGATTTCTTCTCGCAATTTTTTTTTCTTTTCTCAAAAACTAATCTTCTAAATAAACTTTTCTCCATCATTTTTTTCTGCATCGTTCATCTGCCGGCGTCGACTCTAGCGTTGGCCATATTCTTTCTAATTATAGGTTACTTAGATTTAATTTAAATAAAAACTTCAACATTTGGAGATGTAAAATTGAAAAGACACGAATCTCGCAACTGTATCTTCATATGTTCTTGATGAATTTCATTAATTTCCATAATCATTGTTAAGCGCCAATACTTGAGCTATAGTTATATGTTTAAACAAATTTTAACTCTATTGTATGACTGACATGTGTTGTCATTTTTTGTAAGAAAATAAAACCAAATGTTGTAATTTTGTATCAGTGCTTTATCACTTTTGACCAGAAATTGTGTACTTTTCCAAATGATACATATGTTCTAGGGTTTAAAAGGATTCCTCCAATTTGTCAATTGCAGTTAAGCTATTTAAAAAAAATTTATGGTATATCAATCATGGTGATCGTACTTTCTGCATCTCAAATTACACCAGTTGTTATAGTGATGAGATGCCAATGAAATTGTGATGGTAACAAAGACGAAGGCATGTAAAGACAAATAGACAAGCCAATGATGGAGAGAAAAATGAGGAATCATTCAATCATGAAGTAGATTTTGGTTAATTAGCAAATTCTATGAAATATAAGAATAAAAGTGTTAGACAATGATAAATTTGAACAAATGAAAAATCCATAAATACAAGATACTTGCCGTCATAGTTCATATTCGCATTGACGTATGTCTAAACTATATTTTTCATGGGTATAAATAAGTCTTAACAACCATTGTCGCTTTTGGAACATACTGTTCTAAATTGGTGAAAATAGTGTCAACCCCGGTTTTGTGATGAGTGTTATATTGTTGTGTGATTTACACGTGTCTTCTCTTTTTTTTTGTAAAAAAAATAATAATCAAAAGTTACGTTTATTGGGCTTACACAATGTTTTGGTTTAGTGTATAAAATCCACATAACCTTAGAGATATTCAGTGCACCATCAACATTTGGTTCATTGTATATACAATTAAATAAACTCCAAAACGTCACAACTTCTCAATTTCCAAATTTATGGTATCAAAAGATACACTCTATTTCTCAAAAAAAAAAAAAAAAAATTGGGTGGATAATTTCTATCAAATAATTATATTATACTATAATAGAAACATTTGGAGTTTTCTGAAAAAAAAAAAAATGTTTCTTCTTACAACCATTTTTCTTCTCTCCAAAGGCAATCTTCCAAATCAACTTTTCTCTTACGTTTTTTCTTCAACGTTCACCGGCCGGCATCAACTCTATCATTGACGATACTCTTTCTAATTATACTTTACCTAATTTAGGTTTCATTTAAATAAAAACTTTAATATTTGGGGATGTAAAATTGAAAAGGCACGAGTCTCGCGACTGTATTTTTTTCTTCTCTAGAATGAATTTTATTCATCTTTATAATTATTGTTAAGCACCAATACTTTAACGATGATTTTGGGTTTTCGAAAATATTTTACTCTATTGTCTGACTGATCACATTCAATGATTTTGAAATCCTGAAGATTCTTAAAAGCTAATAAAAATTTACTGCCCTCGCGTATGAGCGGGTATTGCTCTAGTTTGCATAAATGGATAAGTTTAAGATTTCCAAAGACTACTAGAGTTATAAAAGTGGGGAGTCTTTGGTGACCTTTTTCAAATAACTTTATACAAAACAAAATCACTATGGGTATCACAAAAACTTTGTTGACCTTTTTTCTCTTTGTCATATTGGCAGTTTCGTTTTCAAACCATATCATTTTAGCCAAAGGTATATTTGTCTGGGCACATAATATGTCAATTAGCATTGATCGATAAAAAACTGTTGTTTGTACATATTGTATATATACTTGCATATATTTTAATATTTTTGTGTGGGTTTGTGTAGATGGCTTATATGACCATTGCTGTGATTTGTGTGAGATCGGCTTGTACGCACCGGCTGCATGCATCAAGAAATGCATTAAAAAAGGATTTAAATCTGGAACTTGTGACGGAGATCCTGTTCGATGTTGTTGCTACAACCACTTCAACTGAAACCTGTTATCTCCAAAGTGATACTGCTATAAGTGATTCAAGCATTGCACTTAAATATTTATGACATAAAAGGCAAATTGTTATCGTGTCAATTTTATATATTATAAAAGATGAGTGTCATGGGTTGTATGATCGACACGTGTCCTCTTACGAAAAGTTATGTCTCTTAGATTTAGACAATGATTTGATTCAATGTATACACAAACATTAGAGATATTCAATGCACCATATATTTGGTTCAATGTATACACAAACTTTAAAGATATTCAATGTATTATATATTTGGTTCAATGTATATACGGTTATATAAACTCCAAAAAGTCGCAACTTCTTAATGTCCAAATGTATGGTAGCAAACAATACTCTTTATTTCTCAAAATATTTATGGATATTTTCTATTTAATAATAATTTTATATTCTAATATAAATTTTTTTTTTTACGGCAAATGAATTATATTACTTTGAATTAATAAAATCATAATACAGACAGTTTTTCAACCAAACAGGTGGATAAATACAATTTGAAAAGAAAATATGATTTGGAGGACCGTTTCTGGCAAGTAAATGAGCTGCCTCATTGCTTCTCCGTAATACATGTGTATAGCGAATGTTTTCCAACTTTCTTCCCCATTCTTCAATGTCGTTGCAGATATTAAGGATTGTAACTTCCTCATGATCACTAGTTAAATTTTTAACCAAAGTTTGACAATCTCCTTCAAAGATGACTTTTCTATAACCTTTACACCAATCGTGTTGAATGGCTATTAATAATGCTTTACTTTCAGCCTCTAGTGGTGATGATGTATGTTCTAAAATTGATGAACCCCAATATTTTGGGACTCCAAATCTATCACGGACTATCCATCCACCAAAAGACGTATTTGTAGTTTGGTTAAAGGAGGCATCGTAGTTGCATTTTAACCATTCATCAACTGGACATGTCCATGAGTTATCTTGAAGACTTGTATATTTTTTCTTTGAAGTATGGTTATTCTGAAGCCATTCATGAACGTCAGAATTTGCAGAGTCTATGTCATCCTTTGGACTTATTGGCTTTTTGTTAAATAATAAATCGTTCCTTGATTTCCAAATCCTCCACATAATCCAAAATGGTAGAATCTTTTGGGCCTTACTTAAATGTTTTTCATTTTGCTTTTGTAAAAGAAACTTGATATTTTCTTCCACATTATACGTCGGCCTAAATTGAAACATAAATGGCAAATGGGATAGCCTCCACGTTTGTAAGGAAAGAGGACAAGTGAATAATAGGTGATTAATTGATTCATCATTTACACAACACCTTTGACATTTCTTGTCTATTTTTATACCTCGTGTATTTAATCTTGTTGCCGTTCCAATAGCCTTCGATAAAACACGCCAAATGAAATATTTGAGTTTAGGCATTATAGGTAGTTTCCACACTTGATTTTTTTAGTTCTGGGTTTCCATGTGGTGCTGGTAGTGGGGGATGTTGAGCATTTGAAATATCTCGAGCCAACCTATAACCTGTTTTTACCGAATAGTGACCATGAGGCGTTAGGTTCCAAATGACTCTGTCGTCCTCCGCCTTCTGGGATAAATAAATTCGCCGTACGCATTCTCTATCATTTGTCGAGAGAGCTGTTTGTAGAACTTCCTCGTTCCATGATCTATGACCTCTGTGAGTTCTGATCAAATCACTCACTCGCATATCCTCATTCATCTCGCTGAAATCTGCTTTCTTAGGAGGGTCCGATGGGATCCATGTATCCTTGTAAACTCTTGTAGATTTCCCATTTCCAATAATATTTAAACACCCTTGTTTAAGAAGTTTAATCCCAACTAAAATGGATGTCCAACCAAAGGAGTGGTATTGTTGGGTTTTTGCCTCAAATAAATGTACGTCTTTGTAATATCTGGCTTTAAATATTTTTGCGAAGAGGCTATTCGGAAATTTTAGTAATCTCCATGCTTGTTTGGCTAGTAGGGCATCATTAAATTGTTCTAAACTCCGGAAAGCTAGACCTCCCTCTTCCTTTGTCATTTGTAATTTTTTCCATGCTACCCAAGGAATTCCACGTTTATGTTCACCCTTTTCCCACCAAAATTGTAACATCAAACTATCTAATTCTGAAGTAACCTGGTTTGGTAATTTGAAGCAAGACATAGCATATATTGGCATGGCTAAGGCAACAGATTTTAACATTATTTCTTTGCCCGCAGGTGATAAATATTTGGCACTCCAAGAGGATGTTCGTTGTCGTACTTTTTCAATAATATAATTGAACATTTCTTTCTTTTTACGACCAAATTGTTCAGGTAATCCCAAATATTTACCTCCGCCTCCCTGGCTTTGTATCCCCAAAATATGTTTCAGTCTTTCTTGAGTTTGTCCATATACTCGAGACCCAAATGTTATTACTGATTTTTCTTGATTGATCATTTGTCCTGAACACATTTCATAGATTCGGAAAACCTCTTTTATCGCTAAGCAGTTTTTTCGATTTGCTTGGCAAAAAAATAGTGAGTCATCAGCGAATAACAAATGTGTTATTCGTGGGACTCCGTTACCAATTTTGATTCCTTTAATTTTACCCTTTCGTGCATTTACATCCAACAAATGACATCTGCACAAAGAATAAATAAATATGGTGGTAACGGGTCACCTTGCCTTAATCCTCGTTGGGGGATAATACATCCTTGAGGATTTCCATTAATGAGAATGGAATATTTTACCGACCGAACCGTTGCCATTATCCAACCAATCCATTTTTTTGAAAAACCAAAAGCTCTCATAGTTTTTTCTAAAAAATTCCATTCCACACGATCATATGCTTTACTCATATCTGTTTTAATAGCCATATATGTTTGTGACACTCGTTTACGTGATTTTAAAGAGTGCATTAATTCATGGGCCACCATTATATTATCAGAAATCATACGTCCTGGAATAAAAGCTGCTTGTGAATCGGAAACAATTTTATCAAAAAAACTTTTAAGTCGAGAAACCAATAATTTTGAGATTATTTTATATAGAACATTGCACAGTCCTATAGGTCTATAATCTGAAAGGGTGTTTGGTTTATCAATTTTGGGTATCATACAAATATTTGTATGATTTATACCTGGTCTCATTGTCGATGTTTGGAAAAAGAGGTTTACTTCTTTGATAACATCATTTCCTACCTCATCCCAACATTCTTGATAAAATCTTGCTGTTAAACCATCTGGACCAGGAGTCTTGTCTGCTCCGATTGAACAAACAGCATTATATATTTCGTCATTTGAGAACTCTTGTGAGATGATCTTATTAATATCAGAAGAAACAGTTGGTTTAAAATCATCAAAAATAGAATCTAAAATTGGATTGTTCGTGCTTTGGTAGATATTTTTGAAATAATTCTCAGCGTGTCGTCCTATCGCTCTATCACCTTTATAAACATTTCCCATGGAGTCCTTTATAGCATGTATTCTATTTCTAGCATATCTAACCTTGACGCAGGCATGAAAGTACTTTGTATTACGATCCCCTTCTTCTAGCCAGTTGTTTCTGCTTTTTGTTTTCCAATATGTTTCTTCATCTCTGTATGCCGTCGCTAAATCTTTTTTCAGACCTGGAATACGTCTCCGTACTGATCCCGATGATGACATAGCATAATCCAGTTCATCTTTCAGCTCTTCAATCCGTCTTGAAGCATTTAGGTTGTTGTTTCGTTTGCATAAGGCCAATGATTTCCTGCATTCCCTTATTTGATCGAGTATTGTGTAATTACCAGAAAGCAATTTTGAATTCCAGCCATTAGCCACATATTTTTTAAAATCGGGGATGTTGAGAAGCCTTTTATCAAAACGAAATTGTCGTTTGTTATTATTTTTTGCAAATTCTATTTTTGTTAAGACTGGACGATGATCAGAGCCATAGAATCGAAGGAATACAGCCTCAGAAGCAGGGAAATTTGCTAGCCATTCATCATTAATCATCACTCGATCTAAGCAACATTGAACAGTGTGTTTTCCACGTTCCCCTACCCAAGAGAACCTGTTTCCTTTGTATCTTAAATCAGAAATGTTACAAGTGTGGATCATGTTACGAAAATCTTGGAAGCTCCTCTCCTCACGCTCAGGTCCTCCAATCTTCTCTTCATTTGACAAGATCTCATTAAAATCCCCCACTAATATCCAAGAACCTTGTCGCACAAGACTTGTTCTCTCTAATCGTTCCCATAATTCATGTCTATGTTGTGGATTTGGATGGCCATAAAGACAAGATAAATAGAAATCCATACCATTAAATTTAACATAGACATCAATCATTCTTACATCTTGAAACAACTTATTTATAACAACATCCTTTTTCCAAAGCAGAGCAAGGCCACCACCTCTACCAGATGGTGGCACCGAACACACATAATCAAATCCTAAATACACACACAAATCTCTTAGAACATTACACTTATTCATTGTTTCAACTAAAAACAAGATATCTGGAGAAACTTTGCCACATAGTTCCTTCAGCCTAGATTTAGTCAGCGGCGCACAGAGGCCCTGACAGTTCCAGGAGACGATCTTCATGGGACTGGTGGGGGTACCGGGCCCCCCGCGCCTCCGTCTATGTGCTGAACCACTTCACACGAACCTTCAGATTCTTCTTTGCACTCTGTTTTAACCGGAAACAGGACCTTCCGATTATCTTCCTTTTGTTCCAACATCTTCTCATCTTCGAACTTCCTTCTCTTTGTATGCGAATTATCGCCTTCCTCATACATCGATGTATCATAGTAAACTCCATAAGCCTCGTTCTTATGAGCCTCTTTAAATCTATTAATCATCTCCCTCTGTTCCTCCTCTGTCTGATTCATAAGGTAATCCAGGCCCTGAGACATTTCTGATAAAACCATGCCATCTGGTATAGCAAATCCTGTACCAACTCCAGGAATTGTGGTCTTGCTATCTGTCACTTTCTTCTTCCCAATTGCATCACTCATGAGTTTCTCTTCCACTTGATCAATTGAATCATCATGGCGTGGTCGTTTATTGCATCCTTTCGAAACAACAATGTTTGAATACTGATGCATAAGATCCAAGAAATCCTCGTTAGTGAATTTACCTTTCTTCACCTTGGCCTGAAGATAGTTCCACGTTTCAGCAGTAAGATCTTTATCCATTATCAGTGAAACTGACTTTTCACTATCGACCTTCGAAATCCTTGATGGTCCAGCAACCATTGTAGGATCTAGAGCATAATGCTTTTCATTTCCATCATCTGTCTTAGTTTCTTCTTCTATCTTAACACTGTGATCTTCATCATGTTCTTCCTTCCCATCATTCTCAGGAGCATCAGGCATATCCGGGTCCTCATCTTCAACATCGAACCGGAGAGGGCACTCCTTCTTATCGTGAGTGATCATACCACACAAGACACAGAAATTACGAAGGCGTTCGTAACGAAAAGAGAGGATTACACTTTCGTCATGTCCGAAGGTTGAAACTTCGTTTGAAGCGCAATGGATTGTCAATATTCCAATCCAGGCGTACCCTTACATAGTCCACTCTTGTGGCAGTTTCATCAAAGTCAACACCAGACACATGCCCCAAAGAACTTCCGATAACATCTATCATATCCCTTGTAAGATAATGAGCAGGGATCCCATGGATTTGGGTCCAGAACGGGATAATCTTCATTTGAACTTCAGGCATATTAGGAACCATGCGATGAGTGACCAGCATCCACTCACTAAAGGACCATGGTCCTCGTCGAAGTATCAGATCGAGAGACTCTTCAGATGGAAACACGAATTGAAATTTTCTTGCATCTACCATTCTACCCACAACATTATCCATCCCCCAAAGGCGTGGTAATTGGCTGATGAGTGCTCTCATATTTTGTTTCCTCGGATTGACCAGAGCACCAATGATTGAGAATCGGTTTGCTCGTGCCGCTTGAACACATACCGATTTAGGTAAAGCAATCGGTGCATCAAAAACACCTAAAGAGATGTCCTACATACGGCGCCTGATATTATCACTCATATTCACTGATTTTGTTGGTGGTTGATCGAGAATTGAAGAAATTTGAGTGTGAATTGAAGAAGCGAGAAGATTTATATAGAGGGAGAAAATCCATGGCGGTTGTGGATGTCGAAGCAGTTGAAGAAAACTGCTACAATAACCGCTAGAGATCTCACCCAACGGACAAAAACCGACAGATTTGACCCAAAAGAAACGGGAATTAACTGCTGGAGAAATCTCGGAAGTCGATTGTCGACGGTTATGAGAATCACCTTTTCGATCGCCTTCAGAGAGAAAAAGAGACATTCTTTTTTTTTATTTAGCTTTATATTCTAATATAAATATATGAAGTTTTCTTAAAAGAAAAAAAATTGATTTCTTCTCACAATTTTTTTTTCTTTTCTCAAAAACTAATCTTCTAAATAAACTTTTCTCCGTCGTTTTTTCTGTATCGTTCATCTGCCGGCGTCGACTCTAGCGTTAGTCATATTCTTTCTAATTATAGGTTCCTTAGTTTTCATTTAAATAAAAACTTCAATATTTGGAGATGTAAAATTGAAAAGACACGAATCTCGCAACTGTATCTTCATATGTTCTTGATAAATTTCATTAATTTCCATAATCATTGTTAAGCGCCAGTACTTTAGCTATGGTTATATGTTTCTACAAATTTGAACTCTATTGTATGATTGACATGTGTTATCCTTTTTTGTAAGAAAATAAAACCAAAGGTTGCAATTTTGTATCAGTGTTTTGTCACTATTGACCAGAAATTGTGTATTTTTTCAAACGATGCATATGTTCTAGGGTTTAAAAGGATTCTTCCACTTTGTCAATTGCAGTTAAGTCATTTCAAAAAAGTTTATGGTATATCAATTATGGTGAACATACTTTCTTCATCTCAGATTACACCAGTTGTTATAGTGATGAGATGCCAGTGAAATGGTGATAGTAACAAATGCGAGGGCATGCAAAGACAAATAGATAAGCCCATGATGGGGAGAAAAATGAGGGATCATTCAATCATGAAGTAGATTTTGGTTAATTAGCAAATTCTATGGAATATAAGAATAAAAGTGTTAGACAATGACAAATTTGAACAAATGGAAAATCCATAAATACAAGATACTTGCCGTTATAGTTCATATTCACATTGACGTATGTCTAAACTGTATTTTTCATGGGTATAAATAAGTCTTAACAACCATGGTCACTTTTGGAACATACTGTTCCGAATTTGTGAAAATAGTGTCAACTCCGGTTTTGTGATGAGTGTTATATTATTGTGTGATTTACACGGGTCTTTTCTTTTTTTTTGTAGAAAAAAATCAAAAGTTTGGTTTAGTGCATAAAATCCATATAACCTTAGAGATATTCAATGCACCATCAACATTTGGTTCATTGTATATACAATTATATAAACTCCAAAACGTCACAACTTCTCAATTTCTAAATTTATGGTATCAAAAGATACACTCTATTTCTCAAAAAAAAAATAAACTGGATGGATAATTTCTATCAAATAATAATATTCTATTATAATAGAAACATTTGGAGTTTTCTGAAAAAAAAAAAAAATTGTTTCTTCTTACAACCATTTTCTTCTTTCCAAAGGCAATCTTCTAAATCAACTTTTTCTTACGTTTTTTTTTCAACGTTCACCGGCCGGCATCAATTCTATCATTGACGATACTCTTTCTAATTATACTTTACTTAATTTAAGTTTCATTTAAATAAAAACTTCAATATTTGAGGATGTAAAATTGAAAAGACACGAGTCTCGCGACTATATTTTCTTCTTCTCTAAAAGGAATTTTATTCATTTTTATAATTATTGTTAAACACCAGTACTTTAACGGTGATTTTGGGTTTTTGAAATTTTTTTAGTCTATTGTCTGACTGACCACATTCAATGATTTTGAAATCCTGAAGATTCTTAAAAACTAATAAAAATTTATTGTCCGCGCGTATGCGCGGGTATTGCTCTAGTTTGTAATAAATGCAATGAAATAAATTAAAACAAAAATTATTTTTAATATGTATGTTCCTAATCAAATATTGAAAAACACTGTGCTTTTGAGTTTGTTTTTTATATATTTTTCTCTAACAATGAAAATAACGTTTAATTTTGATGTAATTATAGTCGATTATTTAAGATAATGTTTTGAATTATTTTACGGTCAGATGTTTTTAATTGTTTTACGGTCTGATATGAGTTATGACTTTTGTATATAAAGAAAAAATGAAATTTAAACGATATGAAATTGTTGTGGATCGTTTATAACAAATATTCTTAGTAAAAAAAAAAAAACTTTTGATAAATATCCTCCATTTCCAGATTTTGGTTTCCTTCTTATACTTATGACTGATATCATATTGTTAAATCGGTAGAACTAGGTATATCATATATGTCTCAAGTTTTTTTACACAATCAAGTTAGAAAAAAATAAGAAACTATGCGGATTACAAAAAATAAGAAACATTAGCTTGGCTTGAGAAGAAGACAAAACGAAAGGGTTGAAGTTTGTAAGTTGTAACGTTTAAGGTTTTATTTTCTGAAACGGAAGGGAAATGATTTGATTTTTTTTTTTTAATGTATAAAAGTTGCCACCTGGACCTACTTAATTTCAGTCGCAACGCTCATAACAGAGCATAAAGAAAGAAATTTTGTTATTAGCTGATGTGGCATCGTAATATAGTTGTTTTAAAATCAAATTTTGGAAGGCTTAGAAGATAGTTTAAAAAAGCTGATGTGGAAATGTTGAGGAGCCCCAGAAGCACCATTTTATTAGTAGTAGATGCATAAAGGTTTATATGGGCTGGGCTAAAATATAGGTATAGGCCCATCAGGTGACTCCCGCTTTAAAGTCATTTTTAATCCTCACGAGAAATGGCCGGAAAATTCCCCAAAACTTAACAGAAAAAGATGCAGAAATCGTTCTCGTTGATCCAAACGGTTGCAATCTCCGGCGTTTTCTCCGCCGTCTCTTGTTGGTAACTGACTTTTTTTTTTTTGTTTACTGTCTAGTTTTTCCTCTTCCCATTGCTTCTATTTAGGGTTTATACTGTCTTTCTCGCTTTCCAAGGTATGGATTCATGTTCGGTAGAGAATCCGCGAGAAAAGAGCTCGGCGGTCTAATCGAAGAGCTCCGCCGTGGAGGCTCCGACTCCGATTCTACTCCCCATCCATGAGTTAAGTATTCCGATTTTCCCAGGCGCTTTGATTCGAAGACGGAGCCTTCTTCTTCGTTATCTGTTGCTAAGTTAGTTTCCGATTTCGATTACTTCTCCTGTTAATTTCCAGAATGTGCATTTCTTGTCTGAGGCAATTATTGTATAATGTGTTCTCAAATCCTTTAGAGTTGATTCAAGTATGAGAATTTTACCAGACTATTCAGTTATTGTAGAAATGGGAGATACATATTGATTGATGATGATGATGATAAAGAAGAAACTCACATTGATGATTGAGATAAGATTGTAAAGAGAGAATTTGAGATAAGAGTTTTGAAGATGTACAAGAAAATATCCATAGGATACATAGTTGTAACTGTAACTCAGAATAGTGCAAATCTATAGCTTTAACACTGTAAACTGGGTTTGATCTTTGTTGTTGTTACTCTCATCTCTCTATTTATTTATCAAGACAGGAAGAAAATATACCCATAACTATATGTACCTATTGTGAGAAATCATTACACTAGAGAAGCTTCCTCAACCTTCTTAGCAAGCCTGCCTTTGACAAATCCAACATAAAGATCACTTCCAGTTGTGTCTTCTTCTGAAAGTCTCCTGCCATGACCTCCTTCCTTCATGTTCTTAACAAACTCCACTAACTGCTGCCAATTTTGACCCTCAAATAACCTCTTGTTCATTCTTAGGTAAGTAAATGCTGTTAACCCATTTCCAGAATCTGACCTATTTGTTGCTACCACTTGCCCGAACGCGCTCGAGTCATATCTTTCTAGCGCGTTCTCTCCTGCTAGTTCGGTTCCTGCCTGCCTTGTCGCGTTCTGTACTTGCTTAACCAGACCTTCTGGGGAGCAGTTCGCGTGCTCGGGTTGTTCCCCATCTTTCATCTCCATGCAGGTGAAGTTGAGCACAACACCATGTTTGTTGAACATCTTAGCTATTGGCAGATACCCATCATGGTTTCTTGTGTTGTAGTATCCTGCGGTTAGCTCAGCAGCGTGTGACCTCGTGTTGTAATGCCAGTGAATCCCAGCTACCTTTCCTGATAGCTTTGATCCGGTTCCTTGAAAGATTCCTTTGGCTGAAGATAGGAGTTTGTCTCCATGTTCTAGGAGCTTACCAGAATACCATTCCATGAAAAACTTTCCATACTCGCTATTCCATGTTCCGTCTCTGCGGAAAAATTCAGTATCTTCTGGTAGGTTCTTGTACTCGCCAGCATCATGAGGTCCACTTGTTCCCCAGTTAGTTTTCCCGATTGATTCAGCATATGCTTGAAGTGATGATCTCATATACTGCAATCAAGAAGCATCATTTCTTAGAAGAAGCTTATAGAGTATAATTAAGCATAAGTATACATGATCTGGTAGCTTAAAATACCTTGTCATAGCACTGGAACTCTCCAATTCCGGGAAATCTCCATGTCCCGTTGCTCTCAGGGTATGATGGGTATCTCAATTCTCCACAAGGTCCCATTCCCACTTGGATTTCCTAAAATACATGAAAAATGAAATAATACAATTAGCTTATGTCTCTGTATTGTTTTCATGTCTTATAAATGAAGTTAATCCGTTTCCTTAAGTAGTCTAGATCTCTGCTTACCGCAATAACTCCTCCTAAGTAACCTTCGAATCTCTCACGGAAGCTCCTCATGAAATCAGAGTAGACCTGGATAGGTGTTCTTCCTCTTAGGACAGGCACAGAATCACATCCCAAGGAGATATACTCAGGGTTCCTTCTCCCAGATTTGTCTGTGTAGACAAGATCAGGGTTCTTGCTGATTTCTTCAAGCACCCATGGTGGCAGAGGAATACTAGATTTTTTTAAAAAGAGAACCATATAGAGCATTAGCTAAACTGGAAATGAGAACACAGAGATCTTACTCAAAGGGAAACTAAAGTTGATTCATTACCTGCAAGAGTCTCCAACGTTTCCTCCACATTGATGGAAAGACATAACAACTTGAAGTTTGAGACCGTGTTTTTGAACCATCTGTATAAGCTCAGCATAGCCTTCCCAGTTATATTTCATAGGTCCATCTTTCTCAACCAATCCCCACCAAGCATCAACCATTACACCTTCCACACCAGCTCCTTTTAGAGCCATCAAACTAGCATTCATGGCTCTTGGTTTGTTCAAATGCCCTGACATTGTTACCGTGTCAAGCGGTAACATGACAAACACCGGAACACTAGCGTCGTTCTTGGAGTGTGGGTATGAAAGAACGTGAAGCTTCTCCCATTTCTCAAGGGTTTCACCTTCTGGGCTGAAGGTCTTCTCATGAGTGAACTTCATTTCCTTAACCGAGTTCTTAGCCTGGAATTGATATGTTGGTGGCCTCATTTTCGCAAAGGACATGGAAGATGAACTATCTTGGTTTCTTGAAGTCTTGGCATCTTTACGTTTGATAAGAGAACTTGAAGAATTTAGTGTTAGCTCCATAGTTCTCTCTTGTCTCTCTTTGCTCTGTTGAGGAATTGAGGATAGGAGTATAGATTTGTTTGTGTGTTCTGAGAGAAGAAGATGCTGTTTGTGTGTTTGAGAGAAGATGGTGTTTGTGTGTTAGAATTTATAAAGAAAAGTGATTGGCTGTGATTTAGGGACAAATTTTCAAAAAGTGGAGATAAAATATCACAAAGGTTGCTTAATTCCATTATTTTTTCCACATACCACACGGTTCTTACAACAATCAAAGTTAAAAAGTGTAAATGTCACATCAGTTGGTACAAAGGCAGATATTTTTTAGTTTGTTCAGTTTATAATATTTTTCATCTGTGTATTCTGCTGGTATAGGTAATTAAATTTTCTTTTTCTTGTTGGTAAATCGTTCATTTATTCACTCCTGTATTTTTTTAGTTACAGTCTAATCTTGGTTCTTTTTTTTTTTTTTTTTTTTCTTCTTCTTCTCTTGATAATGTAGATAAGCTGATAGTTTTGTCTACTCACCTTTGGGTTTGAACACATGGCTCGTGTGGCTGAAAATTATTAAGGTCTCTTGATTTTAATTTGAATAAGGGTAGATAAGTGCAAGGATTTTATTATTTTTCAATATGAAATTTCTTGTGGTGGCTATTAACTCTGCATTTTTTTCTTCTTCTTGGACTTTTCTTTCTGTAAGATTTGTGTTTTCCAACTAAGCAGCAGATCCATTGACCCATTGATTTCTAACAAAAGCTAATATTTTTCTTTGAAATTTCCAACTAAGCAGCAGATCCATTGACCCCTCTTGTTCACGAGTAGCACATTCTTTGTGATTTTTTTTTGTAAGAACATTAATCAACTTTGATCCTTTTTTGTTTTGTTTTGTCTTGCTTGGTTATGTTATTCTGCAAAACTGGCAAATTATGCAGAGCTAGTAAATTAAATTTCTTGTCAAAACTTATCATTTATTTGGTCTACCTGAAATGCTGCATTCTATTTATATCTGCAATATGTTGTTATACCGAAACAACATGACTTTCATGCATTAAGCCCTTGTTATGTTGTGGTCCATGTGCTTCACTGAAATTATTACTACTATGTTAAAAATGTTATGCAATTTAATTTAATCACATTTGTGAAAAAGTTGATCAGTAGTGTATGTAATGCTTAATACTTAAGGCCTTGAACTTGTAGCCATGTGTATTTTTATTGGAGAGGACTTTTAGAATCCATGTCGACTGCAAAAATGTTATAGAGAATCTTTCTCTCTCTCTCTTTTTCTTGCTGACTCATTGAAAGTAACAGTTTGGTATTTATTCAGGTAACGTAGATTACGCTTTTGGCTATTTCCTGATCAAGTAGTGTTTTTTTTTTTCTCTCGCTTCTAATTGTTCCCACCATAAGTTTTTTGAATGGTAGAAATTGATCCTTATCGCCTTTGGCGCCTTCTCATTTTGGCTTGTGCTTTTTATTCACAAGGCTAAGTAATGTAATGTAGAAGACCAGGACGTCACTGGACATTGACTCAAACAGGTACGCTCTCTACAACTCCTAATTGCTAGCTAGTTTCACAGTTAGAAACAAATTTGCTTTGTTAAAAAAACTAAGTATAAATTCTTGAACCTCTCCATTCTTAATCATGAACCCTCATGTTTTTTCAAAGATTATAGTTAAATGTCTGGCTAAGTATCTAGATATTGTGTATGTTGTGACATCTACGGTCAAGAAGTAGAAATAGAGACATTTGGTGACTCTTTGTCTCAAAACTCAACGGTAAGCATTGTAAGAAAAATAATGATTGTGACGAGTGAAAGAATGGGTAGATGTTGAGTTGGCTTTTGAGGGAAAAATCTCATTATTGTCATTTTCATAGATTTTTTTTTTGGGGTAAATAATTGAATACTTCTTTTTTCTTGATTATCTCTGTCCATGTAAAGGCTTGAGCTTTATTATGGACCGATGATGCAAAAAAAGTACAAAGCGTGTGGACCAATCCACACACGCATCAGCAAAAATCCAAACATTGGTGGGTTCCCTCAATGTTGAGTGTTGCCCTTTTTTATGCGTTGATATCTTCTCTCCACGTTACCTACTTTTTCTTCTTCTTTTTTTTTTTACTGTATAGTTTCTGACTTTGAGTTTTGCTTCTTGATCTAATTTGGTCGACATCTGATTAGTTTTTTTCTTTATTTGTCTTGGCATTAGATTTTTTATTACTAAAACTCTAGGGAAAATGTAAGAATCAGTTCTTGTTTTTATTGCTTTCTCTGTTTTGAATCTGTTGCTTGTTCCAATTTGGACTTGTGAACTTTGTATCCTGTCATTGGATCTTACCATAGTAAAAAAAAATCTAGTATTGTGGTTAGAAATCGTGGGATCTCGTGCTGACTTGTTATATCGGTTTAAGGAAATTGACACAGTTGAAATAATGGTAAGCATTATGAAATGTGTAAATTTGTTGGGGCTAAGTGACTTTGTAGTCTGTAAAATTAGTGGCTAAAGAGGCATTTGGTCCAATCTTCAGTTTTTCTGTGTTGTTAATAATGCAAGAAGATTAAATCGCATTATTTTCTCTGTTGCTATGTTAAAGTTCCAAAGTTAACTGTACAAAAAGGCAGATTGATTTGGTTTTGAACGTTTTGTGGTTAGCACGATGGTCAAAGGGTATCGTCGTCTAGGCTTAAGTTGAACTTGTGAAACTAAAGAACTCAGAACCTTAAGACTTGAGCTTTTATAGTTTGTCATTGTCGCTAAGATATTTTTCTGCTTTGTGATAAGCAAACATCCAAATAAGATATTATAAGCCAAAACCAAAATCAAGAATATCTCTAGGAATGATGTCAGAAAAAAAAAGAATATCTCTAGGAATAGAAAATTATTAGAAGATATTTTCTCTTTCATATCTCTTCTTATGATGTATCATTTTCAGAAAGGACAAGACATGGTTTTGCCATAAATATCCAAGGAAGATATTTCTAGTCTACACATGTATTATGTATAGACAGAAAGATCTGGAAAACAATAATTCAATACAGTACTTCACAATGCGCAGATATTTTGTGAACAGAGCCATCAAGAGAAGTTTCAAGACTCAGCAATTGGGAAAGCTGAGCCGATACGGTTGTTGCCAAGTCGGTAACATTTGACATTGACATTGTATGGACCCAACTGAATGTGGTTTTCTTCTCTTCCCATGAAGAAACACATTGTGTATAGAGCTAACTCGAACTCTGGACTTACTCCAACCAGAGTACTTGACACTGATTTTAAAACACCGTTCCACTCAAATTGGATTGTGAGCAGCTGAGTCTCTGAATCAGGCTACATAGAATCAAGTTTGACTTCTCAGTTAGTCACCTGTTTTGAACTACTTTTATATATAGCATTGAACGAAGCCTTAGTACTTACAATTTCACCGCGGCGTCGGGGAAATATATAGCCTTGATAATCTACATTTCCTTTGGCTTCCTCCAAGTAAAACTACAATAAAAGAAGTGTGTAAGTTTTCATTTTTAGATTCAAAGCTTTCCAGAGATTTGGGATTCATGGCTACAAGAAAACGAAAAAGGGTTTCACCTGAAGCCAGTTATGGAATCCTGAGACTTGTTCACCACCAGATTGTTTGATCTCACCTACAAAGACATGCTCAAACGCAGAAGATGAGCCAGAGGTACCTCCACGGCCATAGAGATCGAACCAGAGACTTGTCAGCATTCTCTTGAACTCTTGGTAGCTTCCAGGAGCAACATCCTTGAGCACAAGGTACTTGTGAAGGTACTTAATCACAGCGGTTCTGCTAATTTCTTCGATGAATGCTGCTTGCTCTTGCCTCTCTTCTTCTGTGACTACTTCTTTGTAACCTTCATTTGGGTTATAGTTGTCTAGCAATGAACAGAATCTGGCGAAAGTCGGTTTTCTAAAGACTTCATCGCTCACCCAGGAGAATAGTAATCCTTCAGCCATATCAGCTCTCTCGTGAACCCTTTTACCATCTCCACAGTCGATTTGATAATCGTTTCCAGGAGCAAGGCGGTTCGAATCAAGCTCCCACAGTTTGTTGCAAGCTTCTGATAGACCTGAGAGCTCCAGTTGTGAGGGTTCTAGGTTTCCATGAGTTTCAACATCGTCTGAGTAGTTTTGTTCACTCGCTGGGCGTTTATAGTCTTGCCATTGCTCCTTCTGGACCTGCAGAGAAATCGAGAGAGAGAGATAACACATATCAAATCGGGCGGGTCAAAATCAGCGTTAGGGCTCAGTCTTGGTTCGTAATCTCATACCTTATGAGATTGCCTTGCAGGTTTCTTTTTTCCCACAGTTTCCCAACCGTCATTGTCTTCATTCTGGTTCTCCTGTGGAATGGAATCAAATGCCAACATTAGGCTTGATTCTTCCTTTCAAGATTATGTAAAGCTAATGGAAAAGTAAATGAAGTTAAATCCCACCGAGGAGCCTTGTTGCTTGGTTACTTTAGCCGCATAGCTATTCTCTTCCTGGTCCTCCTGCGTGGGGAAAATAAAAAATACTGAATATTAAAGGCTTGCTTTACTGATTTTCTTGTGAATGATATAATTATGAAAGACCAAGAAGCATTGTAGAATCGAATAAAGTAGTTCATCCTTATTGATACATAACATAAGACTGTATTATTAAGTTAGCAATGTCACTGAAACTCAAATGGCTTAATTAAAATGTGAAAATGTTTTGATTTCCAAACCTTATGTGAATGCCTTGTGGACATCCTTTCTCCCTTTTTCTCCCATTGGTTCTCCTATGTCGATAAACGAAAACACCACATAAGATGCAGATTCATGATCTTGAAACAGTTGAGAGCTAAATACAGCAAAGACTATCTAACAATAATGCAAATTAGAATAAATATGCAATCTACCTTACAAATTGCCAATGATTTTACTTAAACTCAACTGATTATAAACAAGCTTATTAGAATCGTGTGTTTCAGCTATATCAATCAAAACGATTAGAGTTTTGACTTGTTACTTCTAAATTCTGGCGTCGAGCGTGCGGCGATTGCGACGATCCTCCCGTGCGATTCTGATCCTCCTCCTCACCGGAGACCACCTGCGACCATTTCCAGATCCAAAACATGGAGAAAAGAAGAATCGTTCATCAGAAACACAATTTCAAAATCTCAAGAAAGGAAAAGAAATGATAATACAGACTAAGGATAAAAGAACAGACATCAGCCCAAGTAGATCTGGATCTGTCGTCCCTAGACCTGGAGTTATCTTCATCATCACGACCACCGTTTCCTCCGAGAGCCACGTCCACTAAACCTCTGATCAATCCGTCCATTGTCTCTCTCAAAACTCAAAATTCTCACAGGACGAGAGATATTTTATTGGTGTGACTTGTTGTGTGATCTAGAATTGGTAGTTGAATAACGACGTCGTCTATTTACTTTCCTTTTAATTTCTCACCACGCGCGCCTCTTCAATATTTCTTGATTTGTATAGGGAGAGTGGGAGGTTTCTCTGTACGCGCTGGAGAAAACGCGTGACTTCGATCATTACGACATTTATTAGTCACTACAGATCACTATTGGTCTATTGCTTATAACGGTCGTTCGCTCCTGCCGACAAAAGTTGTTTCGTCAAAAAGTATAGTATATGGTCAGGGGGCTAATTCTACAATTGCACTACAACAACATAGTATACAAAATTGTCAGTATTTTAGTAGTGTATATTGAAGAAATATTTATACATACTATAGTGATCAGTCATATTCTTATAACCAAAAACACCTTTATTTACAACCTAGTGAAAATAATCTTATATGTTTTAACAAAACAATTTTGTATCACGATCAAAGTTCAATATGATGATCCTTAAAATTAAGCATGTTTGGATCAAATCATCATGATTTGAAAAATATCAAAAGTTGTACCCTCAAAATTTGTACATGATGAGAATGATATCATCATTTCTTACCAGTAAAGTATCAAAAGATATGTTCTCATTTTCTATGCAAGATATGTTTTGCCTTAGGGCGCTGTTATTCTTAAAGCAATGAAGAGTTTGGGCGGTGGAATTGATGCGCCAAGTAAGCGCGTGAAGCTGTAATAGAGTATGCGTGCGTCGTGTATATATAATAATAAATAAGCTGTGCACGTTCCCGCCACAACGCAAGGTTTGAATGTAATGGAGTTACAATCAAAATGTAATGGAGTTAAAAATCAGACTTATATAATATTAAAGCAACACACGATAGTGATTTCTGTTTGATACTTTAATAATCGAGTAATAATAGCCCAATCCGGTAGCGTTCCACGAAAAATACTCGGATCAAGCTTTCTTACAGAGCAAAATATACCATCAATCAAACTAGACCCATTCCCATTATTTAAAAACTCTTAAGAAATTGTACTGATACATCCTTCCTAGAATGCACAAGTATTTTTATCCACAAAATGTACAAATATATCAAAGCTCTCTCAAAAAACGAAAAAATAAATGCTCTCTTTGTTTGCAAGTCTACTTTACACGAAACTGTAGTTTCTCAAAAGCAAAAAAAAAAAAAAAAAAAAAAAAACGAAACACGTGAAAAGTTTCATTCTATACGCAAATTCTTCGCCGATTAAGATTCTATGGTTCTGTAGTCATCTCGAACTCTAATGGCTTTCCAATCAGACTCTTCTTTAGTCTGTCTCAGAGCCATGAAGTGAAGTGCGTCACTTCGAACCTGGTAAATGTGACAAGCCCACGGGTACGAGTCAGGTGAGGACCAAACCTTCTGTTCCTCGAACTCTGTTTGCTCAGCCAGAGACGTCGGCATGCAATAGACTGTGTTGGGCTCTGGCTCGATGTAACCAGCCACTGCAACACATCCAGGTGAGACAAAACCCTCAGGAGCCCGTGGATGCCAGATCGACACAGGACTTATGTAGTCATCTAAGCAATTCCTCCACACCTGAGAAGTCAATAACAATATGTATCATGGTAGAAACACAAACTCAGGTTTGTTTCGGTTTGTTCTTTCTTGCAATTTGGATGCTGCGCCGTCAATACAATGGGTTCAGGATCGGAATATTGTGCAGTTAAATGCCAATAGACTAAGGGTGAAATTAATGATAAGAGATACTTACGAGGTCATAGCCCACTGGAAGTGCAAACACTCGATCAGTGTTATTGTAAACAGCAGCAACATTTGGAGGATGGCTACCAACATGAGCTACATCACCCACCGACACAAATCTGGTAAAATAACAATGATGAAAACTGCTTCAGTTTAAATATTCAATGCAGCTACAGCATCACTGTTAGGGTACTAACTAAATCACCAAGTTAAGAAACAATAACAGTGTTTCTTGGAATTTTATTTATCTTTGGGCTTTACTTACCCCTCTGGACAACTGGGTCTCCAGATAGTGCACACTCCTCCATCTTCAGAATCCTGAAAGCAAAAACAGAAATGATTGTAAGCAAACCTCAAGACGGTTGATCCCGTATCAAGGTTTCGTCTCATAAAGTAATATGTGAAGGATTCTTAGTGACTTCTACCTCTTAGCTTAAGCTAAAACCCAAAATATCTGAGAGTCATCAATAAAAAAAAATTCTAGAAGGCAAGAAAAATCAGAAAGTTGAGTAAATTTTGCAGACGAAATTATATTTTGACCTTTGGTCCTGATATTCCTCTATTCTATAGATTTTAATAAGAATTCCTGATTCTTATAAGATCTCTGTGGAAACTGGAAATGAATCTTTGAAAAGATCTGATCAGCTGGGACAAAGCACATAGTTATTAAAAGTAGTAGTCAAAGCACATGGACGCGGATTCTGTCTTAATTAGTGGGTTTGGACACAGGGCAACCCCTTTCTAAGCTCAAAGATATAGAGAGCAATGGAAAGGAAATTACCTGCTTTTTACACAAAGAACATCGACCTTTGGATTCTCGCTCACTACTCCAGATTTTTGAGAAGTTGATACTATGTTTGACAAGCTTTCTATCATCTGAGACAGAAATTGAAGAAGAAAGTTCTCTCGATTTAACAATAGCCTTATTTTTGTATGTTTTTGAGTCTTGTCCATCAGACTCATTCCAAGCAAAATACACATGTCTCTGGCTTGAAGGAACCTGCAACGAGAAGATAGAATATCCATTAAGTGTCTTGCATTGGCACGAGCTTCTATACTTGCATGTGTTACACCAATTAGTAAGTTATGTGGTACATAAACCAGAAATTTTTAAAACATGTTTGTATGGTCATATCCATACTATCATAAAAAATAGAAGACCATAGCATCTTGGGAGTAGTCATGTCAAATGTAAATCTCCCTTCATAACCAAATTAACTGATTAAAATCTTGCATCTAATAACTATAACGAAATTAGGGATAGCAATAACCTTGAGAATAAGATTTTTCATGTTAGACTGATAAATCTTCCACATTTTGCGCACTATTGAACAGATTCGAACAGCTTGGGGTTCGATTCCATCTGATTCTGCTGGCAAGCTGCACTTTATAACCTGGGCAAAACTCTCTGACTTTCGAAAACTCTTCAGATGCAGTATGAGATGCGAGGGCATCTGGCTACCTGCCTTTGCCAATTCCAACGCCATAAGTTCCTCCCAAGGCACATCCCACATGATCTTGCTGGGTTTCTTATCCATCTTATCCAGATCAGAGCACTAAAAGGAAATAACAAGTCAGCTAATAAATATTTATAAGACACTAATGGAAAACATGCAAGTGAAATCATACGCTAGTTGGGGTTTAACCTGTAATAACACTACTCTCTTGTTGGTCACCATAACAATGCGTTTGTATGGAACAAGGAAATGCTCTTCATAGCAATCAGACAAAGCGAATTTTGAGGGTTCCCTGAATATCTCTGTACAGCCAAAATGCCGACTTGCTTCTGCTAGGTGAAGGAGCATCTGCAAAAAAAAAAGATAAGAAACCAAAATCAGAATAATTTACACCATATCGCAGAAGGAGAATGTAAAACTATTAGATTGAAATATGGAATATGTCGACTTGTAATTAAGCCTCCAAAATTTCTCTATATGCAGTCTCACTAGTAGACAAGAGAAAAGAAACTGAGGTAGTACCTGGCCTACAGCTTCCTTCTCATCATATTCCCTGAGTATACCATTAGCATGAACAGCGCGAGGATTTCTAATTCTCTCCAAGGCGGTCCTGTTGCTCAATACCTCCAAACATCTGGTACAACTTGCTCCAATTCCATCAACAGTCAATGAGAAAAAATCCAATGCACCACTCACTGGTTGTACGATAAATCCTAAGAAAGCCCGTCCTACCCCATGGGCAAACCCTAAAATACCATTTTGCCGGGCACTCTCTACAGGCTTTGTAACAACTCCTGATACCCCAAAGGCAACACCTTGTGCTAGGGCTTCTGTTCCTTGAACAATTGCATCACCTACACCAGTGATCCGCCTCGACCAAACCTGATCCATTTGCAGACCTCTTTTAAGCTAACTGCCAAAGTGATCAATTTAATATTATAGGAAGAAAGATGTACCTGTTTTTCCCGTAGTTGCAGGAACTGACCATCAGTTGAAAGCTCGGCAAAACCTCTACTAAGAGAAGCCAATGTTGAGCTAGTCATACCCAAAACATCTACTGAGAAAATCAAATGTAAGGGATTGTGGATCAGATCTCTCCATATGCGATTTCCGATGGCCGGAAGTATTGAACTCTTCCGTATGAACCGATCTCTGTGCATTACTCTCCTTAGATGAACCTAAATGCAGATATGATTTTGAAACATTAGGAACATTATCGCTCTCTATATATCAGCACTAAATTCCAATTTCCTCTGAAATACTTAATACCATGCTAGGAGACAAGAACATGGCTTAAAAAAGCTCATGCTCAACAATTCATAATTTACAACTAGTGCTCAGTTCTCACATGAACTAGACTCCCATGAAATGGAACCAGGTATCCCAACAGTTAGTTCTATTACTAGGCTGTGCAGGAGTTGTAATCACTATTCATCATAAATGGGAGTAATTTCAAAGGAAAATCAATCACCTGAATTTTGAATGCATTTCCAACAGCGGACAAAATGGGGCTCCAGACACCAAGAATTCCATGAGGCCTCTGAGCTGGCGCTGTTTCCAGTGAGACCTTTAGCCTTACTTCCGAGACATCTATGAGACTGAAAAGCACAAACAAAATTATACCTAAATTAAGTTTGGAATTTGCTCGACTTGCATGCCAAAATGGCCAACTTGTATGTACTTTATCCCTGAAATGGTAAAATTCTATAGAAGACAAGAATACTTTATATGTATCTCAGGATCAACTTGCGCGACACTAGAACTTTTGGGGAGACGGTCCATCTGAAGCTTATTGTAGAAGTCAGCCGAGGCCCAAATGATAGGCTCGTGAATGTTTAGTCGCCAGGTATTATCTGTCACCTGTCAATCGAATATAAAACACATCATGTACTTCAGATAGTATCTCAAAGTTTCGTTGGAGTACCATGCAGATAAACATGACTAGAATACATACCCGTACATACACATATGGATACACTTGAATGCCATCAGTTTCTTCATTGCACATTGTAATTGTCATCTTAAGTACTGGTTGATGACTATCTCCAGTGTTATCAGGAGCCAATAGTACTGGCATTAAAGTTAGAGGAAGCTGGTTATCAATCTGTAAATGACCCAGAATGATTTTGAACCTGCCAACCATAAAGAAATAATTGTATGCTCAGATTTTCATAGGTTTTCAAGTACATGTAAAATAAAGCAGATCAATGGTATTATCTCCTAATATAAAGACCACTACTGTCGTAGATAACACCATCTTCGCCTAAAATTAGCACACTTTCATTCATACTGACAAGTTAAGATATTAGTATAAACTACATCCCATGTTCGTGATATTCCCAACATAGGAAATTAACAGAGAAGTATTATAATTTTTTGGTTCCATCATCCCAGTTATACGTGAAAACAAACATGAAAAGAAAACAATAGTGCAATATTCGATTTTACCTGCTAGTTCTTCCCTCATCATACCCAGTGGAGTAAGATACGAAAACTCTTTCAAGGTACAAATATGATAACTCTTTCGGCATGTGATCTACAAGAGAGATCCCCACTAGTCCCATTTCAATTATGAACTCCAGAGTGGTGGTTTTGTGTTCTGTAGGTGTCTGAGGAGTAGAATATCCATGATTCCCAACCGATGTCAATGATATGATTTCATTAGGACTCTGTGAAGTACGGTTATCATCGGTGAATCTAGCAATCTTGATCTCACCAATTTCTTTAACATGAAAGTTCACTTCTAGCTCCCTAACCAATTCAGAATCCAAAACACCTTTTTCCATGTCTAGCCTAAAAACCCCAGAGCGGTGATCACTTTCAACCTTAGCATCCAAGAATTTCTGACCATAAGGATCTTCCCAAGCAAAATTTGATGTTGTAAGAGGTTCTAACAAAACCCACGAATCTTCACCAAAACCAGATTGGCGAACACTGATGCTTTTGAAGGTTGATCTATTCTCAACCCTGGTTCAAAAAGTTCAAGAAGAAAAAGAGATAGGAAAATTAGTAATTGGTTCACAAGCATGGGTCTGTCGCTTGTAGAGAAGATACCTCATAGGACCATTGTTTGGACCAAGCCGAAATACAACAATAAAACGTGACCCTTCTTCAAATCCCCGTATCTCTGCTTTCACAAATCTCCGTGCACCATTTTGACACTTTAATACAAGAACAATTGTGTCCTCTCGAGCAACTTGAACAGGAAATGACCACTCTGTTTCTCTTAATCGGACCTGAAATTACGCCATGTAATAAGAAGATGATACATCAATAATATAAAAAGCTAGGACGCACGGGGACGCCTGCTGTCTCACGTAGCCGTAACGTCCCGGGGACTTATATGGTAGGGGGGGGGGGGTGGGGGAAGTATACACATGTTAATTCATCTAACAATATAGAACATAATCGGCTTGTATTGAAACTCTAATTTACTGCACAACTTCTAGAAGTCTCACTGGTTTGGCTGAGCATATAATATCCTACATGCATCCCGTTGACACCTTAAACAACAGCCTTATCCGTTTTTTTTTTTTTTTGATTTTTTTGTCTCTCAGTTTTGCAACTAAAGTGACTAAAGCAAAGAGACAAGGAAATATCTAATGGTGAAGATTCTGCATCATTAGAGAGCTCACCTGGAGTTCATCTCTCCCATTTGGTTGGAAAACAAAGGAGACCCTCGAATCATAAGCATGGAGTACTTTTGGTTCATCTGCACTGTTCAGTTTAATATATATGTCTTCACCAATCCTGTTGGTGAAAGTCATGAAAGGTCGAACAGATATAATCTGAAAAATAAATTTGAGTCAGTAAGTAATAACAAAGAAGATGTAGAAGATAAACTGCTTGTTACCTTTGTAGGAACCGACTGGTAAGTGCAAGGTTTTGTAGACAAAAATAGCCGCATGCATTTTCCATCGGGATCATAAGCATCCACATCCAAAGATCCATCCTATTAAAATAAAGCCAATGGTCAGCACAGATCAATTTTTGAGGAAACTAATCTACCGAACAAATTCAATAATATATAACTGACCATGTCACCAAGAGCAGAAAGATCTTTTGCAGGACCATGTTGCGGATTGCCAAATTGAGATATAGACACTGACAGGCCCAGAAGTTTGAAATTCAAAGTAGAAGCGATTGTATGACCTTCATATATTTCTTCTTCAGTCACCTCCTCCAGGACTACTTCGTCATTCTTTTTATTTCGAAATGGAAGACCAACTTTTCTTGTTTGCTTCTTCCCTGACAGATCTAGAAGTCTAAGTGTAAGCGAGGGACACCTCGCAATCGAAAACCAGAATGGAGCATAGACTCTGATCATCTTTGACAAAACTTTCTGCTGTTCATCATAGTTTTGCTCCAGTATCACTTGAGCAATCCTGCTCGCATAAATATAACAGTATGAGACCAAATAACCCAAAAATTAATCAATTGTAACCTCTCAGCAGAAAGAACAAAACCTTCCAGTGGCAGAACTTCTTAGTCCGATTGTCTTCGCAGGGACACCATTGGGGTGAGATATAAGGACAGCTTCCTGCCAAATTCAATAAACCTAATAAATATACAAGGGAGATAATAAAAGAAGCGGAACGAAAGTTGTGTGTGCCTAGGCGATGTGAGTCTAGGTTTGACTTCCTAACTTACATGCATTGGTAGCCATCCTCTTTGTGGTAGCAAAGAAAAGTATAAAGGGTTCCTTATATCAACACTATACACTTTTACAGTTTCCCCAGAACTAAAAACACCTCTACAGCGACAAATAAAATGACCACTGGCTTGCATCTCTAGCACTGAGTACTCAGCTCCAAATGGAAGACAATTTGCTATAGAAAATGGTGATTTGACCACAAGAGTCCAGTCTTGAATAGGGTCCGAACGTATATCCTTTGCAATTTCGGTTGCTTGGGTGTTCAAACAGAACCACAACTTTTGATTATCCCCAGAAGAACTACTGCTTATCTGAGTACAAAATAGCAAGTGCTCAGACTCAGCAAGAGCCGATATACATATTTCAGACTCTGATTCACAAGCAACCTCAGGTCCCCCAGGCCTTGAAACCACAGAACTCCAAGAATATTCATCAGAATCATCAGGTAATATACACTTTAGTTTCAGAACATAAGATGACGACTGAGTCAATCCTGATAAGGGAACCGGCACCGTATCACCAGGTTTCAGCAACCCAATTGGAATATCTGGAATTGAATTGAACTTAGACTGAAGGCAGAGGTCAAGTATGAAGTCCGTATTGTTCTCCACCGAAACTAGAGACCTCACATTTACGTATCTGTTTCCATCCTGCATACTAACTTCACTTGCAACAACATCATTTCCCAACCTCCAGCAAGCAGCAGGTGCAGCATAATTTAGCCTCACTGTCGTCCAAGGACCCTCAATGCTAGGACTTACTTGAAGAAATCCCGATTTTTTTTCACTCGAGGATTTGCTTTGGTCCACCACTTTTGATTTTGCTGGCAACAGTACAGCGCATCTTATTTTTCCGCAGTTCTTTCTTTGATCCCCTTGGTTCATGCTCTGCAGGAGAACAGGAAGGCAATTCATCACCAATTTTAGAAAATCATTGTCTTTTACATTTTGCAATCTGTGAACCCAGAAAGTCGAGAAATACTTTACATGCATGTATTATACAGAACAACATCTATATCCTGACATGAAAGGCATGCCAAGTTCACGATTTTTACCAGGGTTTCAGTTGTAGACAAGTCTAACCAGACAAGGTCATTGGCATAATTGTGCTGGTATACGTTGACCTTCATATATCGTGCTATCTGCTTTAAAGGAGCTGAAAAAGTCCCAACAGGCGCACCTAAATCATGAAAACAGCACCGATTTATATACCAAAAGTGAAAGAAATACTTTAACTCGTATATATTAGCATGTCACAGATAAGCCACAAGAACTAAGGAAACGAACCTTTTCCAACGTCTGTGACTATTATTTCCAAGATAAAGTCATCCTGGGAATATAAAAGAACAATAAAATATCAAAGCCACAACCTTGATCTTGAAGACCAAAAATAATAACCAGAAAAAGATATTCATAAATACATTTCATTCTAAAGTTGTACATGCACCAATATTAGTAACTAACATTTGCCAAGCTATTGTTTTTGTTTAAAGATGTATGATCAACGAGTCTGTGAGACAAAAGTAGTAGAAATACAAATAAAATAGTGATAGACATGAAAATCAACAGAGAAGAGGAACATGGTTATTTGAAAAGAAACAGAATCCAGCAGTATTCAGGGGCTTCAAATTAGTTTTAGGTCAACAAAAGGATGTTAGATGTCACGGAGGAGAGAGTACCAGGGAATCAATTCTGAAGAAAAATATTTCACTCCAGTCAACCACTTCCAGCTCAGAAGACAGCATATTTGAGACACTTCCACAAGTACGTGCACTTTGCTGACGAAGCACTGATTCGACTGGGGAGGTCTGATTGGGAGACAGACGTATGACTCCAGTATATTGATGAGAAGACAACCCACAAGTTCTTGGAAGCTACAAACATATGAAGATAAATGAATGTGAGAAAACAAGGTTACTCCACACTGAACCTTCTCCAAAGCTTCTATGTAGATCAAATAACTCATAAACTCAGTAGAAAAAGTCACTAGGGGCGCAAGCCATAAAGGACAAAAGAATCTGAAAGCACATGGCATCAGATAAACTATTTCCATTCTATATAAGCATAGGGAAGAAAAAGAAGATAAAATAAAAGGAGATGCAAGAGAGCCTGGGATGTAGAAAAATATAGCCACAACAAATGTAACCTTTGTTTTAGGCAGAAAGGTACCTGTGCATCCATAACAATAACTGTAACCATTACTCTAGTATTCTTGCATAGTTCTCCTCTGAGGTGAGAATCCAACATATTGGTCAAGACGGGAACTTTTACAGGTCTCACGTCCCCAGATGGCATCTTTACGATATCCTTAAACCCTTTGATTTCGGTGGCTCTAATATATATATCCTGCCCAAGCTTGTTTTGTGGGATTATGAAATAGTTTTTCTTCTGATGCACCTCAATGACAGATTTTCCATTGTCAACTAGAGGCAATGCTCCCTGTAAGAAGTAGCAAACGTCAATCAAGAGACAAAGAAGACGTGAATCCCTAAAAAGAGAAGGTAAAGCAAAATAAGCTGCTTCGCCAAGGAAGTGGCACAGAAGGTCAAGAGGAAAAGTTCTCACTCTCTCTTTATGGTATCCATGGACATTGCTAAGGCTGTTCCAACTAGAATACGCCTGGATAATTGTATTAGCATTTGAAACTGAGACATTCACATTCAAGTCCTTTGTAGATGTCAAGCGTAACTGAGAAACAGCACCGAAGGATCTAGGGTTGAACTGATACCTGCAACCCGATGGAAGCCATTATATAATATATATACTCCACATTCGTTAACTATGTAACAAACAGAACAAACATAATAAACAGAGCAAATCACCCGCTGCCACAATGATTTTAGACATAAACATTTCTGCACTATTGAGTCTTAAAATGACACTGAGTTAGAAAACAAAACCTTAAGAATCCATCGGCAGGCTCAATGAGAGGCTCCCATGCTTCATACTTATCATTATATGACCTGGCCGCTAAGGAGAAGTTGATGGTTGAATTTGTGTACTCGGTTTTGCCAAGTAATCCAAAATTTATATTGTTCAAAGATACGTTAACCAATGGAACCATCTGCAAAGTGCATAGATACACCATTATTTTTCATGCAGATAATTATGGCACACACATTTATTTCAGTTTTCTTACCAGTCCCCCGTAGTCATCAAAAAGCGCAGCAGAAAAAGTCCCAATTTCTGCATGAATGACCATGTTATCAATTCCCCCAGGTAAATCCTGGTCTGCTAGCTTTAAAGCAAATCTCCTTGGTGGTTTTTTCAAACCACTGCGGACAATAAAGGTCTTCAATTCATTGCCTATGCTCCATATACTAAATGGTTCTACCCTCTGCCAGACATCAGAGGTATCCCACAAACTATCTTCAGCAAAATGATCACCAGCTACCATATCGCTACGAGCGCATCTTAATTTGGTGAAATCATATGGTTTTGGTGAGCCTTTACTTGCAACACAACCCAAAGAAACATAACCCGGTGGAGCTTGAGGCATCCAGAAAGATATACTTTCTACTCCTCTGTGTTTCTTGACACGTCCAACAAGTTGGAAATCAACAGCGGGTTTGAGGAGCTCTTGCTCGCTAGTATCATGAAGAACTACACAAGAGTTTGGAGGTTCATACCTACAAATTCACCCCAGAAAGAATTACATCCAACTTACAACTAGAATAGGATGCACTAAAATGATATAGAACATCAGATTATGACTTACCCACTAACAGCAATATCTCCAAAATAAGCCATCCCATCAGGAACTATTGGTCGCCATATTGAAATTTTCTTTTGCGATCCTGATCCCCTATTCCACCATATCAACTGAAAGGTGGCAATAGCTTCAAATCGCTGACCAGAGCTAACAGAATTCGGTGGCTGTGGCCGTGTGGGCTGAATATTATCAGGCGAAGCACGAACATCCAAGTAGCTGGAATCCTTTGGCAAGACTCCAGTGGATCCAAATAATATATGACGGAGCTCATAAGGTCTTCCTAATAAGTTGAGAGTAGAGGGATCCGCAGGTAAGAAACTGCCAACAGAATTATCCACGCGCCAAAATGCTAAACTTGATTGAGAACTGCATTGAAAACAAGAGTAAACATGAAAAATTTGTCAATCACTAATGGAGGAAAATAACCAAACTGAGACCAGCATAGAGGTACACTGAAGAAGTACTATAATGGAATCATGTATGAATTTTAACCAGTCTCGTAAAACCAAATGAACAAACAAATTTCTGCATCTGCAAAATCAGATGCTACCAACTAAGAGCTTATGCATTGGTAAGAAAAGCAATAGATGTTGGGTTCTAAAGTCCAGTTTTCATTTGAGACTGTCGCATGAAACCAACATAGATGATAAATCACATAGACAAAACCACATGCGAAATGTCAGGAAAAACAGACAGTAAGCATGTTCGCACATGTCTACACAAGGGAACATGCATCCCCGTGTATTTCAGTTTGTGCATGCATTGCCTCCATGTATATAGAAAGTGAGCTACTCCTAAAAGTGAGAGGTTAGTAGTAGCATACATATCTGTGGAGCTGATAGCTACACAATCTCTGAGAGAACAAGGGGAAACAGAAGAAGCTAGGA
Organism: Barbarea vulgaris; assembly: GCA_963667165.1. Taxonomy (NCBI): domain Eukaryota; kingdom Viridiplantae; phylum Streptophyta; class Magnoliopsida; order Brassicales; family Brassicaceae; genus Barbarea; species Barbarea vulgaris. The sequence goes on along the minus strand of OY763890.1, from coordinate 10,256,796 downwards.
TGCAGAAGGCAGAGGCCAGTGAAGGTGGGGTACTTCCACTTGATACCACACAGCCTAATGCCACATAACCCTTTGGTGCTTCAGGGAACCAAATGGAACATGAATGATCTCTTTCATCTTTGTCATCTGTTGAAGAATCATCTAATCCCCCGGAAGCTAAAGCTGACCAAATCAGTTTGAAAGATAAAGGCCTCTTCACTCTCATCAAATTGGTGTTGACAACAAGAACCCCTTTAGTTGGTGGCTTGTCCCTGCCATGTATATAACAATTAATTAACTTGCAAAGGCTCTTGTGTAATTAGTTGATCATATATTTTAGAATAGTAGACTAACGATGGTGTCAAATAGTCGCCGAGACTAGCAAAACCAGCGGGTGGATGGGGTCTCCAGAATGCATATATTTGATCTGTATAGGGATCTGCATGTAAGATAAGTAATAAGTACCAGGTAACAAAGAGTAAATGAGCTGATAAATAACAACAATAATTTCGACATACTTCTGATGGTCCCAATTTTATCAAACTCTGAGCAGGTGACAGTCATTTTTCTGGATGTCATCCTTAGAAAAGATAAAATGTCTTCTTCAACGGCTATAAACAATCTCAAGATGCTGAACGAAAAGTTCATAAATATGTTCGAAACTGAAAGATGTATGTTAGTCTTCCCAGAAACACTTGAATACTCTACAGAGGTGTCAAAAGGTTCCAGAATTTTCACTCCATTACTCTCCATGGTCAGACCTAACGTATGAGCACTCATTTCAATTTCATCATTCTTTATGATAACCCTGCACCATAAAAAGACAAAAGGACAGATAAAGGATTATGAACAGCAAATATGCAAGACTTCATCAAGTTTTATGTAATCTATCACGCTTATATTTCAGCTCCAAAAAGATTATCAAAGAGAAGCCATTCACCTGCCATAAGCATCCAATTGAGCATGCAAAAGTTTGTTGGAGAGTAATGGTGTTTTAACTACGTCTTTTGATGTGTTGTAGAAAGTAAGTTCTGGGCCGATAGCCTGCAGCAGCGGAAAGGAGCTTCAAACATTAAAATGGAACTTTTCTTGGCTTATCATGCCCACAGAAAGAAGAAAATTGGCCACTATAAGAACCTGGAACTCGATGATCATTTCCATGGACCTCTCTGTTGTGGTGCTGGGAGATTGAGAAACAGGATCTTCGTTCCTCTCACAGTCTTGTTGCGGGGCTTTATGATATACTTCCAACTCAACCCCATCCTCTCTTGAAACAGAATAGCTGCTGAAGGCTCCCAAAGAGATACATGAATCCAAAACTTGGCCATTCTGGATCAATATGAAAAAAGTGAGAAAAACTAAAAAGACAACAGAAACAAATTTTAGATGAGTAACAAAATTTAATGTAAGAACTTCTATACCTTAAAGACTACATTTTTGAATTGCAACCTTTTCCCATTTCCTACATATATAATAGGCTCTGTACTAGGTGAAGAAAGGAGGCCTCCATTTCTATCATTCAAGTATAATGTTCCACCATTACCATCGTAAACAAAATTATCAAAGTTCGCATCTTCAACAATCAAAGGACCCAGAGGAGAAAGAAACGCTTCAGCAGTTTGTTGCTTGTAGATAGACTGATTCATGATAATTGCGTCAACCATATTAAGGTTTTTATCTTCTTCACTTGATAGCACACTGCCAATAGTAGGGACAAAAAACTCTACTACGGCCAGTAGAAAATCCAAAGCTACAAGCAGCTGTGGCCTTTGAATAGAAACAGAAACAAAAGTTGACGCCTGACCAAATTGTGCATCAAGAGTGAGCATCGAAGGCAGCGGTCTAATATCACTCCCCTTGGTTACATGTGACTGAGTTAATCCCTTATCTTCATTAGTCAGAGAATGTGAGTCACCAAAATCTAAATCCGCAGGCCTTCCTACAGCCAGTCTGAACTCTTTTTCAGTTCCTTCACGGTTGTCAATAACACTGAATCCCTTCAACGTTGCAGTAAGGAAACCCTCATTGTGTGTATTGGATTTGTAGAGAAGCCAGCCGCCAGTGATCTATAATGATACACGAAAAAATTGTCCAGATGTTAACTCAATGTGCCATAAGGTTGTTATTTCTGTGAAATCCCATTGAGATTAACATTGTAAAATTCCCAGGCCAAAATAAAACATGAGAAGTGAAAATGGGAACCACAAAAAATTCAAGATGTAGGGTCCCATGAGAACAATCACAAGCTGATCCCGGAACTCGTAAGGAGTTGCACAACGGCTGATTCGATAAATGTCATGTCTACTAAGAAAAAGCACAATAAAGCGGAATCTAAGAACCGATTTCGGAGTGAGTCGTCTTCATAAAATGTCTATGGAAAGCGATCCTCAACCCTCAGCCCTCATCAAGAAAGAAACTAACAATTGCATATGCCTCCAAATCCGACATCAAACACTAGTTGGGTGTTCACTTCTATCCCTCAAAATGTATCAGCTATGGCAGCTCCAAAGGACAAAAGAATACTAAATACTCCTAGATAAATAAGACAAATGAAATGAACATAGTACAGAGAAGCAGACCTGAACAGCAGCCAACGGTGCATCTCTTGCTGTCCCAGCATACAAACACAACTCCACCAGATTGATGACAACAGAAACCTTCATTGAAATCCAAGCATCACTTTTTTCTGTTTGGGCAGCACTAGGATCCTCAGAAGTAAGAGTTTCATGTAAGTTTCTTGAAGATGCCACAACATCACCACTCAATGCTGGCACGGTATGTGGACGCTCAGAAATATTAGATTGTGCACACTCTGTCAAGATCTGGTATTCCCTATTCGAGAGGGCTGCTCTTAGTGCGTCTATCTGATAAAGCAGAAATTCCGAGAAAGCATGAGTAAGAAAGTATTACGCTACAGACTGGATGTAAAACATTATCCTTCACCTCAATAGAAACTTCAATGCTCGGTATCTGATGCAACAAGTCTCGTAGAGATCTGTGAATGGTTACAGAAACCCCCTTCACATCTTGAATTATGCTTTCACCTATTTCAGCTCCAGAGCCAACATTAAGGTTGATATCCATGACCTAAGTTGGGGTTTTAGGGTCAAAGTTATTATAAAATTAGGAGAAGGACAGAAAAAAATTGCACAAAAAGTTGCATCAATTAAAGTGATATGACAAATCAAGCTCATCCCAACAACCAAGTAACGAGAGTCCTCACCATTATTTTCATGGTTTCCACGTGAACTGCATTCAGCTCATTTTTGTCTCCAGCAAACCACTGAAAGGTATTGTTCACAGTTATATGCACCACATCAAGTTTCAGGTAACTGCAAAAAAAAGAAAAAAATCGAAAAAGTATAGAAAGGTAAATCAACGACTCTGATAAGTCTAGAGAATTCACAGGACCAGTAATTGTCAGAATGAAAATGTGTAATGGATGATAAAAAGTAGGTGGGCAGGGAAAGTTCAAAAATCCAAGCATGAACTTACTCAGGGCTATCAGTATGCCGAGGCATAACAATTATAGGCTTCTTAAGAGACAAATTCAACTTAAGAGCAGGGGATCCTTCAATTTCACTAGTCGTAAACCACTTCTCTGAGTCTGTAATTTGATCCTTCATCTTGACAACCCCTTTTGAATCGCTTGGCACAAGCCCCATAAAGTATTCAGCAACCTACATTGTGGAGACTGATTGTAGGAAGCAAGACAAAAAGTTACTAATATCTATCCAGAGAGAATGAACTACCTCTTGAATAAAGCGATTCAGATAAACAATGCGCACTTCAGAAAGCTGTCCAGAGAGGCAGTAATCGAAACCTTCATGATCTTCATCAATGATACTGAATGATGTGAAAGCCAACTAGCAAGCAAAAATTAAAGAAAGTAAATCAAGATGGAAAAAATACATGTATCTCATTTCGCAATCCATTCACATTCCATGAAGAGAAAAGTGAAAAGAAACAAACAACCAATACCTCAACAAAAGAAGTTCCTCCAGGGTCTCGCATATCACAGATCCAAAAGTACATATGGTTGTCTGGGAGGCTGTCATCACTGATTCGTAAATTTCCAAGACTTGCGGTAATACTGAATGAGTTCGGGAAGACCTTCAAACAAATGGGAATCAGCACAGAAAATGACCACTTACCTCATGAAAATTCATTATATTGTAGCAAAAAGAATCCGAAATAAAGTCTGGAATGCAATTCAAAGAGCATAATCACACCTTAATATCTGTAAGCAGATTGTCTTGTGACAATGTAGCAAACTTAGTTCCATTTTCATTCATTAGGAAAATCTGCGCCCGAGCCATGTTCAAAGCCAAGTTAAAAATAATTCTAGATTTCCCCTTTCCTAACAAACCCGTGACAGCTGCATCCCTAGAATTTTCAAATCCATCTCTTCTCGGAGAACTACGCTCTCCAGCTACAGGAGAGTTGTCCTCAAAAGATTCACAGCTTGGATCCTCGACATTGATAGCATTTACAAACTCCAAAATAGCAAGAATTGTTGGCCTTCGACAGAAAAATGATAATGTAGCTAAGGTTACCATAACCTACAAAAGTCAGCCAAAAGATGAATGATTTAGGGCTTCACTTTATAACAATGAAATACTAAGATCTCCCCGGATTGGAAGATGCAAAAGCAGAAAACTATTAACCTGGTTATCAATGTTTTTATATTGTGGTGACGTTTGATGGTATATGACTATTTGAGCTTTCACGAAACTATCCAGCGATTCAGCTGTCTCATTGCTTGGCCTAGTGATATTCTTGTTGTCAACAGGGAGCAGTCCATCAATGCGACTAAAACTAGGGGTCTTGAGAGATGTATAGTCAACGGAGTCAACCAAGATTTCTGGTGCTTCATAAAACTTGTCTTCCCCTTCACTAGAAGTAGGATCATTTCCTTCAGGGCTCCTGCTCTCAGCATCTTCAAAGAATGGAAGCACTTCTGAAGACTGGATAAAAGATCTTGCTAAATAACAAGTCTCATTTAAACCAGAATGGCTCACCAAATCTTCTATTTCCAAAGATTTCAGTACAGTCCCAATAAACATATCACTCCCTCTCATCGAAACTTCAACCTGGTTCGAAAAAGACAGACAGACATTCAGCAAAAGGAATAAGACATCACAAAAGATAATTAAAAAGTATACCATCTTACCTTCCCACCTATGGCCCTGAACTCAAACAGTTTACTCTCTCTGGCAAGAAGCACCGCCATGAACGAAGCATCATGCTATATAAACAATATACTCAGTCAAAGCATGTCCCAGCTAACAACTAGAAACAGAATTCATACCCAAATATAGTTTATCTTTACCTGATGACCATAACTGAAACATATTTTGAGTTCATCAAGCACACCGGTTACATATACACTCTCCAACTGAGACAAATCAAAAACATCTTTCTGTTCTGTTTCTGATTCCTCACTGTCGGATGAAGTATCAGAAAGACCAGCTATGGGAGCAGAACCCTGTATAATTAAGTGAAATTTAAACTTTAATCAACTATATTAGAGATCGTCAGTGGAACTGTCATAGAGACGCCCTATTCATAAGTGGAAGGAAAGTATAGTATCTCCTGCCAGTCAAAAATATATTTACCGAGGCCCGATAAACAGCACCCTGCAACCGGCTGTGCCATGTTTTTCTGGAGTCTTCAGAATCAAACATCAAGATGAGTGCACTTACATCCTCCATAACCTAGAGACAGGAAAAAAAAGAAAAACAAAGATGCAGAGCCAAATTTTCATTGAACTTTACAATCAACAAAATGAAATCTTAGACTCGCCATTGATGAAAACACACAATCAAAACATAAAAAGCAGGAGCAAACTTTCTGCATTTAATGATTCAACTAAATGAGATGTAAACCTTCTCATTGATCCGAGAAGCATTACGAATGGACAAGACATGCTCTACTCCTCCCGCCAGCTCTACAGGAACTTTGTATATATGCTTCCCACGTAAGCTACAAAAGATTAAAAAAAAAAAATCATTAGACACGAAGAAATATGACAAACACCAATAAGAAACAAACATATGGAATTAGGAAAATCCGAAAATGTATCAAAACAAATAGAAACTTCAACTGCTTGGTGAAATAGCATACAAATTTTGGTAATAAGTTCTTACACTAGGGGTACAAATGTAGATCAGTGACACTTTTAGTGGATTTTCAGTGAGACAGTGAGAGCAAATAAGCCCGCCCAATAAGAACCAAGAGCAAAACATTGGTTTAATTTCGAAATGGCTCTAAAAACATAAAATATTGAGGGAAAAAGGCGACATTGCCATAGGTTTCCCTCATATTCATTCTCGGATTTATATTCCAAGATGTTAGATAATCATAAACAAACACATTTACATATAAAAGAGCTGATCTTCATCGAGTTTGTACAGGCCATTCATTTTATCCAATCACCTAATCTATAAAGCTTACTACCATAGCCAAACTGCAAGAGTTGGAATCAGACCTGGTATACTGCTTATAAGATTTTGAGCCAGGACTTTCGAGCACGTAGATGAAAGGACCAACTAAGCATAAGTAACGTCGCTGCCATGTAGCTTCTCTGCCCTATTCATGGAATTGACAATGGAATAAATAACTAGTGTCCAAGTAGACAAGAGTGTGCAACCAAGAAACGATTTTGGTATGCAGAAAGGTACTGACCTTCCAGCTAAGAATAGACAACCAACCCTCAAAATCAGCTTCTTCCCATGGACGAAGAATGTGAGAGCTCTCATCATCTTTAGTTTGAAAAATCTGTGCAACTTGCATCAACCTATGGTACCGAGCGGGTGAGAAGTGAAAGCCTAATGACGGTAGCCGCACAGCAAGTCTGGTTGATGGATATGATGGGTTTGGTCGACGTATCTATGAAACAGAACAAACAACAATGTTGCCACAAGTCTACAGTCTGACGCATAAACCAAATTTTTTTGCCTGATGTCTAGAATTTTACCTGTTGAAGTTTTAATAGTACCCCACACTTGTCAATAACTGGCAAGAAAGTAGCATTGCTATCCTTGCCAGAACCAGAAGATCTTTTTGAGGATAATTGTTTCCAGGAGTAATCACCATCAACAAGTAAAGCGGACACATCACTCAAAACTAAATCAAACTGCAGATACATATCCATTTCCTCTGACAGTTCATGCTTATAGTCGTCCTGCAAAATTCAATTGCATAGAAATTAGAGAACCTGCATTGAGAATATTTACAAATTATATTGTTAAGACAACTGACACTTTTATATTTACCTGGGAACGGATGACCAAATTACCCAGGTCAAGGAGAAGCTTTGTAGAACGATGGTTATCAGGACGAAACTCGGTTGGAATTGTGATTTTTGGCGCTGCAATATCTAAGTCGAGCAGAAACCTGATTGTTTTGTACAAAGTCATTTACTATTTCAAACATGCACATAAATTTGACCAAAGAATATATGGGAGTACAAACAGACCTTGAGTGATCTTTCAAGGCTCTATTCATCCCTTTTTGAGCAGTGCGTCTAACTTCATCAATAGTTGACTGAGAAGGTAAGCATGTGGTTTGTAATGATTAAAGTGGTTCCCCATGGACAATTAAATATACGGAAGGTTCAGAGATTTAATTCCAACAGTTTTTGAATAAACTGCCAGGCACAATTGCAGCTCATATACAAGGAGCAAGCTCTACAAATAGTAATGCCATTTCCTTCACGTATACGAAGTATCATATCAACAGCGTAACCTTTGATTTCCAGTATAAAAAATTCCCGCATGAAAATCTATAGTTCTAACAGAATTCCACATGTGGCTTGTACAATATTGACAACAAAAAGAAATTGCTTCCTAAGATCCTAGATTCATCACCCAAGGTATATAGCATTAATCATGATGATTACCAAAGATAGTAAACAGGCTTTATAACCCTAATATGCACATGTGTTTGCCAAATATTCACAGCATAGCACATAAAGGACACACCTGCACAGCAGCTGCAGTCTCCAAAGCTATTGTCTGGCTCACAGCAGTACTGCTTTCGAAGAAGTTGACAATTTCATCAATGGAATCCTTTAGATACTGCAGATGGCGACACAATCAGCCACATAAATGAAACAAAAATAACTGCTCAAACAAATTTGCTTCAGAGAGAGGTTACGTACAGTCATATAACACGGAGAAGCTTTTGCAACAAGACTCCAGTCAACTTTAGCATCAAAAGGCTTATAACAGAAGACAGCAAGTATAGAGTGAGAGGCAGGGGCACTCTGCAGAAAGAGAGACATTTTTGAGTATTAGATACCACTGACAATGTTTTACAGCCAGCTAAATGAATTTTACATAACAAACCTCAGCAAGTAAACCACTTGGCGATGACAAGCGATATCTCCCCAGTTTAATGTCAGCGATCTTTGTTTCTGGGAAAAGCTTAATGGAGCAATTAAGACCTTCACATGATAATTCAGCGAGGCATACCTTCTCCCCATCATAAAGTTTTGAAGCACTACGCCTCATCTGTACCTCCACGAAAGTATGGAGAGCATCAGGTTTTGCATTGTTGATAATTGATTGCTCATCACCTTCTTTGTACCCTATGACTTTATTTAACCGTTCCCAATCTTCATCTGTGAATTGAACAGATTCTCCTTCACCTTCAGACACTTGACTCTTCCTGGAGGCATACATACAAGATAATTAAGAAGAAATTTTGGGAAAAGGAGTTAGGAATTTGGAAGGAACCAGAAGAGCATTCACCCTCCAAACGGCCACCATGAACTTTTAGCCTGTTGCTTCTTCGAGTAATTTTCTGCTTGTACTGACCTCTCAACAAACTTGTGCGCCAACATCCTTTAAAGAAACACAAGGAAATCAGCCATAATTAGAAATTATTCGCAAATTTATCCTTCTTTCTACATCATACGAAGCAAAAATTATGTACTATGACAGATATTAGGAAACAGAGAAACGTCATGGAGGCTAACAGAGAGAGAAAACAAAAAAAAAAACAGTTCTCATGAAATTTCATAGAACTACGCAAGAAATGACCTTTGATATGCTAGGATGCAACTATTATTTAAGAAGCAGTATAGCTTACCTCCATTGCAAAATGACTTCGGTATCAAGTTCCCGATCAAGGGCCTCGATTTCTTCATCATCATCAACAACTGTCCTACTGATATCAGATTTCAGCAACGATGCATAAAGCGTGATGTATTTCTTGCGTAAACGAGTGTTCTTTAAAACATGCTCCCATGACATTCTCCCGCTGTCATAAAGGTAACAATCTCAGAGATTATACACAAAACCTGGTGTAAGGAACCCACAAGGAAGCGGTTTCCACAACCAATGCAAGTTATGTAAAAAGCCGGCATCAATGAAAAAAACATAGATAAAGATTTACATCTAGATACCTTGCTATTTTAATTTGTTCTGAAACAACTCTGTAAGCATATTTCCACCAAGATTTTGCGTCAATTTTCACTGGAACAGATGGACGGTAATGTGCATATTTCAAACGCTGATTAAATGCAGCAAAATTATCAGCAAGTTTCATGACATCCCTGTATCCTCCCTGAGTACCCCAAAAAAAAAAAAAAAAAAAAAACACAATCAAGACCACAGGGGACAGCCAAATATAGAAAAGAGTAGAAGCCTCAAATGTTGTTTTACCTTTGATAAACAAAGTGTCACATCGTCTAAGTTTACATATGCCTTCTGCAAAGGTTGAACAGTATTGGAAGACTCGTTTGCTTGAGACTTAGAGTACTTCGCATTTCCTGAGACAGGTTGCAGAATATAGAAATGCTTTCTCGTGAGGCAGTCAGCTGCCTTACCATCCTTTGTGCCAAATCTAAAAATCTAGAAATTTGCATGCACCGAAAGTTAGACTTTTGGGTTAGAGACAACGGACATGATGAATTATATTTCCAATATACATGAATTTGCTAGTCAATACCTGGTCCCACTCAAAAGGAATTAAATCCTCCCATGGTTTGTCAATATGCCACGGAGACATGTCAGAATCGAGATAGAATGCAAGCCGATCAAGTTCAACAGACTGCAAAGAAAAAAGACAAAAGCAAACATAATTATAGCAAGAAAACATAAATGTAAAGTGCCCTTGGTTTTGTTTCTTGGCATTGGTATTCCTTTCCCAATGCAGTCAATCCAGATATTGATTTCACACAAAGATCAGCTACATAACACTAACCCTTCTGGACAGCAGCCTAAGTCACTCTTCTTCAGGTAATTCTTACTATCCCCACATAAATTTAACTAATTGAACTACATTACAATAATAAACTACCAAGATACTTGCCTACAAGCAAGCAGAAGTGCAAGAGATCTTAACATAAAACCCTCATAAAAACAAAACTAAGAAAGTGAGGGACCTTAAATACACTGTAATCCACAAGATGAGAAAAGTTTGTGCCAGCCAGATGTTGATTCACATATCTATACCTTTTGGATGGACTCCAGAGTCCCGCCAGTAATAAAAGTCTCCTTTCCAGTCTCATCAATGGTTACAGCTGAGAGTTTATCTAGTGTAACACCAGCTGAGAACGGGTGGCTGGGATTGCTGCACTTATAGCATAAACTGTTAATCAAACAAATGGGTAGACAATCAAGAACAAGAAAAAAAGCTTCTGCTGTAATCTAGTTACCTCTCTAGATCCTCGTATCTTATGTGAATATTTGATATTGACAGCTTCAAGTTTCCAATGACTGTGTTGATCAATGATCCCATCCATGATTTGTTCTTTGAAGATAATAAGAAAATATAGTTATTAGTTTAGTACAATACTCCCCACATTATCTACTACGAGTGAGTAGCACTAGCCACACCATTTCTGTTTGTAGTCGACGAGCTTTTTCTACTAGTTTTGTTTCCGTTTCCTGTTTGCCACAAACAGAAACTTGATTCAGTAACTCAAATTAGATAACGAAATATGTTAAAAATATGAGCGCGATCTATCTCACCCTTATTAGATTTCTTTTTGCCTCCTGGATAGAATCCTCACTACATCCTTCAACATTAGTTGCAGGTTCGGCTAATACAAATATTCGGTCAAGATAAACCACTACAGGTTCCTGTCCAAGCCTGGTCCATGGTACCTAAAATGATGATTTTGAAATCAATAAATGGGTCTACCTGAGTATAGAAATCCGTACTCCTAAAAACAATAAATAATGTATGATATTGCGTAACATCACTGATAGAGACTATGACATTATGAAAAATACTATTTGTGAGCGAATAGATAGAAAATGAAAAGATTATTAATGCACTCAGTTATACAATATTCTTTGGCTTAGATAGAATAGATAAAAAAAAACACAGCACACCTTGAGTTTAACAGATCCAAGAAATCCAGCTTTAACCCTCACAGGTAATTTCAAAGCATTAAGTGCTTCTGGTTTTAGTTGCATATTTTTCAGCTCTACATCTCCTGCGAAATCAAGTAAAAACCAAGAGCTAAATTAACAAATGAAAAAACTAAGAGCAATTTCATTTACAGGAATATGCAAAATCTTTCTTTTTATTCAGTCGAACTGTTCTTAGCTACAACTGTGAGAACCAAGTAAGCAATTATGAAGTGAAAAATCAGCATAAACCAAAATTAACCATGAACAAAGCTAGAAAGCCTGAAAGCAAGCGACATTCTCCATCATTGTGATCATTTATGTCAAGCGAGAAATTGAAGAGTTCCCAAACAACAAAACACCCAAGAGATAGAGGAAAAAAAACATTAAAACCCTGAATATGACTCCCACTCGTCTGCCAAAAACTCAGAAAGTGTGACTATTGACTTTTGCGTTTAATAGCAAAACGAATATAACTCGAATGCCATAAAACTAATAATCCAAGTGAAACTCTTCAAATACGTTCACCCAACTACAGCGCAAAATCTGACCAGTTCCCACATTCAACTAAAAATTCGCCACTAAATATCAACAGTTGAACTTTGAAACTCAGATTGAAGGAGAAAATTGAAAAAGCATCTCACCTTGCCAGACACTGATCTTAAGAGCTTCCTTATTCAATCCTCTGACGTAGTTCCCCAAGTACCGTTGTAACAAATAAGCTACCTGATCTTCCAACATCTTCGAATCCTCTGCAAAGCAAAATATTCACAGTAAAACAGGAAAAAGCAACCGGAAATCAAGTAATCGTGTGTGATTAGAGAAGAAACGAGTGGAGTGAGATTATATCTCAGGGTTCGATTTGGATCGGAGAAGAAGGGTTCGGATTCAAAAGAGACGTAAGAGGATCATTTCCTCGAGAACACGCTAAAGGCGGTTGGAATTGTGAATTTGTCATGACTCATGACTTGTGACTTGGGGGAGTTACGGCTCAGTAAAAGATATTTTTATATATCTTCTGCTGTTAAGAGTTAGAGACGGTGATGTTTATCAATTGTTGCCAAAGAAAAAAAAGAAAAAGAGAGAGGTAAAAACCCAAGTCAATCGAAATAACCAAATTGAACCAAAATTTCGAAGTCACTTGACGGTAGAAAAAGTTCTATACCAAATAAATTGAACCGAATACGAATTTTACACAACCGAACCAAATGTATCGTATAAATTAAAATTTATTATATATTAGAAATATCCTAGTAAATAGGATGTGTTGTATTTTATCCTTGTAGGAAATTTAGCTTGTTTCTCAAGGTTAACCTTACCTATATTGTTGACCCCAAAAAAAACATGACCTATATATTATTCTCAAAATGTTAATTAAACATACAAAGTATATTTATGTTGACTAAAATGACAAAACAAATTGTTATTTCTTTTAATCTAAATATGAACTAAACCGAAAAAAAAAAAAACTATTGTTAGATGATCAAGTATAATTAAAATAATAAATTAAATAAAAAAAATCAAAGCCGTTACTCAAGATATAAAAACTATCAAAGCATTTAAAAATATTTATAATATTAAAAAAATTTAACCGTCATTCCCATATAGTAACTAAAAACATTGGAAAATAATTTTGACAAATTCTATTTGAATAATTAAAAATGTCAAATCATTCTGTGAGATCCTCACCCAAAAATAAAACTTTACTAAATCCCATCTTAAAAACTTGGATTTATTTATTAATTTGATTGGTAATCTGTATCAGTGTCGTACCGAGTATATCAGTATAACAATAACCAACCACAAAAGCAAATATCAAAAAGGTCACCAAAAAGCTACTTACCGAACTATTTCATTTCTAAGTTAATTTTAAGATATTTTGTTTAGATATTTTTTTGGATACTGAAGGTAATTTGCCAGCCTTACATAATTCTAACCTTTACAGGTCCATCTATCACTATCACTATCACGATTATCATCATTCATCACCATCAGCACCTAGTGAGCTGGAGAGGAAAGGACCACCAAACTAACAATAAACCAATATAGTCCGAGCCTCACGATAACCACAAGGTCCTGCGTTCGAACCTTCAAAAACAAAATATAATAATTGTTTCTTCTCGAGTATCTATCTAACACATCGAGATCTGAAATCTGATGCTAACCTTTTAATTTTCTTTCTCAAAAGGCGCGGCTTTGAATAGTTTTTTTTCTTTTTTTCTTCTTCTTATATCAATCTCGGTTTTCTAGTTGACTCATTTCAAGATCTGGCACCTGTCATTTCCTTAAATAAAGCTTTCTTCTTTCTTTCTTTATTTATTTATTATCCCTTTTGTTTACAGCTGCTTCGTAGTAGGTAAAAAAACTTGGGTGGCCTTACTTGCTTTTCAGCAAAAGCTGGGAGATTTCTATTTTTTTCTTTTTTTCTCTTTTGTCTTTGGGGATCTGCGCATTTCAGAGATGATATGGGAAATGGGACTCTCGCAAGAATGATGCTTTTATTGTCTCACTTGTAATTTGTTTGCTGAAGAAGAAGACGAAGCAATGTCTGTTGAAACATGGTGCTGGATGCAGAAGAGTACTTACTAGCTCATGACTTCAAATGGTACTTGGAATCAAGATGATTGATCAGTTCATTAACTTTGTAATTCGCCCTCCTAGGTACTTCTCCACCCTCTTTTCCTCTCTCAAGACTCAGCCTTTTTTTTTTTGCATTCAGCTGATTAGCTGCTGTTGGGTTTTTTAACAGGGCTGAGTATGATCCTGATCAATATTTGTGGGAGAAGGAGTTTAGCCTCGGTGGTACAAAGTGTAAAAGACAAGACTTGGAGGCAAGTATGGGCAACTAATGATTGAGATGACTATTTTTTATTACCGCCATCTTCATGTATTGGTTCCTCTTGAGGTTATAACCTTACAGGTCTTAATTTTTTTTCTCTCTGGTAGCTTACAAATTCAAGGGGTCACACTTTGCGTTGCAGTCACTATGTTCCCTCATCTTCTCTGGAGGATACTCATCTCCCCTGTGTTATATACTGTCATGGCAATAGGTACATAAAGACTTGTACTTCACTTCTGGGAATTAAGATCCTATTTTAAGACTAGTTGAATAAATAAGAACTTTGATTCGTTTGTTTTGGAATCTCACCAGTGGATGTAGGGCAGATGCAAATGAGGTAGTTATGGTTCTCCTTCCATCTAACATTACTGTTTTCACACTTGACTTCTCGGGTTCAGGCTTATCTGATGGTGATTATGTAAGCCTTGGCTGGCATGAGGTGTGTTTCCGTTTCTTACATTCACAAGTTCCTCTTCTCTTCAAATATTTAGCTAACTTTTTCTTGTTAAACTTAAGCTAGAAAGATGATCTCAAGACTGTGGTATCTTACCTGAGAAACAACAATCAAGTGTCCCGTATTGGACTTTGGGGACGATCTATGGGTGCTGTTACCAGGTTCCTTCTTGAACTAGTTCTCTGTCACACTTGAAGTTGTACTGATAGTTGTGTTGACTATAGATTCACCAGCTTTCTTAAGGTCTATGATCTGAAAAGTGTGTCAACTCTCCACATTCCTTGTGTTGTTCTCTCCATCATTTAATGAAGCAAAGAATCAAATGTGCAGCCTTCTTTATGGAGCAGAAGATCCTTCAATTGCTGGAATGGTCTTAGACAGTGCATTCTCAAACTTATTTGATCTGATGATGGAACTAGTGGATGTCTACAAAATTCGACTTCCGAAATTCACAGTATGCTCTCCTGCTCTCTTTTCTCCAACTTGTATTCTTCATAGCAATAAGGACTGGCTGAAACGGGACACTGAGTTAGTAAATCATGAAGCATAAATTTAATTCATCACTTTGGTTGTACAAGGATCAAGTTGATTGTTTTTCTGTTCGTGTAGTAATCATCAATGAGAAGTTTCATAGCTAATGGCTTATATGTTCGCATTGCTACAAGAGTCCAAAATAGTTTCCTCTCTTCTCCCTTCCTATCGTCCTAGAAATTTTCTCATGCTTGCAGTGAAACTTTATTTCATTTTTCAATTAGGTTAAAATGGCCGTGCAGTACATGCGGCGAGTAATTCAGAAAAAGGCGAAGTTTAATATCATGGATCTCAATTGTCTTAAGGTGGTATATGATAGCCTCTCCCTGTTTTTTTCTCCAAGTAAGCTAGTATGTTACCATTTTAGTGAAGTTTTCAATATTTGCCCCAGGTTTCACCCAAGACTTTTATTCCAGCTTTGTTTGGCCATGCAAGCGGAGACAAATTCATCCAACCTCATCACTCTGACCTCATTCTCAAGTGCTACGCGGTAGTACATAATTGTGATTTTTTTAATCAAAGCATATCATTCATTATAATTTAGCAATCTTCTGGGTAACTCTGCAGGGAGACAAAAATATCATCAAGTTTGATGGTGACCATAACTCTTCGCGGCCACAATGTTATTATGATTCAGTGTTAATATTCTTCTACAATGTTCTACGCCCACCTCAAATTTCTTCAGCTCGCTCATCTAAACTTGAAAGTTATTGCGATTTGGGAAATATCAATACCGTTGCTGGTTTGGATGAGGTAATTTGCACTCCATGGTGTAGCAACCCCAATACCCAGTCCTGTGTTGCTGTCTGTTATATGTCTGCACTTAGGTATTTTAGAACACAAAGACTGCTTATACATTCTGATCGAATGACTAAAGAGGTAGCTCAGTGTATATGATGTTTGAGAACTCGTAGTGGTCATCTCATACAACAAGAAATATAAATTAGTCCCCATTACAGTTAGCATGGTGAAAGATGATGCACAAGAATCTAACTGCTTGGTTTACTTTGTACTGCCAGAGTTTTCTGTATGAGATCATCTCTGGTCTTCGTTCGGCATGTATAGATGTTGCAAGTTCTTCTTCTGCACCTCCTGCCCCTCTAACCACAAAGCCAACAAATGAGCTCCTTTCAGAAGCCATGCCCATTACAGATACTGTATATCTATCCTCTTTCTTGCATGAATTTTAATTTCTGTTGCTTCAATTATTCCTTTTGATAATTGTTCATTAACGAAACAGGATGACGTGCTTGTAGAAGATAATGATCACAACATTGATGACCCTGAAAACTTTGAGGTAACTGGAGCATGTGGAAAACCCATAATAAATGATGAAGTAGGAGCTGTAACTATGTTTCCACACACCTTTTGTCGAAGCTTCTGTTAAAGACCCTCAAGTGTTGCCTTACGAGCCTTGGTGACAATATGTATTTTGAATGTTATTTGGCAGGGGAAGCTTGTTGATCAGTTTGAAGAAGGCTGTTCATTCACAAGCTCTAACAGGGAAAGCTGGGGCAGATGCTCTTCACTAGGAGGCACTGAAGAAGATGAGAGCTTGACCCCTGGCGAGTGTGATCAGGTTGATGTTCTTTGGATCTGTTATACAAAAAGATTTGATGTTTCTTGAGATAGGGTTTTGTTTCTGATCCATGCTTTCCAGGTCAAGAGAACTGCCGATAGAAACGCAGAACAAAAGCCAAGAGACTCTAGTAGAGAAGAAGAAGAAGAAGAAGACGAAGAAGAAGAGAGGAAGGAGAAGAAAATTGAGAAAGGAGGTGAAACAGATGCAAAGAAGCCTAGACACGAAAAATTGGAAAGATTGGAGGCCTTTACGAAAAGATTGCGGCGTCGCATCCTAAAGCGAGTAAAGCATGGAAGACATCGTTCTCCTTGACGAAAAGTTCAAGAAAATGCTCTAATTGTTGTATATCTCTGCATCTTGCTATGTACACTTCTCTTCCGACTTGGCAAATGTAACCCACATGCATCCACCATATCGTTACTAACTTGCTACTGTTTCGAATGTTATGCAAATTAACTACATTCCTTAGAAACCCAAAACACATCTTAATCTTAGATATGTGAATTGTCAATCTGTTCCGAAACCAATTCGAACTCTAAAACGATTTACAGCTACAGAGAGAAGAAGCAAAGACATTTTATCATTTATACAATGATAATAAAGACACCTTTTCCCATCTCAGCTGCAGCACCTTCCTCCTTTCGAGGAGGATAAGGATGCATCAGTACCATCTAATGGCGTTAGAGTTATTCCATGCTTATGTGACTCATCAACCACTCCATCTTGAATCCTTCTGTATATTGTTTCGGCCGTCTTGATGAATGCCTAGCAAAAAAATTCAAAAACACAGAACCAAATCATGATTTTAGTATTTCTATTGGTGTGTGAATTAAGAGTGGGACATTTAAGAAGCGTATTGGCTCTTCTCTCCTAACATTTAAGAACTAAAACAAAACCTCTATAGTGTTATGCTGTTTCTCCACAGCTTGAATCTACTATTGGTATTCTATTTGAACTTTGCAAACCGACTTAATCCTTCTTTTAGAGATCTACATTTTTAAGCCTAAACATTGGTATGGCTTACCTCGTCGACATTCTTAGAAGTCTTGGCAGATGCCTCCATGAATATAAGACCATGCTCCCTTGCAAACTTTTCTCCTTCCTCTGTACTCACTGCCCTTCTGTTAGAAAGATCACACTTATTCCCAATGAGTATTGTCGTCATATTTTCACTTGCATGATGCCTTGCATCTTCTAACCAGATGGCTATATGGTTAAATGTCTCCCTCCTGCAAAAACGGAGAAGAATATTACGATTATGCACTGAGACGGTGACATCTTGCTCACATATACGAATCTAGTTCTGGTCCAGTGGTCTCTTGTCATAAAAAAAAGACAGCTTAAGTGCTTTACCTTGTGATATCATAGACAAGCAATGCTCCTGCACGTCCTCTATAATATGACCTTGTAATAGACCTAAAGTTTTCTTGACCAGCCTGCCATGCCATACCACATAAAAAATGTAGAGCTCAGACAAAGATGCGATTTTTCAAAAATTCTTTAAAGTCTAAAGACGCTAACAATAATCCCATGAATTTTTTGGAAAAAAAAAAAAAACAAGGGACATGAGATCTTGAAGCATAGGCTATGAAGTTACAAAATAAGCCAAGTTGGTGGTCAAAAGAAAAATGAAAGTATATAAGATCAATCTTGGTGTATCATGAAACTAAGATAGATCCTTGGGGGTGAAAAAAAAAATCAACGAGTAAAGAGAAAGAGACCGTATCCCAGATCAGGAGTTTGATGGGTTTGTTGTCGATAGTAATGGTCCTCCTCCCAAATTCAACACCAATGGTGAGGTCATGCACCCGTTGAAAACTCTTGTCAGTGAACATATGCAGAAGGCATGATTTACCTACTCCTGAAACCAGAATCATTACTCAATTCAACACCACCAACAAGTCCATCAATGAATGTTTCTTGTCCAACAAGAAAGGTTTGGTATATATGAAATAGATTCAGATCAATCGCTTTAGACTTTAAGCAACGAAACGTATGTAGGTCGATCCATACGATATGGATTGAACAAAAAGAAGCAAAAACTAGTTACCAGTATCGCCGATGATGATATACTTAAACTGATAAGACATTGAAGTGGAAGATAATTTCTTTGTTCTACAAAAAACGGGGAAGGTCAAGAGAATCTGGAAAAAAACTGTCTTTTACTTTAACGTTTTGAATCATACCTAAGAAATAGCCAAGTGTATCTATATATTTATAGTCTTAGGAACTTTCTTTGAGAATCTATCTAGGTCACTTAATTAGAGATTTGCAGTGTCACCATTAGGATGATTATACAATGATTATGTAGAGAAGGATTTAGATTTTTTAACAAAATAAAATTATCTTAAACATAAAAATAATAGAAAATTTAACTTATTATTCTTTATATCTTTCTAGTTAGGTAATTAACTTTATAATTTTAAGCATAAAATAGATAAGATATAAATATGAAAAAAATCTTTTAACAATATTGGCAAAAGAAAAGAAAAAAAAAGGTTGAGAAAATCTATAAGAATAAATTGTGTTGCCTCGAGCCTCAGAAGAGAGTGGCACGGCTCTTATATGACAGTTCTTCTATCTCTTGTGTCTTGACGATTGCTTGATCTGCTTGAGCTTCTTATTTTGTTTGTGACTTGGGACTTGTTTGATCTGCTTGAGCTCTATTTGACTTGTTCTTAAATTTTATTGTCGTCTGTTTTCTTAGTCACACTTACAAGGATGGTTAAAGAATGAGGTAAAACAGATGCAAAGAAACCTAGATGACAAAGACTACGGCATTACATCCATGTAAGACATCATTCTCCTTGACATTTCTCTTAATCTTGTTAATTGTTTATGTACACTTTCTTCCTTCAACTTGGCAAATGAAACCACATGAAGCCATTACCAATATCTCTCTCAACACTGCACTAACCTTCATCATCTCCTTACGACTGTTTCCAGTGTCATGCAAATGGGCTTATACAAAATTCCTACTTCCATCATTAACCTTAGATACGCAAAACACATCTTAATTTTAGATATATGAATAAGAGAAATACACGTGTATTGTCATTCCGTTTCGAAACCCACCACAACAAAGTCACCAATTCAAAACGATTTACAACTATAGAAAGAAGCAGAGACATTTTTTTGCCATATCATATGCTGATTCTTTTTACATGATGATATCGACAAAAACACCTTTTCCCAATCTTAACCGCAGCAGCCTCCTCCTTGTGAGGTTGATCCATCTCTTCCACCTGATGGCCCTGGAATCCCTCCATATCCAACTTTTATCCCATATGACTCATTTGACACATCAAACACACCATCTTGAATCTTCTTGTATATTGTTGCGGCTGTCTTAATGAATGCCTAGCAAATATTCATAAACACAACACTCAGTCAAAACCATGATTTAGAAATTCTATCCAAGAGTAGAACAAGTAGGAAGGATTTTATCAAGTGGGCCCTGCCTCTTCTCCCTTTTTAATTAGGTATCAAAAACCCAAAATGTACTTGTTCCGCTCTCCCTAATTCTGTTACTCTATGTTAAATTCGTAACCAACTTAATCCTTCTCATAGCTGAACTGGAGGGGACAGGAGAAGTTACAGAACACTAAAGAAAGCATGTGACTTAAACGCTTTAGAAATCTACGTTTAAACCTAAACAACCACATTGGAGAATGCATGGGGATTTACCTCCTCAACATTCTGAGCAGTCTTAGCAGAGGCCTCCATGAATATAAGACCATGCTCCTTTGCAAACTGCTCTCCTTCCTCTGTACTCACTGCCCTTCTGTGAGCAAGATCACACTTATTCCCAATGAGCATTATCGTCATATTTGCATTTGCATGCTGCCTTGCATCTTCTAGCCAGCTGGCTAGATGGTTAAATGTCTCCCTCCTGCAAAAACGAAGAACAATATTTATGAGTGTCTGCACTAAAACCATTACATTTATCACAAATACAAATCTAGTTTTGGTTCAGATCTTTAGGGTGACAAGGTTCCTTATAGAAAAGAAGAATAATATCTAGTTACTACAACACAAAAAAAAAAACTTGCTTTCATGATCCAATCAATTCTTGATAACAAAAGGAAAGAAGCAAGTGCTTTACCTTGTGATATCATAGACAAGCAATGCCCCTGCAGCCCCTCTGTAGTATGACCTTGTAATCGACCTAAAGGATTCTTGACCAGCCTGCCATAACATATCACATAGAAAAATTAGCCCAGATAAGAATACAAGTTTCAAAGTTTCTTTATAATCCCATGAATTGTGGGGAAAAAGGAAACATAAAATCATTATGTATATAGGCTATGAAGCTGAAAAATAGCCAATTCGATGATCATTTTCATGAAAAATAGATAGAGATTGATCGTGAAAAATCAAGAAGCAAGGGGGAAAGAGACCGTATCCCAGATCTGGAGTTTGATAGGTTTGTTGTCGATGGTGATCATCCTAGCCCCAAATTCAACACCAATGGTGAGATCATGCACCGGTTGAAACCTCTTATCGGTGAACTGAAGCAGAAGGCATGATTTTCCTACTCCTGAAAATCATAATCAATTCAAAAAAGAACACAAAATCAACATCACAATCCCGATCGATCCCTGAATTCTTCGTGTTCAGCTCAATTCCTAACGAAATAGATTCTTGTGACAACGGATACATAATTAGGTTTTATGATCTGATTCATCTCAAATTCCTAATGGATTGCAGAAAACAAAGGAAGGAGAAGCAGAAAGGAGTTTTACCAGTATCGCCGATGATGATGTACTTGAAGAGATAAGCATAAGACATTTGAAAATGGAAGAATAAAAAAATCCGCAGGTTGAGGAAAATCGAATCCCTACTTCTCCACGATGAAGACGAAGGAGACGACGATAATGAGAAGAGAATCTTTTTCTTCTATAAAAACGGAGAAGGACGGTTTGTTTTTCCAGCAAAATCCAGCGATGCATCAACCTGTATTGTCGCTGATTTTCATACTTTCTGTCGTTTCAGTATTTGACAACCACAATGCATGACGTTTACTTAAGCAAAAAAACAGCACGCAGTTTCTTTAAGAAAAGAAGAAAAAAAACTGTAACCTTTGAAAATTGCTATCTTTGTCAGAACACTGAGCTTTCTCAGTGGAAAAAGATGGGAAGCGGTGGAGTTGTAGCTTTCTTTACCTTTTCTCTTCTCCTCGTCTCCTATGAGGTTGAGTCAGCAATAGGCGTCAACTGGGGAACGGTATCGTTTCACAAGCTCCGACCTTCAACTGTGGTGGATCTCCTCAAGGCAAACAAGATTACAAAGGTGAAGCTTTTCGATTCGAATCCAGATGCGCTTCGAGCTCTAATGGGTACTGGAATCGAAGTAATGATCGGCATTCCTAACGAGATGCTCTCCACTTTCAATTCTGATTTGTTCGTCCAGCAAAATCTCTCTCGATTCATCGGCAAAGGCGGCGCTGATATCAGGTATATTGCAGTAGGGAATGAGCCGTTTCTGACGAGTTACGGTGGTCAGTTTCAGATTTATGTAGTCCCAGCTTTGGTTAATCTGCAACAGTCTTTGGCTAAGGCAAATCTAGCTAGCTATGTTAAGTTGGTGGTTCCTTGCAATGCAGATGCGTATGAGTCTAATGTTCCTTCTCAGGGGATGTTCCGACCTGAGCTCACACAGATTATGACTCAGTTGGTTTCATTTCTCAACTCCAATGGCTCTCCTTTTGTTGTTAATATATATCCTTTCCTTAGTCTTTATGGGAACTCTGATTTCCCACAAGACTATGCCTTTTTTGAGGGAAGTAGTCATCCTGTTCTTGATGGGCCTAATACTTACTATAATGCATTTGATGGGAACTTTGACACTCTTGTTGCTGCTCTCACCAAGCTTGGATATGGTCAAATGCCTATAGTTATTGGTGAGATTGGTTGGCCTACGGATGGAGCAGTTGGTGCTAACCTCACAGCTGCTCGGGTTTTTAATCAAGGGCTTATTAATCATGTGTTGAGCAACAAAGGAACACCGCTCAGGCCAGGCTCTCCTCCTTCGGATGTTTATCTTTTCGGTTTGCTTGACGAAGGAGCCAAAAGCACAATGCCTGGTAACTTTGAGAGGCACTGGGGAATCTTCTCTTTCGATGGACAGGCTAAGTATCGTCTTAACCTTGGACTAGGGAACAGAGGACTCAAGAATGCACAAAATGTTCAGTACCTTCCTTCCAGGTGGTGTGTGGCTCACCCATCAAGGGATATGACCCAAGTTGGAGACCACTTGAGGCTTGCTTGCAGTGAAGCAGATTGCACAACGCTCAACGACGGGGGCTCGTGCAGCCAGCTTGGTGAAAAGGAGAATATCTCATACGCTTTCAATAGTTACTATCAGATGCAGATGCAAAATGAAAAGAGCTGCGACTTTGACGGACTTGGCATGGTCACCTTCCTAGATCCTTCAGTTGGGGATTGTAGATTTCTTGTTGGCGTTACAGATAAAGACTTATCTTCAAGTGCTGAACCAATGGAAAGGTGGTCTATCTACCACGTTTGCATTGGATTGGTGTTCTGGGCTCTTACAATGTAATGTTGGGCATTTTTTCATTGTAACTTTTTATGAGCGATATATTAGATATAGGGTGGAGAAATTACATATATATAGAGGGTCTGATTTACTATATTGTATTTAGTTACATTTTGTTGAGCTTGAGCATATATATACGCTGAAAAGCAGAACCATTGTTATCTTTGTAGTTTCTTTCTTAGGTCTGTGTTAGAAAAGAAGTAGTAATCTATCTTCTCTCTAGTCTCCAGTCTCCACTACATCTTCAATTCCTTTGTTGTCAATGTAGTTTCTACGATGAGACTTAAATCAGCTGCCAAATAGACTCCGATCATCACTAAAGATTTACTTTCATTAATCTTCTCGAATAGATTGTCTATCTTTATCTTCTTCAGTGCTTCCTGGAGTCTATCGGTCACACCTGTTCCTGAAGATTCTTCTTCTCCAACAGTGGTCCTTTCTTTAACATGGGACCAGATTACTTCGAAAGCTGTTTTGATTTAGCATCTCAGAATATAAGTTTTTTCTGCGTTCTTTTACAGAATCATAGGGTTTGCCCTGAAGAATATCTTTTGTCAATGTCTCGTTCATAATACTGGTGGTTGTCTAATGTATCATCAAACCACTTCTTCGTTCTAGATTTCTATTGCACGTTCATGTGACCCAAAGTTTTGCCACATTAACAAGTATCAATAATTCACTGACTGCAAAATGATTCAAAATTTTGAAGAAACAAAGACAATTTATCAGTCTCTTCTATACTCAGAAGCATCAATGAGAATCTCAAATTCATATTATTGGAAGTGAACAACAGATCAAAGGGGTAAAGAAGTCATGAAAACAATATGTAAATGTCAGAAGTTTAAAACAAAGAGAGGCCAGAGTATGCATCTACTTCTGCCTCTTGTAGATCTTAGCCAAGAAAGATTTTAGCACTGCTTGAATTGCTTTACTTTGGTGAGCTTCGATCGACTTTGTCAGCTTCTCATAGCTTTCCTTCTCATATTCCACGAACGCTCCCTATGGAAAAATCAAGATCAAATGCAAATTACGTTACATATGAGATCACATCTCTGATGTCCTCTACTTTCATAACAATAAATAACATTCTCTTTTTCTACTCCGCTTGACTAACAAGGGGTCTGAGTTCATTCTTAGTGCCAAACCTCGAGATCAAGCTCTTTGTAGAGAGCTTTCACCTTAGCAACGTTTGATGGTTCAGGTTTACCATAGTTCTCCTGAAACATTGAAAATTTATTCAGTCTAATAAGCATGATGTTCCCGTTTCAAAACAGGATACAAATCTTATACAGAAAATGATCTGTGTGCGAATGAGAAAGAAACTGATTCTCACGTATAGTATCTTAGTTTGTTCTTCATTGCAGCGTTCCAAAGCCTTAACCACCAACCAGGAGCATTTGAAATCTTCTATGTCGGTCCCTATCTGCGTTATACAACGCATCCCCCATCAGACAAGCACCAAAAACAATAAGATCACCCAATGTGTTGGCATAAATTTTCACCTTGCCAAGTGTCTCAGGATCAGCAAAACAATCCAGATAATCATCCTATGGAAAAGAACAGTTGTCAACTTGTTAATATTGCTCTCATGGATCCTCTAATAAGCCCAATATAGAAACTCTCATGTATTAGTAGCTAAGTAAGTACCTGTACTTGAAAGTAAATTCCCATGTCAATAAGAACATTCTTCACATCAGTATGGTTTTCCAAATTTTCACCCGCCATAAGCAATGCACAAGCAACCTGAATACAAGAATGAATAAGGACCTCTTTTCACAACAGATTTAAAATATTTGTCAATCTTAAAACGTATCAATGAAAATGACTAGCAACTTTTTATCAGATCATATACATTCAAATTCTATCGGTCAAATGGGTCTAGCTAACAAAAACAATTATGTTGCAGCTTCTGAACCTATGTGTGACTCTATAAAGAGAGAAAAGGATTCAAAATCTATACTCACTGGAAGATAAAATGAGTAATAAGCTGTTTTGTACTGGACAATACGCCGATGGCTGCACGATTTATAAAACAATAATCATCAGTCAAAAACATGTAATGCTATTTCACTGCATCATTTACAAGAAGAGACGTTATCTCTCACATTGGCAAGGAGTACTTGGACAAATCTTTTTCTCCAACAAAAGTAGTGATTTGATCAATCAACTGGCCACAAGCTGTTTGAAACTCTACCTACAAACGATGTAAAAGAATAAACTTGAGATAAATTGTGAATAAACTTGCAAGTTAAAACGCACAAAGAGATTACTACCTCGTTAAACAAATCAATGAGGTCAACATAGTAAGGCATTCCCCGGAAGTGCTTTTTGAGAATCCTATGGATATGATTGCGAAGCAAAATCCCATCGTTAATGGCGACCATACCAACCTGTGGGTTTCTATACCAACAAGGCTGGCCACGGCGTGTTACAGAGTTATCCATGATGTCATCAAGAACAAGAAAATAAGCTTGAAGCTGCAATGCAATTATAAAAAAAGAAGAGCTTTTTGAGATGAAAGACAAAGAGTAAGAGAGTCAGAAACGAAGAGAAGTAAAAAAGAGGAATATACCCATTCAATGCACCAACCAAGAGCAGATGAGAGAAAAGTATCTTTCTCTGTAAAGTCTTGGCCTTTCTTCAACAGCTTGTAGCTATCAACAACGGAGAGACCACGATTGAGCTTCCCTGCAGAACAGAACACACAAGTGTTTGATTGTGAGTGATTATGTATTGATGTAATGTCTGAGTGAGGCTTCTCTCACCGCCGCATACATTGTAGTCAAGCACCTGCATGGAGAAACGTGAATCAGCAGAAACGAATTGATTCAAAGGATCTGAGTTAAATTGAAAATGGAAATGAATCGAGGGAGTACCCGTTCAAGCCATTTACGAGACTCGTCAGTGAATTCAAAAAGGGGATCTTGAAGCAATTCAGACTTGAGAACAGAGTAAACTTCTAGGAACGTTGATTTCGGATCCGCCATTGATTAGTGATCAAGGAAGGGTGTGCAACGCAAAATGTAGAAGAACCTCTATACCAAATTGTTGGACTCGCCTAATTGTGTTTTTGTTTAAATGGGCCACAAAAGCCCATTTTAACTATGCCGGCTAAGCCTACTTTAGCTCTCATTCGTGGAGACGGGAGAGTTCTTGATGTAACTCCCGACTAGGATATCATCAACGTGGCGTGTCTTTAAAAGGAAATACTTATTTTTTCGCTCAAGAGAAGATTACAGTGGAAGAAAACGTAACAGTAGAAATAACAGAGGTTGAGGACTTTTTACTCTGTTTTGATTTTACAACAGAGAGGTTTGGACTGCGTCTTCTTCTGCCATTTCACACTTATGTATTAGAAACTATTGATTGCTCTATCTTGTGTTAGAGATGAGCAGCTTGTTGTGTTATACCACTATGATTGAGTCCACTGCTGTGTCTTGGAGCAAATCGACGAAGAGAAAAAAGTCGATGTGGTTTTCGATTTAGACGTATATAAACAGGGTGAGACCCGTCACCAGACAGCTTACATCATTGGACAAGATGGATACTTCAAATCTGTGAATCTCGGGGAAGCTCCAGATCTAGGGAAACCTGACAAGTTATACAATGACTACATGTATTGTCTCCCTCTTGTGTGCTCTTCTTCCTATGCTCCAAGCTTAGTGCAACTCTAACTCAACCAACCATGCAAAGGGAAAGAAAAAAATATATAATATAGTCTCATTTACTATACTGCTACTTTATATTTGTTTCATTCATTTACTTTCATGCCATTTTTGAACCAAGGCTACTACTGATAGTCTCAACTATTGTTTTGTGTTTTACCATCTTATCTTTTTAATAAAGAATTCGGTTGTTGCCAAAATAAAAAACAGAATCTATGTCCAGTTTCCTTCCCATCCGAACAAGAAGAAACACAGAGATGTCCTTACGTCTCCTTTTTAGACTCTGTTCCATGTTAATGTACTTACTGTGAAAATGAGAAATCTAAATAATCATCAGTCTCTCAACAAAAGATATATTGTTATGGACATTTCTATTAGTTCACTAATCACCTAAACACATCGATTCATCTTTTGCTACAATTCCTCTGGTTTCCATTTTCTAAGTTCAGCATCAACAATAGAGTGTGCTTCCTCTGCAATCTCTGCTTTCCTCAACGCGCCATCAATCGCAGCTTTTAACTCCTCCATCTCTTTCATCTTCTCCTCCAACATCTTCTCACCTTCTATTCTGCTTTCATTGATCTCTTCCAGCTGAGCAGCAACCGTTTTTGCTTTAAGCTGCACCATTCTCTCTGACTCTTCATGCTTCCCTCTCAAATCCTCGTACTCTTGTAACGATATTCTAATCTTCTTATCAGGCTCATCATGTGTTAGACTCTCCTTCTTCTCAGTAAGTACTTTCATGTCTTGCACAGCTCTTCTCTCTGCGGTTTTCGCTTTCTCCACCGCTTTTCCAACTATCGCTAGCTGTTTCACTGCTTCACCCATCACCGTATGTGTTGCTGCTGCTTCTTTCCTGAGTTCATCCACATGTTTCCTCGTCTCTTCTGCATCTTTTCTTGTTTTCTCTGCTTCACGCATGATTTCGTCAACTTTACGACTCGCTTCTACCCATTCTCCTTCTTCAACTTCTTCTCTTTCTTTTTCCTTTCCCTTCAGCTCTCTGTTCTCCCTCTGCACTCCATCTAATTCCACAGTGAGTGAACCCACCAAGCTTCTGTATGAACTTTCTTCATCATAAATCTCTTGCATCGCACTCTTAGCCTCTTTAAGTTCACGAGCTAGTTTAATCTCTTCCTGTAAACCCTCATTGACCGCATATATCTCAGTTAACTCATCAATATCTTTCCTCAGCTCAGGGTCACAATCTCTCCTCAAATCCTCTAGCCTTTGCTCTGCTTCTCGTTTCATAGCCATGTAAGTTTCTCTCGCGGCATTGTTCTCTTCGTTAATCTTTTCTCCTTCCTCTTTTTTCCTAGAAGTATCAGACCTAAATCGCTCAGCAGTATCACGCATCTCCACTATCTCATGCGACATGTCTTTGATCTTATTAGAGTTAACCATTGATGCACACTCTGCTTCCTCTGCCCTTTGAAGCTCAGCTAGCCTTTCTTCCACAGAGATGTTGAACTGTTGTTTCAATTCCGCGAGCTCTTGCTTCGCCATGAATAGCTCCGCGGTGACTAAAATGTAATCCTCTCTTGCTCTCTCTGTTTCTTGGTTTTCAGATTGAAGTTGTTCTAACCGTTGGTTCATCGTACGTTTGGTCAAGATTGCACATTTCTTTGATAGTTTTGTGGATTCAAGTTTTTCCCTTAAATCAGCAGCCTTTCGTTGAGCAGAGTCGAGATCGGAGAGAGCTCGTGCTTTAGCTGCAACAGAGCCATCAAGACAAAGCTTGACTCTTTCCATTTCTTGTTCGGCTAACAGAAGTTGTGTCTCCTTATCTGACACATCCGTTACATCCTTAAAGAAGAAAGATAGATATTGTTAGAGAAATATGCATAATGGGAATGAGAGGAAAGAGCCAGAGACGAATGAATGAATGTATATATACCTGAGAGGAAGAGGAGGAAGAGAGACGCGGTTGTTGCTTCTTTGAAAAGCTAACTTGACGGAATAAAGTAACGGCGTCTCTAACGGATTGGAAGGGAGCTCGTGTATCAATCTCTCCCACCTCATTGCTACGAGGAGTCTCCGGAGGCATCACCGGAGCATCCGTTCTGATCTTCGCCATTAATCCTCTCAAGGCAAAATATTACGTAATGAAGCAAAGAGAGAGAGAGAAGGTGTTTGATCAGTTTGATGTTGATCTTTTTGGATCTTCGTCTTCCAAAGAATGAAGCAGAGGGTCGCCATGTTTTGCGCTCATGTCTTTTGTCACTCTTTAAGGTCTTCCTTTATCAATTCTTCTATTTTTAGACAACCCTCTTCTTCGTCTTCTTCTTCTTCTTCTTCTTCTATTTTCAATTTTGATTCTTTGCATTGGTAAACGGAAAACATCAAAACTCTCGACCACACGAAACCTAAAATAAGAACATGTATATACATTAAAGTATTTAGAAATATACGCTAAACAAGTTGTTCAGATCTTGGTGACAATTTTACACGAAACATATTTACCAAAAAAAAAAAAAAAAAAAAAAAAGAAGAAGAGGAGGAAAATAGGGGATCTAATTGTTTTAACATGGAAAGGTATTGAATGGAATATAATACAATTGTTTATTATCGATTAATAGTACAAAAATATGATAATACTAACATTTGAGAGAGAAGGGAAATGGGATGGAATGGTTGAGAAGAAAAGGAGAAATGGTTTGTATGTTAATATTTTTTATTATTTTTTATTTTTTTTATTGTTGTAATGGTTTTTTTAACTTTTTTTCTTTTGTAATGGCTTTATGAAAGGTAATAATAATAAACATTTCATTATCATACTTATAATTCTTTTTATTTGAGTTCTTTCTTTCTACAGCAAAATAGTATTTTGGGTAAACATACTACGAAATAATATTTTTGGTAAAGTAATAGAAAAGTAACTCGAATTGCAGATGAATGAAGAAGAAAGATCCAAGACCTTCATCAAACTTAATGAAATCTCAATAGGCCCAAATATTGGCCCATTCAAAGGTTTAAAACTGTAAGCCTTTTTAATCAATATTGGATAATGAAGTTCTTAAGCTTCGGTATTCCACGTGGGTAATATTTGTTTCTTTTTTAACTTTTGAAAAGGTTTTTTCTTTTTAACACTTTTTCAAAGTATTTAACAAATTATACTTATTATTAAATTTGCTACGTAAAACCTTTTTAAAAATTTATAATAGCGGGATTATGATCTTTTATTAATTTAAAGAAGTTATTAATTTATATAGGTATTTAATTAGTCAATAAATCAGTTTAGAACAAGAAACAATATTGGTTTATCAAAGTACTAGTATTGACCCGTGCTATGCACGGCACAAATTCATGATATAATTTAAAAGCTTCAAGTAATTATCATTAAAATTCATAATATAAAACATAATTTGTTTACTTAGATTTTTGCCAACCAAACAATACTAAATTTATTTGTATCTATGGATGAGATGATATATGATATCTGTATTGGTTCTGCATACATCATAAATAATTTTTTCTTCTTTAAAAAAAATAATTTATTAATAAAAGAGAAATAAATACTTTTTAACCAAAAAAATAAGTATAGTTACAGGGAACACAAAGCAAAAAAAAAAAACACATGACAGAAAGTAGAAGAACATACCTTTCATCTTTATATGATTTCTGAGGAACAAGAGCTCGTTGCAATCTATAAAAGGTAGAAAAAAAATTTGGATGCATGATGAAAAAAACACAGAGATAGATGAAGAATAAAATTAAAAATTAAAAAAAAATTGAAGATTCTGAAAATAATAAGTTTCTAAGCGTGTATAAAAAGAGAGGCAATGGAGATCGTGGGAATGTGGGAGTTAAAAATCCCTAATAAAAAGGAAAAACAAATTTAAACAAAAGAAAATCTGAAAAAATAAAAATTGTGAAATTATTTACCTGAAAAAATTATATTGTGAAATTTTCTGGTGTTGACATGTCATCAAAAACTGACGTGTCAAAAGGAGAAGCTTGCAGTTATTGAGAAAGTGACTGCTGATTTAGTAGATATAGATTAATTTATAGAGATTGTATTGTGGTTGTGGAGCTGAAACTAAAATAAACCAAGTAAGATTTGGTTGAAATGTATTTTATATGTGTTGGTTTTGATATCTTTTCATTTTATTATTTAATCAATAGTTGTAGGTTACTATATTTTGAAATAAATATTTAATAAAGCTAAAGTGATGATGCAATTAAAAAAACTTTAAATATATTTCATTGGCACATCAACAAAAAAAAAAGTCAAATTTAAATATCACAATTAGACATCTCAAAGGAAATATTTAAATATATCCATTAGCTACAAATAGTAAAAATTCTAATACATTTTAAATTTAATTATGTGAAAACGTTTGTGTCTATGATGACATGTCAATATTATTGTGTAGTTAAAATAGAGCAAACGCAATCAATTTAAATTATAATATTAACACGTCATCATAGACACATCATTCGAATAAAAACACTTTTGTATTAGTGTTTTCATTAGAGAGATAACTGATAACCAACCACACAAAAACTCTCCCAAGAAAGAAAAAAAGAAAAATATTGTCTATTTGTCTTTTTGTTCAAAAGCGACAAATGTCTAGAAGAAAAGAAAAACAGTTGGGGCAGGCTTGATTATTTGTGAATTATGATGACCCATCCCTCCAAATGTAGGTTAGACTTTGAAACATTCTAAAGGAGAAATGTCTCATACCATACTGATATTTGACCAAACATTGATCAAGTTTATTAATTAAGAAAAATATAAAAAGGAAGATTAGGCAAACAATTAATTGCTTCAAATTGCCGTGTGTATGCAATGTGTATGCAATTTGATTAGTAAGGAGAAATAAATTAAGGAGTCAGGGAATTTGACCAGAGAAGATAAAAGTCAAATAAGGAAGAGGCTTCTTTTTTTTAATATATATAAAAGGCATATTAAGGGTATCTTATCCTTAATCTTAATACAACCAATCCATTCATTTGTTTTTGTGTGTGTGTATATATATACACATCCTTTGCTTATTCCATTTCTTAAGCCAATTGGTAGTTTTCCACATACATAAATTTAAAAAATAGAGATGAGGTTCTTGTTGATGAGCTTGACTTTGGTATTAATGGTGGCCTTTGGTGAAGCAGTTAGGGAGAGATGGACCAGAAACGAGATGGTGGAGATGGCTGGCTACGGTGAACACAAACTCTCCTCCGTCGTTCTCACCGCCTCTCTTCTATCCTCCTCTTCCTCTCCTATTTCTGGTACGTGTTAAAATAAACCAATTAGCAATGAATAGATTGATTTACGTATTTTATATACTACGAGACTTCTAACACATCATCATTCATTATTCAGGTGCTACTATTGGCATCAAGTGCCAAACTGGATATAGGATGAGATCAAAATGGATCAAAGCTGTGACAAATGAGTTGGGACAATTCGCTATAGATCTTCCTTCTCACCTCCATGCAATTCCTGACTTGGACAAGGCTTGTATCATCAAACCACTCTCTGTTCCTAAGTCCTATCGATGTTCTTCTTCCAAGATTCATAGAGGTATACGACTCCTCTCCTCTTCCAATGGCTCACGTGTCTACACAGCCGGAAACATCACCTTAGAACAGACCACAATGTAAAAAGAGATTATTCTAAATTAATCCTAGGATTAATATTTCTGTATGTATCCTTCTCACTTCTTGAGAGAAAGAGAGACAGTCTTTGTATATCTTTGTTTTTCTCATGCTCTTCTTATTTTCTGTAAATAAAAAGATAGATAAAAATTTGGTTTCATGCTCAGATCATTTTGCTACTTCAGAGATGAGAGAACATAAGATCCATTAACTGATTGTATATGAGATACAAAGCTTGTTGCATCAGTTGAATAATCAAGGCAAGACCAAAAACATGAGAGCAGACATATATGAAAATGCCTTTGGCTTAGTTTGAGAGAATCCGTATGTTTTTTTTTTTTTGTGTTTAGCAGATTCTGATTTACTTTCTCAAGACAATTTGCTTATCATTCAAGTAATTGATAGGAGAAGAGAGACAAGTTTTGTTTCATCATCTTAAAATATGTTTTGCAATCCAAAAGACATATAACACTCACACACACATTTCTTTCTTAATCGGAGCTTTAGTCTCACTTTCGTATAATCCATCCAACACTCCATATGTACAGTACAACCTACATTAGACCATATTCTTTAGTATTTTCATTCCCAGAAGCTTCTTCTTCCTCTACTGGCAACGTGGATTGGGTATGCGGCTGCACAACATAACATAGACAATATAAATATCAGCTTTGTCTAGATGTTTGACTGTTTCTAATTCTCAAAAGACAAAGCAGATCAATGACCAAACCTTCTAGGTAATTTCGCCTTTCTACATTGTTTTGACTCTTCATTCAACATTGCCAATGCATTTTCCTTTTCCCTAGCTGCAGCTTCCCGTTTTGCCTTCTTTGTCTCCATCTCAATGGCTTTTGTTAGAGCATCCACCTTCTTCAACAACATCT
This sequence comes from Barbarea vulgaris, assembly GCA_963667165.1. Lineage (NCBI taxonomy): Eukaryota > Viridiplantae > Streptophyta > Magnoliopsida > Brassicales > Brassicaceae > Barbarea > Barbarea vulgaris. The sequence continues at coordinate 10,223,340 of OY763890.1, read as the reverse complement.
GAGAACAGAGGTATCTTATCTTAAGTAAGGTTTCATATAGTTGAAGAGCTGAAACAACAAGAAGAAGAAGAAGAAGATGCAGTTACCTTGATTTCTTGATTTTTGGCATTTATAGTACCCTCCTTACTCTCACAAATCTTCCTTAGAGCAATTACTTCCTTTTGAAGCCTGTCATACAAAAAACCTGAAACCATGTCTTCAGAATCTACATTTCCATATTCCTCATCTTTCCTTTGACCATCTTCTTCATGCTGATCAGTTAATCCATTTTCCGTAATCTTTGAATTCTCCTTTTCATCACTTTCTGCAACTTGGTGAATCGGCTGATTCAGAGCATGGATTCTTCCTGTAACTGAGCCTCTTAGCTGAGAAGTAGACCTTTTCTTTGATCCACCACCACTCGTTAAGAATCCTAAAATCTTGCCAGATTTTTCAGTCTTTGTATTTGGAGAGACTGAAAACGTGTTTGGGCCCTTCAAGCCATCTTCTATGGTTTTCAACCTCAGCTTCAACCTCTCCTGTACTTAGAGGTATTAGATATTACACTTTTTCCAACAAAATATTAACAATATAAGCAATCACCTTTAGCTGTGATTCAGCCTTAGCAGTTCTCTCGGAAACAACAAGTTTATCTTTCAATTTCTGCATTTCTCCCTGCACACAGACACAAAGTTTCTCATATAAGCCAGTCCACTGTGTAGTAATTGGCTGTGTTAAGTGAAAATTTATTACATGAAGAAGCCTTCTCTCTTCAAGCCATTGCTTGACGGGCATGACTCTATCGTTCTCGTCTTTCCACTCGTTAGCAACGGCAAGAGCCACTCTACTTGTTGACACTTTGACTCTGGCTAGCTCTCTCTCCAAGGTTCTCTTCTCTTCCTGTTCATGTTGAAAAACTCATGTGAGTATATTAGAATGGAAATAACAAGAAACTAAACAGGACACTTGCATTGAGCTGGGAGATTTGGCGGCGATAGTCTCGAACTGCATTGGCGGCTGTTCCTCCTGCCAATATTGCTTCTTCCAGTTCTCCAATGCTTTGGGAGAGCTTCTCAATCTCTAACACTTTCTGGCGGTTGATTTTCTCAAGAAACTTGTTCTCTTCCTGGCATATCTCAATCTGTCTTCGAAGCTCAAAGTTGTGGTTCTGGACCTCCTCAACGATCAAAGCACGTTCAAGTGCGCTTTTCAAGATTCTCTCTGCTTCAAGAAGCGCCGACTCTTTCGATTTTGTCAGACGTTCCAGCGCTTTCTTGTCTTCTTGAAGCGCATAAATCTGTAGAACAGCAGCGTGTAAACACAAGAACATATTGGAGGGAACAAGTTTGAAATAGATATAGCCAAAGACCTGATGCTTTTGAAACTTGATCTGAGCTTCAAGAGGAGCTATGATGGATTCTAGGGGTAAAGACTCATCGTCCTGTTGGTGAGTATAAACCCTCCTTAATGCTTCTTCTGCTGCGTCCTGTGCTGCTAATGCATCTTCTTTCTCTTCTTCCAGCTTCTTCATCTCCACCTCCTGCTCCTCCACATAATCATGTCACAATCTTAAATTATTCTAATCATTTTGAATCGTATCAAATGTTTTGACATGAGGTTTCTTCACAAAGAATATTGTCTTTGAGCAAAAACTCACCTTTTGTTCAACAAGATTCTCGGTGGCTCCAAGTCTCTCTTCCAACTTCCTCACGTTTTCTTTAAGCTGAAAAACACAAGCAAGTAGCAACAGCAGAGCTCAAGAAGCTCGAAGAAATGATTTTTGAATATGGAAAACATTGATCAAGAAAACTTGTAGGTAAAGATAGAGTGGAACAGAGTATCATCATGAACAGAGTTGAATGATCATCATGTTACCTCCAAAAAGGCTCTGTCTTTGAGCTCTTCATTTGTTCTCAAAGCCTCAATTTCAGCTTTAGCATCCAAAAGGTATTTCTCTTTTTCTACAAAGAGGAATCAAAACAAAAACAGAACAGCCTAAAACAGTAAGCAAATAACTCAGAAGGATTGATGAATACAAAACAAGAAAAGGAAAAGAAGAAACCTTTAAGCTGGTTTTGCAGAGAAGAGTTGTTAGATACAAAAGGGTTTTCTCCTGCGGTCATTTTTTACTATCCCTCCTTCTTTGTTGCAGAACAGAACAGATATGAGTTTTGGTGTAAGCAGTTACAAGAATGATGCAGAGAAGAGAAATGGAGCCTTTTAATATATACACACACACACACTTACTTTTAGACCATTCCTTAAAGGAATTGACGTTAAATGAGAGAGACAGAGAGAGAGAGAGGTAGAGAAAGAGTTAAATTTACTAACTCTTTTATTTTTTTTCCTCATTCTCAAGCAACCGTCCTTATTTCAAGCCCTTGACACTAACCAACCCTTCCCTCTTCTTCTTTCACTTTCATTTCCCATTTCATATTCATCATCCCTTATCTTAATTTTCAAATCTATAATGCTTTCAAGTTAGTGACTTTTCTTCTTTTTATTGACTCTCAGTTACATTGAATGTTTTCACTATGGATTTACTGTCCTTTAGTAATGGTTCATCATCATAATTACCATCGTATAATAAAAAACATTCCATATTTTTCTTGTTCCAAGGGTCAAGGTGTAAAAGTCAAAAAAAAAGAAAAAGAAACAGGGGATATGCTTTTTTCTCTACCTAAAATGGAAATTAAAATAAACAGAAAAATATGTAAGCAATAGAAGAAGAGAATAATCCAAAGGAAGTTGGAAGCAGAGGCAGCATATGACAGATATAAAGACACTAATCATATGAGAAAAGATAATTCAAATGATTGAACTATTTCGTTTGGTGAAAACCTCTCTTTCTTTTTTTTTTTTTTTCTTTCTGTATATTAAACTAACAAATCATATTCCCTTGTATCCTTTTGTCTTTATTAGTTTTTGATAAGGTTATACAATGAATGTAGGTAACAGATAACTATTACGATAATTTTGATACAACAAAAAAAAAATAGCTTAATTAGATTAGATATGTCAACATTTAATCATGTATATATTATCCAAATGGATTTTGTAGTTTGATTGAGAGAAAGAGTAAGGAAGAAAGGTTGAAACTTGGAACAAGGAAAGCAAAGGGTGAAAAGGTGTTGCCTCAGCAATTAATAGCTTAACCGCAAAATATTGCACAAATGAAGCTTTCTTTGTATTAGTGGAAGTCACTCAATATCTCTCTTTGAATTATTTATATATATATATATATATATATAAAAAAAGGATTTTCAAATAAATATGACTCTTCTCCCTTCTTTGCTTCCAAGTCTTACGGTTTGGTTATTAGATGAAACAATAATAGAGAAGCAGACAAAAATTATCACTTGGGAATCATAATATGGAGTCAATTGGGCAAATGAGAAAATTTGGGAAAGAAATTAGGTAGATAACAATAAGGCAAAAATAATAATAATAAAAAAAAATCATAATGCCAGTTTTATGGTTCATCTAACAGTTATGAAAATCATGATTATTCAAAAAAATCGGTATAAATATTTAACATGTTACGAAAAAAGAAAAATCATGATCTATTTTTTCATTTTTTGTTACATGTTTTTTTATATGAAAGATATACGTATAATTCATCACATGACATTCTACCAAAAACTAATTTCTAAACCCTAAATTCTGAACTCTAATCTTTACTTAATAAACTAAATAAAATTATTATTCATCTCGAAATGAAAGATAAAATAATCATCAAACCGTGTGTAAGAATAGACAAACAATCATTTAATTTCCATTGGTTTCTCAACTGAAGTCGCAAATTTTGTCCTAGAGTGCAAATAAATACTCAATAATAGTTATTAAAAGCAATAAAGGAAGGTTGAACCTTATCAAAGTAAAGAATAAAAATGGAGGCAATGACCTGTACTTGTTCAATCCTTTGTTTTGTGGGTTGGTGAAACTCCTTTTAAGGCTTTAGCATAACCCAATCCGACCTGTAGATTTTGGTCTTAATCTTTTAACCACACAACCTTTTGGTCAGCCGCCAGTTGACTCATACCAATGAGATACAAAAGATTATAGAATGACCTAATCAATGCTTTGGTTATATATTTTTTCATTAGTAGCATCCACCACCCACAATAACTGAAAATTTACATGAGAAAAAACAACCACCAAGTTTGGTTTGTATACATATATATATTATTAACTAGTTGACTTAGGTTATGTGTTACAACTTAAACAGCCTTACACATCCTCAAAAATTTACAGAGACAGATGTGTGTTTGTGCTCTTCATCCACTCAAGTCACCACCATCACCATGTCTACTCAATCTGGTTTGGGTTTGGCTTCCACGCTGAACATGTAGCCATGGCTCTTCTCTTCCAGAAGAGATAGAGTGCTCCTTCTTTCCCTCCCAGTCTGTAGTTTTTGTCATAGCTTTTCAACATCTCACTCGCTGCAAAAGCAGCTGTTGGGCTGATCGGCCACCCCATGAACCCAGCCATCATCATTCTGACCCTCCACTTCCCTAGCAACTCGTGTCTCTCCACTCTCTCCGACTCCTCACATGCTATCATGTTCACTATGTCTCTTGCCACACAGTGTTGCTCTGCGCTGATCCTCTGCTTATCATCCCGAGGCCTTGCTGCATCAATTGACTCAAACATCGCTGTATAGTAATCCAGTGTTTCCTCAAACCGAAGCAGGAAAGGCGCGGTGTTTGTGTTTGATTCTTGCTCCACTAGTGTCACGAGTTTCGGGGAGAGGCTCTTGATCAGATGCAACAGCCTGTCTCTGTGATTTTCAACACTTACGCTCTCATCAGGCATGTGGTGCAACACATATGGGAAGTTCACAAAAACAGCAAAACCAGGTTCAACCCCGAGATGTTCCCGCTGCACCTTGCACCCAGACATGATGGCATCGTGAAACTCAAACGGGACACCACATGACTGTGCCATCTTTGAGAGCTTCTCACCTACCAAGCTGAGCCCTCCCCCACGAGCATAGGTAGATTGTGAATCATCCACACCCGTCACACGTAGCAACGGCGGCCCACCAGGGCGTTTCGCAAGCTCGTGGATGAGAAACATGTATTGTGATCCCTGTGCAATCTGGAAATCGATAATGTGGATTCTGGTTTCCCCAGATATTGCTTCCAAGATCGCAGCATTTGCAGTCATGTACGCGAATTTCCAGTACGGGCAGATTTCATATAGAACTCCCATGTAAGACATCAGTTCCCTTCCCGTTGGTTCATTGCATTTCAAGGCTCTGTATATATTGCTCCCAGACCCCTCAAGCCTCGCTCTAAGACCTTCTGCCATGTAAGTGCCTAGCCGTTGGATCGGACTGCCTGAGACCGATACCATCTGTTCCAAGACATCGAGGAATCCATACGCTGTAGTGAAATCTCCTTCAGCGACCGCCCGAGCCGCCTCCACCAACACCTCTTTCAAGTCCAACTGTGGAGTCAATGCCAAGAGTTCATCCCAGTTCCACGACTTCCCAGCAGCAGGACGGAAACCTGAGAATTCTTCAACTTTTGGATCACCACTCAGCAGCGAGTCCTCAAGTTCCCGAATCTTACTCTTGACCCCAGCTTCATCATAAGCATAAGAAGACGCCCCGCTCAAGGGAGATCCATAGACATTTTCAGGGGAAGGATGGAGATCTGAGATGCAAGACTGAGAGCCCTGAGGAGAAAAGGGGCTCCGGCCAGATGTAATACTCACAGTAGGGGAGTCATACGAAGGAAGACTACCAGAAGCAGTGGAGGATTCGAGAGTGAAGAACTGTTCTTTGGATGGGGTATCAGAGAAGCCATTTTTATCTATCACTTGAAACTGAGATGAACAGTAGACTTGAGGATACAACATGTGCAATCCAGCCGCACTGTGATGTTTCTGAGACGTCTGCATCGTTAAAAAAAACAGTAATACACACACCCCTTGATCAATCTTCTTTAGCCAAATCTCTCTTTACAGTGTCTCTTGTTCAGACCAAGGAGAATAAAAAAACCTGTCCCCACAAAAGGAAAAAAAAGGACAAGTAAGCTACAGCAGAGCAGACTAAAAGCAACTAAATAAGGTCAAGTTCTGAACTTTTCTCCACAAATGTACTCAAAACCCCTTCCCAAGTCTGATAACAAATTCAAAATCAATCATGAGGTCATCAGAAAACAGATCTGACATCTTTTGGCAATCCAAGATCAATTTTGGTACTGCCTAAAGATTCCTATTGTCGAGAACAAAACAGAACAAAAAAAAGTTCATAACTTCCACCCACAAAAAACGAAGTTTTCCACTTTCTCTCTACAGAAACCACATCTATTCAAAGGGTTGGAGTCAAATCTCTAAAGCAGGGGTTTACGAGGATTGGTAAATCAGGTTAAACTATTGGATTGAAAGAAATAAAAAATCCAGGCTCTGTGTCATGACTAAACACATTCATCAGTAAAAAGTTAGGTAATTTTGAATCAACACAAGGCATAGACAAATTCATTTTGGCTACTGGGTATAATATCTCTTGCACTAAAACCAAATCAAAACAAGTCATAATCTTCAAAACCCCAACAATCAAAACACACATAAAACCTGAGATTCCTAAACCCTCTGATCAAAAGCTTCAAAACAGAGATAATAGTATAGCTAAATTAATGGAAAAGAAACAGTTTTTAAGTTTTAAGAAACAGAATGGAAATGAATTGTTTGACAAGGAAATTAAAAGAGAAAAGGGACTGGCATAGATCATTAAGAAAGCTAACCTTTTTAATGAGAGAAGCCTGTAGAGATTTTGTAGATTGGGAGATATTTTTGTTGAAAGGGGGAACAGAAGAGAAGAAGTTTTCGTTGCATACTCAAGAATCAGCTTGTTGAAGAAGAAGAGGATATAAAAGTGCAAATTGTCATGACTCTCTTGGACATCTATTAAATGACCCTTTTAATTCCGAGTATTTACGTAAATGCCACTCTGACCTTGGACTTTTGGACGGCAGTAGCTGCACTATACCACTGTTTATTTATTAATTACCCTTGTTAACGTCTGTTGCTTATCATTAGTGAAATACCAAAGTAGAGTTATCACAATGTTTTTTTTTTTTTTTGTCAACCATATACAATTTATCTAGAGGAGTTATCACAATGTAAACTTTGGGAAATAGCGTGTGGAACATAATACTTTGTTATGTAGTATTTTCTAAACATAGGAAAGGTTAATTATACTTGTTATGTAGTATTTTCTACTGTTGTTGCTTTCGTTTTTCTTTTTAGAAAAGTATTGAATTCGGTTTTTTTTTTTTTTTAATTTATTTGCAGAAAATAAGTATTATGATATGACCACTGGTTTCACCTTCGTGTAATTTTTTTTTATTTTTTTTGGCTAACTTAACCACTCCAAAAGAATTAGTGGCTAAAGTTAAGTGTAACTCTGCAAGCTAAACAATTAGCTCAAGAGTATTATTTTTTTGTTAATTGTTTTTTTTATATGGTACATAAATTAAAATTACTATCGTGTAAAATTTTAATTAGAAGAGGCTAAAACCGCGTTGATAAAGCTAGAAGATTCTCGAAAAATTGTGGATGCATGAAACCCACGCGTACACAACTCATTTATGCTTGCTTCTACTTAATAATTAGCTCAAGAGGATTTTTTTTTTCATTTATACGGTGAATAAATTAAATTATAACGCAATAAAAACCTAGGAGAAACTAAAACCGCGTTGATAAAGCCGGAAGATTCTCAAAAGATTGAGAGAAAAAAATTATGGGTGTGTGGCAAACTAAAAGATACTGTGGCCCAAATCGATCCAAAACTTCAGCAATATCAATGACCTTGATCGTTTTTTTAGTGAAGATACTACGGCCCAAATCGTTTGAAGAATTCAATAAATAATGGGTCGAAACCAAATGATAGCCTTTTAGTTAGTCTGATTATCATCTAGCAAATTCTATGATTATTTTTTCATCATCCGAAGAAAATATAATGTCTTTTATCAAAAAAAAATCATATACTTTCTCTGTATCAAAAAAATTATTTTCTGAGATTTTTACCAAAATTAAAAATTATTATATATATATATATATATTCTTGAAAATAATAAAAAATTAATCTCAAGTTATTTTTTATTCTATTTATTTTTACTAATTATAATTATACTAAATATTAAAAAATTAAGTAATTAATTGATTTTGAAAATTAAAATTTATTAAATTTATTATATTAAGTAATTAATTGATCTTGAAAATTAAAATATATTAAATATATTTGATACAAGAATTTGAGAAAATTATTCTTTATGATACAGAGGAGCTATTGTTTATGTTTGTCACGTACAAATTTTCAACCGAGAGACTTTTCCAAATCTAATGTTTTTAATATTGTTTATAGTCTTTTAACAAAAAAAAAAATACTCCCTCCGTTTCAAAATATAAGTCGTCTTGGTTTAAAACACGCATATTAAGAAATTATTTTTTCTTTTAAAAAGTAATATTACTTAATATATAGAAAAAAACAATTCAACCAATTAAAAAAAAAACTGTAAATCATTATTGGTCACACAATATTCAATAAAGTAAAAAACTACCTAGAAATATGAGAACGTCTTATATTTTGAAATAGAACAAAACTTCTAAAACGACTTATATTATGAAACGGAGGGAGTATTGTTTATAGTCTTTATACCAAACAAAAAATGATTTAAATATCGTTCAGCATGTATAATCCGATTTGCGCATTTATGTAAAGACGGGGGATGAGGAAGCGACGCGTGGAGGCGCGTAGTGGTTTTGTACGGTGGTGGAATGGCAAAATCGTAAAAAGAAGAACGCGTTTGTGTCACATCTCAGTACGTCGAAAAATCCAAAGATTAAGGACGTTCGTGGAACCTCCCAATATCCTCTTACTATCTGACACATGTCTTATTCTTTTTTATTTTATTTATTTTTTTAGTTTATTATGAAAAAGAGATAATGAGATATTGATACGAAATAGTAACTTGCATGGAAAAATATGCTCCATCTCCAAAATTGTGTTTTGGTAGAAGAGAAGAGACGAACTATAAATAGTGAAACAAATACTTTATTAGTTTAACCTTTTTCCTTTTTCTTTTATATGTTTTCAAAAGAAGAGGATGAGATTTAAAAAAAAAAAAGCATGAATTGTCTTCCCCTTTCTAGAGAGGGCATCTCGTATTTATCACTAGTCGGCGTTTATTTATGAACCAACATGATCAGGAACAGCTTTTCAAATGATATATTTCACAGGTTTGTAAAATGTTCCATCAAAGGAAACTTAAATTTAATTGTCTCCTCTCTTTCTTTCTATAATTTGAAAATTCTAAGAAGAATATTGCAATTCAAAGCCCTTTGTAATAATGTTACCATATATTTCTGGGTGGACAGGAGTACTGTATTCATTCACTTTGTCAGTCTCCTTTTTTGTCCTAAAATATACATAAAGCCAAAAGAAATGTAAATAAGTGGCACAAGCAACTTCGGTGAACCTACAATCATTCAGAGAAAGAGATATAGAAAAGGCTTACGTAAGAGAAGGAGACGTAATATTTATGGTCCATGGAGTCCCCCACCACACACGGTTACTCTCTTTGCTTTCTTCTTTATTACATAACACCCATTACTTAAGTAATTAATTAGAGTTCATTTGCGGAATACTAATAATGAAAACTTTTTTATTTATTTTTTAGTAGATGGCAAAACTTTTAAATTGTTAGTAGAAAATGATCAAGGATATCGGCCAGAAACTATTAAGGTGTGACTATTTTTTTATTTAAAAAACAATTTTTCACTTAATGTCTTTGGCGATATCTATATTACATAGTAATATGTTACTAGCTATAATATAGAGTTTCACGTAATATAGTTGATCGATGTATAATGTTAATTAGATGTTTATTTAATTAAGAAGAAGAAGAAGGAAAGGATTGGGATTTGTAGATAAAGAGGAGACAGGGAAAGAAAATGAAGGTACTTTGACCATTTTTTACACTCTTTTTGACTTTTGCTTCTTTGAAATTGAACAATATAATTCAATACTATTTTCTTCTATGGTGCAATATTTCCATATTATATATCTTATATTCATCATATCTAATAACACTAGTAATGATGATTTAATCATGAGGTCATGATGAGGGGATGCAAAGGAAGCAATATACATTATATGATCTCTCTTCACCTACTACTGTCATTACCTTATTTTAAATGACTTCTATTTTACACATAAGAACACTCATCTCTTATTCAGCTCAATCTTGGATGCTTCACACGGTTCTACCAAAATTATACTACTCGCTGAGATTGAGAACAAGACTCAAGAGACATAACATATCAAGTGGAAACAAAATGGAGCAAGCTTACCTTTTGAGGCACTTTTATTTTTTAACCTTAAAACATTCTCCCACCCCTATACCATCCTTTGCTCTCCTCTGATCTCCGTTCTGCCTTTCCCTCTAAGCTCCTTGACAGCTTTACACTTTTTGGACTCGATTTGACTTTACCTCCTGTTGTTGTTATAGTGCTTCTCCCTGATAAGCTCTCTTCTGCTGAATCCACCCTCTCATACTCCTGCATCATATATCAAAGTTTCAAGTCATTGTAAGCCAATGACCAAGTACATGAGCTCTCCGTCTCTCAAGGCTACAAAGCAAGTACCTTGGGCTTCTTCTTGGCATAAGGTGTTAGGCATGGATTCAAATCATCCAATGCCAATCCATCAAGGCTTCCTGAGCTGAATTCCTGATATGCATAAAATTTCTAATAAGAACATGGGCAGTACTTAGATTCTTCCTACTTTTGATCCAGTTTGCTTACCAGTGAATCATAAGAAGAAGTCTGTGCTTGCCAGTAACAACTTTCTGACAAGAACTTGTTCGCCTTCACCTGATAAAGAAAGATGAGTTATTTGAGATTCTTGTTAGATGATACTCAAAGCTATATAGAATATAAGACTGTTGCTGCGGCAATGAATTGAAATAAACTTCCAAGAGTTACAACTCAGTTTCCATTATGCTCACCTTCTAAGTCCCCCAGAGACTACATGCTATCTACCAATTACAGAGAATAAAGAAACAAATTACCTCAGCAAGGTCTTGAGCAATGCATTGGAGCTGGCCATTGAGTGATATGACCTGCTTTTGAAGGTTAGGGATGATCTGCCTTGCCTGATTCAGCTCCTGCATTTGGCTGATTTGGCTATTCATCGCATCCGGAAACAGAACTGCACTCTTCAGTGACTTAATCTCTTCCCGTTGCTTCAGGCACAGATCCTTCAACTTCTCCACCTACAAAAAAACATAAATTTGATGAAAAAAGCTGATTCTAGATTATTCCCAGCTAAATTCTTAATGATGCTAGACACATTCCAAAACCCTAAACAACTATAAACTAAAGCTTTAAAGAGGGGAAAAGAAGATTTTACTTCTCGGTTCTTCTCTTCAAGCTGAAACTTGAGCTCAGCGATTTCAACCTCCTGGTCCTTGTTCATGCTCAGAAGCTCCCTCTCGCTTCGTAGAACCATAGATAGAGTCCTAGTGTTTCCCTTAACCTCTGATAATGCCTTCACTTTCTCCTTCCCAAACAGCTTCCTCTGCAATGTTCCCAATGTACTCTTCCCACCACCTCCTCCTTTTACAGAATCAAATTTCTTCAATTCCTCAGGAATCACAAGCTCAACCTTCCTGCTCTTGGAATTCGATTTCTTCATCTCCATTAGCTTCTTCATCATATTAGTGAGATTTCCAGGATTATTGTCAGGCTTGATAGGTTTCGTTGTTTTGGTTAAGTAGTAAGGTTTGGATTTGACAATGGCCTTGGATGAAGATGGCTTGTTCGATTTGAATTCGGCGGAGGAAGATAGATCTGACTGAATCGAGGAGGTTACCGATGATCTAGAATCGTAGGAACTGTAACGAGCTGCCATTTCCAGTGAGAGGCTTGAGAAGAAGTGGAAACGGGTAGTGTGGTTGCAGGAGGATCTGTGGATTTTGAAAATGAGGAAGAAGAAGAAGAAGCAGAGGGAATTTGGTTTTCCACTTCCCAATGTCGTCCCACTCTCTTCATTTCAAATTTGATTTCCTTGTCGCTGTCTAAAATGGACTTTTTTCATCTGTATTGGGCCCAATTATGGGCTTTAAAAGTTGAACGGCTTTTTTTTTTGTGTTTATTTGAGTTTTGTTCTTCTGGTTATTATTTTTTATTTTTGTCAATTTGTTTCTACCTATGCACCAGCACATCAGTTGCTCTTGAGAATAGAACCAATGTAAAGGATTTTTTAATGAATTGCAGTTTTGCAGGATTTTCTCTTTGCATAGAGACCTGACATATCTTTTTAAGAGTCCCATAGTTTTTCAACTTCGAGCTTTTCTTTGCTTTTTGTTCTAGTTTGGAACTTTCTTTGTTTTTTCCCTTTTTTCTTTGTTGTAAAATGGCAGATACAAAGTGAATGATACTTTTCATGTTTCTTTTCTGGGGTTGATCTAATTATTTTGTATTTTATGTCAGTAAAAAAAAGGAAGAGGTCGATTTGGGGCATGGATGAAAAAATGGAATGAATGAAGTTGGCATTGGTCCACATACAGAGCCCAAATTCCAACAGTAAACCCTTACATACATAAAACGCTGCGTTTCTGTTAGCCCTCCCCTCCTCCTACTATTGCCTCTTGCTTAGAAAGGAGTAAAGACATAGGATGATGTTAGGTGATAGATACACAAGGAAAAGGAAAGGGAAGAGTAGAGTAATAAGGAATTAGTTGGTAAGAGTTGAACAATGAATAGAACACGTAACTGGACTTGTATCTGTCTGAGAAAATCAAATCCGTCAGACAAATGTGTTTAGGATAAGATAGAAAAACTAAATGAGCATTTAAGATTAAGAAAAAAAAAAAAAAAAAGGGGACCTATAGAGTTGCCTTGGCAGGAGGGGAAAGCATTATAGTAAGGAATCTGGTCTACCAAAAACATAAAAATGACAGATGTATCACTTCATCACCAATCCATCTTCATAACTCAAGTGGTCCCTTTCTCTCGACCCATCCACTTCTCTCGCGCCTCACAAATAAGACTTAAAACCACACTCTGGTGTGTGTCCTCTTCTCTTTAATGCTCTCTTTTCTTCTTTCTCTATAAACACAACAAGACATGAATGTTTTGGTAACTTGTCTCAGTTCCAATGCGGCTGCTGCAATCATCTGATCCTCAATCTGAACTTACCTCTACATGTGAGTCTCAGAGTTGCAGCTGGAAGCCTTACTCTCATTCCAATGACTTTACTGCCAACGCATCTCTTCTCCTCATCATCCTCTTCTCTTCTCTCATATGTGTTCTCTCTCTCCACGCTGCCATCCGTTGTTGCCTTCGTCCAGTTACTCAACATGACCCTAAACCTGATCCTGACCCTGAGGCCTCCCATTCGGAACCTCCCCCAACACGTGTCTACTCACCCGGCATGATACTGGCAGGCACAGAAGCAGAGTGCATCATTTGTTTGTCTGAGTTCCAGGACGGTGACACTCTCCGCGTGTTGGACAGATGCAAACATGGATTCCACGTTCATTGCATCCAACAGTGGTTCTCCACCCACTCTTCTTGTCCCACTTGCCGGACAAATATCTTCCCCTCTCCACCTCAACTTCACTCACAGAGCTTACCCGTACCGCTTACTCTTTAGTTAGATGGTAGCTTCCTGGTTTTTTCCTCTTCATTTTCTTTCCCACCTCACACATCTATCATGTTTTCCAAGTTAGTTTATTTGTTACCTTTGTTGTTTTATAATCCATAAAATCATAAAAATTGAACACACACTGAAAATTGATACAAAGTCAGTTTTGTGAATCATCTTGTACTACGCAAAACCAAAAAAAAAAAAAAAAAAAAAATCATGAGTAACAAAGCAAATGGTAAACGTTACCTCAGAAGATAGAGGGACCAAAGGCTTTTATTCAGTCGGAGTTACAAAACTATGAGGTCTTGAATAGTGTTAACTTCCCAGCTGTCGGATAAGAAAGAAAGGGGTGTTACTGGATAAGATAATAAGTACTTATGCAGAAAAATAACAAAAGTGGAATGAGTCACTGTACGGTCATTAACTCCAACGGCATGGTATGATTCTGACAATAGGAAAAAATTCCAAGTGTGTGCAAGGTCTTCACTGAATATCTGGACCACATTGAGGTAACAACACAGTTTCCAGACACTGTTCTTACACGATATATCATTGAATCAGCGAACTCTTCCCTCTTACATTCCCGTTCTAACTGATCTAAATGAAAGCATTTCAGCTGTCCCAAGACTGAAGTCAGATTCCATCTTGATCTTGCATCCCCTGGGAACAACTAGGACAAGACAAGTGATCTTTATGGAAAACTTGCTCTACATAGTCTGCCATCTCTTGAGCATTGTGCTTTTTCTGTAAGCTATGGGGATCACAGTATGCTTGTAATTATATGTGAAAACAAGCTGTCTATCCCAATAGTTCTTGAGATTTAACAATCCTCGGCGCAAAAAATGTTACCGAGAATACTCTTAAAGGGGACAAACTTTTTTCTCTCTTATAGAACTTTTTTCTCTCTTCTGGATCAAACAGACCACCAGGTCGATTCTCACGGCTCTCTTGGTCATCAACATCGTCTCCATCGTGAATCCTTTATTTCTTTGGCACCACAAGCTTCACAGATTCAATACCTTTCTATCTCTTTTTTTCTCTAGATTAGCCAGATATCGCCTATGATTTTACTCATACAAGCCCTGCTGCATCAGTTCCCCAAATTTATACTTCACAACAACGAGTAGGTCCTTGAAAATCATTTCTGAGCCACTGTAATTTGTAACCTTATATAAGGAGCACAGAGTGAACCTGATACTTGTTCATGACGTAGAATATGCCTGGATGTTTCAGAAGCATAGAAACTAGCTTCTCTGGCAAACCCTCTTGAAATCTTAGCCTTACGATTGACAACTTCTTTCACAGCGTCAACAGAGTATATGAAAGAGACAAAGTATGAACTCAAGCCGGGTTGGCCTCAACATCTATGCAGAACCATAAATGTCCTTGTCCTTGTCATCTAAAAAACAGGTAAGAAAATGAAAATAGATAAACGTTAGAGAATAGGATTCAAAATAATTACTATTGAACTCATATTGCCGTTAAGAAAATCTGCTATGAGTTCAATTGTAACTCATATTTCTCTAGTTTGTTAATGTTATTTACTCATGTGTTATAGAAAAATATAGTTAAACTAGAGACTAGTTTAGATGGTCGATATATATAATATAACTCAATTTCAAACTGAAATGCTCATTTAGACATTTCATCGAACACTTGTTATGCAAAATTTATCAACAAATTTAAACCCCCCCCAAAAAAAAATATCAATGACTCATACTACTAGTCAACAATTCTGAAATCAAATGTTTCTCAACGAAGACTAATCCTAATTTGAAAAGAAATGAATATACCTCCAGAAGAAGTGTCAGATATGGCGAGGAACAATGACTGTGATGGCGATCGAGACAATAGCAGTAACGGTAATGGAGAGACGAACAACTGAAACGGTAGAAAAGGCATCGTTTTGACTTTTGAGTAATATGTAATCGTTTGTTTTGAAAACTTGCTTCAAGCAGAAGCTATACGATTCATTTGAGGAAGATCCTGGGATATTTCCAGTTTGCAGCTGCTCTGCTCTAACATCCAGCTATGTTCTGTTGACAATGGCTATGTATGTATGTATCTGACTCTGTTGACAATGGCTGTATCTGACTCTTTCCTAGCATCCTCTCTCTAGTATCCTCTTTTACTTCAACTTCAATTGTAGACTTTTTAGATATTTACGCCTTTTGGGTAATACTAATTTTAATTTAGCTATGCATGCTTTAAAGATATGATGATGATATATAAGCAATTCGACCATGCCTTCTCTATATTACTTAATTCTCCTTTGGTTTTTTTTTTTTTTTTCTATGTTATTTTGCAGCTGTGGAGGTTTAAGTATTAAAACATTGAACTAAGTTGCAACCTTTGAGCCTGAAAAACGACCAAATAAATGGCTAAAATTGAAGACAAGAAACCAGAGGAAGCAACATCATCTGTCCAGGTGAAGTATCACTAACCACAGTCATATCACATATGGATGCAATACTGGAAAAACAAGACTAGGCTGGTTTTCTAATTTTCACAACCGTTACATATTTTCATTGCCTGTTTATACACCCATTTTCACATGCTATAAATGTACAAATATATCCTGTTATGATATTTGCAGTGTTATTGATTTGCTTGCTTTTAGGGTGACAAAAGGTAAGAGAAGTTGTAGTAATTGAAATGACACGTAACTGACGTAAGTCAATGGAAAGGTCCATTAAACAACTGTGTGTCAGTCTCTCTGAATAAGTCACACTTGAGACAAGTCAAAGCTTGTTACTTTCAATGTACAGAACTATTGAAATTTCTTTGACGATTCACAATAATCAACATCAAGACACGAACTCTCTCGAAGACGAAGAAGCAGAGAAAGAAACAGAGAAGAATCAAGAGTGATGGGTTGCGACTCCCATGGCAATCTGAGTGACGCAGAGTTCAGCAAGCCCTTGCCATTGATAGGTATATACGTAGCTGCAGCTTCACTGATCTGTGGAATTTCTATGTTTGCCGATCTTATTCACGGTTTTCGCCACCGTAAGTTCTGGTTTCCTTGCAAATTCTTCTCTCTTAACGCCACCACTCTCACCTTCATCTCTGTCTGCGTCAAACTCTCCTTAGATCTCAACACTTCTATGCCTAGTCGCACAGATCAGCTTGCTAAACTCAGTAGTAGCGTCTTCTTCTGCACTGTTATGGCTAATTCCATGCCCTCTCTTGGTTTCATGGTCACACAAGATATCCTCATGAACCTCGTGGCTCTTGGGATTTTAGTCATCACCGATGTTGTCAACATCTGTATCCAATTGGGTACAGGAGCCATTTACGTTTTCCCTCAAGAACATGCTCTCGTCATCGTTCTCATGCTTCTGATGTTTATGATCTTGAGTTTCTCAGCAATCACAGTCCCGGCCACAAAGCGTTTCTTAGAGCTCAAGTACAAGAAGAGGTACGAGTTCGCTGTGAAGCAGTGTCCTTCGTCTACAGAGAGAAGAAAACCTATTCCTAAGCTTAAAGAAGATCTGATGAAGTTCTGGATGATGGCTCACACTTCTAGCCCTCAGTTTGTGATGGCTCGTTCTGTAACCTGCACCACCTCTGGTTTCCTCTGTTTCTTGAGTGCTGTCACGTTGGCTGAAGCGGTGGTCCGGTCTTACTTTCTACAACCACAGTCACTCGGGTTCTGCAATGGTGACTCTGATTACAAATGGTCAACCACTTTGGTTCTAGTCTCCCAGGCAGCTGCAGTCGCCATAGGAACCATTGCTCCAGCTAGTAGATGGTTTAATGCAGTGAACTTAAGGTGTCCATCAAAGACAAAGAAATCTTTAAAAGAAGAGTTGAAAGTGGAGAGTTATTGGGTAGACTGTCTCGTGGAGAAGAAAGAACGTCCCTTGAACCTCTGGATGCTCCATGGTCGCCGCAGCAGGAAGCTTGCACATGACTTAAACCGTTGCATACTTGATATATGCATTGCAACACAGTATGGTATAGTGTTGGCTAGCAAGTTTCTCCGTTTCATCACTGTCTACTGTGTGAGTAGAATCTTGCTATGTTGTTTTTACTTCACCTTCAAAACTGATACTGTCGCAAACGCTGAGTCCTCGGGTTCAAATCCATCAACGAGACAATTCGTTCTGCATCTTGAAGGAGAAGAGGAGCTGGTGGAGTACATGGCACGGAGCAACCGTCAGGCTACAAACCACTTGATCGAAAATGGTCGGAAGAAACAACCCCTAAACTTGATAGAGCTTTTGGAGGCGACAACTCCCAATATCTCAAAGGGATTTGAAGGGATTCTAGATTTCGACAGCGACCAGGTCCCTTCTCTTGCCTCTGGAGAGCCACCTAATTCTTGGGCCCTTCCTTTGGTAACACTGACGAGTATCGTTGTTGCTCTTCCCAACATCAAGCCTAGCTCGCTGAAGAAGTTAGTGAGAGCTGTAAAAGAGGCCTTGTTCTATGTCAACAAGTTCGAAGACGTCTTAGACATAGAAGGAGAGTTAGCTAACAGCAGGAAAGCTGCAGAGGTAGTATGGTTAGGAGTTGATCTCTACCACAAATGGCTCAACGTGGATCTTCGAAAACTATCAAGGCAACAAAGAACAACACCACAAGAAGTTCTTAAAGAGCTGGTGGACATAGCAAAGAAAGAGTTTACGGAGTCGTGGCAAAACAATCGGATACTATGCATGAGACATAAGCCGTCGCACTGGCCCATCAAGATTTTGGCAGCAAACTCGATGTACCGAATCAGCCAAACCCTTTTGTTGAAGTACGAATCAAGAAACATTGGAACAGAGGAGGAGACTCTGCTGAAAGATGTGGAAAGAATGGTATCGGACATAGTAGCAGGATGCTTTTGCAACACGGCACAGGTAATAGGAATGAAGTGTTTGGTTACAGCAGTGGAAGTTAGAGGAGCGTCAGTGAGAGAAGCGGCAATGCATCTAGGAAGAACAGAGAAGATACTTGAGATCGTGGACAGGAGATGCATGCCTGCTTTGTCTCATCACAAAATGGCAAAGATTGATGAATGGAGAGAGTTTTATAGGACCAGTAAATGCATCTCTTTCACTCATCCTTCGTCTCAGTGTACCACTCGTGAGATCATTCTCAACCTAGATTAGCACTTAATTAATGCTCAAGTCTACAAAGTTGATCACTTTTTTTTACATGATAAAAACGCAATTAGCAAATACAGTATGCTTTCTTTGCCGGTTGATCGACAAGCAAAAACTATTCTTCCGAAACATTTATTCGCCATCTGTATATTTTTAACTTAATTTCCAATTTAAAATGGTGATATTCATTTAATTTTCCAAACATGATACATTGATACTACCACGTTATAGTTTATAGTGTAAACAAATTAATCTAAATCGTTAGATTTATTTAACTAAGATCTAATCGTTGAATTAGCCGAATTAATATCATTGATTTTTTGTTCAGCGATTCAGCCCCTGGTTGATGCAAAAGTCAAACTATCATAGTCGTCAACCTTTTTAAAAAAAAAACAAAAACAAAAACAAAAAGGCTTTCATAACTTTTCTTTCTTCACAAACGAAAACTACTCTTCCAAAAGTTTTCTCTTTCTCATGAATATTTCCAATAGACTGACCATGAAAGTAATAAACCAATACCATGTCAAAGAAAGCTGCTTTTGATTTTAAATTCTTTTACTTTTATTCTTTCTAAGCATTGTTGAAGTTTGAGGATTTTTTAAAAGAGGATTCTAAATAGCAATTTGCAAAACCATCTTGAAAAATGGTAAAACCAAACACTCAAACAGTGGGCTACTTCCTGTTTCCGAACAATTCGTTAATTTCTAGAACAAATTAAAGGTAATATAAATAATTTTTATTTTATTTTTTTAATGTTTGACCCAAAAAAATAAACAAAGAACCTTTAAATATACATATTTTTTAATTCCGAAATACAGAAATACAAGACCCGGTGATGATATTCTTTTTTTAATTTCCCCTCTATAAGTAGTAGCTTTCTCACTCAGGAAAAAACAAAAAACAGGAACAGAAACATCCAATCCCTAAAATTGATTTGTAATGGAGAAAACCGGATCGTGTTCATCGTTGAGTGACTTGGGTCCGAAGGGGCTGGATTTGGCTAGCGCATTTTTCAAGCCAATCCACAAGTCCGATCCTCCACTCCCTTCAAACCGCCGTACCAAGGTCTCCGTCGTCGGCGTCGGAAACGTCGGTATGGCCATAGCTCAAACCATCCTCACTCAAGATCTAGCCGACGAGATCGCTCTCGTTGACGCCAAGGCTGATAAGCTTCGAGGTGAAATGCTCGATCTCCAGCACGCCGCTGCTTTCCTCCCACGAACCAAAATCTCCGCTTCCGTTGACTATAATGTCACCGCCGGATCCGATCTTTGTATCGTCACCGCTGGCGCTAGACAGAATCCAGGCGAGTCCAGACTCAATTTGCTTCAGAGGAACGTTGCTCTCTTCCGCCACATCATTCCTCCACTCGCTCAAGCCTCTCCTGATTCCATCTTGCTCATAGTTTCAAATCCCGTCGATGTTTTGACTTATGTTGCTTGGAAACTCTCTGGTTTTCCGGTGAATCGTGTGCTTGGATCCGGTACCAATCTCGACTCTTCTCGGTTCAGATTCTTGATCGCAGATCATCTCGACGTCAATGCTCAAGATGTGCAGGTCAGTTCCAACCAAATTAGGGATTTGTGTTCTATCTCCAATTTTAAAAAAATTTGTGCTATTTTGGTTTAAGTATGATAAAAATCTATCCTTTATGGTCGGAGTATAATGGTTGAGACGATCAACTAAAGAGTAGAAGTGGGTTTTGATTGGTTGTTGCAGGCATTTATTGTGGGAGAGCATGGAGACAGCTCTGTGGCATTGTGGTCGAGCATAAGTGTAGGAGGCATCCCTGTCTTAAACTTCTTGAAGAAGCAACAGATCGCTTATGAGAAACAAGTTCTTGAGGACATCCACCAAACTGTCGTTGGTAGCGCTTATGAAGTCATTAAACTCAAGGGTTACACTTCTTGGGCCATTGGTTACTCTGTTGCCAACCTAACTCGTACCATCCTTCGTGACCAGCGCAAGATCCACCCTGTCACTGTCCTTGCTCGTGGCTTTTATGGTGTGGAAGGCGGTGATGTCTTCCTCAGCCTCCCGGCTCTGCTTGGACGCAATGGTGTGGTTGCTGTGACCAATGTGCATATGAATGATGAAGAGGCCGAGAAGCTGCAGAAGTCGGCAAAGACTATATTGGATATGCAAAGCCAATTGGGACTTTGAAAATCATTATCTTTCTGTTTTGATTTTTTTTATAACTTTTATGTGTTATGACTTATGATCTTCCCACGGATGTTATTGTGGTATCTATCATGTAAATGCTTTTAATGCTGAATGATCCCAACTTTTGAGTTCTTTAGATCTTGAAACAATGCTAGTTTTTAACAGAAACAGAAAAAAATGATGTGAGGATTAAAGAGATTTTTATTTGGTATTGGTTACAAGCTTACAGCACACTTGAGATTCAGTTAGATCATATCAATTCTATATGATACTATAAGCTATGGTGCCATGGTGGTCATGTATTGCTATTTGATCAATCGATACCGGTTAAGAATATGAGACTTCAGTGACTAATGTAGTCACCATTAGTCCAGCATTGTAAAAATGATATTGTTTGTCAAATTCAGAGTGATACAGAGTTAATATATATCAATACTCTGATTTTTGCTTGTTATAGGTTATTTTGCCATTTTTATACCAAGCAGCATATCCGTTATTAAGATGACGCAAAAAAGTCTTTGTGAGAAAACCAATCCGATATAATAAAATTAATATACACCGATATTAATATATTGATAAATATGATAATTAAAAAAACTGAGAGAAATCTTTTTTGAAATTCATAAAACCGTGAGTATAGATTTTTTTGTTCTATTGCGTTTTTTGCAAGATAATCCGCACGGATATTAATACATTGACAAATATGAAAACTAGAAAAGCGAGGGGAAAATATTTCAAATTTCATTACGTCTTTTGCAAGATAATCTGCGTCGATATTAATACATGTATGATAACTAAAAGCCAAGGGAAAAATTTCATAAAATCATCGAAATCGGTCGGAAAAAAAGAAAAAAAGAAGACCAATCCTCTTGATTATTGATTATTAAATTCTTATTGTTATAACTGTTACTTGAGACCTTTGTGTGTGTTTGACATTATTTATACTAGGC
The DNA here is from genome assembly GCA_963667165.1 of Barbarea vulgaris. NCBI lineage: Eukaryota > Viridiplantae > Streptophyta > Magnoliopsida > Brassicales > Brassicaceae > Barbarea > Barbarea vulgaris. Next base: position 10,201,489 of record OY763890.1, on the reverse strand, counting down.
TACGAGCATTGAATCCCCCCAACTTAACAAAACGAGATGGTACGAGTAATATAGTAAATGTTGTTGACTACCGAAATAAGCAAAGATAAAACGTGGTCAAACCCTAGTGTCTATTAAAATAATAAAAAATTAGAGAGAGAGCTTTGTGTGCGCTTACATACAAAAGTTAATAGTGTAGGGTCTTAAGAATTCAACAAAGATAGGATCGTGCGTATCAAAAGGAGGTGCTACTGCGCCTGGCCGAAGATTAGTCTGCGATTCTGGTTGTTCCGGAGACGCGGCGGATCAGACTGACATGAGAGGTCTTTTCAAATCCAAACCGCGGACTCCCGCTGATATTGTTCGTCAGACTCGCGATCTCCTCCCATACGCCGATCGATCCAAGCCTTTCCCTGATCTTCGTGACTCCAAACGCGAGGAAAAGGTTTTTTATTTATTTATTTATTTTTCTCTTCAATCACATTCTCCAAATTCAGCTTTTCGATTCTCAAATCTGATTGGTTCTTTGTTGGTTTCTTCCTGATATGAATGGATCATCCTCTTTTTTGTTTTTGTGATTATTGATAGAATCCTGAGGTTTGATTTTTTTTCTTGAGAAATTGTTTGTGTAGCTGGTGGAACTAAGCAAGAGCTTACGAGATTTGAAGTTGATTCTATATGGAAATAGTGAGTCTGAGCCTGTTGCTGAAGCTTGTTCCCAGTTGACTCAGGAGTTCTTTAAGGGTGATACTCTTCGCCTCTTGCTCACGTCTCTTCCTAATTTGAATTTGGAGGTAACATCTTTGTCTCATGATTAGATCCATGTAGATGCAACTATGTTGACGGTATGCAATAGATTCAATAAGAAATTGTCTTTTTCTTCGTTAGGCTAGGAAAGATGCTACTCAAGTTGTTGCAAATCTTCAGAGGCAACAAGTCCATTCACGGCTTATTGCATCTGATTATCTCGAATCCAACATTGAACTTATGGATTTTCTAGTGGATGGGTGAGTTTAAGAGATGGAACACATTATAGTCAAGGTTGCATTACGCATTTCGTTAATGGCTTTCGAATTTTAAAGTCTTCTTTTAAGATTTTTGATCATGAGGTTCGTTTTATCATTCATAGGGGTTTTCTATGATTTCTTTCAGCTTCGAAAACACTGATATGGCATTACACTATGGTACTATGTTTAGAGAGTGCATCCGCCATCAGATTGTTGCAAAGTGAGCAAACTTTATATTTTCTTCTCTTTTTACATCCTTTTTTGTTTTTATTGACAAAGAATCAATCTTCTACCGAATATGTTTAGAGTAGAAACAGTTTACTATTTGGTGTTTTTTGTGTGGCATATTATAATGGAAACCGCTTCTCTTTCTGGGGTTCAGATATGTTTTGGACTCACAGCACATGAAGAAGTTTTTTAACTACATACAGCTTCCCAACTTCGACATTGCTGCTGATGCTGCTGCAACTTTCAAGGTTCCTGGACACTGCAATATACTTGAAATTCCCCTACAAATACGACTTTAGATTTTCTGTAAAACACACCATCATAACTCTAGTTCTGTGATTTTTTTCTTGCAGGAACTTCTGACAAGGCACAAGTCTACAGTTGCTGAGTTTCTCAGTAAGAACGAAGACTGGGTAAGTTCTCTTACAATGTATCAAATCATAAAATTTTGCTTGAAAGAATATGTATCCCCATCCACTGCGGAATCAGTCTGGTATTATTCTAAGCTTCTTTTATTTACAGTTTTTTGCAGAATATAACTCAAAGCTTCTTGAATCGACTAATTATATAACCAGACGGCAGGCTATTAAGGTAGAGTAACTAATAGAGTGATGAGATCACAGATTGGTAATCATGAAAAAGATAGCAGTGACAGCATTCTGATGGATTCTTAATGTGTAAAATTTTGCAGTTGTTGGGTGACATATTACTGGATCGGTCAAACTCAGCTGTGATGATGAAATATGTGAGCTCAATGGATAACTTGAGGATTCTGATGAATCTTCTCAGAGTATGATGCCTTACCCGATTGCCCGAATGATTTCATTCTTGATGTGCTCTGCCAAACAGAGTTGGTATTTGAAATATTTTTAACCTGATGATGAAATACTCTATCTTGCAGGAATCAAGCAAAACCATTCAGATAGATGCTTTCCATGTTTTCAAGGTATCTTTCTTGTAACCTAAAGACATGGAGTAGTTTTACCCAGTGACACATAATCATCAGTCAGACGGGTTCGATGATTGGGTTCACTGATATTGTTGTTTTGGTACAGCTGTTTGTAGCGAACGAAAACAAGCCTTCAGACATAGCCAACGTTCTGGTGGCAAACAGAAACAAGCTTCTGAGATTGTTGGCTGATATCAACCCGGACAAAGGTATGGAGTAGTGTTATGAGACTCTAACGTAACCAGAGAATGGACCTGATTCTCACTATGAATAAACAAATTTTCTTATGTTTATGATTCATGTCTGTTTTGTGGCAGAGGATGAGAGGTTTGAAGAAGACAAAGCTCAGGTTGTGAGAGAGATTGCAGGCCTCAAGCTGCGAGAGCTTTCTTGATAAGATTGTTGTTACTTATTAGGTACTGCGAGAGCACATATGCACAGAAGCTCAAGCTTTCTGTTTAATCTTTGAATTACATTTTTGGAACCTCAAAGATTGTTGTTACTTATTAGGTACTCTCTTTTTCCCTCCTGAGTGTTTATGCTCTTGACTGGTCTGGATCTGTTAGATTATTTATATATAATCTACATGTACACTCCTTTAGTGTCGATCAAATGAAATTGCGTTTATACCTTCTGATTAGGGCAAACTATCAGCAAAAGCCCCACATCCTGAATTTAAAAATTCATAAATGCATATGGGGGGAAATGGACAAGCTAATAAGCAGATGAACCATAAAAAAAACCAGTCTCTCTATGCACAAATAGAAAAAGAAGCAAGTCTAATGCTACTCTTATGCATACTGAGACCGAGTGCCGTTTGATGCTCCATACTGAGTCGTTTTAGCAGATTCTTCCAGTTTCCTTCTCTTAATGACCACATACCAAGTGAAGGCTTCGAGCAGGGAGGCCACAATGGCGAGAGCCACGATAATACCAATGTAAGCGTTTCTCCACTGCTTCTTGGGACTCAAGATGTCTAGCCCTTTGAACACGTTCACCACCCCTAGGATGATGATTGTGTAGCCGATCGTGTGGTGATAGATGTTCCAGTAGAGTCTATGCTTGTGCTCGGGTTTTGGCCTTAGAAACATCGCAAACACCTAACATGTGTAACACAAGCAATTAACCGGTTTAGAAAAGCTACATATCTTGGTTTTCCTTTCTAATGTGAAGTGTGTTATGTACCTGAACTGTTGCCAGAGAGAAGAGAGCGATCCCAATAGCACGGTGGGTGCTATACTGAATCCCTGGTGAGTCGCCACCAAGTTTGAGACCAGTGGCCCATCCAGCCACACCGATGATGTAAGCAGAAGCCTGGCAGAAAACATGAATATAGAACCAAGCAGGGTCTGCTGATTTGGCGACTCTCAAGTACCGAGCAATGATTGCCCCAAGTGGCATCATTATTCCCCAGCTCACTCCATTCAATATCCCATGTATCTGCACCCCAATTAGTACCAAACCCAATCATTATTCTCTGTTTTGCCAAATAAAAAAAATTAGGGAAAGAGATGTGTCCACAGAAGAATCAACTCACGTTGCGTTTGCGGAGCTTGGAACTTGCTCCACCTCCTCCGGCAGCTGCAGAAACACCAGAGACCAGATTGAGAGTGGACATGGATCGAACATTGTTGCCAGAAGTTGGATGAGACATAGGACTGTTCCCAGACATTGACCCATCTTGCCAAACCGTGTTAATGGTTCCACTATTCCCCAGATCTTGTGAAAGTTTTAAACTTGCAAACACAACCATCTCATTGTTCTCATAAGTTGCAGACAACCCAGAGACGTTGAAACTTAGATCACCCTCTTGTAAACTCGTCTGGTAGCTTCTGATGGGGGAAGTGTAAACTCTGACAGTGCCGTCTGATTGTGGATAGGCCACGATGGCTTGAGCGCCCACCATTCCTGTAGAAGTCGGGTTCACGGCCCAAGCAACCCATTTGCCAGAGGTGAGCTTAGTGTGGCGATAAGCGATGTGGAGACTCCCGGTGGAAGAATCGTAAGTGTAATGGAGGAAAGAGTCAAGAAAAGGGAGATCGTTGCAGGAGTCAAAGACATTGTTGCTGGAGAACTTGTAGTTAGAACATGTCTGAGCAAAGGACAGAGTAGTCATGGATATGGAGAGGAGAAGAGAGACAGAGAGGATTTGATTCAAGAACCTCATCATTGAGATATTATGGATCAGAGAGTTCAGATGCAAGAGAAGAAGAAGAAGATGGTTGAAGAAATAAGAAGGAAGAGAAAGAGAGATTAAATATGAAGAGAAGAGTGGGGTTAGCTTTGTTGGTTAAGCTGTCTAATAGAGATCATAAATTTTCTCTTTCCATATGTTATCAAATTATGCTTAGCTGCTATTTATTTTTAGAGTGAATAAATGTTTTATTTATAAGAGAATTATTGGCATAGTGTGACTGTGATTTATACAAATACAACATTAAGAATCAGTGGCTCATTACACAAGAAATGAAACAATAATGCTCGTTGACTAAAGCACAGTTCTTTAGGTAAATGATGAGGAACAAAACTAGTTTACAGAAGGTAATTAGTAATAAAAAATGTTTAAGACAATAGGTTAATAATAATGGCGAGAATCAACAACAACCGGTTCACACCTGTCTTGCCTACCTTTGTTTCTACCAACTTCTTTCCCATCAACTCTTTTCTCTTTCTCAATGCATATATATATCACAACTACTGTTGGTTAGCATCTTCAACCTAAAAGTAAGTAAATAATTGAATTTAGAACTTAATTTGTTTGGGTTTATTATGTTGTCTTTTACTTACACTTGTCTGTCGAATGATATACATAGATGTGTGTATAATAACAAAATAAAAGGACATGGAAGCAAGGAGGAGTGTGTGCAGGTGAGCAACCGCACCGGTCTGAGAGAGATCCGATGCCAAGTGGTTGGGTTGGGTTTAGAGTTTATGGTCATTTGGTCAAAATCTCAACTGCCTCCATGTGGATGTGGGTCCCTTTTCCACGTGTCAATAAAGTTTTCCTCTCCTGGTCAACGCTCCCGGGAGCCTAACCACAAGCCAATGTTCATCTATGTATGACCCTTCCAGTCCAGCCAACACTTTATATACTTTTAGTTACATTCATTAGAGTGAAATCTATGTGTGTTTACCTCTTTTTATTAACTTTAGAAGATTGTTATATTACATATATACATGTTACCCAAAAAAAAAAAAATATTGTTATTTTAGATTTGAACATTCTTTGATCTGTGCTAAAATAAAAAAAATAAGAATGACATGTATATATGTCAAGAGTGGGATTTGAACCCACGCCCTTTCGGACCAGTACCTGAAACTGGCGCCTTAGACCAACTCGGCCATCTTGACTTGCCATATTTGTTTTCTTTTCTCTATAAAATTCATAATTGCAATTTTGCAAACATTTGTGGCTTCCGGTGATGGGCCCATGGACTCTAAATGGGCTTATTTTGCTAAAATTAACGGGCCCGGGTTATTTTTTAAATCGGGTCGGGTGAATGTTCCATGTGAAGAGTGGTGTTGGCCTGATGGGTGGCGCAAAATCTCAAACAGTAAAGGATTGACTACAATGGCGGCCGCGTTTTCGCCGGCGACCTCTTCTCTTCGTCTAACTCAATACTCTACTCTCCGTTTCTTATCTTTCTTCCCCATTTCTAATCCTTCTTATTCTCTCTTCCGCCCTTTAAGCCGCCGAGTTCTCCCACTCTTCAAACCTTTTCCGGCCAATTCTCGCCACAGATGCTTTTGCACAGCTGTTTCCGAATCTCTCGGCTCCGGAGAAGGAAAGAAAGTGGAGAACTATGAGAAACGATTTGGGAGTAAAATTGGAGAGTTCAGGAAGAGGTTGAAGATAGCTGAAGTGAAAGGAGGAGCAGACGAAGGAATGAGTCGTGTTGGGCAGAGCCTCAGCATTATGGGTTGGGTCCGTACACTTCGTTCTCAGAGTAGTGTCACATTCATTGAGGTAATTCTTAATCTCTAGTTCATTTATCCACATTGAGTATTGTTTGATTGCCAATATAATTAATTTACTTGATTGGTGACAAAAGTTTCGTTTTTTTTTTTGGTGTGTGTGTGTGTGTGTGTTTGAAGATAAATGATGGTTCATGCTTATCGAATTTGCAATGTGTGATGAATTCTGATGCAGAGGGGTATGATCAGGTAATCACTGTGTCTTGAGTACAATGCTTTGGACTTTGGAGCCTTAAAGTTTTTGAATTTTATATATAAACTCTTTTATAATTCTTAGTCTCGTTTTTTGACAAATTCCTGGGGGAGGAATAATAGGTAGAATCTGGTTCGATCTTGACTGGAGCATCGATATCTGTACAAGGTACTATTGTTGCTAGCCAGGGAACAAAGCAAAAGGTGGAACTAAAAGTTGAGAAAATCATTGTGGTACGTACGTCTTTTGCTTATTCTACTTTGGGCCCTCGAAATTAAGTTCCTTGAGATTGAATGAATGTGTCTCGGAGTTTTTGGTACTTACTTCCACTTTATCCTAGGTTGGAAAATGTGACTCTTCCTATCCGATCCAGAAAAAGAGGGTCAGCCGGGAATTCTTGAGAACCAAGGCTCATCTACGTCCAAGAACCAATACCTTTGGGGCGGTAATGTTTCTTTCTTAACTGATTACCTTCTAAGGAGAAAGAAAGTGCCTGCAACTTTCTTTTAGTGTCCGGAAACTCTACACCGTAGATAACTGTTGCTGCCTTCTTGGCTGATGGATGTATTATCTCAAACAGAAAGCATAGTTTTTTTATTAGAAACTGTTGTTTGTCTACTACTTCTATGTCGAAAAATGAAAGCTGCTTCTACAGTTTTCTGCAGTTATTCGCTCCTTTCAGGCTTTTCTTCTCTGTCATAACTTCTATTGAAACTTGATGGTGAACTTACTGTCTTTATTAAAATTATCAAATTCCGTGTTCTACACACATAACATCCTTGTTTCAGGTTGCGAGAGTTAGGAATACTCTGGCATATGCTACTCACAAGTTTTTTCAAGAAAGTGGATTTGTCTGGGTGGCAAGCCCAATTATCACAGCATCGGACTGTGAAGGAGCTGGAGAACAGTTCTGTGTCACTACACTCGTAAGGACCTTATCTCTCAGCATTACGATATTCTGTAATAACCCATTAATAGCTTGATTGTTTTCATCAAGAACTACAACTCTCAACTCCTCATGGAAGAAAGGATAAAATTCTAACTAAACTGTACTTCATTTTTTAGATTCCCAGCTCCCATGAGACCACCGATTCTTCGATTGATGCTATTCCAAAAACAAAGGGAGGGTTGGTCGATTGGTCTCAGGTGTGTTCCAGCTCCATATCTTTTTTTATCTTAAGAATGTTATAGATATACTTGCAACCATAACAAATTTCATGGCTGGATCACTCGTCAGGACTTCTTTGGGAAACCAGCATTCTTGACCGTCTCTGGCCAACTCAATGGAGAAACTTATGCGACTGCTCTCTCCGATGTAAAAGTTGACTTCCTCGAGTGATTGTGAGCTAGATTGTGGCTAGTAAGTGTCTGACTTTATCATATGTATGACTTTACAGATATACACATTTGGTCCTACATTTCGGGCTGAGAATTCCAACACTTCCAGGCACTTAGCTGAATTCTGGGTCAGCATTATTTCATCTTCCAGCCAAACTCACAATTGAATTTTTTATTACCTAAGTGCAATTTTCTGAAGACACCTCTCTTTCTACCATATAAGATGATTGAACCAGAACTTGCTTTTGCCGACCTGGATGATGACATGGCCTGTGCCACCGCCTACCTCCAGTACGTAGTATGTTACTCTTTCACTTTATATTTCCTTCAAACTATATACGAGCTTGTCATTTTTGTAATGTCATTTACAATTAGTGTGATTTTAATTTATCTCTTGATATTCTGATAGGTAAAATACGTTCTTGATAACTGCAAGGAAGACATGGAGTTTTTTGATACATGGATTGAGAAAGGAATCATTCATCGCTTGAGTGTATGTCCTCTGATTCTCACTCTATGATCAGAAAAAGAATAATATGCAGTTTGCACTGGCTGATATATTGATTTTTGCAATACTTACTTGTAAAGGACGTAGTGGAGAAAGATTTTCTACAGCTGGGTTACACAGACGCCATTGAACTACTTCTGAAAGCAAACAAGAAATTTGAATTCCCGGTAAAGGCTATAGTTTCTCCTTTGGAATATAAATTTAAGCTGCTAATTTTGGAATACAAAAATGTAAACTTGCTTATGCATATCTTTTCCGCATACAAGTTGTACTGTGTTTGGCCTCTGAGCTAGTACTGCTTTTCCACTCACATAGGGGATGCTGTGTCTGATAGATCTGGTTCTTGTAGGTGAAGTGGGGACTGGATTTGCAGAGCGAGCATGAAAGGTACATAACAGAAGAGGCATTTGGGGGTCGCCCTGTGATAATAAGAGACTATCCGAAGGAGATAAAAGCGTTCTATATGCGGGAGAATGATGACGGGAAGACAGTGGCAGCAATGGATATGCTCGTGCCTCGGGTAAGATTAAGATGATACAAAATCTTGTTGATAATAAGAAGTTGTTGATAGTGAATGATGATGATGGGTTTGGGTTTGAAAAGATAGGAGAGCTGATAGGTGGAAGCCAAAGAGAGGAAAGGCTTGAGGTATTGGAAGCGAGGCTTGATGAGTTGAAACTTGACAAAGAGAGCTACTGGTGGTACCTCGACCTCCGCCGCTATGGTTCAGGTCTCTTTCTTCTTCTTCTTCTTTCTTCTTTGAATCAAAAGATAAGAAGCTTGGAGGCTGATGAAGTAGCTTTGTTATTGTGTGTGTAGTTCCTCACGCAGGATTTGGGCTAGGGTTTGAGAGGCTGGTCCAGTTTGCCACTGGAATTGATAATATCAGAGACGTTATTCCTTTCCCGCGCTCACCTGGCTCTGCCGACTTCTGATTACTCGACCTTGTCTCATCCACATTTTTTACCTCCATTTTTCTCTTCATTTCCTCCAAATTCTTGTACTCTTATGTACCGTTAGTTATTTGAAATAATCTTACACAAACAAAAACTGAAAAGAAAATATAATTTGTTTCATACTAAAAAAGTAATTGTATTTTTATATTTACAGCATACGCAGATTTGGACCAACGACTTTACCAGATTTTGGCTGACTCGATTTATTGAGCGCTTGGAAACATAGTCCAACCAATACAGTTGAACTAATCCCATACCAAATCAAGTCATTGCAAAACTGTAACAAATTAACTTTTTTACTTCTTACTAAAAGTTGTAACAAAAGTGGACACTTCGTAGTACATAACATTGCTCTCATCGTAAATCAAAGTACATGAGTGTAATCAGTGATACTTATTAGTCTCAAAAAGAATGACATACATTTATCGTCTCTAAGTTTGACAAAGGGAAGAAAAGAAACAACTCTTTCAAATCCTGCCCCTTCCATGGTTAAACGCTCTTCATGGCGGTCTCAACTCCGCGAAACTGAAAGGCCAAGCTCTACGGCAACAAAACATAGATGATCATGATTCGATTAGGATCTACTATATTAATTCAGCAAAAGTTTACAAATCTTACGAAAACACTTGACAAAGCAATGGCACCTTTAAACAAGACTATAAAATCTCATCTTGATAGCTTCTTCCAAAACTATTTTGTCAGGGATCATTGTAGAAAATACCCACCTTTAAAAACAAACTGCAAACACATCTAACGGGATGGCACCATATGGACAAAGAGCACTTTACAGATTATGTAACTGTGACACTCTTATAGATCACGAACTAACTTGCAGAAACTGGCATTTCACATAAAAGCAAAAGCAGGAAATACAATGAATCGCTGCATGTTTTCAGTTCTTTAACCCACCTAGTTACCCAATCCTTGTTTTCAAAATTCATTTGAATTATTTATTGGAACTCACATCGAAAGGTTCATACTTGATATGCTAAACCTCAAAACTATTACAGACCTCCAGAAACTGTATCACTTAGCGAAAATAAGTTCTCTTCTACTTGTTAAGAGCCAAAGATATAATCAAACAGCACTGAGCCACATTATGCGACTAATGGCCTAGCAATCAAAGACATGAAGAGTACGTTAGCTTCCACTTAATTAACTGAACTAATCTCCAACCAGAAATGTCATAAAGCCAAGGTTCAACGAAACTAAGAAGAAGCATAGAAAGACATACAGTGCTTCATCACAACAATCAAACAGATTATAACGGATCTTAACTTCACAGCACGCAGAAAAGAGCCAAACTGAGAAGAAATGAAAAAATCTAATACAAATGACCAAGTTCAAAAAAAAAGGAGCAGATGCAAATGGATGTGTAGAGCAAAAGTAATAAGTCGACTCACATGCAAAGTAGAGAGATATATCATTAGAGGTCGGGAGAGGGTGCAGCAGAGTGTAACCTGAGAATGAACTCGGCTGCTCCTTGAGGTTGTTCTTAAGCCGCATCTGTGACCACAGTTAGAAAAAAAATCCCTAGTCTGACCTTTTCACTGGAGAAGTGATGTTTAGGGAAGTTTTTCTCTATATACTCTGCCATCTCTAAGAAATTGTGCTTTTTGCTATCAGCTACCGAGATCAGAATATGCTCGTAAATCACATGCACATGTTTTCACAAGCTGTCTGTCCCAAGAGTTCTTGAGATTCAGCAATTTTCAGCGGAATAATGTTTCAAGTACCAGATCGCTCTTACTGGGTGTCACTGAAGAGAATCTGATAGAACCTTTTTCTCTCTTCTGGATCAAACAGACCGCCTGGTCGATCCCTATGGTTCTCTTGTTCATCAAAATCGTCTCCATCATGAATCCTGTCTTTATTTCGCACCACATGCTTCACAGATCCAATACCTTTTTCTCTTTTCTTCTCTAGATTAGCCAAATATCGCCTATGATTATACTCATACAAGCCCTGCTGCATCAATTCCCCAAATTTATCCTTCACAACAACGAGTGGGTCTTTGTGAATCAATTCTGAGCCATTGTAGCCTTCCCTAAGTAGCACAGTGTGAACCTGATACTTGTTCGAGACGTAGAATATGCCTGGATGTTTAATAACCAAAGCATTTAGCTTCTCTGGTAACCCAAATTCCCTCTTGAAATGACTCAGCTTTACGATCGACAGCTTCTTCCACAGCGTCAAGGAGAGTAACTCGTGAACCAAACCAACACTTCTCTTCTCACTCTCCTTTGAACCCTCAACAAGATCCCCAAAATCCTGATATGGAGATACGTAAGGAGAGGCGTTAAACTCAACGAACCTTTCCCACGGTTTGGTCCAGGTGGAGGGTAAAGAGCAAGAGAAACTAGGCTCAGAGCTGCATTCATTCGCTGCAGCTTCCACTGCAGAAACAGCCAACTCAGGCTTCCAAGACAAAAGCTCAATCTCCATTGAACTCTTCCTACCACTATAATTCACTAACCGAAACACATCCGAGTACTTTGGTAATATCCTAATAACATAATCATCAGGGAACCCAAAGCTCCGCTTGAACTCGTTAAGCTTCACAACATTGAGGCGCTGATTAACACTCATCATAAGCAGCTTAGCAAGCCTATCAGCGAGCACAGGCTCTTGAGCATCTTTGACCAACTCTTCTTCTTCCACAAGTGTCATCATGGGTTTAGTCAAACGACAGTAATACTCATCGTCCTCGAGATAAACATGGAAACAACAGGGATACTTCTTAAGCCAGTTCAAGGCCTTACCCTGTAGATCAAGTGTCTTAAACTTCTTCTGTAGAAACTTAACCGATGCAACCTGATTTGGACACCTTAAGATAATGTTCTTGAGCCTACTGTTAACTATCCATCTCTTGTTACGTGAAAGGGCTGATTCAAGATCTGGGTCTTTCTTTGTTGACCAAAGTGAGAATCTTCGGATTAACAGTGGAACTGGAACATACCTGGCACGAAGTCGGATTATAGCTGTCGAAGTGCCCAGAATTCCAAACAACTTTTGAGCCATAGTCATCATATCAGTGTCGATGACCAAATCTTAATTGAAGTGAACATCGAAAGCTAATTAGAAATTGGCATCTTTGACCCAAACTCAAAATCCAATTACTGGCGAATGCAACTGGTTAGAAGCAAAAGCAAATATAAAAACCGCAGCTTTAGGCACTTGAATGGGTATCCTAAGGAGCACAACATAAACCCTAATTCCCAGGGACACAGAGAATGAAGAATTTACAGTGCATCATCACAACAATCAAACAGTAAACAAATGTCTCTCCTTTTCTTTTTTTTTAATACGAATAAAAAACCGTCCTTTTGATAGGCATGCCATAGTTCATATATGAATCGTAATGCTGAATAATTCCGAATATTATTGTGACTAATTGTTGTGGAAATATCCAAGCATAGTGCAATAAGCGAACTCGCCAATTCCTTAAGACTTGAAATTTTCATAGAATGATTAAATAGAAAAACCAAAAGTGTATGTGGCTGAGAGGAAATAGAGTTGGAGAGATGATAATTGGCAATAATCAGACTACATGTACAACTTTCTTCTTATCTCTCTGAGACACCTGAGTCATTGAGCGATAAGAGATAGAGATAGGGGCAGAGAAAACATCTGACTAAATAATCAAAAACAAATAATTCACACCTACAATAACATCATCTTTTCTTCTCTTCTCCTACGTTTGCGTCTCTCCCAACCAACAACGAAGTTTTTTTTTTTGTTTAAGAGCACAAAAAACTAAATTAAGAACAACCTAACAGCAGCCGAGACTGCCTCTTTTTTTTTGTTTCCTTCACTTGAGTCTATGTGCAATTCCTTCTGCTCCTTCACTTGCCTGCCAAAAAACATCAACAGTCTCAGCTATATATGGTTGCGTCCAAGTTATTTCACTATTGGACACTCTTTTGTTATAACATCATCACCTCTACTGTTACTTTTTGCTTTGACTTTGGTGACTTTTGCTGTGTGATACCGAAGGAATCTTCGAGGTCATCATCGACGTTTGTATACCTTCAAGTAGCTGCACACACATGTATCAAATGAATCAGAACTGATCAGAAGAAATAAGAGACACTATGCAAATTTCCATTTATAAATGTACTTACTCTAGAAGTTGGCTGAATCCTCCGGATAGATCGACGTGGCTCCATTCCTTCTGATGTTTTTGAAGAATTCTCGGCCAACGCCTTATCCTCTTCGATCTTGGCTAACCTCCCTGCAGTAGGAGCCACTTTCCCTTTATTAGTGCTCGAGGAGGAACTATTCTTGGAACCAGTATCTTGGGAGGATGATGTGATTTGCTCTTCCACTATTCCCTTGGATGGAACACCAGATGCAGGACCCTTGTCCTCTGCACTCTCTTTAGCTGCATCATCAGATTCCATATTTGTGGCCGCTGTGTTACGTGAGTCCTTGCGGGGAATTATCCTACCTGCAGCACCAGGTTTCTCTTTGGGCTTGGGCACAGGTTTGAAAGTCTTGGGCTTGGATATTGTTGTCTGTTTCTCTCTGGATACAGTTTTAGAAGGCATTCTCCAGCTCCCTGCTCCTGAATTTTGGGGCACAATTGATTTCACAGGCTTAGCTGGTTCCTTGCGTTCCCGAGTTGTAGTGCTTGCCTCTGAAACATAGTGTTTGCTCACTTCCATGAACTTCCTTTTCTTTCCAGGTTTAGGGACACCAAAAATCACTCTTGATCCCTGCTTTTGCAAACCGGTTCTCTTCATTCTAAGAGGATCGGGTTTGTTCTCCTCTCTGGTACTCCTTCCAATGTTAAATGTATTCTCTGAAACACCGAGGTCAAGAACACCAGTCTGAGGCGGTTTTCCTAAGGCCGGATCATCAACAATCTCCATACTCGTGTCCTTTCCTTCAGCCACAAGAGCAGGAGTAGTTCCTAATCTAGGACGCTTCTCCTTTGGCGTATCACCCTGCAATTCAAAGTTTTAGAGTCTTGCAAAATAGCCAAAGCATCCAAAAGAGAATATAGATCTAAAAAAGGGTGATAATAATACCTCATGCGATGAGCTGATGTTTTCTCCCGAACTAGACCATTCAATCCATCTTCTATCTTTCCACACAAGAGAAGGACGAAGATTCCAAGCTTTGATCGTCAAAGTGTCTCCTTCTGCTGCAGAAATATATTTTTTAGGGGGGAAAAAAGGAAAGTTTTGAGCACAATGGATCAGACAAGCAGTTTAAAGCACGAAAACGATATATCTTCTTTAGACGCACCAGGAAAATGCACCGTCACTGTATTTTCATCTTTCTTGTTCTTCTCTGTGATAACACCCTCCAACCAACTGTAGGAAAACAAAACAAGTAAAGTTCAAGTTTTCAAAGCTCTTGGAATGAATAGGATTTCACATAGCAGAAAACTGAAAAATGATTTACAGATTTGGTGTTTTGGGCTGTTAGGGGAAAAAGCATTAAAACAGCAGGTAATAGAGACGGTGATTACCTGTCATGCACCCAAGAGTCTACCCTATCCCCAATTTTCCAAACAGGATCCCCAATGGCAGCTCTACGTCTCTTCCTGGTTCCTTCATATGGCATTGCAGTAACAGAACGAGCAGTTCTTATTTTAGGGGCCTCATCACCATCACCTCTGAGGGCTACCCACTCCTTCAGCTTATCAGTTCCTGATGAAAGATAAAATAAACGGATCAACCAATCAACTAATAAAACAATGGAGCCCCTTCATAGGTGAATCTGTAATCAATTCATCTTTTTCAAGGAAATTGCACATACATATTATAATAGTGGAAAGTGGGTGATTACATATTTACAGTATACTTGGAGCAATTTGTGAAGTAAAAGATTTAAAAAAAATAAATAAGGTTTAGATGGATCTCCAGCTTGCCAAGTCACTGAATACGGAGAATCATGTGGTAAATAAACAAACCTTGTTCTACAGAAAGGTCACTGAACAGCACGTAAGCTTTATCATCCTCTACACTCAATACATTGGCAGAGTACCATGCAGTTCTTAGTCCAGGTCCTTCCTTGAAAACCTGCATAGGAAATTTTCTCTCCATTACAGAAGAACATACAAAAGAAGACAACCAACCACGAGCAGTTTATATATAGACGGTGTGTATCTGCAAATGTAGCACAAACCTCTACATTAGAACCCTCCTTTATGTTCTCATCATTTGTTGTTTTCATAATCTGTTTACTTTCAGGCTGGGTATCAATTGAAGATTTTGACCCAAGTTCTGGTTTGAAAACCACAGCATTGGTTTTAGCCAAGTCTGCACCGTTATCACCCTTTTGTCCCTCTGTTTTCTTTCCAGGGGCAGAAACTGGACAGGACACACCATCTGCCGTTTTTACAGATCCACCCAACTCAGTCGGCACAGTTCTGGGACTGGCAAAAATTCCCTCACTAGTAGCCAAAGTTTCTTTTTCTAACACACCAATTTTACAGGGCTGCACTTCATGCAATTCTTGAGCCTGCCTCCAGTAGTTACTTGGACCCGCCTCCACCAGCTTACTGAGCAACGGAGGATGAGCCATTGAAACAAGTATTCCAGCTTGTGAAACAGCCTCTGATGCCAATTCTGCTGCTTTTACAATGGAATCCATATTTTCAGCTCGCTTGGTGGCTGCTGTGGCAGCTTCAACCCTCTTCTTAGACGCCTCTCTCGCAGCACTAAGAACCGAACTGGAGCTTCTCACTGCAGCTTCGCCCTTCAAGATAGAACCAGGGGTACCCTGGCCTGGAATTATGTTATCATTCGATCTGGGGAGTTCATTACCCTGATCAGAAGCACTTGGAAGGAATGCTTCTTCAGCCATTAATTTAGCCTGCAATGCAGCATTAGCTGCGACATTGGTGGCAGCAGCTGCAGCCTTTGCCACCGCAGCTGCAGCAGCTATGGCAACAGCAGCCGAAGCTAATCTGTCTTGACTTTCTGGCTGGAGGCCAGCCTGCCTTTGTTGTTCTATCTGCTTCCATACGTATTCACTGTGACTAACAGCTGCAGTAGCAAGAGCAGATGCATCCTCTGCATGCATCTTAGCCTCCTTAAGTTTATCAATGGTATCCTCTGACAAGACAGATCTCTGCTTAACTTCAGGTACAAGGTTGCCACCAAAAATCGGAGATGGCAAAGATGATTTCATTTTTTTCCCGGGTAACGTAGATACCAGGTTCATAGGAACTGCACTAAAAGAAACAACATTGGGCAGGGTGCCAGCACTAGAAGACAGATTAGCTGGAGCAGTCGATACAGAAACAAGAGGTGAGACAGCTAATTCTGTCTGCTTTAGCGAATTCAAAATGCTTGGACCAGACTCCACAGAGACTGGCATCTTCTTGCGTTTCCTTGGTTTCGTACCGGTGGAATGTGGAGCAGGTGCTAACACTGTGCTTGTTGGCTCAAGTGCTGGTGTCACTTTGAAAACATTGCTAGAAGTTCCACTCTGAACATGCTTTGCACCAGAGTAAGACAAGGATGATTCTTTCATGGGAGTCAATTTAACAGGTTCGGTGATGGGGAAAACGGGGAAACGAGAACCAACATCAAAGCCACTGGTTTGCTGAGAAGCAAGCCATGGGTTGCGGTATGAGAGAGGCGACATCCAAGGGGCATTATGTCCAACCATATTCGTAGTTGGTGGAGTTTGGTGAGCATGCGATGAAGGAAGCAATGGCTGATGAGTAGCAGCTGAACCTCTCTGAATGCTACTTGATTGTGAAGTATCAAGTGAAGTTGATAAACTCCATAAAGGTGATGAAAGTGGAATCATGGGGTTCGCTGAACTCTCTTTGCTATTGGTGTGGCCCGCTGATGGAGTCTCCGTCTTCCCTGGAAATGCAGTTTTGGGTCATTATATCAGCAGCAGCACAGAGGTAAAAACTAAGTAGACCATAAGAGTTTGAAATGCAGAATAAATAAATCAAAGGAGAAAACCTGAACGTAATTGCAGTGGCGTTTCAGGAGTAGTAACATGTGATTTCTGAGCCCTTACAACACAAGCACGCCATGCTTTCTCCCAACTGCCTTTCCCACCATCTAAAGAAGTGCAGAGTGAGCACACTTTTTCTCATACATAGATAATACAATAGGTTAATGAATAACAATCTTACCTGTACCACCAAATGCAGATATCATATAAGCTTCATCGGGTGCTGTTCCTTGGCTGTACCAGAAAAAAAAAATAACAATCAAACTTTTGATACAGAGTAAGATGTGCAACAAAATGAGATTGCTCTCGAGCCTCACAGACTCAACAAGACTTAAGAACATGTAAAGACTAAGAGCTTACATGAGAGCCCCATAAACAAAAATCTGTGCCCGTAGTTGCACTTGTTGCAAGTCTGTGAAAGGTCGGCGCAGAATACTTGAGAGAGCAGAAGAATTCAGATCCGGTAGACTAGCCGTGGGGGTTGAAAGGGTCCCAAAAGCTTTAAGAGCAGGGCTGTGAAGAATTTGCTGCTTCTCAGTAGATTGTGTGCTTTGATTTACAGCATTTGTTTTACCTCCACTTTGAAACTGTTGAGAAGGTGTAGCCCCTTTTACACTAGTTCCTTTTCTAGAAGACTCTTTTACTGCAGATTTAGATGTTCGCCTGGGTTTACGCTCAGATTTTATTTTGGAAGACTTTGCAGCTGTTTTCTCTAAGCTCAATGTTGAAGGAGATCCCACCACAATCTAGATAAACAAAAACAAACACTATGTAAGGATGAAAACACAACAGAATTCGCCTTGACCACTGATGAAAATATGTTAAGATATAAATTCTAGGTACCGGGGAGACAAGGGTGGCTTGTGGGAAATTAACAGCTTTGGATATATCCCCTGCTTTATCTGGATCGGTAGTTAAGTTCATCCCACTACTGAAGTTCTCATTTTTATTCAAGACCGGAGATCCGACAGACATAAAACTCGAAATATTCTGATCTTCTGGCTTTTTGACACTGTTTGTCTCTGTCCTATTAAGTTGAAGTTCGGAAGTCTTAGTAGCACTGTCTTCTGTTCCAGTAACATGAGACTTTACAGAAGGCTCAAAACATGTGGAAGCACGGGAGTCTCCTAGTTCAATTGCATCACCTGCAATATCCATGAGGAAGGGTACATATTTCCGATGAGTGCATGAAATTAATTGCACAGATCTAGAAAGAGAAAAACACTAGTCGTTCCAAGATCAAGACCTGTTAAACTTAGTTAGGAGTTTCCAGTAACTGTATTCGTTAATAAATAACCTCTTTACTTAAAAAATTACACGGACTGTGGACTTTATCGAGGAAATTCAGAGTATTCATACAAAAATCATACAGACTCACCTTTGGGGAGTGCAACAGAAGCTCCAGTTGTCATAATCCCACCAGATGCAGCAGTATTATCCTCTTCCCGGCCATCTTTTCCATCTTCACTCCCAAGATTAGCCAATGAGGCAGTACTAGGCTCTTCATTTATGTCATCCTTGTCCAGAATTGACCGAGTCTCTAAGGAAAAAGAAGCAAAAGAAAAATAAAATTACTACAACAGAAATCAACCCATGGAATGGTAAACAAAACGGTAAGGTCTTCATGGCACGAAAATGTACAAAGAAACAAGCACGTGCAGTTACTATGGCCCAAAATAGAAAAACATTACCAGGAGCGTTTACAGCTTCTGTTACTAGATTTTCTTCCAAAATTGTTTCCTCAGACTGCTGCTGCAAAACTTTTCCAGTAGCATCAGCATCTACTGCATCCTTTGACCCTTCAGAGGCAGGACAGCCTTCAACAAATTGTGTACTTTGCTGAGTATCTTCAGTATGCTTCCTAGCTTGTTGGTCCATCTGACTCCCTAAACTACTAGCATCCACAGGTGGAACGGTTGGATCATTTTCAGGCTCACCAGATGAAACCTTCTCGGTTTCAGAGAAACTGCCTTGCTCACTCGCATCAGAGGATGTCTTTACCATATGTAAATCTACTGAGGATGTGAGACTGACAGCAGGTGCTCCATCTTGGCTTAGATGTTGTAATTCTTTGGGACTGAGAGGACCGTCAATCATAGTCCCTGAGGGAGAAAAACGTATACGCATACACATTTAGGGAATTTTAAACAAGTAATCATTATATACCATTTGCAGCAAGGAGAAAAAAAAATGCAGAGCAAGTCCTAATGAGCGAACGAGAATGCAAAAGGAAAAATATGCAACATAAAATAGAGTAAAGCAAAGGTATTAGACAATATGATTACCTGACTTGGCTGTTGGAATGGTGTCAGATTGAGATTTTGACTCCGCCAGCTTGGACGCAGAGCCGCCTGAAACATAACCAACAGACTCGGACACAACGCTTTCAGAGAGGATTTGAGAGCTCTTGGTGTCCTGCTCTCTATCCTTGGCATTGACAGCCAATTCCATGCTTTGCTTGAGATTAGAAATGTGAGCACTATCTTCATTATTGTCACTCTTCATAGACACACCACCTTTTGTGGATTCATTTGAATTCATAGGAGAAACATAAACACTTTCTGAAGTTTCAACGTGTATCTGCTGTGTATGTGTCTCAGTCTGAGTCTGAAATGTAGACTCATGTTCACTAGCAATAACTTCCATATGTTGATGACTAAGCGACTCAGACTTGTCAATGGAAACACTACTTGTTAGAGTTGTCAATTCCCCAGCAAGTTCCAAAGACGTTTCCACAATTGCGCTGGTATGATCACTGCTGACAAGGAAATCTTGGCATTGGGGCCTAGAAACATCTCGTCCACCAACTTCAAGAGTAGAGAGAGTTTGGTCCCCTCCTGGTACTGCGACGTCAGATAGCTCTATCTCCTTCAAATCAGGCTTTGCAGTATCGCCAATATTTTCAGCTTCCACATTATCAACTTCGGAAACCGAGTCTATATGGCTATCAGAATGAGCCTCAACCAAAACTGACTGTGCATCTATAGCTAGATCATTGCGGTTGAAACTACTTTGAATGTGGTCGCTGATAACATTTTCATCATTGGAAGTCTCTGGAAGTAAAGCGTTCTGATTATTCAACTCACCACTACAAGCAACCATAGTCTCTACAGTTTCGTTGCTACAATCATTCTCCATCCTTGATTCTGCATTGGCTTCGTCTTCTGTTTGTTCAAGAAGGTTATCAGTCGTCTCAGTTCCTATCTTATCAAGATCAGCAGTATCCATAGCCTCTACAACCGCGTCGTCTTCTGTTTGTTCAAGAAGATTATCAGTCGTCTCAGTTCCTATATCAGGATCAGCAGTATCCATAGCCTCTACAACCGCGTCGTCTTCTGTTTGTTCAAGAAGATTATCAGTCGTCTCAGTTCCTATATCAGGATCAGCAGTATCCATAGCCTCTACAGTCGTGTCGTCTTCTGTTTGTTCAAGAAGATTATCCGTTGTCTCAGTTCCTATCTTATCAAGATCAGCAGTATCCACAGCCTCTACAGTCGCAGTATTTGAAGCCAAGATGGCATTCTTTTCTTCCACAGATGAATCTTCTGCAACGGTTGGTGAGTCATCTTTCACCAGAACATGTTCCTGTCCAGCATCTGTCTTAAACAAAGAGGGCCCTCCTGGAGTATCAACCACAGATGGGTTGGGTAGTAAGTTTTCTGTTTCCTCTTTGGAAATAGTATTCTCATGGCTTGTCTGACCAGGCTCCATTTGTTCCATAGTGAAACCTAGTACATCAGAAGTGTCAGATTTATTGATAGTATTTTCCCTTGCAATTACGTCGTCCTGTCCAACTGAATTCAAAAGCATTTCAACAGATTCCGACGAAGTAGCCTCAGACCAAACATTATTGTGCCTTGAAATGGCACAGGGTTCCGTTGCACCAGAACTAAAACCTATACCACTACTTCCACGAGAGAAATCCTCAATCCAATTATTATCAACGTGGCCCTCAATACCAAGAAAAACCTCAGTTTCAGCTAAACTGTCAAACCTCAGATGCGTGTTGATGGTATCATCAAAATCAAATTTTGGAAGAGCATAAGGCTGTAACACTGTAGGAAATTTGTTGTTAGCTTCACCAGCTAAATGGAGATTCTGGTTTTGAAAGTCATTGTCATCATAATCCATGGGTTTATTCCTGAAAACAGGAGACATACATGAGATGAAGATATGAAAATCAAATTACAAAAGAGAAGCACAGCAACACCATGAAACAAAATGAATTTTCAGAAGAAGAAAGAAAAAAAAGGACTTTGGTCAGTTCAAGTCGAGTGGAATAAACAGTAGGAAACGAAAAGTACCGAGACAAGAGTGTATGGAGACGCTACCTCCCTCCATTCGGTGACAAAAACCTGGCCGTCAGACCTCAGTTGTTCCTAATCGCACGTTCATCTACTACTTCACCACAACAAACACACACACAAAAAAAAACAGCATACGCGTCAATTTCTTCTCTTTTACATCCAAGAGAACCGTGGCGTCACGGAAACCTAACTGAGTATATCCAATAAAAAAGTAAAACTGAAACGCTGGTTAAGAAGTTAAACTCACCGGAAAATTCAAACTGACGGAGTCGACCTAGGGTTCCGGCGAAGAAACGAGGTTTGGTGAGTGAAGGGGATTGGGAGAGAAATGCTCGATAAATTATATTCGCTTTTTCTCGGCAAATGTAAATGAGTTTGGTTTAAGTAAAGCCCAAATTAAATAAATAAAAACGCCAAAGAAAAATACATTTGGTAAACAAAAAAAAAAAGAAATGGATGCTGATGCGGCTAAATCTAAAGTGACGCGTGTCGAATTCCTTGAATCGTGTGGCTAATATTGAGAGTTCAACGAAACACGCGACAGGGTTTTTACTTTTCAAAAAACGTAACGATAAAAATGCATTGGGTAAAGTTCCGTTAAAATTACAAAATTTAATGACCGAGAGGTAAAAGAAAGATCTTTTGTTTGACAACGACGGATAGGTAAAGTTAAAAAAATACTTAAATGATGAAATGACTACTCGGTTAGTGGAAGAATGAAGATGATTGGCTTATACGAAATGGAAAGTGTTGTTAAGGATAAAATCAGAGAAGAGACATGTCACACTACGTGAACTATAAGGTTAGGCTTTTGTGTGTTACACAATTGACGGCTAGGATAGTTTTGGACCATCAGATCAAACGGAATCTTTGGGTTACTATATGGGCTTAGGCCCATCTACTCAGTGGCAACACTAGCTACCCGAGTCGGATAATTTATTATGTATATAAGCATGTTCAAAATAAGTTTCAAATTTCCCACGGATACATTTAAATTCAAATAATTATCTGTTATATCCAAAATTTCCTAAATTCTCTCTCCAAATTTTTCTAAAACATTTTGAAATCATCCAAAATATCTGTCTCGAAATTAACTTTTACTTAAATTAGTGATAATTTGGATGATTTTAGTTACCTATATTTTTCTAACTCGTCCTATAACCTAAATTTCTCGAAACTATTTCAAAACCCAAACTTTTCGTCTTTTTAAACTGCAATCTTTGAACTACGAATTTCAATAATTAACCGTTATTTCTTATATTAGTACATTTTCACCAAACTGAATTAAACCAAACGAATCCAAACCACAATCTATGCAAAACTTGTTCAAGTTTTTTCTTTAACTTGAACAGTTCGGTAAAAAACAAAACGGATCCGACACCCCCAATATATTTATTTTATTTATTAAATAGACTAGACGTTGTAATTAATACTTTGGTATTATTTATTGTATTGTTCTTATTAATTCGCTCTAAATTTAATTTTTTTACCTATGAACGGTAGTGGGTGGAATAACATTTGTCAGGCATTGGATTAATCTAAGAAAGAGCAATCTACTTTGTTGTTAAATTGCGATTCATGATAATAATTCCCCATATACTAAAACAAAAATGTTACTTGAGTATTATGGGGCGGAGAAAGTATTATAAACAAACCATCGGTTCTGCGAATTTTATTTGATGTCACCACTCTTGTGGATCACTTTTCTAAGATCTTTGATTTTTTCCATTTCAATGGGTTCTATAGTTTTATTTTAAATTTTAATATCAATTATCTCTAAGACACCAACTCCAAACAAAGCAACGGTGGTATTTAATTTAGCTCCTAATCCCAATTAATATTTTAGGCTTTTAGCACCTCCCAAACTAATAAATTACAAATTCTAAAAGGAAAAAAGAGAGAGAGATTACGACCATTTATCATAATTGGTGTGAGACGGCATTAGTTTAAATACAGGATATTAACATGACAACAGAACATTCTTATCTTCACATAATATGAAATACCTTATCCATCATTTTCATAGCATTGATTAACATATATACTTATTAGTTGTCTTTAATCATCTTCGATGTCACTAACCCTCAAAAACAAACTATATAGTCTAAATAATTGGCGGTTTGGGCGGCAACCAATGGTGACAGGCCACGTATAGTGTAGGCAACAACTTCATTATCTCTTTGTTATATAAAGTCGAGCATTAACAGACCCGAAGACACACACAAATAGAAAGAGCTTGTAATCAACCAAAGTCAACAAAAAGAATTTTTGGGTTATCGGGTCGGGTCAAAATGGTGAAGATTGAGATTGGAAGTTTAGGCGACTCTTTTAGTGTAGCGTCTCTTAAGGCTTACTTGTCTGAATTTATCGCAACTCTTCTCTTCGTGTTTGCTGGCGTTGGCTCTGCTCTTGCTTTTGGTAAGCTCACATCCGATGCAGCCTTGGACCCGGCTGGTCTTGTCGCTGTGGCAGTGGCTCACGCCTTTGCCCTTTTCGTCGGTGTTTCCATAGCCGCCAACATCTCCGGTGGACACCTTAACCCTGCCGTGACACTCGGCCTCGCCGTCGGTGGTAACATCACAGTCATCACCGGTTTCTTCTACTGGATTGCTCAGTGCCTTGGCTCCATCGTCGCTTGTCTCCTCCTCGTCTTCGTTACCAATGGCGAGGTACACAAAAACATACATATTTCTTCAATAGTATTTAAATCATGAGTTATGTGTTTTGATTGTGAATGTTTTGTTCAAACGACCGTGATTAAAAAATGTTATGGCGGTCTAGAGATCCGGTTTGAATTATAACTTATGGTTTAACCGAGATTGTGTTTATTTTCCGGTTATGTAGAGCGTACCTACCCATGGAGTAGCAGCCGGTTTAGGAGCGGTTGAAGGAATAGTAATGGAGATTGTGGTGACCTTTGCTCTGGTCTACACAGTCTACGCCACGGCAGCGGATCCCAAGAAGGGATCGCTAGGGACCATCGCTCCAATTGCAATTGGTTTCATCGTTGGTGCCAACATTCTCGCCGCCGGTCCCTTCAGTGGCGGCTCTATGAACCCGGCTAGGTCGTTCGGACCGGCTGTTGTCAGCGGTGACTTCTCTCAGATATATATCTACTGGGTGGGCCCACTTGTTGGTGGTGCACTCGCCGGACTCATCTACGGTGACGTCTTCATCGGATCCTACGCTCCGGCTCCCACCACAGAAAGCTACCCTTGATAAGTCTATGGTTTAAATATGTTTGGCTTCTTAAGCCCTCAATATTTGCTTTTTGTTATGTGAAATGTTTGGTCTAGTTTCTTCCGAAAATGAATGATTGAACGTGGAGAAAAATATCAAAGTTGTATTTTGTTGGTTGAAAATAAGAAATGTATATTTTCAAATTTTATTTTTGTGATCACCGATCAGTAGACGGTAGATGTCTGCCTTTTACTTACTTGGATATGTTATTCTTACCATAATTATTTTAGTCAACTCATTTTATAGTTGCCAAAAAAAAAAAAAATTGTATAATCAAAAATGGTTAAAAAGTAATTCGAAAATGGTTAAAAACTACCGGTTTTTTACTGTCCAGTTAATACTTGTTCACAATATTTACTCCTAATCTTTCTTTTTTTTTTTTGACATACCCACCTCCTAAATTTTGAATTAATGATATTTAAACATTTTATTTTACACTTAAATGGATATTAAAATCACATCAAACATAGATATAAAAAAACGTCGGATTCTTTAGTGACCTGATTAACTAGTTATTTTAAGAGTTAATGAAATTTTCAAAACACTTAAAGGTTGTGGAATCTTTCAAATAGATGTTTAATGTTTTAAAGGTTGACAAAAAAAAAAAAAAAAAAAAAAAGATTCTAAAATCAAAATATTCCAAATGGCTCGAAGATAATTTATAAAAAAGCCATATTTCCATATCAAAGGCCTATACTTAAAGGCCTATTTGAAGCCCATTCAAATTCCTAGGCTCAAGCTACACATAAAAGTTGTTGATCTTATTGGTTGGATAGAGCCACTTTTGTAAGTTTTGTTTAATAAACTGTTTTGAGTACTCGAACTCAAGTGATAAATAGTATTGCAAGAAAGACATTTAAAAAAAATTGTTCAACCCATGAAACCAACTCAAACGGTAGATACATTTATAGAAAAAAGAACTGATATCTTTTGCGTAGGATTATTATTTGAAGGAGCTGGTCGGTTAAGGGGAATGAATCGTGTGAGAGCCGTCCGCTCAAAAGACAAAAATGCTCTCAAACCAATGCATTTGTCGCCTCTTTGTGGTTTCACAAACCGTCCCACCAGATTAAGATTCTTATTACCTGAATTCATGGACAATGTTCTTTAACCACAATATTATCTTCCTCTCTATCCACACATATATAAGAACATGGAGACGAGTTCTGAATCTCTAAACCTCTTACGGTAATTATTAAACACACCCAGATTTTTATCGTAATCTTTCTTGTTAGTCCGCACGTACTTTTGGATCTTGTGGTTTGAATAATTCTTGTTCATAAAAAAAAAAAGAAAAGAAAAAGATTCTCTTATTGTAATTTGGTTTATGCTCTTCCTCTTCTTTTCCACCTGAGTCAACATCATCCTTTTCATCTCCAAAAGTTATTTCTTTTTGCATTATTTTTTTTTAATTCTGAAACACAAAGCTGGTTTCTCTGTTTTGGTCACATGGTTTCGATCAGGACATAACTCTTTCCCTCTTGTGATCCCACGTCATCTTTTCATATTCAAGAAAACTTCATTTTCAAACGCAGAATATTCATCATCATCTGCGACAGATTTACTTAGGAGAAAATGGAAAGTGGATTTTATTCAGATTGGAAAGATACTTCTTCTTCTTCATTGTTTGGATCAGAGAATATGGAAGAAGAGTTGGAAGACGGAATTCTAAGAGCTGAAGAACTTTTCTCATCGATTCCTCAGCCTCAGACACCAAAGGAGCCAATGGAGTTTCTATCCAGATCATGGAGTCTCTCTACTTCTGAAATCTCCAAAGCACTTGCTCTCAAACATAGACAACAACAAGAACAGTTTTGTGTTGCCCAGAACACTACCTCTGTTCTGTTCCCTGATGCTGCTGCAGATCCACTCGTGGTAAGAACATTTTTATCCAATCATTCCCAGTTTTTTTCTTTTTCTTCCAACAATATCTCAGAATTATGGAGAACCTTAAAAGTCAAAGACTTCACAATTGTATCTGTCCATTTCACCAGTTCCAACATAGTTCTTGGGAATTGGAGTGGATAAAACATAGTGGACTTTTTCATAATTTAAAATCTCATGGGAATTTTGATTTTAGGCTGGGAAGATTATGAACTCGGTTGGTACACGCAGACCAGGGACATTATCCAAATGGTTTTACCACCATAAGGAACACAGCAGCAGCAGCACTACCATCAATCTCAAGAAGAAAGACAAGGCACGGATTGAAAACGCCCACGTGCATTCAGCCATCTCTATAGCGGCTCTGGCTGCCGGTTTAGCCTCTGTGACATCTGCAAGCAATTGCAAAGGTCCAGGCTCCAAGATGGCACTGGCTTTAGCCTCAGCCACTGAACTGTTGGCTTCACATTGTGTTGAGATGGCTGAGCAGGCCGGTGCTGACCGTGCACGTGTTGCTTCCACGGTTAGGTCTTCTGTGGATATCCACAGCCCTGGTGATCTCATGACTTTAACAGCCGCTGCAGCAACTGGTAAGGCTTTGTTGTAACCTCGCAAGGCTTCTGGCTTTGTTGGTATATTTGATCTGATTTTGTTTAAACTGAAACTAGCTTTGAGAGGAGAAGCAGCTCTAAAGGCAAGGCAGCCAAAGGAAGCAAGGAAGAACGCAGCTATCGCACCTTTCGAGAGAAGCTTCTCTGACTCTCATTGGCCTGCAAATTTCCAGTTTAGATTGGAAGAACCAAATCTTCCATTTGAAGGCGAATTATTGCAATGCGCAAGAAATGGTAAATCTCTTCTGTCTGTGAGACTCTGATCAACTGAAGAGTTCACTAAGATAAAACAGAGAGCTTAACTCTTCTTCCTTGTGCCTTAACTTACAGGAGTGCAGCGAACTAAGCGTGTCTGTGTTTATATTAACAAGAAGTCTCAGGTACAGAAGCTTTGATTAGTATCCGTATCAGACAATACATATCAGTTCACTTCTGATCCAATGCTTATTATGCTACTTATGATTTTGCAGGTAATGATCAAACTCAAAAGCAAACATGTTGGAGGAGCATTCTCAAAGAAGCTCAAATGTAAGCATTTCATAATCTGTCAGTTTCGATAAATTACCGAACGACAGACATTCTGAACCTCTTGTTCCATTTTGAAGGCGTTGTCTATGGAGTCTGCGATGAGAAATCAGCTTGGCCTTACAGGAAAGAGAGGGAGAATTCAGAAGAAGTCTACTTTGGTCTGAAAACCGGACAAGGTCTTTTGGAGTTCAAGTGCAAGAGCAAGATTCACAAGCAGAGATGGGTTGATGGGGTTCAGTCTCTTCTCCGCCAAGTAAATTGCTTCGAGGCTGCCAAATGCTCGCTGGGATCTCTGAGTCTCACCGGTCACACGTGATGAAGGATCCTGTATATATTTTATTTTTATACATCCACATTTTTGCTGTTGTGAGGTATTTGCAAAAACTGGCAATGTACAATCTCAGTCTCTGTAACCTCAGAAGACTTTTTGATAAAAAACAGCAGGTTGTTCAAATGATCACATCAAGTGGTAGGAACCTATTGCTATGTACAGAAAGACATCACAAGAGAATGATGATTGATGAATCTCAATTGAACCTTTTATTTCCAATGATTCAGTTTCTAATTTCCCTAGCTGAAACATTGACGTATAAGCTATGAAGAATCAAAAATATTAAAGAGAAGTGGTATGTATAACCTTGCTTGTGTGAGGTTCATATAAATAATTATGTGAGAGATTTTTATGTTGGCCAATGGCCGTATTAGAAAACGACAGTCTTCTGTGTCCCATAAGGCAATACCCGCAGTTCGCAGTAAGATTTTATAGCTTTCATGAGGCACTTTTTCTCGAGGTCTTCTGATTTCTGGACAAAACTCCTCAAATTGTCTCTGTGGGAAACTCTCTCAACCTGCAAAACTCAAGTTTAGACGCTGCTGAAGAACAATGCAACCTCAGAACAAATAAACTAGTTGGGAGATGAATCACCATTTGTTCAATGATAGGACCTGAATCAAGTTCCTCTGTAACAAAGTGAGTTGTTGCACCAATTAGTTTCACACCTGCATCAAATGCCTACCAGAATAATCTAGAAGAATAAGAGACAGTAACAAGCATTGACAGATAAAGACGAGACTAAATATATAACAACTCATCGGAGGTAGAGTTAACAAAGAAGTAAAGAACTCAGAAACCTGTTTTGCGGGATTTCGCCCCTTGAATGATGGCAAGAGGCCATGATGTATGTTGATTACATCTTTTCCATAAGCTTTCAAGAAATTACCGGATAGTACCTGTGAAAAGAAAATGTTCCAGTCGATAACAATGGTCTAAATAATAACTATTTCTATACTTTCTTCTGATATACCTGCATGTATCTAGCCAGAACTAGAAAATTGGTACCCTTAACCAATTCCAAAATCTCTTCTTCTATTTTGTTCTGATCGGTTGTTTGCAGATAATGATAAGAGATGCCATGCCTCTGGAGAAACCGCATAATATGGGTGTTTGGAGCTCTTTCATGATTACTGATACACAAACATATTCAGGAATCACTAGTCATACATACATACCTAAAATATCCATTAATAAGTCCACAAAAAGAGTTACAGGTAAACCTTATCACGCATGTTATATCAACGGGAAGCTTCCCGTCCTGCCATTTATGTAACATTTCAACCAGACAATGATCCTAGAGACAGAAGAATCACACAGCTTCAGGAAAACAAAAAAAAGGTAGAGGACACAGAATAAAAGGATCTTCATGACATTATAATATACCTGTTTAGACAGTAGAAGAGCTATCTTGTATTTAGGGTCTAAAGAGGGTACTCGTACAACCGAGCTCAAAGCACTGAACTTTTGTGCAATAGTTTGAAAATCTGCATCCATCTGGTTCCTTGGCCATTTTACTGGATCAAATGCAAACTCACTGCCGAAGAAATAATTACTTTTTCATCACAACTAAACCCAAAAATAGAAACTTTAAACTACATTCCAATCTATAACAACCTAACAGAAATCAAAACACTCCAAGCTTTTTACTTTGAAGACATTGGTTCAGAAGATAATCTTTTGAAGTAGCATCAAAGACGAGATTTTTAAAATGGAAAATTAGGAACTTATTACCTTCTAGAGTAGAAGACGTTTCTGTTTTCAGGAACAAAAACATCGTAACCAAGAATGTTCCCGCCCTTTGCAGCAATACAATCAGATAATTTCGCTACAATCCCAACGACATCCTAAACTTCAAAGATTGGATTCAATTAGATTAGCAACATAGATATTAGGGGACATATCGATTCAAATACGTACCGGACAGTGGAAGACGTGGACGCCGGGGACGAGAACGGGTGAAACAGAGGAATCGAGTGAGTCGCCGTGAAATTGAGAAGATTTAAAGGACCATTTGGTAAATGATCTTAAAGCTGTGGAGGAGAGACATGAGGTTGCTGAGACTCTTCGTATCATTGCAGCTATTTCTTCTCGCACTCTTTCGAATCCGACTCATCATCATCCATTGTTATATTCATTATCACCTTTTTTTATCCTTGTGTTTTTGTTATTCACATATCATCCTGAAATTTTAGAGCATAACTCAAAACTCTACAAAATAGACTGACTTTTTACTGTTTGCTACCTCATCGGATTTAACAACAAAAATATATCATATCATAAATAAATTATATATACAACATCAATTTCGTAATGAAAATACTTGTCAAATATATAAACTTCTAAATAGTATTTCAACAAGTTTTTAGAGGAAAAAATAAATCTTTGGGAAGCCATATCGCCCCTCTCCCATGTCAATCTTGCCTCTACAGTTATATATCCAACATATTTTTTTTTGGGGAAAACTATATATATCCAACATTTACATGTTCTGTACTCTTTTTTAGTAAAAATGACGCATCATTAAATTGTGTGTCCTTACCAAATACGTCTCATCCTAGAAAAATATCGCTTAACCCAAAAAGAATATAAAGATGACCGTGCGATATTGATATAGGCCACATCGACGTCGTTTAGCCCAAAGCAAGGGCAGGAGAGTGGGAGAGAGACTCAGAGAGCTCAGACGTTCGTTAATGGCGGGTGTAAAGGACTCAGCGATTGCCAAGTATGGAATCGTAGGGATTGGTATGATGGGAAGAGAACATCTCATCAATCTTCACCATCTTCGAGACCAAGGCCTCGCCGTCGTTTGCATCGCCGATCCTCACCCTCCTTCACAGCTCCTTGCCATTGAACTCGCTCGATCTTTTGGTTGGGAACTCAAGGTACTATTCTTAATTCCCATAACAATCATACAAATCATCATCGAACTTTAGGATTACAGTACTTAGAGCAGCCCCTTGTGAAGTGTTTATAATGTTTTAGTGGATGACTGTTTGATTCATACATAGTCTTTGTACTTATTAAATTCTCCGATATTGGAAGAACTTAGGCTTTGGTAAACTCAGGATTTGAGTTTTTTTCTTGTGATCAAAGGTATTCTCCGGACACGAAGAGTTGCTAAAGAGTGAGCTGTGCGACGTGATCGTTGTGTCTTCTC
This sequence comes from Barbarea vulgaris, assembly GCA_963667165.1. Lineage (NCBI taxonomy): Eukaryota > Viridiplantae > Streptophyta > Magnoliopsida > Brassicales > Brassicaceae > Barbarea > Barbarea vulgaris. The sequence continues at coordinate 10,170,363 of OY763890.1, read as the reverse complement.
CAAATATGACTCATCATCAGATTCTGATGGACATTATTAATTATCCAAAACCGCATCATGTTCTTGTTGAGAAGCCTTTATGCACCACAGTTGCTGATTGCAAACAGGTCTTTTTTTTTTTTTTTTTTTCTGTTGGCACCAAATTTTGCTGTGTCTGATTGATCATTTCATCAAACTGTATCCGGAATCAGGTTCTGGAGGCTGCAAAGAAGAGGTCAGATATGGTGGTTCAAGTTGGGTTAGAATACAGGTACATGCCACCAGTAGCTAAGCTAATAGAAAAAGTGAAAGGCAGAGATTTTGGTAATGTCAAGATGGTAGCAATCCGAGAACATAGATTCCCTTTCTTGGTTAAGGTAGGCTTAAACAAGATGGACTATGTGTAGTGTTTACGCTTTCCATTTTATTTGATTGCTGAGAGATCATATCACTAGGTGAACAACTGGAATAGATTCAATGAGAACACTGGAGGGACCTTAGTGGAGAAATGCTGCCACTTCTTTGATTTAATGAGGCTCTTTGCCAGTGCAAATCCTGTCTGTGTGATGGCTTCTGGAGGCATGGATGTGAATCACAAGGATGAAGTTTATGATGGAAAGGTACATTATAATCCCAAACTACACCCAATCATTGTGTTGTGAGTTTCATACTAAATATTTCTCTGTGCTGTAGGTGCCTGATATAATTGATAACGCATATGTTATTATTGAGTTTGACAATGGATGTCGTGGGATGCTTGATCTTTGTATGTTTGCTGAAGGAAGCAAAAACGAGCAAGAAATATCTGTTACTGGTGACATTGGAAAGGTGAGTACTTTTGAAAATTTATGGGCTCTTTTTTGTGTGTGCGTTGGTGCGATAGGATTTTAGGTATGAAATGAAAAAACAGAGCTAGTGTTCTTTATTTTGTAGGGAATTTACCGGCATTATTCCCAAGATACATATACATGTTTACCATTTAATCTCCTAATCACATGTCATACCTACATGCTCCTGCAAACACCATCCCCTGAAGCTGGAGTTCTTGCATAGAGAACAAATAAGAATAGAGAGGCAGAGAAGATGAACATAGAGTGTTCTCAGACCATTTCTTTGGATTTTTGTCATATGAACCATGAGTTTTGAGTTGGGTCAATATTTCTTTCCAACTCACTTGACAAGCATATTGCAGGGCGAGGCTTTTGTTCCAGAGGGCATAGTTCGATTTGGCAGTCGTGCAGAAGGAAGAGAACACGTTCAAACGATAAAAGCTGAGGATAAAAGAATAAAGTAAGATTTATTCATCTACGCCATATTGTCTTGCAGTCTAACAATGTAAGAGTCTCACATCACATGATGGTTATTCAGATATGAAGGGTTGCATCACGGGTCAAGTTACTTGGAACACCTAACCTTCTTATCAGCAATCAGAGGAGAAGGAAGAGCAGCTGTTGATTTGGAAGACGGATTGATGGCTGTTGCCATTGGAGTTGCTGCACAGCTTTCCATTGAGGAACGCCGCTATGTAACCATTGACGAGGTCTTGTGACTTGTGACTGACATGAGAGGAGAAGCAGCTTTAAAGGCGCGGCAACACTATTATAGACCTTTGTATTATTACTGATCATATGTTTGCCATACAAGTTGTATGATACAACTGTTTATAGTAAAAAGAGAGTGATTAACACTTATAAAGATAAGCTCAGGTGGAATCTTCGCTTTGTTCTTGGTGTTTAAAGCTTCTATTAGTATAGTTTGGATTGAAATAGCTATGAATCTACGATGAGTTTATTAAAGTTATTGTTCAGCTTGCCAATGGGGGAAAACTAGATTGAAAGTCATATTTGAAGGAAAAAAATTGTTACATTGGGTTAGATCTTAATTTGGTTATTATTTCCAGAAACCAAGTAAATTGAACCGGAATCGACCGAAAGAATCTACTCTCTTTTTGGGTGTAATTTAAACCGGTTATCGAAATAAAAATCGGCGTGGTGAAGTGCAAACCGATTAATAGAATTCGCAGTGGCGCGCTTTTGCCTTCATTTTCGGAACTCTTGTACCGATCGCTCAGTTTTCAAATTCTAAACCGTAGAGCGAAAATGGAAGACGACGGGGGAGAGAGATCGAGCTTCGTCGCCGGCCTAATTGAGAACAGAGCCAAAGAGGTACGTACAGCTTCTCCATTGCGCGGTGTCGGCAGGACTATGAATCTGATTTGTGTTCTCTTTGGGTCTCCATTTCGCGACGACGATTTCTGGATTCGTTGTCATATCTTCAGAATGTTGTTAATCGCAAAGTATTTCGATCGTGATGCTTGATTCAATTTTGGATTTCTCTGTCCAGGTTGGAATGGCTGCTTTTGACCTAAGATCGGCTTCACTGCATCTATCTCAGTACATAGAGACAAGCAGCTCATATCAGAACACGAAGACGCTGGTGCGTTTCTATGATCCGTCTGTGATAATTGTTCCTCCAAACAAATTGGCAGCAGATGGTATGGTAGGTGTATCAGAACTGGTGGATAGATGTTATAGCACCGTTAGGAAGGTGAAGTTTCTCTGCCATGGATAATGTTTCTGTACAAATTGGAGATATGAATGTGTATGTCCTTAGCTATAGCAGAATCAAATAATTGTTATTATCATCTCTTGTTGTAGGTCGTTTTTGCCCGTGGCTGTTTTGATGACACTAAGGTTGATCCAGGAACCTCTTATAGTACAAACAGTCATTGATCCTTGTAGTCATGTATTTCTAAATGGATATACATTTTTTGGTTATATGTTTCAGGGTGCCGTTTTAATACAAAACTTGGCTTCAGAAGAACCTTTGGCGCTTGGGTTAGACACTTACTATAAGCAGCATTATCTCTCATTGGCTGCTGCTGCTGCTACAATCAAATGGTGTCTACATCCTGAACTTTTTGCTTCAGTACATTACAGTTTTTTTTTTTTTGTGGAATACTGAGTTTTGGTTGTGTCATGAGCAGGATAGAGGCAGAAAAGGGTGTGATAGTCACCAATCACTCACTGAATGTATGTATTTGGTTATGCACAATTCTCAAGTACCTGGTTGTAAAAGTTGTATATGCAGTAATTCCACAATTTCTTGCAAAATGAGTCATTGTTCTTTTCTTTTCTTTTTCGATATTATCTGTTTCTTCTTTGGTTTAATGTGTCTTTGCTGCTGACCGGTGCTGACGGCACTTTTGTGGATTGTGCTGCTAATGTCTAGGTAACTTTTAATGGATCATATGATCACATGAATATCGATGCAACTAGGTATGACCTTCATATTATTTCATGCTCCTAGTCTATTAAATTTTAGAGAGCTTTAGCTTTGAAACTATAAATCGTTATGGTTTATTGTTTTCTTGATCTGATGGTAGTGTTGAGAATCTGGAAATCATTGATCCATTCCATAATGCACTTTTGGGCACTAGCAACAAAAAGAGGAGTTTGTTCCAGATGTTCAAGACAACAAAAACAGCTGGCGGGTATTTGGAAACTCATTTTAGAGTTGTAATTACTAATAGAGACCTCTTTGTTTCTTTTATATAAGTTTGGCATTTCAGCATTTTAATTGTAATCTTCATAGTAATGTTTTTCAATCATTTGCATATTTCATTGTTATATAACTCACTAGTCACTTTATTTCATGCATGATATGTTGATCAGGACTAGGCTTCTTCGTGCCAACTTGTTGCAGCCTCTGAAAGATATTGAAACTATTAACACTCGCCTAGACTGCCTGGTTAGTATAGCTATGATTAGGGTATCATATCTTCTTAGGAAATTCTTAAGACATACCATTCAGTTTTGTGTTAATTCACAGAGCTTGATCATTGTGCAGCTACTGTTAATATTCCATTGTATGATGATGCATTAATCATTAAGCAAAATTCCTCTTCTTGTAACTGCAGGATGAATTGATGAGCAATGAACAACTATTCTTTGGGCTTTCACAGGTTTTGCGTAAATTTCCAAAAGAGACTGGTAAGTAGTTAAGAGAAAAAGTGGGAAGATCCTGAACTTTTCTCGTTGCCTTCAGTATATTGAGTTGCTTCTTCTCATAATCACATCAACAACTTCCAGATCGAGTTCTTTGTCATTTCTGCTTCAAGCCAAAGAAAGTCACAGAAGCGGTCATAGGTTTTGATAATACCAGAAGGAGCCAAAGCATGATTGCAAGCATTATCTTACTTAAAACTGCACTGGATGCTTTGCCTCTACTTGCAAAGGTGTTTTTTTCTTCTCATTTTGTTATCAGTTTCTTCGCTTGATTTAGCATGACCTACCCCTAACCTTAGTCGCGCCCTGTCCCATGTAAAAATGCAGGTTCTGAAAGACGCAAAATGTTTTCTCCTTGCCAACGTTTACAAGTCTGTGTGTGAAAATGATAGATATGCTACCATCAGAAGAAAGTACGCCATTAGTGGGTCATGCTAGTAGATATTAACTATGAACTTCGTTTCTGGAAGTCCTTTCCATTTCCTCCTTTAAGGTTTCTAAAATTTAGAGTTTCGAAGTAACTAGACACTTTATCCTCTCTTTGTATCAGAATCGGAGAAGTTATTGATGAAGATGTTCTCCATGCACGGGTTCCTTTTGTGGCCCGCACACAACAGTGTTTTGCTTTGAAAGCCGGGATTGATGGATTCTTGGATATAGCAAGGAGAACCTTCTGTGATACTAGTGAAGGTGAACCAAGAATATGCTTCATTTTTTTGTTATCACTGATTTTTCCTTTTACAAATCGGTTCTGCACATCTAATATCTCAAAAAATATTGACAGCAATACATAATCTGGCCAGTAAGTATCGTGAGGAATTCAACTTGCCAAATCTAAAGCTCCCTTTCAACAACAGGCAAGGCTTCTTTTTCAGAATTCCACAGAAAGAAGTTCAGGGAAAACTTCCAAGTAAATTCACTCAGGTCAAAAACGCACTTCCATTGGAAATTTAATAATCTGTCTATATATATATATGACTTTCCTGACTTTGTTTTTCTTGTACGTGGTATGTTCAGGTTGTAAAACATGGGAAAAACATACATTGTTCGAGTCTGGAACTGGCTTCTGTAAGTTAAAATCATCACAATTTTCAGATGCCTTGTTTCTTTGTGTGATTCTCTTGGGGCTTAATCATTATTAGCAGTTCAGGAAGTGATATAGTTCAGGCTTACATTACAGCTACCTTCACAAGTTTTAATGTTTGCTACAAATGGAATTAAATGAACAAAACTCCCCTCCCACGGTTTAAATCCAGTGAAGAAACACCATAGATCTTTCTGATATAAGAAGAATGAGCCCTCAAATCTAGCACAAGTTGGAGCTATGTCCATGATTTATGGAACCTAGTCACAATGTTTCATTAATAATACATTGATCTACTGTGCAGTTAAATGTCAGGAATAAGTCTGCTGCTGGAGAATGTTTCATTCGAACAGAAACATGCCTAGAAGGTTGATTATTGCACATTTCTCGCAACTATATGTAGTAACACAACTTATTATAGTCTTATCAGGCTTGGTTCATATATGCCTATTACATGAAACGTTTTCCATATGTATGCAGCACTAATGGATGCTATAAGGGAAGATATCTCTGCCCTCACACTCCTTGCAGAAGTCTTATGTCTCCTAGATATGATTGTTAATTCATTTGCGCATACAATATCTACAAAGCCAGTGGATCGATACTCCAGACCTGAACTAACAGGTAGCTGACTCTCTCATTATCATTCCTGAAACACCTACCATCTTATCCTAGCATATTCCTTAACTCTAAATAATTCTTGAACAATTAAACCGAGGCATATCGAAATGATGTATGAACGTTTTGTGTGGAATTTACTTGTCTATATATTGTCTGGCAGATAGTGGCCCACTGGCAATTGATGCTGGAAGGCATCCCATCCTAGAAAGCATACACAATGACTTTGTTGTAAGTTGTTCGTGATATTTCTCATGTTACTATCTTCCCTCAATTTATTCTGAGATATCATTTTGGTGGCAAAGCTTGAAGAAAAGTATCTGATATTGTTTTTCTCACTAACATTAGTATCCAAGAAATCACTCTCTTCATCAACTATCTTGTATCCTTTCTTTTAATTTTGGGCCCTGTGCACGCTTGTTTAACTCACAATTTTTCCCCTTTTGTAGTCTAATAGTATCTTCATGTCAGAAGCAACCAACATGTTGGTAGTTATGGGTCCAAACATGTAAGAGACCTCTTGCTTTACTTCCTTGATTGCTGATCAGTTGTCCGGCAAATCCTCATTGGCTCATGTCTGTATTTGCATTCCTTATGCCAAGGAGTGGAAAGAGCACATATCTCCAACAGGTGTGTCTAGTAGTCATTCTTGCTCAGATTGGCTGCTATGTCCCAGCTCGCTTTGCAACTATAAGGGTGGTTGATCGCATATTTACAAGAATGGGGACAATGGATAACCTTGAGTCGAATTCAAGCACGGTAATCCTTTAAATTCTCGCTCACATATTCTCCTACGCTAGTAGATGATCATTATCAATATGATGATTTTTAAGGATTTGGCCTGTTGATGAACCCCAACAGTTTTGATATCACAAGGAGAGCAATGTACATGCAGAGAAGTGATATCACAATTCTCATTCCTTACTTTCATTGTCACAGTTTATGACTGAGATGAGAGAGACCGCTTTCATAATGCAGAATGTCACCAATAGGTATTATTGATACATACGAACCTCCCCTTCAGTTTCATATCTTAGTAACGCCTCAAAATGTAGGAGTTTGATAGTCATGGATGAACTCGGGAGGGCGACTTCTTCCTCTGACGGATTAGCAATGGCGTGGAGCTGCTGCGAGTATCTCTTATCCCTCAAAGCGTAAGCATTGAACTGAGTTTTCTGACTGTCGGAAAGGTACTTAATAATGTGCTTTTTGTGGCTATAAACTTCCAGGTACACTGTATTTGCAACTCATATGGACAGTCTCGCGGAGTTGGCAACCATCTACCCAAATGTCAAGGTTCTTCACTTTTATGTAGACATCAGAGACAACCGTTTAGACTTCAAGGTTCAGTCTGTGTTGCTTTCTTATGGGTTGTATGGTTTTAGCTACTGCTGCTAAATGTTCCATCTTCTGATCAGTTTCAACTACGAGATGGAACTCTACATGTTCCACACTACGGCCTTCTGTTAGCAGAAGTGGCGGGTCTGCCAAATACAGTGATCGAAACAGCTAAGACCATAACTTCAAGGATCACAGACAAGGTATTACACAAAATTTGCTGAATTGGATATACATGAACGTATACCAACTATACAACCTAGAAGTAAAACAATTAAGCTCTTTTGTCTTCCGAATTCTCATTTTCATAATGAATGATGGGCAGGAAAATAAAAGAATAGAACTAAATTGTGGGATGCACCACGGAATGCATAGGATCTACCGAGTCGCTCAAAGGTTGATATGCTTGAAATACTCTAGACAAACAGAAGACTCAATCCGCCAAGCTCTCCAAAATCTCAAGGACAGCTATATCGAAGAAAGGCTCTAAACTGAAACTTCTTGGGGATAATAAAGCCACCACGATTATAATTAACTATTTTCTTCATTAACTACACATAGGTTCACAAAGTCATGCGAGTTTCAGATTTTAAATAGTCGTTTTTTAAAAGATAGTCAACATATTCAGCTTTATTTGCATCCAGAAGTTATAAGAAACGAGCAAAATCTACACTCTTTATGAAGTTAAAAAAAAAAATTCATTACCAAACTTAACTAAGAAATTTTAACGTTATGGTCACTATTAAAGATTTTAAGAACTCAAAACTTGAAACAAACTCTTGGATGTGAAAGTCTTCGATCCCAAAATATAATTCTAGAATTCCAAAACACAAATCCACACAGCAGATATCCCACTTCGAGAAAAACAAAACATAAAATTGATCACCGGTAACGACGAAGGGAGATAGAGTTGTTCGACTTCCAGGTTGCCCTGCGGGAAGGTCTGTTCTTGTGGTTGTTGTGACCCTTTCCACGAAGACCACGATTCTTCTTTCCTTCTGAGGTGAGACCTCTGAGTTCTCTGTGCTTGTGCACCGGGTTGCAGATCCAGTTGATCCTTGGATCATTTCGGACAGCATTGTGTGCAGGGTCCACAAGGATAATCTCATAGTACTTGTAGGTCGAATCCTAAGCAAATCAGAGACAAACAAAACCATTAATAAACCAAATGCATCATCACCACACATTTGCAGTATGAGCTATATATCTGAATTTATATACACTTGCCAATGAACTAAAACAGTATCAGACAAGATATTTGGATAACTCAGGGTGTGTGCTGAATACCTCATTGAGCCAGTAGGAGTTGACAACCCTAAGACCACCCAATTTGCGACCAGCACGTTCCTCAGCCACAGACCTCTTACTGCGCTGGAATTTGAGCTGTGTCACTCCCTGGTTAGTGGGTTTACCATATACAATACCCTTGGGAACAGGCCTCTTACGACCACCACGTCTTACACGAACACGGTAGACAACAAACCCCTGAAACAAAGAACCAACATAGACTCAGTGCATGAAACATTTACAAAAAAAAAAGCACAAATTTTGATCAATGGCTATAAAAAAAAATGTATCATTCTTAGACAGGAACAGAGTCCACAGAAGATAAAGAGCTGTTCAGTCAGAAGAATGAATCGATGTAGCTGGGTTCAGGAAGTATTCTATCATGTTGGCGCAGACATATCTCTAGGAGAAAATGCTTACTCATCAAGACACCGCTTAACCAGCAATTTTATCAATGAGAGCTTCTTGATTCAACATTATCTAAAACTATTAGAAACTTATTAAAACATAAAGGAAGAGAAGATAAAAGAACCTGTTTGGCCTTGTAGCCGAGACGACGAGCTTTGTCAGGACGAGTGGGACGAACAAGACGAACAATGGAAGGCTGTTGGCGATACTCCCAGCACCTAACCCTCTGCAGAAACCTCATCACATCCGACTGCTTCTTCCTCCATAGCTCTGACACGTACTTGTACGCCCCTGTCGATTACAAACAATTCACATTTCGTTCCCTTCATTCACTCATCACACAAACCATCATATAACCAGAATCAAATGAATAAAACTGAAACACATCAGAGACGAGATCGAAAACATACCCATTGCGAATTCCGGCGTCGCAGTCACTTCTTTCTTCCAATTAGGTTTCTGCTTTAAATAGCTGTGCCATGGGAGCTAGGGCTTCCATCATTTTGAGAAGCCGTAATTGGGCCTTTTTCATCAGCTTAATTAATTGGGCCTGTTTCATCAGCTTAATTAATTGGGCCTTCGTCACAACCATAATTTATTTTTCTTTAATTTCTCGTGGGCCCTTCTTGACGGAGAAAGTACGATAAAGAGAATTTGGGTTTGGGATTACGATACGACACAGTTCCCTGCGCAAACCCTAGAGTTGGTGTTCGTGCGATATTCATCGGTTTCTCCTGGATATTATTCTACATTGCACGCCCAAGATTCTCTATTGTATCTCCGCCGTTTCTCTCGAGATCGTCTGCAATCTCACCGCGAATCATTAAGGATTCAATTTCTGCGAGTCGGTGCTTAGAGAGAGTTTCAGGATCTTCTGGATTGAAGCCACTGTGAAGATTCTTTCGGAGATTTGAAGATATCTGTAGTGTAGCTGAGCATCGTCCCTGCGATATATCCTATTCAATTCAACACGGTCCCTGAGCTTGTGGGAATATTCTCCTTGATCTTGATTCCTGCGTCAGAGATTTGCTCCTGTCGAATTTTTTGAAGTCGAATCAGAGAAGTAAAGAAGTATATTAGTTTTTTTTCTCTTTGTAGTTACATTTTTGTTTTCTTGATTTTTGGAAATCAATTTCTGGCCTTTATGAATGTGATGGGAGTGCCTGGATTAAGGTTTTCAAAAGAGTGTTTGTTTCATAATCGTCTTATTAAAAATTAGTAATACATATGTATTTTTATTCATTATCAGATAAATCAAAATGGCAATTTATTACAAGTTTAAGAGTGCGAGGGATTATGATACCATCTCCATGGATGGTCCTTTTATATCAGTTGGTTTTCTCAAAGAAAAAATTTACGAAACTAAGCATTTGGGAAGTGGTAAAGACCTTGACATTGTCATCTCTAATGCTCAAACTAATGAAGGTTTGTCTTCTTCCTTCTTGTGCAAATTGATATGTGAGAATTTAGCCTGCTATGAATCTGGTTTTTACTTGCATTGTCGAATTTTCCATGGTTTTGTTGTCTGTTTAGTATCTAACTACTTTAGTAAAATGGCTGTGATGTGCCTCGTACTTGCTTGTTAGTTAAATCATAAAACATAAATGATTGTATCTATGATGATAACATCATCAGTCAAGTTTTGTATACTTTATTTTTATTGAGTTGAATATGATCATTTCTGAGGTCAATACTGTTCTTGATTGGTTGTGGTTGTTAATCATTAGAAAGAGTTACATGTAAAACTCCTAACCACGATTCTCTGCTGATATCATTACAATAGGTTGCCTTTATATTTTCTCTTTTCTGCAATTTCAGAATATCTAGATGAAGCAATGTTAGTCCCAAAGAATACTTCTGTTCTAATTCGCCGGGTCCCTGGACGCCCTCGCATCAGAGTTATTACCACACAAGAGTAATTTCTGAGATCTATAATTTTAATACTTAATTTTTCAACTGTTTTGTTCAATCTTCGTGGCCCTTTTTCTTGACTCTATTAAAGATTTTTTAAAAAATGTTATGATTGGTGAAGTTATACTGGACCCTCATTAGTAATGATGTAATACCTACATTTTGCAGGCCAAGAGTCGAGGCAAAGGTGGAAAATGTTCAGCCTGATACGAACAATTTTACTCCTGTAGATACATCTGCTGTGAGTTGATTATGGCAAATTTCCTCAGTTTTTGTTGGCACTTAGTTCCTCTACAAAGATATCAATTCACACCTTAATCTACGTTACAGGCTGAAGATGAATGTGATGATGAGTTTGGGAATGATTTGTATTCAGTTCCTGATGCCCCAACTGTTCACTCTAGTAAGCTATGTCCTGAGCCTGCCCCAGCCAATGAGAAAGTAGATGAGGAAACCAAAATTAAGGCGTTAATTGACACTCCAGCATTAGACTGGCAGCAGTAAGTAATCTTATTGAACTGATGGACATGGGCATGAGGAATTAGATATTGACTTTACATTTTGCATAACCTTTTTATTGATCTTTCATGTAATAGACAAGGTGCAGATAGTCTTGGCCCGGGCAGAGCTTATGAGAGGAATATGGCTGGAAGGATGGGTGGCCGCAGTTTTGGTAATTATATTTGCCCTATATGGTTGACTCATTATGCATCAATTTTCCCGAGATATGTTTGGTCAGAGACTGGGATGTTTCATTTGTCCAGAAGTTTTGTTTACTTAATAAGATACTGAGACTGATTATATTTGTGTGAGTAGGAATGGAAAGGAAAAATCCTCCACCAGGCTATATCTGCCATCGTTGCAATGTTCATGGTATGTTAGATTTGGAGAATCGTTTTTATTTCCTTGAATTTGGTTTTAATATTGTCTCTATTGCCTAGGAAAAAACTGTGTGCTGAGCATATTTTTTTCTGACTCAGGACATTTTATTCAACACTGCCCCACAAATGGCGATCCTAACTTTGATGTAAAGAGAGTTAAACCACCTACTGGTATCCCCAAGTCAATGCTGATGACGACCCCATATGGCTCTTACTCCTTGCCAGGTGGTGCAGTAGCAGTTTTAAAACCAAATGAGTACGTTGTTGCTAAATTAACATGGCGAGTTGTTCATGGGTACCTTCTTCACATAAATCAGTAATAATGTTGATAAATTTGTGTCAATTTAAAAAAATTCAGGGATGCTTTTGAGAAGGAAATGGAAGGATTGCCATCAACAACACGCTCTGTCGGGGAATTTCCTCCTGAACTAAAGTGTCCATTGTGCAAAGATGTAATGAAAGATGCTGCATTAACAAGCAAATGCTGTTTCCAAAGCTACTGTGACAAGTGTAAGTCCTCTTGTCAAATTCCCAATACCTCTTATTCCTTTTTCTGTTCTGCCGAAGCCTTTTTTCTTTGATCATTATCAATTACAGATTCTGACTGTTTGACTTTTAAAATCTACAATCCAGGTATCAGAGATCACATAATATCAAAGTCAATGTGTGTTTGTGGAGTAACTGATGTACTAGCTGATGATCTTCTACCAAACAAGACCCTTAGGGAGACTATAAACCGTATCTTGGAGTCTGGTAACAGTAGTGCTGAAAACGCTGGCAGCATGTATCAAGTCCAAGGTATTTCATTCCCTCATTCGTAGTCTTATATTTTTGTTTGTAGCATCATTGGTAAACTAATGCCTATTAAATCTAGATCTGGAGTCTACACGTTGTCCACCTCCCAAGGTTCTATCTCCTACTACATCTGCTGCATCTAGAGGTGAAAAGAAAGCTCCAAGTAACAACAATGATACATCAACTCGAAAGCCGTCAACAGAAATAGCGGAGATCACTAGTGCTCCTCGGGCGTCTGCAGAAATAGTTAAAGATGAAAAGGCAGTTGATGAATCTGAAAAAACTCAAGGATCCTTGAATGGCGAGGAGGCAGCAGTTTCAAAGCCGAATATGCAGGCACCCAAGGAAGAAATTCTGCAGCAGGTTGCTTTGGGGGAGCAAGGTAATCACTGGCTATCGTCTCATTAGCATGAGAACTTTTCCATTTGTCATATATAAAGAAGAGGAAGCATCACCTTTTGCACATTGTAGTATATACATGATTATTTTCTTCAATAAAGTAATGCATGTTTTTGTTCTTCACCAGGAAAAAGGAAGAAAAAGAAAACTCGGATGTCTGGAACTGGTAGCTATTTTTTCCCATTATGCTGAGAGTTTCTTGTGTTTTTCCTTTCTAGTCTATGCTAATTCTAAGTAGAGGCTTAACAAATTGTTGTCTTTGTGATTCGTTGCTGATCTAGGGGGCCCTGACTATATGATGCCCATGGGTCCAGGTCCCTGTAATCAGTACTTCAATGGCGTGCAACCTGGCTTCAATGGCGTGCAACCTGGCTTCAATGGCGTTCATCATGGTTTCATTGGTTTTACAGGCCCTATTCCTGGTGCGATGCCTCCTTTTCCTGGCTATAGATTAGGCCCCATGGACATGTCGTTTGGCTGTATAATGCATCCAGGTCCTTTTGCTGCACAGAGCTTTGGGTTCCCTAATATACCACCACCTCATAGGTACAGTACACACAAGCTGAGAATTCCATTCTCAGTTCATAAGTAGTTTGTAATTTTCTTTTATCTTCATTATAGCTATGAGTAAGTTATATAATGAGCAGAGGGCATTTGACTTGAACAGGGACCTTGCAGAGATGGGGAATTGTATGAATCTCCAACGTCCTATAATGGGGAGAGAGGAATTTGAAGCTAAGAAAGCTGAGATGAAAAGAAAGCGTGAAAGCGAGAGACGATCTGAAGGGTATAGCACTGTGCATTCACAACTTTCCAGTTCATGTCTGCTGCAGCATTTTCACGAGTTGTTTGTTTCTGTGTGGTACAGAGTCAGGGACGGTGAGAAGAACAGAATGATGAACAACTCGGCAGCCTCGTCCTCACCCATGAAGCCAAAATCTGTATGTATATCATTTTGTTGTCTCAGTTCTCTATTGCTCTCGCTCTCGGCCAACTGGTTTGGCTTTGCAAGAGACCACATTTTCTCAACACCTTTTTTTGCTCTCTTTTATAATCTAATATTTTTCGCTCTCTGCATCTATCATTACGTTAAGGAAAATGGGTTCATTCCACATTTGCTAAATAGGGGTCTGCATTATAGTTTGATTGGTTTAAGGACCTTAGGGGTAATAGTGAAAGGAGAGACATTTTAGAGTAGATGAGGTAAAGCTTGAAATTGGATTAATGCCATAAAATGTATTGACGTACTATAGAATGCATAAGTAAGTTGAAAGTTACATCCACAATGTCTTCTCCTCACGACTGATCTCATAATTTTTGGCGTCTTCGAGATAGAAATTTGTAAGGAAAAAAATAAGGGGTCAAGTAAAGTTGTAGGAAGAGGTTTTAAATTTCAGGAATACTATCCAACGTGTTAATATGTTTTGTTTTGTTTTGTTTGTTCCATTTCTCTGTCGGTATTACACAGACCAGTAATAATGTGCCGCATTATTGCCGTGTGTATAAGCTTAGTTCTCGTAAACTGCTTTTTTTTTATTTAATGTAAAAAAAAAAAAGAATACTACTTTTTGGTTAGAAAGGTCAAAGGTGTGTGTTTTACAATATTATTGTTCTGTCATCTATTAAATGCAGATATTTGATCTACTTCATTTTCTGAAGTAAAAGTTAAAACTTTGATATCAAAGTCAGAGTATATAACGACAACTATTTTTTTACATTGAATTTATATATTTTAAAATAATAAGCACGTTTATTATTGACGTCAGGTTTTTACCCTCAAAAGTTGAGGTTTTGAAGTGAAAAAAAAAAAAAAAAAACTTGTTTGCTTACTGTTTTATCTGTGCCAGCTTAACTAAATATTCTAAATTAGAATAATGCAAAATATGGGTTGGGCCTAATGTATCTCTTATTAGGCCCATGACTCAAATTCCCTCCATTAATTTATCAATGATGCCTTTGTTTTTGAATGAACAGAGACAGGGACCACTGCCACCGTCTTCGTCGGATTACGACCGTCGCAGGAGATCGGAGAGATTTTCACCGGAGCGTCAGTCATCGCGGAGGGTCAACTCTCCCCCTCGAGTATCCAGCAGCAAATATGAGCGCGATTCCGAACACGACCGCCGCCGTGAGCGCCACCGGGAGGCAGATCGCAAGCACCACTACCACCACCAGCAACGTAAGAGATCCGAAAATCCATCACCGGAGCCAATTGCAGCTACCAAACCAGAGATCGATAATGACCACAAGTCCAACGTATTCCCTCGGATAAGCTTTGGAGAGGAGGAATTTTCTGGCAAACAGAGAAAGACATCAACGTCTTCTCCAGCGCCAGAGAGCTCAGCCGCCGCAGTTTCATCAGTTCGTCAACATAGTCGTCGGAGGGAAAGAGAGTCGGCAGAATACAATTCCAGTGATGATGATGAAGACAGACATTTCAAGAGGAAGCCATCAAGGTACGAGCGATCTCCTTCTGTTGGTGATGAGCGTTTCAGCCATTCGAGGCGATCAAAAGGAGGAAGATCAAGGGATTGATTGGTTTGAAGAATGAAGAAGATTCAGATGTATGCATAAATGACTGAAGCCATATAAAACAGTGATGTACAAGAAATCTGCTTTGTCGCCTGAATTAAAGAAAAAGTTCTCTGTAATCGGATGTTTTTTTTTTAATCGGATGTTTGTGTTGTATATATATATATATGGGTTTTTTATTTGATTTTTACCATTTTCTGTTTCTATTTAAAACGACTAATGTTGCTCTTTTCTATGACTTTTTTTATTTAACTAATTAAAACACTTTCCATTGATTTATACGTTTCTTACTAACAAACATCATCATCATCATAAAACAAAAAACATAGACACAGACACAAACTAAAGTAAAACTGAAAAGTAAAAACAGAAACACAAGTGACAACATAACCTAAAACTTATAAAGGTGTTTCGAATCTTTCTTTATATTTTGCCAACTTATTTCTCTCATTTCTTTCGTTAGTTAGAAGGTGATATTAGTTAAGCCATTAAAATACAAAAGTCATCCGCAACATTATTCTTATCTTTTTCCATTTCTATATATCTTAGTTTTTTGATATACGCACATAAACATTCTCACAGTCAGAGCTTCTCTAGCGTGTGTGTATCCTTACATGTCAAGTGCAACAACATTCCTTTAAAACTTAAATACTGTGAGATGGGAATTAAACCCATAGCTATAAAGAAGAAAACAGACAAAAGTGAATGCAAGTTTTCAGCGACAAGACATTTAAAACAAAAAAAAACCCTCTCTATTTCACATTTCGGTAAGGATTAAAGAAGATACAATCACAACATATGCAAGAAATATGAATAATCCTATTTGAACTAATAATCTTGGATTTTCTCTCATATTTGGGGACGTCACCGACCTGCAAAAACCCTTGGTGTGAGTTTACTTTGAATTATTTTTCTTATACAAAAAAACCCCCAAAAGGAGATTTCGATTCTTAACCTTGCAATTCGCTGCGAAAGTCGATGAAATGGTAAACTTTGGATGAACACGATGCCTGGTCCCGTTAGTGTTGCTGTTACTATGTTATCACCCTTTTTTTTTTTTTTTTGATAAAATATAGAAGATTTGTAAGAATGACAAATGGAAATAATCTTAATACATACAATTTGTTGTGTCATGGATAAGGAAGGAAGAAACATAACATACCCCAAAGACCGCCCGTCTTATAGGTACAGCATTGTATTTGATTTGGAAATTGATTGAGGGAGTGAGAGCAGCAATACAAGAAACGTCAATGGTGAGAACTTCTCCCACCTCCAGGTTTTTCTGTACAACTTATGAAGCAAATGGAGTAGGATCAGTTTTAAAAGGCCTAAACTGAAAGAGCACCATGTTGAGATAAACCTTAGTGTTGCGTACCAGAGCCACCGGCGATAATAAAAGCAAGACCCTGACCAGATAACTTTTGTCTCAGAACCCCCTGCAACAACGACTCTGTGAGTTAAAGCCATAAACTCTATTTAAGTTTTGAAAGAACTGTGTCAAAGGCCAATGCAATGAATTATTTTCTTTACCTCAGCACCAAGAGCAGCAATGTTTCTTGCTCTATGTCTCTGGTAAACAGTGTTTACGACCTTCACATCATGAACAGAACAGAGAAATGCATCTGGCTACACAACAAGAAGAAAAAGCTAAGAGCTAAGCGTCTACATACATACACGCACACAAAGAAAACACTGATAGTTTCATCAGCTCTACCTGGCAGAGGATCTCCCCACCAAACACTGCCAAATCAATCTTCACGGAAAAAAATTAACCAAAAAAACACATAAGAATAAAACCAGAATCACTAATAATACGGAAGAGAATCATGGCAAGGCTAGAAACACTAACTGGGAGAATCCTTGCCAAAGAAGGTGCAGCAATACCGACAAATCCATCGTTTAGCCCGGTATTACGAAGAACAATACTGCTAACACTCTTGCCTAAAATCCAGTGTACAACTCCAAGATCTTGTTCAGGGGTATAAGTATTATCCATCTCAATAGACCCAGACATGTAGCACAAGGAACCTACAAAAACCATATCTAATCAGTTAACACATACAATATAACAGCAACAGTTCTTACAAAACTGAATTGAGTAATCGTATAAAGGAGAAATTACCAGGCTTAGCAATGACCTTCTCTTGTGGTTTTAACATTATCTGGTCAACAAACAAACAAACAAACAAACAAATAAAAAAAAACTCGAGGATAAGTCACATAGCCCAAAAAATGCTTAAATTACAGAATAATGTCGAGCTCTCTACCTGAACAACCTGAGCTTCACCACCCAAAATTTGGAAAGGTGTGATCGTATCTTCTTGACTCTGTATCATAAACACTTTGTGAGATTCTTATTATTATTATTATTATACTATTATAGAGACAGATTCAAGAGATCAATTCTCTCCCAGGAATATAGCTTACTTCGCCATTATCAACAATTGTCGTTGTCCAAAAAAAAAAAGACTAGGCAATAAAAACACGAATATGAAGATAGGTCTCAACCTGATAGACATAAGGCTGAAATGGAGTAGAAAAAAACGGAGCTGCCATGGCGGTGGAAACTAAACCTCCGAATCCACCAATTGGGTACGAAAATTTCCCGCGTCGATGCGAAATGATCAGATCACAGATCCAAAAGTCTCAACTAAGTAACCTCCCAATTCTTTTTAAAGAATCCGGTCGAGATGTTAGCGGTGGATGTGACCGTCGGGGACCCAACTAAACGACCGATTAAATCGATGAAGGAAGCTGCGCGTGGAATCTGCTGACGTGGATATATTTCATTGGTCATAATACACAAATCTGACGTAAATTTTTTTAATCCGGTTTAATTTCATTAGATTTCTTCTTCACTCTATCAAAACCACTTCTACGGTTTGGTTGGTACAAAAACTTCTTATCAAAAAAGCTGGTTTATACTTTTTGGTATTCATGACCCCAAAAAAAAAAATACATTGGTTACAAATCACACACTACGAGGATTCCGCAAGAGACATCTACAAAACTCACAAAAGCTACAACCTTTATAATCACACACTTATCCTCAGCTGCAACAGCCAACACCACTCTTCAACATCCCATTCTTTTCTTCACTCTCAGGCTGGTTTAGACCGAGCCTTTCGTTATATGAATTACCAGAAAAATAACAAAGTAGCAGCATTATTCTATATAATAGAAACGATCCAATAGCCTGTTTTGATCAGCCATACCTCAAGTGGAGACAGATGACAGATCTTTCTCTATCCAAAGACACCCAAAACCTTAACCAAATGCTTGCATCTATCACTAAAAGCTTTGGCTAGTCCACCAGATGAATCTAAACTGAAACAAGAATCATAAGAATGCAGTCTGAGTTCAACTACTACAAGCATTGTATTTCCTCATCATCTCTACACTTTCAGCTATTGTAGACCCAGCAGTACCAACAAAACCCAGTGACGCACAGCTGCAAATAGCTTCCTCTATGTAAAGCTGTACATTGGATAATCTACGCGGAGAACAATGGCTCTGCATCTTTTTTATACTATCAAGACTCATCGGAATAGACCCAAATTTCTGACCGTGACCAGCAGAGGCAAGCTCATGTTGTGCTCGCACTAATAGTTCATCTTGTTCCCTTAGGAAGTGGAGCTTAAAATGTGTAGAGTTCTTAGACAAATCACCCAAGTAAGTTCCGGTCCAGTTACTTTCAGGAAGGTCTGTCATTACAAACACATGAACTGGACCAGGATTCGTTAAGCTCAGAGATTCCAACTTCTGGTTCAAACCCATAAACGTGCTCTCCCTATGATTCTTGAACTGGCCATCTAGCAATCTAAGCTGCGCACAAAGAAACGGCGCCTTAATGGTTTCCGAGGCAAATTTCTTGCCCGCCCTCATTATCTCTCGAACAAAAGGAAGGAAATCGACCTTCTCAACCAAAGGTTTGATCTTCGAAGATTTATATATATCGATATACAGTTCCGAGCCTTTGTATGGAGCTGTAAAGAGACTCCCAAATGCCAGAATAGCTACAGACTCAGCTTCCGTACCATGTCCAAGAGTCTTATACACATCTCGTCGCCTTCTCACATAAGATAATTTCTTTTTCTTCTTAAGCTTATCATCAGGCTGAAACGAATCTAATCTTCCATCAGCATCTCCGTTTTTATACGTCCAAACAGTAGTTCTACAATCTTCATCCACACCATACAAGCACTTATCTACATTACCACGAACCCCAGATAACAAATAGCCACACTGTTTCAGTGATTCATAAGCCTGAGATTGTTCAGCTAATTCACCAGAGCATAGAATCTCTAAGTCAACACCACACAGTAAAGATACGAAGTACCTAAAATCAATCACTCGAACAGCCGAAGAAGACACCAGTGACGAAATATCTACAATATCAGCCATTGAAACGTACCTGTAAACATCAAAATTCGTCAGCTACAATGATAAATTACAAAAATCCCAAAACGAACAAAAAAAGAAAGAATAGATTTTGTACCTTCCAGTGCTGAGAAGCTCAATAGAATGATTCCAAACTGAACTTCGCATCTCGCTTGGGCTTAAAACCCTAAATTTCGGACAGCTGCCGAGAGCTACGGCGTGATGATCAAGAATCGGAGGAACAATTAAAGTCCGATTAAGAATTCCCGCCATTAAAACCGCATTCTTAAATTCCGATAGCTGATTGCTGAATCCACTGTGAGGAGCGTACCATAGAAACCTCTGGCCTAGAAGAGTTCGCGTTAGTATCTCGGATCTGCACTGAGGGAATTGAACGGATCCAGAAAATGCAGAGATCGAGAACAGAGCTTTGGGTATCTCGGAGTAAGTGATGAAGAAGACGAATAAGAAGAAAACAACAAGTAAAGAGATAGAGCAAAGAAATATGGCGGGTCTGTTGGTTTGCTTCTTCCTGTTCGGCCATGGCCTCGGCCCTGGTCTACTGGGATTGAAGAAGTTGTTCATGTTTTTTTTGCTCGAGATTTGCTAGTCGCCATCATTGCGTGTAGTTTTGCTCGAGTGAGACTGATAAAACGGTGCGTATTATGATTTTGGGCCTAATTAATATTCTGTGATGGGCTTTACCAACATCATTGACAAAAATCGAAACACTGAGAAATAACAATGGCTTAATGTTGTTAACCAGGAGAGACTCTGCACGATAAATCAAGAAACATCTTCACTTTCATGAAACTTAATTATATAAATCCTAAAAGGGTAATAAGTTTTAGTACATTTTTGAACGAAATTGAAGGTTAAACTAAATCACAACGAAGGCAAAAGGGGAAATAACATTTAGCATTAGTTTTTTTTTCTTTTCCCCGCAAGAAACAAAGCTGAACTAAGCAGTTAAACAAACCTAATAAAACAATCTTATTTTTAAGTTAATGTAACCAAGAACTAATCCTTGAGCTCAGCCCCCGGGACCTGTCTGCAAATTGGCATTGTTGATAGTCATGTTAATGACAGCAAGTCAACTTGGCTACGCCTAAAATCTGAGAGATCATCACATCGGTAGATCTTTAGACAGCATGAATCACGGTGTTCATGTCCGAACCACCAGTGGCTGGATTGGGATGAAAGGCTGATTGCCTCGAGGACGATCCAGCGTCAAGTTTCAGTGAAAGTGACTGTTCCGATACACCATTTTGGCTGGACTCCCCGAGGCTGAGCTTAGACATACCAAGAAGTTGATTGACATTAATAGGGGCGGCTTTCGAATGCACAGCTGTTGGCCTGACGATCTCATGAGTCTCCTCCTTTGGTGGCTCAGTAACATACGCAGCAGGCCATATCGGGACCGGGAATGGGTAGAATGGTGAGAAGTAAGTCGGATATAGTACAGGGAATGAACCAGGTGGCAGTAGCTGCGGTTGGGTGAAGTCTTCTGGTCTGGAAGAATTAGAGGTTGTTACAGGTGGCTGCTCCTCGACACTAGAGTTGGTAGAGTTCATGGATTCACACTCTTCAGTTTCCAAGATCAATGGAGCTAGAACAGAGTCATTACCCTGCATTTTTGTTTCCACAGGATTATTATCGGTCTCAGCTTGCAGTTCTTGAGACTCCATCATAGCCTCTGTTACCTGCAAACAAAAATTATCGCATAAGGAGAATAACAGAAAACACAATAAACTAGGCAAAGTTACAAGCTCAACTGGATCGAAGTTCTCTAATAATTCTCATTGCGGCCACAGGACTATGTGCTTTTAAATGGGAACTAACCTCATCAGGAACCATATCAAAGAGACTAGAACGTCTCTTGCGGCGAGACACATTGGATTGTCTAATGAAGTACTTCTGAGCGTGACTAGCAACTTGAGTAGGTGTCCTTGAAGTCACATAGTTCCTAGAGATACCTCTCCAATCGCCTTTTCCCAGCTTCTGCAGACCCAATAAGAACATCCTATGTTCATCTTCTGTCCACGGGTTTCCTAACACAAGATTCATTATAAAAAAAACAATCATCAAACCCAAAAACAGTCACACAATGTTAATGACTACCCAAAAATGTAACCTGAAAACCATATGATACCATTGAAAATTTCTTTATTACAATCAAACAAAATGACATTTTCCCTACAAAAATGATCCGACTTTGGTTTATGCATACAACTCAATGATTGAAGATTCATCAGAGTTCGGCTCAGATTCAAACATAACATGATAACGTTACTGAAATCGATATGTAACCAAAAAAAAACCCCCAACATTTGGAAAACAAGTAGAGGAAATAAGAAATACCTTTCTTTCTCTCGCGGCTAGAAGATGAGCCAGGAACAAAATCCTCAGAGGCGTAACCTTCGCCGACGCCATGGTCACCATCAACGGGAGAACCCGGATTGTTCGACCCGATTCCACCATGCCCACCCAATCCAGAGCCCGAGTAATGGCTCAGATTACCCATACTGGCACTTTTCCGAATCGAACCCTCTGTGAGACGAACACCAAAGAGCTTAACCCCGCGATTAGGACACGTACGTGAGTTGTGGCCATTGTGATTGCAGTGAGAACAACGGCGAGTCATATCCGATAAGGATTTGGTTATCCTAATCGGATCTGATCAGACTCGATTCGGGTCCTCCGCCGTCGATCGGATCGATGATAATCTGGGAATAGAAGAAGCACAGAATCTGATGAGAGACAATACTAATATAAAGAAGGGTTTTATCTGGTCGGATTTATTACACAAAGTTAAAAATATCCAATTATCTGCTGTATCTCATGTCGATTTTTCTTTCCCTATTCTGTTGACTTCTAGTCAAAGCAATTTATTTCACTTTATTCTTTTTTTTTCCTTTTAAATATCTTTGAATTATTATTACTTGTAGATTTTTTTTTTTTTTTTTTGTACGGTACTACTAAAATTGGCTATATTCCATTTACTTCCATTTCTTTCTTCACAAATCATTGCAATTATGCTCATAAATTCGTTGTACAGCTGGCTGGTAAAACAAAATAACAATTAGCTGTTTTAAGCTTTATTGTAATTGAACTACTAAAATTGGCTGAATTTTATTTCTTCTCAAAAAAAATGTTTGCATTTATGCTATAAAAAAATTAGCCTTTTTAAAAAGTTAATTAGTTGTATCGCTTTAAGTTTATTGTTTTTATTATACTTTTAGTATAAAAATAGCTTCTTCTTTTTTTTTTTTGAAAAAGGCATTAGTGAAAGTTGCGTTAAAATATATTTTGTTTTGCTATTTTTCAATATTTTTTATTATAATTATAATATATTTTAAATTTAGGTGATAATATAACAATAATACAATCCACATTGTTTTCAGTTAGATTTTAACAAAAAAAAATGTTTTAGTTATGATAGTTCTATTGTATAATCTTTTAAAATATATTTTTTTGTTAAAATCTTTTTAAAATATTGAACAACTATTTGCTCGATAATCGAGAAAATAAACTGAACACACAACAATTATTACTTGTTACAAAGCACAATTTTTTGAAGAGGGTTCTAAACAGGATCAAGAAAAGAGCTTCAACGATATGTTTATTTATAGGTACGCTCAGTTTGAAGTACTGACGTGTCTCATAATGGTTCATAACTGAGTGATTGAATATAGATAAGTAGGACCCACTTATCTCTGCCACGTGGTCACGAGTAGAACGACTATTAAAAAGAGCAATACTGCATATGACTTTCGATGGTCTGACTCTGATATCAATCAAGTTTCTCTCAGTCGTCCACGTCTCCTCCTTCTGAGCGTATTTCAAACTCGAGTAAACTTCAATTTATTAAGCCCATCGTTATGTTTAATTATTGGGCCTATGACACTCGGCTCATTTATGATTAAGAGATCACTTGCTTGATCTCCAAGAAACTAAATGGATGCCTAATTTTGTAAGTACGTATACTTAGTAATACTAATAGCACTGCAACGGATCCGAATACCCAGCTTTTTTCAGAGTATTCATATTCGTACCCGGTAGCTCCATAATTTTACTATTTATATTTGGATTTGACTTATTATTTGTTATTTTAATTAAATATATTATAATTATTATTTTGACAAAAAAAATATAAATATATATATTCTAATAATCATGAAATTGAAAATTCCCATAATTTTTTTTTTTAAGAATATAAAAAATAAATTTGGGTTTGAATGAAAGAATATGGGCTAAGTTCTAAAACCTCAGAACAAAAAAAATTATTTTAATTTTTTTTTCTTTTTATTATGTTGGATTCAAGTATCCGGTTCAAAAATTTTCCATGATCCGGATCCGGATAGTTTTTCTCAGACCTAACTAGTTCTAGTAGTAAAATACTATGATGAGTAAAAAGAAGCTTTCATATGCAAGTATATCCAAACCCATCGATATTTTTTTTTACCTAGCTTGATTTCTCAAAAAAAAAAATGAAAAGCTCATAATCTGCCTACAAAAACAAGTTGCCCAAAAAAACTGGCCAATTTATATCACAAAATACCTTAGATAAAACTTAAAAAATTGTCATAAATACTTATTCATTTTTCATTCTCATCCGCAATTTAAAAGAAAAAATTTGGAAAAATACCCTATTTATGTTTTTAAATTTGAAAAATACCTTCTCATTTTTTTATTTTTTAAATCTAATGTTATTTGACTAAAATACCCTTAAACACTGATTAATAATTTGTAGAATAAATTAATTTTTTAAAAATAAAATCAATTATTTGGTTTTGTAGATAAAATAACTTTTTTTTTTGTGGAGAATAAATCTCGAGACAGATTTTATTTAAAAAAATATTTAGGAAAATCTCTAAAATATCTCTAAAAATCTAACTTTTAAAAGTTTATATATAAGTAAAAAATAAATCTTCTAAATAATTACAATTATTATTATAATTTAATTTTTTTTGACATAAACATGTTTTATTATTTTCTAAATTATTTTCTTCTTCCTACACAGGACTTATACTAAATATATTTTTAGAGATTTTTTTTTTCTTTTTTTTTTTCTTTTTTTTTTTCTTTTCATCCGATTTTTGAGAGATATTTTAGAGATTTTTTCAAATAAAATCAGTTTCCAAATTTTTCTCCACAGAAATAAAATATTTTTTTATTTACAAAAAAAACTAATTGATTTTATTTTAAAATACTGATTTATTCTAAAAATTATTAATTAGTGCTTGAGGGTAATTGAGTCAAACAATATTAATTTTAAAAAAGAAAAAAATAAGAAGGTAGTTTTCAAATTAAAAAACATACCTATGGTATTTTTCAAAAAAACCCAATTTAAAATGTATAGATAGATTAATATTTTCCTTACCCATTTAACTCATTATGCTACTAAATCCTCAACAATCAAATTGTATTGATAAATTGTGCATCATCCACATCTTCAGCAACATGTGGTGGCGACGGCGGCGGATTGTGCATCATCTCAGTTTAACTCGTGATGCTACTAAATCCTCAACAATCAACTCGTGCTGCTAGATTGTGCATTATCCACATCTTCAGCAAATTCCACGTCTTCAGCAGCCTGTGGTGGCGACGACGGGTTGATGAAACTGATTAAAAGAGGATTTTAGATATATGAAAATGCAAGTTCTAATATCTACCCAAATTTTCACAAAAACAAATTTAAGAACAAATCAAAGATTTAGTTGGAAATGAAATGATGTGATTTTGTTCGAATTAGGAACAAATCAAATATTCATTTATTTGTATTGTTTTGATTATACTGGGTTTCTTTTTTCCCATACCACTCTACACCTCAACAAGCTTTC
Organism: Barbarea vulgaris; assembly: GCA_963667165.1. Classification (NCBI taxonomy): domain Eukaryota; kingdom Viridiplantae; phylum Streptophyta; class Magnoliopsida; order Brassicales; family Brassicaceae; genus Barbarea; species Barbarea vulgaris. The sequence continues at coordinate 10,144,901 of OY763890.1, read as the reverse complement.
ACCTTTTCTCCTCCACTGCCATTAAAGTCTCCTATTCAGTTTCAAAACATGGTTTTAATATAAACAAATGATTATATGCTACCAAACAAACGGAATCTGCAAAACATGATTTTAGTAGACACAAATGAACCAGAATCTAAAAAGTATTAATATATTAATATATACAATAATAATCTCAATAAATGTCATTTGCGTCTATTCATCCCGAGATTGCGTCTCTTCATTCTACGGTGTCTATTTATTTGATATCGTTTGCGTCTTAAGTTGTAACATTTTTTTTTTTTTACTTTTATTTATATCTTCATCTTGCTTAAACTATCCATTTTTGTTATTTCTAAAAAAATTAGTTTCACAATAAATTCGAATAATTATCTCTAGGCAGTCTTAATAAAGATTAATAACATTAGAGAGAGTATTCATAATGACACACTTATTCCACGACATGATTATTCATAAAGATAGATTATAGGAATTTAGATCAAATTTTAGTAGGCTGCACTTGGTTTTCATGAATGCCATGGTATGATTATAAATTCAGATTTGAAATTTGTTTGATTTTATTTTCCAAGGTGACTGAAAGTACTGTAGTGTATTTTTTATCTAATTTTTATGATTGTAATAACTTACGTTCTTTTTCAATAAAATTATGATTATAGAAGTATATGTTATATTTTTTTAAGATTGATTGTTTGATTTGTTGGAGGCTCCATCATGTATATAGATTACATATTGACATTTTATTCGATCCAAGAACTTGCTCCGTTTAGTAGCTGGTCTCCGTTTTGGGAAATCCGGAAGAAGGAGATCGGTTAGGCCACAACTTCTTGACCGGTTTTGAATGCACGCACATGTGGAAACGTTTATAGATGCTGATTTAGGAATTAGAAGTCAAGATTATCAAAGATAGAGCTCGTTATGATAGTATTCCACAAGGATTTTCGTTAAACTTACAAAAAGCATTTTGGGTTAAGAGGAGACATACTGACTATCAGGACAGCCAAAACTGCGGATGTCAACCGTTATTCTCAACTGTCTAAAACATCGTCCCAAGAAAAATCCACCGAAATCTATCATTTATAGGCTAGGCCGATGTTTTTGGCTGAGAGAAGATTCGATCCTCTAATCTTAATTTTTGTTTAACTTTTCCTATATCCTATAAACAGTGAGAACTGAGAAGAACCAGAGACAATAAACATGCCAATCTGATTAAACAGAGCAGGAGATTGTGTTTCTTCTACTAAGTTAAGTTGAATTGTTCAAATGATAGACTCAACAAACATAATAAGAACTTTCGATTAACTTTAGGCTACAAAAGTATTTTAAAAATAGTCATATAACAAAAAGAGTCATAAAATTCGATCTAACTCTTCTTAATTTGTTTCTTAATTCCTTTGTTTTATTTTGTAGTTTAAGCATTCACAACTAAATTTTATATATTTATTGAATTTGGTAAAATGGAAGTCCAAGAATGTGTGACAATTTCTCATAATAAATTGGTTAAGAAAAAGTCCAAAAAAACAATTAAATTGAGTGAAGAATTCAGAAGAAGAAGAAGAATCAAAGAAAAATATATAAAAACATAATAAGAAACTTACGCATGCACCCGTTTCCGTAAATCTCCTTTGGTTTCTTTCTTCATCTCTCTCTCCTCTCTGCTTTTATTTTTTATTTTTTGTTGTTTTCTAGGGTTTTTGATCTTCTCTACACAGAGGTGAAAACCATCTCACACAACATACCTTTAGTATCCAATGTCAACAAATTCAAAGTCTCTCCGTGTGACTCAAGTCTCTGCTATGACTACTGATCTAGACCCCAAATCAGATGCCAAATCGGAGAGAACTGCGTCTCAATCGGCGGAGACGGTGGTTGTTTCTAACCGTGCGGTTGCGTCACGGTCGAGTCGTCAGCCGCGGCTCTCTTTCTCTTCCTTTGCTCCGTCATCGGAGAACGATTACTCGAAGAGGGTGAAATCGGAGGCCAAAGAGGAGAATCCGCCGCAGAGGGAGGATGTTCCGGCGTCGGTTAAGGTGGATGAAGAAGCGGAGGTGGAGGAAGAGGAGGAGGTGAAGAGGACTTGGAATTTGCGGCCGAGGAAGGCTTGTGGTGGTTCGAAGAAAAACGGCGTATTCTCCGCGGAGGTGTGTGGTGGCGGAGGAGGAGGAGGAGCTTCGGAGGTGAAGAATCAGAAATCAGGCGGAGGAATGGAGCCTAAATCGAGCAGACAGAGAGGAATCCCGGCGGAATCTCCCGGATTAGGCGGTGTTGAGGTCGGGAACGAGAATCATAGGCTTTGGGTTGCTCTCTCTAGGGATGAGATTGAAGAAGATTTGTTCAGTATGAGTGGGAACAGGCCATCGCGCCGGCCACGGAAGAGAACCAAAACATTGCAGAAATATCTCGATGTAAGTCACCAGGTGTTCGACGAAATGCCTCACACTAAGTATCGAAGAAGATGATTACGTTTTCATTCTCTTGGCAATTCAATGTTTAGAATCATTTCTGTTAACATAGAATGTCTGCAATTTTTAGGTCCTTTTCCCAGGATTGTGTCTTGTTGGGATGAATGCTGATTGCTTCAAAGTATCCAGTTCTCCGGCTAAGGTGCGCCACATTAGCTTTGATCAAATTCACTTACTTGCTCGATTAAAGCTTGCCCTTTTGCTATATTGATCGGTAGACTGTATGGAACTAGATGAAAATCAAAACCTTTGATGCTATTACTGATGATATGAAGTTTCATACTATTGTACATTAAACCATATTTTCATAGAGCTAATTAGCTTTAAAGAATGACAAGAAACCATTAACAGTGATTGTATATCATTTGCAGCGATGATCATTGATGCTAGAGAGTCTTTTGGTGAAGAAAAGAAGGTGAAGTCATCTTTACTAGTTGAAACTTACCATTTTCATTTATGTGGTAACGTTGTAGTGTTATGCATTGCTTGATGTTTTGAGGTTTGGGCTTATGTAGTTGAGACCTTGTTTGTGGTTTGTTGCAGGGTAGATATGTATGCTGGCGATCCATAATCCAGAATACTACACCACAGTAGAAGATAGGAAGAATATATCTGAGACTGAGAGACGTGTTCTTGTCTCATATCAAACTTACTAGTAACAGAAGTATAAGTAAATATGGGCAAGTTAATATATACATATGATATGTAAAGAGAGAAGTAGAGGGGGTTTGTTTTTGAGTTATTGATGATGAAATTGCTGAAAATCGGTTTAGTAAGATTAAGTTTAATATAATGGCAGAGCAAAAACAACCTATCTATGTTTAAATATAAAAAGGGTTTGTTAAACCATTTAGAACACTTGTTAACACAGCGTTGGAAAGTGTAGTAAGAGCCATATAGATTTTATGGAATTATAACAAGGTTTCTAAGAGAATAATTGGAATATAAAACCAGCAGTTTGAAGAGAATTGATAATATCGCAAAATAAAATGATAAAACTGTTATGAAAATGTTATCTAGCTAAAATCTACAGTGTTGAAAGTGTTATCATTCCATTTGTAAAATTACAACACAACTAAGAATCATTACATTTCCGCAGTATTGTTTCTAATCACTACAAACGTGTGAAAATAAGAGATTGTACTGATTTCTTTTTCTCATGTTAATCACAGTTGTTTGCTACTCGGTAGGGCTTGGTATTCGAGTACCCATTCGGGTTCGGATCGGGTATTTTACGTGTTCATGTATTCGGATGTAGAGATATAATACCCAAAATCCGAACTTATACTCGGATACCCATTGGTTTCGGTTTTTTAAATCCGAACTAGATTAAAACCCAAACTGAATCCGAAATTATACAAAAAAAATCCTGAAATTATAACGACTTAAGAAGAGTCAAAACTAAAATTCTCAATAGAATCGACGGAGACGATGGAAAAAATCACAGCGATGATTCTAGAAGCAAAGGCGGAATAAAGATGATTGTTTATGGTTCTTCTTCTTTTTTTTCGATTCCTTGCCGGAGGATTGCATCTCAAAGATCATCTCTTTCATTAGTCCACGAGAAGCTTGCTTCGGTTTCGAAAACCTTCAAATCAGCGGCGAATTCATATATTGTATGGGAGAAGTTTATGCCGCCGGAGTATCTATCTCTGATTCCTCCATCACGAGTTTTCTCATCCAAGAAGAAGCTCTATTTATCTTTATGTGAGGATCATGTTCTAATCGACGATGGCAAAAAGGTAAATTTATCGATCTCTCTAATCTCGCCTCTAAATCGCAATTTATGTATTGAAATTATCGACTTCTACTCTAGAGTTATGGAAATTTTAAAAAAAAATCGGATCAATTTTGTGTGTAACTGTGAAGTATGATCATTTCTGATGCTGAATGCTGATATTGAATCTTTCTAATATATAGGTCTTTATATATTGCGGGTGCTTTGGTTGTTTCGGGTGCTTCGTATACTGCTTCGGGTATACCCGATCGGGTACGGGATATCCGATGTTTAAGTACTATACACCCGATCATGTATTATGGTACACACATACCCAAACCGAACCATTTAAATTGAATCGGGTTCGGGTATCGGATGCGGGTATTTTGAGGAACCGTACTACTCCGTGCGAAAAAAACAACATCTGCATACACTTAACAACAACAACAAAACTACGTATAAAATAATGTTAACCGTTTATAACTTTATATGCATAAAATGGCGGCATTATAAGCCTGAAGCCCCTGATGTATGTGAGAATGGGGGATATAAAACCCCAATAAGCTAAATGGGCTAACATTCAGGATTTCAAATCCAAAAGGCCCTAAACACCAATGACTGTTTCTCTTTCCTTTTAAGGAAAGGTTTGTTCCATACTTCCATAATACCATTTATTATGCACTATTCTAATTATTACTATAATGGGAATGATTATTTATGGGTTAGGCAATAGGCATAAATCATAATGGCATATCATTGATTATCTTAGGCCTTTAGTGTTTCATCATGTAAATGATTATAGTCCACAATCATTTGACTCCACCATTTATGCTCTTCTACAGCGAAGCCAAATTGTCAGTTTGTCGGTTTTAAATCGTTTCTTTTAAGAAATTATAAAATTAGTTCCGACTCAAAACTTAATCATTATTACATGTAGTTCTTGCCGAATAATTAACTAAGAATAATATTCTCAGTGGGCTCCTCTTGTTTCCAAAAAGCCGATTCATTCGAGAGCAACTTTCAGTCTTTCGCCGATTAATCACACACTCCCAAAAAACAAAAGAATCATACAATAAGATTTCAATCTTTAGAAAACTGATATCAAATTTCCAACGTAATTAAATCCAAACCAAAAACAAAACCGAAGTTGGTCGCATGTTATTTTTTATTTATGCGCTGGTCTTTCTACATAGAGATTGATTATACTTGCTTTGTGATCAAAATTTGAGGTTTGGCAGAATCTATTATTATGATAGGGAGATGTGGAGTCAATATTCAGTTAGTTTAAGAAACATAACATTAAGATAATTTAATGATGATCATGATAATGATGGTACTAATTAATTAAATAATGTGACTGGTTATTTATACTACATATCATGTGCCATTAATTGCTTTATCTACGTCATACACAGTCCTCGTTGTACTTGAGATGTATTCCTTCAACCACCAACCACACACAATGGCGCAAACTGATTCCTTACCCATGTCACCCCAGTGGAAATTAGGGCCTAAAGCTAAATTCCATGATTACCCTTCATTTCTACTATTATCTCAAAACTAATTTCGGTGTTATATCTAGAAAATTCGGTCGCAAGCCATAGTTTCACGTCTTCCAGAACTAGGTCCTGATTCGGATGTTATGTATTGACAACAAAAATATAAATAAAGAATTGGTCGAACGATGATTTTCGACTGTCAATTAACTAGAGGGAGAAGAACATATATAATGATAAAGTTTACATATCCAAAAGAAAAAGAAAATTCAAAAAAAAAAATGTATACTGACATTAAATGTAAAATTGTCTTGTTACTCGCCAGATTATCAATTATGACCATAAATTCATTGGTTTAGTGACTTTAGTCTGAAAAAAAAAACATTAGAATGATTTAGTGTGGCCATTTTAAAATTATGTATATATAATTTCTCAAAAAGGCTACATCAAATACATATTACCCATATATATAAACGGTTAAGAGTTACCTTGAATGTAATTATTTTAAAACAATGTTTTCACTACAAGAAAACTGGCGAGAAACTGACGGCTAAATCCGTCGGGAATCCGTCGGAATTGGCCAATACCGACGGATTTCCGACGGATTCGTCCGTCGCTTCTATCTCGTCGGAAATCCGTCGGTATTTCCGACGGATTTCCGACGGATAATATGAATCAGAAATCTGTCGGAAAGCCGTCGGTTTTCCGGTTCCGGCACGCCGTCGGAAATCCGTCGGTTTACGTGTTCCGGCACGCCGTCGGAAATCCGTCGGTTTACGTGTTCCGGCGAGCCGTCGGAAATCCGTCGGTTTACGTGTTCCGGCGAGCCGTCGGGAATCCGTCGGTTTACGTGTTCCGGCGAGCCGTCGGGAATCCGTCGGTTTTCCGGTTCCGTCAAACCGTCGGAAATCCGTCGGTTTAGTCGTTTCATCATTCCGTCGGAAATCCGTCGGAATATAAGCCGTCGGAAATCCGTCGGAATATTTCCGACGGACTGGGTAAATTATAATAAAAAAAAATTATTTAATAAATAATTATATATTCCGAATTTTAATTAAAAAAAATTTATTTAAAATCCAAAATAATTTAATAAATATTTAAAAATATAGAAATGAAATAAATATTAATAGTAATAATTTAAAACAATTACAAAATTCATATTTTATATAATTAAAAATTAAAAAATTAATTCTCAAATATTGAAAAACAAAAAAAAAAAAAAATTTACAAATATCCTATATAAATATACAAATCAAAGTTTAAATCTAACAATCGAAAATCTAAATATAAGATTTCAAACCTTAAACTAACATTAAAAACCAAAATCTAAATCTAACATTCCAAACCTAAAACTAAACATTATAGAAACCTAAAATAAACATTTCAAACCTAAATCTAATTACAAAACCTATATCTAACATTATTATCCTAAATCTAAAATTCCAAACTTAAATCTAACATTCAAAACTTAAATCTAACATTCGAAAATCTTAATATAATATTATTATCCTAAAACTAAAATTCCAAACCTAAATTATGTTAATTGAAAACCTAAATCTAACATTCCAAAATATAAATCTAATAATTTTATCCTAAAACTAACATTACAAACCTTAAACTAACATTAAAAACCAAAATCTAAATCTAACATTCCAAACCTAAAACTAAACATTATAGAAACCTAAAATAAACATTTCAAACCTAAATCTAATTACAAAACCTAAATCTAACATTATTATCCTAAATCTAAAATTCCAAACTTAAATCTAACATTCAAAACTTAAATCTAACATTCGAAAATCTTAATATAACATTATTATCCTAAAACTAAAATTCCAAACCTAAATTATGTTAATTGAAAACCTAAATCTAACATTCCAAAATATAAATCTAATAATTTTATCCTAAAACTAACATTACAAACCTTAAACTAACATTAAAAACCAAAATCTAAATCTAACATTCCAAACCTAAAACTAAACATTATAGAAACCTAAAATAAACATTTCAAACCTAAATCTAATTACAAAACCTAAATCTAACATTATTATCCTAAATCTAAAATTTCAAACTTAAATCTAACATTCAAAACTTAAATCTAACATTCGAAAATCTTAATATAACATTATTATCCTAAAACTAAAATTCCAAACCTAAATATGTTAATTGAAAACCTAAATCTAACATTCCAAAATATAAATCTAATAATTTTATCCTAAAACTAACATTATAAACCTTAAACTAACATTAAAAACCAAAATCTAAATCTAACATTCCAAACCTAAAACTAAACATTAGAAACCTAAAAGAAACATTTCAAACCTAAATCTAATTACAAAACCTAAATCTAACATTATTATCCTAAAACTAACATTATAAAACTAAATCTAACATTGAAAACCTTAAATCTAACATTGCAAAATCTAAAATATAACATTTTTATCCTAAAACTAACATTCAAAACCTAAATCTATAACATTCAAAAACCCTAAATTCATAAATTTCTTAAAATTCATTCAATATATATATATATATATACTAACAAAACTTAAAATCTAACTTTGAAAACCTAAATCAAACATTCTAAATCTAAATATAAGATTCCAAACCTAAAACTAAGATTCAAAACCCATATCTAACATCACAAAAACTAAATCTAACATTCCAAAACTTAAAACTAACATTCCAAACTTAAAACTAACATTTATAACTTAAAACTAACATTAAAAACCTAAATCTAACATTCCAAACCTAAATCTAACTTTGAAAACCTAAAATTTATAAAATTTGAAGATTTTCCTCTCATTTTTCGTGTGAGTTCGCGGAGAAGACGAAGCTTATAAACAGAATTTTCCGACGGCTTATCCGTCGGAAATTCGTCGGAAGTTTTGAAATTATTTCGTAAAATTCAACTAACGCGGGACACGAAAACGTTTGATTTTGCGAAAATTTCACTGTCCGTCGGAAATCCGTCGGAATTTCCGACGGACTTTAGAAATAATTTCGTAAAATTCAACTAACGCGGGACACGAAAACATTTGATTTTGCGAAAATTTCACTGTCCGTCGGAATTTCTGACGGATTTCCGACGGACTTGAGAAAAATATATGTTATTCCTTTTGTCAGACAAACCTTTAAAACGAACACGTGTTTCTCTAAAAAGATATTGAAATGGTTTCGTGAGTTTTTTTCGATTCGTTTCAATTGAAATGTGTTTGTTGTGTGGTTTATTAATGATTTCAATGATAAGTTTACAATATTCACCTCCGTGTATAAGAATTTAACAAAATTAAGATTTATACTTAGGAACTAGTAAACATCTAAGTTAAACTATATATTTCATTATGAAGAACTTAAGTGTAAATCATCCCAAAATCTTGAAAACAATAATTTAACCTAAATACTAAGTTTAAATTGTGTTATATCTAATAATCTTATAATATAATAAGTTGTTTGAGGTTTATTGTGTAAAATTTGTCAAAAAAGCCATGAAACCCCAAACCGTCGGAAATCCGTCGGAAATTTCCGACGGATTTCAGACGGATTGTCCAAATCTGTCGGAAATCCGTCGGAAATTTCCGACGGAATTCCGACGGTTTGCGGTTTCATGGCTTTTTTTTTTAACCGTTTCAATTGAATTGTTTTTGTATTATGTTATATTCATATTGGTTTGAATGATAAGTTTAGAATATATTAATCAAAATATCGATTGTCACTTAAGAACCGGTATTTAATTAATATTTATAATTATTTAAAAATTCACATACTTGAAAAATAATAATATTCTAATTGTTTTTTAAAATAAAAAAAAACATAAAACATTAATATTAAATTATTCGAAATACAAATTAAAACAACAGAAAATATTAAACATAAAGTAGTTTCTAACAAATAGTTTAAAAAAACATAAATAAGATCTAAGGTGGTGGTGGTGGGTATTGAGCCATGAATGCTTCCATCCTAGCCGCCATCGCTTGGTTTTCCTCTGTGAGGCGTTGCACCGTAGTCTCGAGTTCCTCCACTTTAGCTTCTAAATGTGGGCCGTGAGAACCTCCGTAATAGCGTGACGTAATGGAGGATGAAGTATCGTCGGGAAGACCATAATACCGGCCTTTAGACCTCGGAATAGCCTGCGGAAGCAATAAAAAAGTTGACCAAAAATTAAAAATGAATTAAAACTTGACTAAAAATAAAAATTTTACTTACCTCAAATACGAACTCGTTTTCCTTCTCCAAAGGAACTTCGGTTAGGGGAGGAGTTCCTTCAATGATTGGTTGAGAATTTAGGAACTCTTCACGCATCCTATTGACGTTGTCGACGATATCCAGAGTGACCTGATCGTGGATTACACCATCCTTGCCGGTGTGGACAGCTTGGAGCAATCTCAAATTAGATGGTTCGACACCATCTTCCCGAAACTGCATGCAAAATAAAGTAATTGAGTAAAATTTGTGAATCTTAAACTTAAAAAAAATTAATGATTCATTTTAGTATGAATGAAAATTGAAGGGATAAAAAAAAACTTACTAGTTCTTTTGCCTTCGTCGCCTTGCTCTTCGCACCTAGATTGTGCGTCGCTTTGCCCTTTCCTTTGCGATCGCTGTTCCGGGATGCAGAATGTTTTGCGGCGGATTCTTTGGTAGCCTTTTCATTCCAGTAAGCGATGAACCCGTTAAATAGATCAGGGTTCGAAACCAAGTCCCTTGGCACATCATTATGCTTCCACTTTTCTTTCCACTCGTTTATCTTCCATGAATACGCCCGTGCGCATTTTTTATCGAATTCGCGTCTAACCGAAGCGGTTAAGTGACTGTCCCACCTGAATTCTTGCTGCAAATTAAAAATAAGATGAATTTGAATAATTTAAAAAATTTAAATTCAATTTTAATAGAAAAAACAAAATAAATACATTACCGCAAATTGACGAAACTACATATCCCTATCTTGGATCGGCATTGAGCTGTATGTTGGATATGGATGCTGAAGCATTCCTTGTAACATTCGGTTGATTGACTTTGAGATCCCAGTGTGGGAATCGTCAAACCTACAAAACAATTTAATTAATAAAACCCTAATTAGTTTTTAAAAAAGTACATTTATAAATTAAATAAATAAATAATTAAAAACACTTACCAAATGTCTCTTCCTCGACAATCTGGATGAAGACGTGGAAGTCTTTCTCGTCCCAGAAGATCCATGAAGTCTTCGACACTCATCTGCGTCGGAACAGCTGCGGATGGTGCCGGTGAATGAGTTTCCGGAATCTGTGTATCCGGAATATGTGTGGACGGCGTAGGAGAACTCCTCGCAGCTCTACTCATACGGTGACGACGCCGTACGCTCGTAGACTCGACGTATGCTTCATAATCCCTACATAAAAATTTATAACAAAACAGAATCATTATAAAATTTAAAAAATAGACATAAATTTATATAATATATTTCATAAATCATTGTTCATAACTTATAATTTGAAAATAATTTTTAAAAAATAGACAAAAAAATACGAAAATCATTTAAAAAATTTAAAATTCAGTTTTTTAAAAAAAAATCATAAGAAATATATTTATTATTAATTGTCTCAAATAATTATAAATATGTTCATAATTATAAATATATTAATTATTTTTAATATATAAATTATATCCAAAAATTTCAAAATAAAAAAAAAATCCTAAATCAAAAAATCAATTTGTAAAATCAATTTCTATTTCAATTTCAATAACAAAACCAAAAATTAAAAAACAAAAAAATCCTAAATCTAGATCTAAAAATCATAATTTCAAAACCTAATATAGAAAATCCAAATCTATAAGCAAATAACCCAAAATCATAATCCAAATTCCTAATCTAAATAACCTCAACCAAATCTATAACCAAATTCCTTAAATCTAAATTTCAAAACCCTAAATCCACAAATCTAACCGCAGTTAACATAAATGACATTGATACTTATTTGAAAATAATAGGGTTTTGTTAAATCTTACGTAAAATTCCCTAAACCAAGTCATAAAATCTTCCTCCTTATGTTGTTGAAGCTCTTCTTCTGACTTATCCACAAACCACCCGCGTATTAATGCCATGTAAATCCTGTACGAAAACCACATTTGTATGAAAGTTAATAAATTAAATATAATATATTCGAATATATATATACATTGTCATAAATAAAGTTTTTTACCTTTCATATTCCGCAATTTCCTCACAATTTGTTAGGATATACCAATGCAAGTGTTTAAACTCTTGTTGTGATAATGTGCGTGTCTTGCTTTTTCCACTCACTCGACCAACTTGGGAAAACAACTCAGGAACTACGACGGGATAAATCGCTCTCTCATTACGATCATCATGGCGACCAGGACGTCTACTCTTTGTACGAACTTCGGATGGGAAGTAATATTCAGCAAACTGTGACGCTTCTTCGTTGAGGCTCTGTGCGACAATAGATCCCTCTACTTTACTTAAATTTTTAACCTTTTTCTTCAGATGAAACATATACCGCTCAAAAGGATACATCCAACGGTATTGAACTGGACCTCCTAGTGCAACTTCTCGTGGGACGTGGATAGGAAGATGTTCCATCACATCAAAGAAAGATGGCGGAAATATCTTTTCAAGGTTACAAAGGATCACGGGGATATTGACCTCTAAGTTTCGGATTCCGTCAACAGTAAGTGTTCTTGTGCATAAATCTCGAAAGAAAGAACCAACTCCTGCAATTGCTTTGTAGACATCTGGATCAAGAAGATGGGCAAAAGCGAAAGGAAGAAGCCGCTGCATCACAACATGACAATCATGACTCTTCATTCCTGTAAATTTTCCTTCTCCATAATCTATGCAATTATGCAGATTTTATGCGTACCCATCAGTGAATTTGACATCATCGCGAATCCAATCAAAAAATTCCCTTTTCTTATCTCCTTGCAACCCGTACGGAGGAAATATGTATTTACCATCCGGCTGAACTTCAAGAAAAGCCCTATCGCAAATATCGGCCAAGTCTAATCTAGATTTGACATTGTCTTTCGTCTTCCCTTTGACGTTTAAGACAGTGTTCATGATGTTCTCAAAGAAGTTTTTCTCAACGTGCATCACATCTAGATTGTGCCGCAATAAATGGGTCTTCCAGTAAGGCAGATCCCAAAAATTACTCTTCTTGTGCCAGTTATGAACTTCACCGGCACAATACACAACTTCATGTCCATTACCCCCACGGTCAGGAGTCCTATCAGCACCAAAATCTCTCAATTGTTCTAATAAAGTATATCCATCTATCTCAGGAGGTGGCGCATCAAACACTTTCTTAGACTTCGTAAAAAATGTTCTAGACCGACGATACGGATGATCACTCGGTAGAAACCTTCTATGACAATCAAACCAACAACTCTTTCTTCCGTTCCTAAGTTGGAATGCATCAGTGTTGTCTTGGCAATACGGACATGATAATCTCCCATGAGTTGTCCATCCAGATAACATACCATATGCTGGAAAATCGCTTATGGTCCACATAAGAACCGCACGCATGTTAAAATTTTGTTGGCATGAAACATCGTAGGCTTCAGCACCATGCTCCCATAGCATTTGTAACTCATAAATCAATGGCTGGAGGAATACATCGAGTGATCTCTTCGGATGATCTGGGCCAGGAACAAGAATGGAGAGAAACAAAAACTCTCGACGCATACACAGAGATGGAGGCAAATTGTAAGGAGTTACAATTACAGGACACAACGAATACTTCCTTCCATGCTTCCCAAATGGGTTAAAACCATCTGTGCATAACCCGAGGTACACATTCCGGCGCTCGTACGCAAAATCAGGATAGGTAGACTGAAAATGTTTCCACGCCTCTGCGTCTGAAGGTTGTGTAATATCTCCATCTTGACGATGCTCTCCATGCCATCTCATTGGCTCTGCCGTACGCTGAGATGTATATAACCTCTTCAATCTATCTGTTATTGGTAAATACCACATACGTTTATATGGAATTGGAACTCGACCACTCGTTTCCTGATACCGCGGTTTGCGACAAAATCGACAGCTGTTACAGTTTTCATCTTCTCTCCAATATAGCATACAATTGTCGATGCACACATCTATCACCTTATACGGCAAACCAAGACCAGCTACAAGTTTCTGTACCTCGTAGTACGATGCGGGTAAAAGATTATCTTCAGGCAATAAATCTTTCGCCCAGTCTGTTATCGCATCAACACACTCCTCTGACAAATTGTGGTCCGTCTTAATCGTCATCAATCTAGTGGCAGATGATAAAAGCGAATGACCTTCTCTACACCCCTTATAAAGTGGCTGCTTTGATGCGTCTAACATACCAAAAAATCTTCCTGCTTCTAACTTAGGTTCTTCAAACCTATCTCTCTCTTCACTGCCATACTGTACATTCTCTCTAAACGCATCATTTACCATCTCAACGGTGCCTACACCTACATCTACTTCCGTTCTATCTCCTACAAATTCCGAGACTGTTGGTCCACTACTACTACTACCATGATCATAATTTGTTTCCCCATGTAGATACCAAATCTTATAACCCGGCGTAAATCCATTGGTATACAAGTGATGCCAAACTATCTCTACCGCAACATTACGAGAATTTCTACAAATTGAACATGGACATTTCAACTTACCTGATTTAAGTACACGCGGTTGATTTCCAGCCAATTTCATGAACTCGACTATGCCTCGTGCATATTCCTCGTTTAAGAGGTTCGTCTCCGAATTCATCATTGGTTCGTCCATCCATGATCGAAAATATCTAGACATATCTTTCCACTTTTTTTGTTTATAATCACATCAATATCATAAGAAAATATAGAGAGAGATGGAATTGGAGTAAAATGAAATGAAGAGTGTGGAAACATATTTATAAACTCGCTTCCGTCGGAAATCCGTCAGAATGTAACGGCACCATACAACGGTAACCTGCGATACCAACGGCTCCTTTAACGTTTATATTTTTCGACGGATTTCCGACGATCGCCGACTATTCCGTCGGAAATCCGTCGGAAATCCGTCAGAATGTAACGGCACCATACAACGGTAACCTGCGATACCAACGGCTCCTTTAACGTTTATATTTTCCGACGGATTTCCGACGATCGCCGACTATTCCGTCGGAAATCCGTCGGAAACCGCCGGTGGTTTATCCGTCGGAAAGCCGTCGGAATGTTCTGACGGATATCCGACGGATTTCCGACGGTAAGAAGTCCGTCGGAAATCCGTCGGAATTTTTGACGGATTTCCGACGGTCAGAAGTCAGTCGGAAATCCATCGGAAATCCGTCAGAATGTAACGGCACCATACAACGGTAACCTGCGATACCAACGGCTCCTTTAACGTTTATATTTTCCGACGGATTTCCGACGATCGCCGACTATTCCGTCGGAAATCCGTCGGAAACCGCCGGTGGTTTATCCGTCGGAAAGCCGTCGGAATGTTCTGATGGATATCCGACGGATTTCCGACGGTAAGAAGTCCGTCGGAAATCTGTCAGAATTTTTGACGGATATCCGACGGATTTCCGACGGTCAGAAGTCAGTCGGAAATCCGTCGGAATTTCTGACGGATTTCCGACGACTTAAAAAAATGCAATTTCGTCGGAAATCCGTCGTTTTTCCGGCTGCTTTCTTGTAGTGTTTCATCTTAAAAATGGTTAGATGGGAGTATTATTTAATTGAGTCCGTACATAATTATTGCACGTGTCTCGCATTACAACCGAAAAATATTCCTAACGATTTTTGGTTAACCGATGAACCACATGACCACCAGCTCACCCCCATTAGAAGAATGAAAATATGTAAACAGAACAAACATATGTTTTTGGAGAACAAGTTTTATAAAATATTCCACCTTTTGGCCTAGCCAGGATTCAAATCTACCGATCCAAAAACAAACGCAACTCAAAGAAATATTAGACGGTTTCGGGTTTCCTTAGTCAAAATTTATGTCTGGATCGATTATATTTTTAGCAAGTGTCTTGATTGTTTTCGATTTAGGATATTTGAGGTTATGCCGATAATGGTGCCATTTGTGTTTCTCAGCCATGTAAAATCTTTTAGTCAGAAAAAGGTTCAAATCTCTAGAGGTTCAAGTAAACGTGCAAAATCATCTGCATGTTTGTTTAAATATAAAACAGTAAAAAAGTAAATAATTTATACGTAAGTTCAACCACTTGCAAAATATAACTAGACGTGCATGTGTTTTTTTGGCCCTTAATTAGTCTTGAAACAAATAGTTGTCTAGGATCTTGTTTTAAGAACTGACGTAAAACTAAAGATCCACATCTACGAATAAAAATTTTAACTATATAAACCGTATTTTATAATATTGCAGGTATTAGATCTAAGTCTGGCTGCAGACCTAAATTATGATGTTCGGTGTTCGCATTGACAGGACACCTAAAACCAGTCCAGACAGAAGGTTATAAACCTGAAACCAATCAGTAAAAAAGGTTAAATTGTAGCGTAGAAAATACTTAAGAATTTGCTTTGCTGTTTTATCGGTGACCTGATTTGCTTGACATGAACAAAATGTTAGCTAGGTCGAACATCTCTTTAAATAATGAAAAATTTTGGGACAACCGTTTTCAAGAGACTCAATGTTACGCTAACAAGTTGCAATCAGATATGAAATCAAAAACCCAAAGAGAGTAAGCCACCTTCATCTAATACTCTCTCCCTTTCAAAATATAAGTCATTTTAGCTTAAATCATGTATATTAAAAAATTATTTTTTTTTTTTAAAAGTATTACTTAATATATAGAAAAAAACAATTTAACCAATAAAAAAAAAATTGTAGATCATTATTGGACATACAATATTCAATAAAATAAAAAATTAGCTAGAAATATGAGAACGTTTTATATTTTGAAACAGAACAAAACTTCTAAAACGACTTATATTATGAAACGGAGATTATTTTAAGAGAAGAGAGACTAAAAATTACGTTATCTACTCAAATAATACACAGGTGAAATTAAAGGAAGAAGCATAGGAATATTTGACCATTGACTGAGGACAACCAAGGAATATTTGACCAGGACTGCACGTGTGGGTGGACAAGAGCACACGTGTGCTTTGCTGTCATGGGTGGTGTGGTTCGCTTAGGAATGTGTGCGCCACGTCGGTTCCACATGGGAGGATATATCGCACGAGCCAACTTGGTCCTTTTCTTTTCTATTACAAGCATTCCTTGAAGCTTCATTTTCTACACCATCAATTTTTTTTATTGAGAAAACATAGATTCCCAAAACCATTACTTATTTTTATAAGATTAAATAATCATGATGAGACTAGGATCTCAATAATTATGCATATGTAACAGTTATATTCCTAACAGTTGATTCGTTAAAATAATATAATATATACTGTATAGATCAAGAATCAAGCATTTTTTTATGAAACGTCAAATTCGAATTATCTTCCCGTTTTACTGCTAGGCCTCTTACTTTCAGTATTCCGATGTGCAATGAGTATTTTCTTTGAAGTATAACAAATTCGAATTATTACATGTACCCGAGAATATATAGTATTCGAGTTCGACTATAATGGGGATGTTAGGTCCAAACATATAAAGTTCCCCAATGATGACATTAATCTACAGCCAATTCTGTAGAGAATAATGAAGCTACGCATCAAACATGATTAACAACATTGATAATTATTAGTTCTACCATCAAAGCAAAACACACACATATATATATATGCTTAGAATGATTACAACATTAGAAAATACGATTTGTATTATTAAAGGTTTTAATTGTGGATCTTAATTTACTTTATAAAATATACGTATTATTTGTGGATCTTAATTTACCTTACATATACGTATATGGACTATATATTGATTGAGATTGCATGTGTTTAAAACTTTATACTGAGAGTGGAGACGAAACCTAAAGTATTACAAGAGCAATATATATATATATATATATATATATATATATATATATATATATATATATATATCAACTAATTTTGAAAATCTTCAAAAAAATAAAAAAATAAAATAACGAATTCTGAATTGAAAAATCATGATTTCTCAAGTTAAATGTATTGCATGCATGTATGTAATGTGGGTTTCGAAAGAGGAAGAAAAACCTCTTCTAAAAATGTTTTTTTTACCATATTCTAGAACCATAAACTACTTACAGTAAAACCTTTATAAATTAATAATATTGATAGCAAAACTTTTTATTAATTTATAAAAGGTATTAAAGGGTCTATAAAATTAATAATTATTAATTTATAGAAAAAATTTCCTAATTTAAAAGAAAAAGTCTATTTAAAATAAGAAGTTAAAAAATACTTCAATAATTTTATAGACCCTTTACATGTTAGAAAACAATTATCATATATAAAATGCTAAATAATTGTTTATGTAATTAAAAAGATAATACCATATATTTTTTATGTAATAAGAAAAAATTATAGATGAGTTACAATAAAAATACAAATTTATAAATAAACAAATTTATAAATTTATAGCTAGATTAATATTTTAGTAAATGATCTTAATTATATTTTATAAGTTATTTATGATTATTAATTTATGATTTTGATGGGACCATATATTTACATAGAATTTTTTAAAAAATTATTATTTTATTATTTTATCGAATTGTGTTAATTATTATATTGGTCCAACTCGGAATCGAAATTTTTTTATTAATTTATAAAGTTATTAATTTATAAAGTATTAATTTATAGAGATTATAGTGTATATTTGTAACATGCTAAAGCCCAAAGCCACAGGAGATGTATTATTTTGAATTTATGATATAACACCTGTTAATTTTGAATTTATATTTTCTCTATGGAGAATAAATTTCCTGTTCAGGTTAGCTCATAAATGATCAGAAGTTATTTCATTTCAAAATAATGGGTATAATGATTACGGAGAAGGGAAAATGATGAAGGCGCGTGGGTGCAAATGATAAGATGTCGGCGCGTGAGGAAACAAACGAAAACGCACGGCTGGGTCGAGTGTTTTCGGGTCCCCTTTTGTCACGTGAGAGGACCCACCTGCCCATGTTCTCTTGAGCCCAAAACTATTTAGAGTTATTATAAAATCCTATTAAACCATCTTTGGGCAATTTTTTACAATTTTTTTTTGTCAACAATAAAGTTTCGACAAAAAAATAAAAACGATTATGATTAGCAGCAATCTAAAATATACTATGTGATTATGCAGTTTGGTTTTAGGCACACCATTATCAACGATTTCTATCCGTCTATTTGCATAATTTGATGAGAAAGGAATTATGATGTTTTATAGCTTATCTGAACTGAAAAAACTTGCTCTATATTTACTGTTTTGAGAGTTTAAAAATTTAAAATGAAACATAGAGAAACAGTCAATAAGTATTGGATCCATATGGTGGTGTTATTGTAATGATAGATCCCACATCCCACATGGATATGATTGGATCAGAACAGTTGATTGGCCCACAACTTTGAAGGAGCTCAGATTCATGTGGCAATTGTTTTGTACCAACCACTTGATTTAGTCAATTTTTTTTCATTATTTCAAAATTCTATTGCCAACTAATTCTTTGATATCTGTTCTCATCCGTGTGTGATCTTGACGGATTGAGTTACTCTTATATATATATATATATATATATATGGTGTGTATAATTAACTTGAGTCAGTTTATCTTTTATGTAGTAATATTTTGTCGCTTAATATATCTCATGATGGGTGTGTATGCCATATATATTTCCTCTCTAGAGTTTGTTTTTCTTTTCTTAGTACACGAATTTGCAAGGATATAAAAAGTAGAGATTGAAAATGTGAGTCTAAATTTTAAATTTGAAAAAAAGACTTTGGATTCCATACAAAAATAGATCTATATTGAGGTAATGGAAAAAGGTAGCTAAAGAGAGGACTCGTACTATTTACTACAAACAATAGTAATAGAAGAAGAAGAAGAAGAGGAAGAAAAAGAAAAAGAAAAAAAGAAAAAGATAGAAGACAAAGGGGGAACAAGTTGGGGGATATAATAATTGAGTTCTCAAAAGGGCATTATAGATTATAATTGGCTAACCTGACAAACTCTCATATCATTTCATTTCCACCCTATATTAATCCTCTCTTCTCTTCTCTTTTCATCCTCATTTCATATCTCTCTCTCTCTCTCTCTCCATTAGCATCCTCAAAGAAGGTTTCTCTTGTCATCTCTACACATAAATATCAAAGCTATTCTCATATCCCGAAACCTTAAGTGTTTGAAATCCCGACTAAACAAACTTATGATGATGGGAAAAGAAGATCTAGGTTTAAGTCTGTCCTTGGGATTTTCACAAAACCACCATCCTCTCCAGCTAAATCCAAAACCAACTTCTTCATCAATGTCCAATCTCCATATGTTTCCGTGGAACCAAACCTTTGTCTCTTCCTCAGGTATGCTTTTTGTTCTACAAAGTCTTAATTAACAACCTATATTTCCCCAAGAAAACAAACAGATCTTGAAATGACCCGGTTTCTATTTTCAGATCATCATCAAAAGCAGCAGTTTCTTAGGAAAATCGACGTGAACAGCTTGCCAAAGACGGTGGATTTGGAGGAGGAGACAGGAGTTTCGTCTCCAAACAGCACGATCTCGAGCACCGTGAGCGGGAAGAGGAGGAGTGAGAGAGAAGGAACCTCCGGTGGCGCTGGAGATGACCTCGACATCACTCTGGATCGATCTTCCTCACGAGGAACCTCAGACGAAGAAGAAGATTACGGAGGTGAGACTTGTCGGAAGAAGCTGAGGCTATCCAAAGATCAATCTGCTGTTCTCGAAGATACTTTCAAAGAGCACAACACTCTCAATCCCGTAAGTCATTTCATTCATTCATTCATCATCTCTGAGCGAGGGTATTTTTAGTAAATACTTTGATTTAACAAGGGTTTTTTTGGTAAACTCTGCAGAAACAGAAGCTGGCTTTGGCTAAGAAGCTAAGCTTAACAGCAAGACAAGTGGAAGTGTGGTTCCAAAACAGAAGAGCAAGGTTAGAAGAGTCAGAAAAAACTTACTCATTTTACGATATTATTTTACCATTTTACTCCTATAGAGTTGTGTTTATTTACAATACAAGCTATATTTTGTTTTATCTCATAATAGGACCAAACTGAAGCAAACCGAAGTGGATTGTGAATATTTGAAGAGATGTGTAGAGAAGTTGACCGAAGAGAATCGGCGGCTCGAGAAAGAAGCAGCGGAATTAAGAGCATTAAAGCTTTCACCAAGGTTGTATGGTCAGATGAGTCCACCCACCACACTTCTCATGTGTCCATCATGCGAACGCGTTGCCGGACCATCCTCATCGAACCACAACCACCGGTCTGTCTCTTTGAGCCCGTGGCTCCAAACGGCTCATGGGTCAACCTTTGATGTAATGCGTCCTAGGTCCTAACTTTAATGCCGGTTCTGTGGGTTGTTCGTGTGGGTCATTGTACTTTTTAGATTATTGACTCTCCGCTATGTATCCTTAAAAAAACCTTTTTTCCCATTTTAAATTACTTAATCTGATTAATTTAGCTATTCTTGTCTTCTTGATGACAAACAAAATAATAAAAGAAAAGAAAAGAAAAAATCAGTTCTCTTTTTTGATGATCGCAGCTCTTTATAATCACAAAGTTATGGATCCATCTTAATTTACGTTAACCTTAATTAGAAATAGGAACTTAATATTTTTCAAATGTTAAAACTATATTTGTTTTGCAGGATCCCCTGAAATAATATAAAAGGAGATTTTTCTTATTATGCAAAAGTTGAACCGTACGTCAGTTTACCAAATGGACGTTTAATATTTTAATTCTTACCCACACAAATCTTGAAGGGGCCCAAGAAATGGTACACCGATATTTATTTTTTTCTGAAAAATTTGTGTGTACTAATTAATGAGCAAAAGACAGAACAAAACAAACATTAAATTATGAGCGGCGAGCGAGTCTAATGATGTTTTACGTGCTCAAGTATTTAAGTTTTATTGGGTCTTAATAGGGTACACTTAATGGATCGAATTCTCCGGCCCAACTGGTGGAGATCGTCGTTACTTAATGGGTAAACTCTCTCCCTCGTAAGTCCGTAACGTACATCTCTCATGCAACGAAAAATGGTTTGAATTTTCAATTCGTTGATGATTCAATCGATCTATCTTCTGAACGTTCTTTCATTTAAATGCGAATTCTACTAAAGCCTTGAAGAAATGAGGCGAAGAAGTTTTTGTACTTCGTATCTGAAGAACGCTTAAGCAAAAGGTACGTGATCACAGTTTCCTCATGGAGTTGCAATTGATTGTTTTCATCGTTTTAAAAAAGAAGTTAAAAGCACGAGTAAGCAAAATGACGAAGCTTTGGTATTCTTTTATTACTGAACTTATTCATTGTTGCATTATGCATAATAAAGACCTTCTTTAGTGAGGCCTTTAATTTATTCATGTGTTCAGGATTTGCAATGTCTACATAGCCTCGCGATTGAGTATGGAAAGCGTTGGCTCATTCTGGAGGTAAGGCACAACGTATTCTTTAATTTCTTCTTCTGTTATTTCGATGTGTCGGCCAGGGAGACTGACGAACCTTACTTTTCTAGCATCATCCAACGTTTTCAGACCAATCCAATCCTCAGTATAGAGCTTTGTCTGGAGAAGATTATATACAAGTAAGAAACATTCTGGTTGATGATCGATCATGCGAAGAAATTGAATTCGAGAGTTAACCTTCTGAGCAGGCAAAAGAGGTGTTGAAGCTCCATCCGGGTAATAACCGAACCAAGAAGTTTCTTTAGGGCTCAATACTTGATCCTTACGGAACTGTTTAAGAAATGGAAAAAGAAAAAAATTAGTGAGCTACTAGTTAACAATGTTGTTTAAAAGACTTCATTGGTCTCTGAAGTAGAGAGTCACCATGATGAGGACCAAGTTTTGCAAACTGGTGAAACGGTCTTTAAAAGTGGAGTTCCTCTCGTTAGGTCTCTCGTTGTTGAGCTTTGGCAGATACGTGGAGTGTTCCAAGTACTCTTTCATATCCTAAAAACCAATAACAACGGTTTCTCGATTAAAGTATACATAGGATTAGAAAGTATACATACGTGGAGTGTTCCAGCTACTATTCCACAATTGGAGTACTCTTGTCACTTGGCTATCTACGGTCTCTAATGGCTCCCCTTCTAAGCTAAAGCTAATGGCGTCTCATGCTACTGTTTACCTCCTATGGAAGGAGCGAAATAACAGGGTCTTTACAAGTTCAGCATCTACTGCAACAGCTCTCTTTGCCCAGTTGGACCGAGCAATTCGTGATCTACTACTTGCCCGAAGAGCTCGCAAAGGCTTCTCGAGACTTCTCTCCCAATGGTTTGCCCACGCTTAGCTCTGTAACTCATAGCAAAGTCAATATTTGTTGTAATCTTTGGTGTTTTAATTTTTTTTAACCAAAGTTTGCTCTTAGCTATAAGCTCCATGTAATTAAACTCTTTGTTCCTTATGGTAATATAATTTACATTTTATAAAAAAAAAAAAAAAAAAAAGGGTTTGATTTTACCGTAGGGATTTTGACAAAACCACTTGGACCACTATGAGCCTGCAGAGTCATTAGAGGTGTTAATATAATGATGGGGTATTAATCATGGTTTAAGGTTTAAATCATGATGAAAGAAGAAGAAGAAGAAGAAGAAGATTTACTTGAACCCAGTCGTCGTAGACATCTGGAAGCAGCGAGTTTATAGCTCTGCAAACTGGATCCTTTAAAGTTTAAAGAACCCCCATTAATTGTTGGTTAGTAATGTGATTGAGATTGAGACACACAGACAAATAGAAAGGGAAGAGAACTCACAGTACACAACTCGGAGATCCCGGATATGCCAGCGTGAGGACCTCCTAAAGATACATAGTTAAAGACTCGAGGAGCATTGTCGCAGAACTCGATTAGGCCTCTAGCGACCATGTTCCCTTGAGACTCTGCAACAATATTGTAACCTTGGCTCAGCTCCGGCATCAGTTTAATTTTCTCACAAGCTATACTTGCTTGTTCCGTAAGCGGCTTGAAGAGGGAATCCCACATTCCATTCCCTATTTCTCTACAAGATCATGACCACAGAGAAAGAGACAGATCAGTGATAAACCCTTTTGCAAGAATGATTAGGATGAGACAATAAGAAGATGGGTTGGGTCGGTACACGCAAGATCCAGGGGAGCCGGAAAGGTCCTTAAAGAGCTGTGTCATGTTGCTCACTTTATCATCAGTGCATGCACCTCCAAGCCCTGTTTCAATCAAATCCATTAGTTTCAAAAAAAAAAAAAGAAAGAGGAGGAAGGATTAAGGATCATTAATTAAATACCGTGAAACATAACGAATGGAACGGAGATTGAAACCGGAATACAGAAGAAGAAGAGGGACAAGGTCACAAGGAGAGCTTGTCGCTGGAAATTCTTCTTCATGGTACAGCTCATAGAAAGAGTAAAGTTTTTTAAAAATGTATTTTAATTCTGGGGAACTAGGCAACAAGTTTATTATGTATGACCTACGACTTTGTGCTTGAATCATCAGTGGAATATATAGAGGCTCTAAAGGAAATATATGCACGTGAAAATGTGAATATGCATGTTACTTGGTATTTAGTGTGTGTATCTACTTATATATCGAATCTAAATCTAAATGGTTCAGTGCAATGAAAATCTTTATCTTTTTTTTTGTTTGTTTTTTAGTTTTTTTTTATGTGGGAGATGAATCGAGGCTTACTGTGAATCTATTTCTTTAACAAAAAATCAATTATTTGAAAAGCTTTTTAATTTTTTTTACATATAAGCTTGGTAAAAAATATCATTGTAGATCTGCATCAAGATTACAATGTCTTGCGGTTGAGTCTGCAGTTAGAACCACTCGTTCTGGAGGTTAGGCACTTAGGCACGATGTAGTTTACGAAATCAATTGATTCAAAGAGAGAGAGATCGTTTGGTATTATGTTAGTTATAAACATAACAGTTTATAACTAATTCAGAAGGTCTCTTAAATATGTTGTTTTAATATAATTAGTATAATTTAAATATTTATTTAAATTTTAAATAATACAAAATATTTACAATCAATCATATGTTGCTATATGTGAAAGTAGTTTATAAAAAAGTTCTTAAAGATAGAGAAAATTGGAAATAAAGGAGTTTTACCTAAATCTTTGTCCATCTATACTTTTATTTTTAAATTTTCACTCTTTCCTAAACTATCCCTACTACAGATTAAATATCAGTTTTGAAAAAAAAATTCAGATAAACACGTAAAAACATAATTTTGAAGAAAGTTTGAAAAAAAACTTTTTTATTGTAGACAATTTTAAATAGGTTTTGAGAGGTTTTAAAGTTGTTCTGAAATGTTTAGAATATGTTTTCTAGCTTTTTAAAAATATTAGAATTCATATTCTAAAATTTGTACATGTTCTAAAAATATTAGAATTCGTATTCTAAAATTTGTACATATTCTAAAAAAATTCAGATAAAGAATTTAGAATATGTGTTCTAAAAATTTTAGAATACAAATTCTGAAAAATTTAGAATACATATTCATTTGTTCATGTTCTGTTAGAATTAGAATATGTATTCTAAATTTTTTATATGTTCTAAAATTTTTAGAATATATATTCTGTAAATATTATATCACATATTCTGAAAATTTGAATTTTCAGAAAAATAAAGTAAGTGAATCTAAAAATAAGGAACCTAAATCTTTTTAATTATGGATAATTGTAAAAAAATCGATTGAATTAAATAAAAATTGGTTAATTTAATAAAAATTGATTTAATTTTATTTAAATTAATTTAATAAAAATTGGCTTCATTTAATAAAAAATAATTTGAAAACACCTTCTCATTTTTTTGTCTTTTTTACCCACTGATGTTGTTTACCTAAAACACTTTTAAAACTGAAATAATAACTTTTAGAAAAGTCAATCTTAAAAAAAATAAAAATCAAATTTTTTTTTTTGGAGTTAAAAGAGTATATACAGAAATTTTATATTTTACAAATATTAAAATTAATATTAATAAAAAATTTATGCAGAAAAAAACATATGGAGAGAAAATTAATTCTAAAATATTATATAGATCTATTTTTATTTTATTTTATCTTTTTAGTTAATTTCTAGAGACTTATCCATGAAAATATTTTAATACACAAAATCAAAAAATCTTTAGATCTTAAATTTTTAAAATTATAATAATAATTGAAATTGTTTAACAAATTCTTTTTCTATTTATAAATAAACTTAAAAATAATAATAATAATTTTTGTTATTTAAAAAATTCATTTTTATTTACTAAAAATATAAAAGTCGTGTAAATCAAATGATGATAATATTGTCATATCATATATTAAAAAAGTTAGTTTTCAAAAAAATGAAAAAGACATTTTTCAAATTATGAAATATAAATAAGAACTTTCAAAAATCCCTTTTTAAAAAAATCTGATTTTTGTCTCGATTTGGTAAAGTTTTTTTTTAATTTTTTTCTTTTTTTTTTACTTTTTTGGGTTAATATCTGATTAAATAAAAAATAAAAAATATTTTATTGTTTATTTAGAGTGGAGATTTTTTTATGAATTAGAGGCTTTAGATCTTATGATTTAGTTAGAAATTTTTTTAAATTAAGGGTAAAATGAAATTTTATATTTCAAAAATATTAATATACCAAATAATTAAAACAAAGATATAGATAGACAAAGATTTCAAAAAAGTTCCTTTATATCTAATTTTCCCTTAAAGGTATTCAAATAAAAATGGGTTTTCATTTCTCTCTTATATTTTTTATTATTATTTTTTATATTGTTCAAACCTCTTGTGAAAACTTCCCACTGCATATATCTTAAAAAATGGTTTTGTCAAACAGAAAAAACAACATACAAAAATATAAAATAAGCAGATAAAGTTTTTTTTTGCCTAACTGTTACTATTATATATATGTTTTTTTTGCCTAACTCTTATTTTATATGTTTATCAATATACTTAAACACATTATATTAATTTTATTCATCTCAAACAATAAGAGTGAAAATATATATATTTTTTCTTTTTCTTTCTTTGTTACTTAATTTTTTAATCTCTTTTCCTACATAACTAATTTTTTTTGTTTTCCATTGACTTTCACCTAAATAACCCTTCAAACTTTAATGAAATATGTTATCTTATTATCGTATGTTAAATTGTGATAAAGATTAAAGACTTAGTAAAGGCATCCTCATTAGTGAGCTCTTAAAGTATTGTTCACTATTTCAAAGAAACAGAAAATATTGAAAAAAGATGTGAGAGAACCGAACCGAATCTCGTTGCAGAACCTCTTAAAAAGATTTGATTACCATTTGACTGATGTTGAACTTTAATTGGTTCAAAATTTTAGACAGTTTAAATATATTAAAACTATCAATATAATATGTTAAGAGACTTAAAGAGAGCTGCTCTAAAGGTTCACGGACAAAATGAGTCAAAAACCAAAAGATAAACAAACAAAAAGATAAAACTTAAATACATAAGCCAGGTCCGACACAAAAGATCGCAAAGATTTGGATCTAACTTCGGCACATTAAGGCCAAATCATGATAGTACTTTTTTTTTTAACGTCTAATCATGATCAGTACTTTGTCCTTTCCCTTTGTATAAAGTATAAACCAACAAAAATGGCTATGGCCACACTTGAATAATATGATTGTTTAAGGCTTAAGAAGAAATTATAAAGAAGAAGAAGAAGAGGTGAGTACTTAAACGTAGTTGCTGTAGAGTTGTTGCGTATGCATGGACAACTAATCTTGTTTCCCGTTTCCTATTTCTCTACAAAATGATGGATGACACACAACATAGACAGAGCAATGAACTCTTTCGCAAGATCATTAGGATGAAACAAGAAGAAGATATTAATAATTACTATGGAGCTGTGTGAAGCTCTCTGTCTCATTAACATGATAGAAATTTATTGAATACTTCTAAAATATCGTGCATAAATAGTTAAAAGCGAGAATAACTAGCCTCTAGCGTTATACAAGATTGGGAAAAATTTGGATTAAAATTTCATATATTTGATAAATGATGAAGCCTTTTGTTTTGGTAGAGAGCAAAACAATGAGGCCTTTTTATTCATGGGTTTAGACTGATCTGCATCAAGATTGCAATGTCTACATTGTCTTGCGGTTGAGTCTGCATTCATAAGCAAGCTTTGGCTGGTTCTGGAGGTAAGGCACGATGTATTTCACAACGTCATTTTGAGCCATTTTGAGATGCTCGCCAGGGACACTGACAAACTTCACTTTTCCAGCAGCTTCCAAGGTTTTCAAACCAATCCAATCCTCAATATAGAGCTTTGTCTGGAAAATATTTAGTGAGAAACAAGTGGTTGATGATTAGGCCAGAAAATGAAATTCTGATGATTGAAGTTCACCTGTTGAGGAGATAAAAGAGGTGTTGAAGCTCCTTCCGGGTAGTATCCAAACCAAGAACTTTCTTTAGGAATCACTACTTTATCACCCTGGAACTGTTTAGGCAATGAAGAAAACAAAAAGTAATGAGGCTAATTAACAATGTTGTTCAAGATTTGTAGTGAAATCTCAAGGATCATTTGGTTTGGGCACCATGACAAGGACCAAGTTGTGCAAGCTGGTGAAACGATTTTTAAAAGTGGGGTTCCTCTTGTTAGGTCTCTCGTTGTTGAGTTTTGGTAGATACTTTGAGTGTTCTAGGTACTCTTTTATATCCTGAAAACCAGAAGAAAAACACTTTCTCAATTAAAGTATTCATATAATTAGAAATGGTTTCAAGGATTAAAATGAAAATGGTTTTGAGTTTACGGTAGGAATTTTGATATAACCACTTGGAGCAATATGATCCTGAAGAGTCATTAGAGATGGTGTTAATGATATGGTATTAATCATGGTTTACGGTTTTAAATCATGATTAGAGAAGAAGAAGTACTTGAAAGTAGTCAGTGTAGACCTCTGTTTTGAGCAAGTTGCAAACTGGAGACTATAAACAAAAAAAAAAACCATTGTTGTGATTAAGACAACAGAGACAAATAGAAATGGAAGAGAACTCACAGTACACTTGGGGATGTCAGATATGCCAGCATGAGGTCCTCCTAAAGAGACATAGTTGAAGACCGGAGGAGCATTGTCGCAGAATTCTATTAGGCCTCTAGCGACTAAGTTACCTTGAGACTGTGCAACGATGTTGTAACCTTGACTTAACTCTTTCATCTTTTTAACTTTCTCACACGCTACACTTGCTTGTTGCGTAAGGGGCATGGACACAGAATCTTGCTCTCCATTTCCTATTTCTCTACACATAACATAGAAAGAGACAATGATAAACAACCCTTTTGCAAGATTTGGATGAAACAAGAAGAAGAAGAAGAAGAAAAGGGATTTGGATCGGTACAAGCAAGATCCAGGGGAGCTAGAGAGATTGCTAAGGAGCTGTGTGAAACTACTGACTCCACCATTAGAGCATTGATCTCTAATTCCTGTATCAATCAAATCCATTAGTGTTGATTACAAAAGGAAAAAGGTTGAGGAGAATGAGGAAGAAGAAGGATCGTTAATCACCATGAAACAGAATGAATGGAGCAGAGATTGAAGCCGGAATGAAGAAGAAGAGAGACAAGGTCACAAGGAGAGTAGATCTATGGAAACTCTTCTCCATGGATTTACTTAGAGAAAGAGTTACCGTTGCTTTTTTTTTTCTTTTTACACACAAAAAGAGTAATTTATGAGTTTTGGGGAACCACAAGAAGCAACAAGGGAAAAAGTTTACATTTGATACAGATTTATCTAATTTTTTGTACCTTTTACTGTAAATGGAAGAGAATTTATTACTTGGTGGTTGGTGTTCTGTATCTACTTATAAGTGTCAATAGATATGCATTAATTTAGTTGAACTTCAAAATCTTTGACTAATAATGTGAATTTTCTTACCTATAATTTACATTAGAAAATTTATTTATTGGAAATCTTTTAAATAACACCAAACATAATTTGTAAATAACTAAATAACAAATCCAATTACACAGAATTTTAACTTTTTTTTTTCTTTTTCCAACAACACAAAACATAGAGAGATCAATGAACTCTTACGCAAGGTCATTAGGATGAAACAAGAAGAAGGAATTAGTTGCTAAGAGAGGTAGCTATTAAGGAGCTGTGTCATGTGTGAAGCTCTCTGTTTCAATCAATATCCATTCGTGGCTTTGATACATATTTGATTGAAAACATGACAAGGAAGAAGAAGGATCTCATAAACATGATCAAGTTTTTATTGAATATTTCTTAAGTTACATGTATAAATGATGAAATTTATTCGGACTAAAATTTCATAAGTATTTGGTAAATGATGAAGCTTTTATTTCCCAAGAGAGCATATACAAACAATGAGGCCTTTTATTCGTGGGTACTACTAGGTTGATCTGCATCAAGATTGCAATGTCTAAATTGTCTTGCAGTTGAGTTTGCATTCAGAAGCAAACATTGGTTGGTTCTGGAGATAAGGGACGATGTATTTTACAACTTCATCTTGTGCCATTTCTAAGTGGTCGCCAGGGACACCGACAAACTTCACTTTCCCAGCAACATCCAATGTTTTAAGACCTATCCAGTCTTCAATGTAGAGCTTTGTCTGGAGAAGAGTATGTACTTAGAAATTAGAAACAAGGAAAATAAATGAAATGGAGATGATTAAGGCTCACCTGTTGAGGAGACAAAAGAGGTGCTGAAGCTCCATCAGGGTAATATCCAAACCAAGAACTTTCTTTAGGTATCATTTCTGTATCACCTTGGAACTGTTTAGGAAATGATAAAAACACACAAATAAGTAATGAGGCTAATAAACAATGTTGTGAAGTCTCAATGATAATTTGGTTTAGGCACCATGACGAGGACCAGGTTGTGCAAACTTGTGAAACGGTCTTTAAAAGTGGAGCTCCTCTCGTTAGGTCTCTCGTTGTTGAGTTTTGGTAAATACTTGGAATGTTCCAAGTACTCTTTTATATCCTGAAGAACAACGGGTTTCACGATTGAAAGTAATCGAATAATTAGAAATGGTTTAAAGGATTAGAAAAGTTTACGGTAGGGATCTTGACATAACCACTTGGAGCAATATGATCCTGCAGAGTCATTAGATGTGTTGTTAATGATATGGTATTAATCAATCATGATTAGAGAAGAATAAGAAGAAGAGAGAAGGTTTGTTTACTTGAACATAGTCAGTGTAGACCTCTGTTTTCAGCAACTTGCAAAGTTGAGTCTTAAAGAAAGAACCCACATTGTTGTTGATTAAGAAAGTGTGATTAAGAAGACAACAGAGACAAGTAGAAAGTGAAGAGAACTCACAGTACAGTTGTGGCGGACGTCGGATATGCCAGCATGAGGTCCTCCTAAGGAGACATAGTTGAAAACTGGAGGAGCATTGTCGCAGAACTCAATTAGGCCTCTAGCTACTAAGTTACCTTGAGACAGTGCGACGATGTTGTAACCTTGACTCAACTCTTTCATCTGTTTAACTTTCTCACACGCTATAATAGCTTGCTGCGTAAGCGGCATATACACAGAATCTTGCTCTCCATTTCCTATTTCTCTACACATAACATAGAAAGAGACAATGATAAACAACCCTTTTTTTGCAAGATTAGGATGAAACAAGAAGAAGAAGGTGTTTGGTCGGTACAAGCAAGATCCAGGGGAGCTGGATAGGTTGCTAAGGAGCTGTGTGAAACTGCTTGCATCCCCACTGGAGCATTGATCTCGAATCCCTGTATCAATCAAATCCATTAGTGTCGATTCAAGAAAGGAAAGAGGATGAGTTGGATGAGGAAGAAGAAAGATTGTTAATCACCATGAAACAGAATGAATGGAACAGAGATTGAAACCGGAATGAAGAAGAAGAAGAGAGACAAGGTCACTAGCCCGAGAGTAGATCTATGGAATCTCTTCTCCATTGAACAACTTTAGTTCTTTTTTTTTTTTTTTTTTTTAAATTATTATTACTTGGTGGTTGGTGTTTTGTAGTATCTATTTTCTTATCTAAATTGCAAGAGACATGTTTTAATCGGGACTTGTTGTTGTTGCACGTGGACATGGTATGAGGCATGAGAATGGTCCCCATGTCCCTTGGATCTGTTGGAGGCTATGGACAGCTCGCTACAACTTGATCCAACCAAGGAGCTCTATTCTTTGAGTTATAATGTGGATTTTCTCACCTATAATTTTTTGAAACTCTTTTCAAAAATTTCAATGTTAAGGATTTTAAAGTTTCTGTTAGTCTTGATTCTTGAATAACAACACTTAACATAGTTTGTAAATAACAAATCCAATAACATATATTTTTAATATACTTTATCGAGTAACAATGAATTATGATTGGATTTGAAATGTATTAAATTGAATTAGACCCTTAAAACTTTACAGTACATCTCATAAAATGACGGTGAGGGTCAGATATTAAAAGATTGAGAGAGTACTACTGGTTTGCATTAAGTAAGGAACAACGTGTTTCACAACCTCCTCATACGTTATTACGAGGTGGTCCCCTGAGAAACTCACAAACTTCACTTTTCCAGCAGCATCCAATGCTTTCAAACCAATCCAGTCCTCTTTGTATAGCTTTGTCTAGACGAAGCATATATATACTTATTTATTTTTCTAGGAAAACAAATGATCAACGCAAAAAAAAGAAAAAAAAAAAAAAAAAAAAAAAAATCTAGCTAGAGAAATTCACCTGTTGAGTTGACAAAAGAGTATCTAATCCTTCATCTGTATAATATCCAAACCAAGCTGTTTCTTTAGGGACTAATGTTGTATCGTTCTCGAACTGTTTAGGAATTAAGAAGAAGAAGAAGAAGAAAAAAACAATGAGCTTAAGAAAAAAAAAAAAAGTGGTTGAATATCTGATTTAAACAAAATAGTAAAGTACCATGACAAGAACCAAGTTGTGTAAGTTGGTGAATCTGTCTTTGAAAGTGGAGTTTCTTTCTTCAGGTCTCTCGTTGTTTAGCTTTGGTAGATATTTTGAATGTTCCAAATACTTTGATATCTCCTGAAAAAAAAACAATCCATTAATGCCTTGAGCACACGAATCAATTTTAAATTAAGTTACAACATATTGATAACTTACACCAGGTATCTTGATATAACCACTAGGAGCAATATGATCCTGCATAATCATAATTAATCAAATTCATAATTAGGTTTTGATATTATAATTAGAGAGATATAGAGATAAGAGTGTTACTTGAATGAAGTCGTTGTAGATCTCTAACTTCAGAAAATCTTCAGCTATACGGCAGATTGGACCAGACTTAAAACACAACAAACCACAAAATAATTAAGCCATTGTTGTTTTGTTAATTACTGTGATTAAGAATTAACCAAAGAAATAGTAAAATGAAATTATACAGAACACTTGGGGATTTCAGCGATGCCAGCATGAGGACCTCCTAAAGAGACATAGTTGATAAGAGGAGGAGCATTATCGCAAAACTCGATAAGTCCTCTAGCGACTAAGTTTCCTTGAGACTGTGCAACAATGTTGTAACCTTGACTAAGCTCTTTCATCTGTTTAACTTTCTCACACGCTACACTTGCTTGTTTCCTTAGCGGCATAAACCATGAGTCAGCTTCTCCGTTTCCTATTTCTCTGCCAATTGATTTTAAAGATTCATTAAAACATTTACACACGTACATAATCAAAGAAGATTAGGTAGTGTTTTAACAAAAAAAACAAAAAAAAATTAGGTAGTGTTTAGTTTGGTAATTACAAGCAAAATCCAGGAGAGCCGGAGAGGTTGCTAAGACGTTGCGTGAAGTTACCAACTCCACCAGAACATTTATCTCCAATTCCTGTTTTATTTTATTTTTATAATTAAGATCATTTAGTTGTTTTCATTCTCATTAATTAAATTAAAAGAAACATAAACAGATGAGGAAGAAGAAGGGATAGTTAATTACCGTGAAAGAGTATGAAGGGAATAGAGATTGAAACCGGAAAGAAAGATAATAAAAAGACAGTCACCGTGAAAAGGAAAGCAGACTGCCGGAAACTCTTCTCCATGAAATAATTGAGAGTCTCAATCTATTTGAGTCGCCGGAATATTCTTTTTATTTTGTTTTCCTCTCGAACACACTCTTAAATTATGTGAGGTTGCGTATTGATGGCAAGAAACGCTTATGGCGTTTTCACTGTATATTTGTAATCAAAATCTAATGCCAGTCATTCAATTTAAAATACTACTCCATTTGTTGTTTTGACTTCTCAATCCGACTTTCAAATTTACCTTTCAACCAAAATATCTTTCTTTGAATTTAACTATTTATTTATTTACCATTAAAACTTTTATTAAATAAGAGCATATTCATAAATTAAATTTTTTTTTTGTTGTTGTTGTGTGTGAATTGTGTCGAAAACAACACTTTTCATAAAACAAAGAGGATAAATGATTTTATAAAAAAATCTTCATTTTAGAGTTCTGCATTCACTGCAACTTTTTTTTTTGTCTATACATATGGCATTTATTAACCGTCACTAGATAACTCAAATACAGTATTTTTTTCCTCCTGAAGATATTTCAATTTTTTCCTACTGGCATTCTTATTTTGTTTGATCTAATTGTCCAAAATTCTAAATATTGGTCAATTCATAGTCCTTAATTGTTTCCAAAAGTTAACATTCCATATATATTTTTGAAATACTAAATTGACTAGGATATGGGTAAGATTGGACATTCAATTATTTGGTTTCACTTTGGTTTGGATTTCGTGATTTTAAGATTTTTAAAATATGTTCTATTTAGTAAAAAACATTATCTGGTTTGGATTTGGTTTTAGACAAAAATTTATAACAAAAATAAACAAAAGTTAATTATTTTTGAATAATATTATAAATTTTAAATATTATTTATATATATTTAAATAAAGATATTAAATTTTCGTGGAATTCGATTAAACGATATGTTAGGAAACTTTGATATACATCATTTGGATTATTTTTAAAATTGTTTTCAGTTTGGTGTGATGAATTTTAGTACAATTCAGTAAAAAGTAAAACCATTTGGTTCGATTATTTTACCCACACGTAAATATGACATGGCTTAAAGGAATTAATTAATCTAATGACCCCTAGTTATGACCCGGCTTATATCGAACGGTTCCATTATGTTACTGACGTTGAATTATAACCCAATTAGCTGCTCAAAGAATAGTTAAGAACTTAAACCTTTGACATAAAACCTTTTTTTTGGTTTTAATGTCAAGCTTTATATCACTTTTTAAAAAATTTTGTTTTTTTTCTTTGATAAAACCCTAACTTGATCATATGCATATTCATCTACCAACTTGATTAAGAATGAGAGAAATTGTGGTAGCCAAAACCAAAGAATCTCGGTAAAACATCTCTGAAAAGCTCCGGTGGATTCCAAAAGATGAAACTCTTGCCACTTCTGTTTCACCAGATGATTGAATCCAATGAAGGATCATTTAACATCTCATATGTTTCGGCCTAATTATAACGAGAAGCTAAATTACTTGCGAACCATCACTAAACTAAACACTTGAGAGTATTGAGACCTTTAAATCTCCAACTTACAAACGGTTGTGAAATTAAATATTAAAATTATAGATCTCGAAAGCGAATTAGGACAGAAGTATTCCCTTGGGATTACACATAGCATCATGCAGATATTCTGAAATATAGTAGTAAGTACGAAGTTACGTGGGAAAATCAAGAATCAAATTCCCTAATGATTGACAAGTGACAACCACAAACACAACAAATCAAGAACAGTGTTGACCTAGAAGGTTATATATATATATATTCTAAATACGCGAAGATTTACCCTAAAGTAGGTATGCTTCTATTTATAGCGTATCTCTTGGCTATTTTTTTCCCCTTCCTAATCGATGTGAGACTTAAACTAGTCGCAAAGCTTTTTTAATTTTTTAACCAGACTCAAATTTTATGTTTAAAGCAAGATTCATCCCCAAAAGTTCTAAACGTTTCTTAAAGCTTTTTTTTTTTTTTTTTTTTTTGGTAAAAAAAACGTTTCTTAAAGCTAATAATCATTTTATATAGAAATTGATGGGTAGCAAGCAATCAATATATGAAAGTATGCAAAAGGTGGTCTGCTTTTAATAAAATCTGGAATATGTTCTTACAGTCCTAAGATGAGAAGAATACTATACCGAATATATCCGACATAACAAACCAGCAATAAGGAGATAAAACCAGATATCACTGACTCCCTTGAGTTTCCATGGCTACACTCTGCATGTTCTGATGATTGGTTGGGTTGCTTTTGGGAGGAAGTTGTCGCTGCTTGGTTTCTCAGGGGATCTCCTCTCTGGTAAGTCGCACTGGTTTGTTTTGTAGATACACAACCTCTCGGTCTGCTGCATTTATGAGATGCTGCTCTGATCCTTCTTCATCTGATCCAGAAGATGCCTCTGAGTTTGAATCCTCCTCATCTACATTCGGAGAACCATTCATGATTTGGTTTGATCAACAAGAGAGTTGGGTTCTTTTTGGTAATAAAAATCTCTTAATTAGGAGCTTAATTACCAGAGAATTCAAGGCGTTCGGGAAGAGCACCAACAGCAGTAAGCTGAATGCTTTCTGGTAGAAGACAATTACAGAACGAACCTGAAACTCGAAAGAAATTTTGAGTTAATAATATATAGGACACAACTTTGTTTGTAGAAATAAGCTGTAACATAAACACAGGGAAAGGTTTTATGTCTTTTACCTACTCGGGCCAGCCGATTAATCCATCCAGGAATAGGATTTCCTGTAAGCTGCAAGCATACTTCTTCGGTGAAATGGTTACAGTTCTTGGTAATCAAATGGTAAGTGTCACCATGGTATGTTCTTGAAAGCTTCTCCATGTAAGTGCGGAAATCTGAACGGGACATGCTGGTAGTTCCCAGTAAAACTGACCGTCTGAAGATGAACCCTGGACAGTTCCTAGGTTCTACCTCATATACCCCACTCGTTGGATACTCATGAGCTCCATAGCAATATTCCAAACCATGAGCTACATTATAGTTA
Source organism: Barbarea vulgaris (assembly GCA_963667165.1). NCBI lineage: Eukaryota > Viridiplantae > Streptophyta > Magnoliopsida > Brassicales > Brassicaceae > Barbarea > Barbarea vulgaris. The sequence continues at coordinate 10,108,169 of OY763890.1, read as the reverse complement.
AATAACCGTGTTAAACAAGAGCAATGAATAATAGTTGCTCAACATTAGGCAAACATTACACAACATAGCAGGTATAATCTAGTTACAGATCATGGAAGATTTACGCTATATATATATATATATATATATATATTCCTCAGAGTTCAACTAAATCTCAGTTAAATCAATATCCACATTAACTAGACTAACCAATTTTGTTGTTCCTCTTCAAAGGCATAATAATAGAACTGTGAAAGCATACTTAAATAGACAATGTTATCTGAGTTTTCAGGATATATATAGAGAAGAAGTTAAAGAGCAAGAGAAATAAACATACCCTCAATTCCAGAATGAAAAATGCCGATCCCAAACCAATAGAGGTAATTGTTGACAGGGGTAAGATCATAGACATTGAGATAAACCGGTGTAAGCCTGGCTTCTCCATTGCTCTCTTCCTTTTCCTCACTTAGGCATGAGCTTGAGCTCAAAGTAGGCACCCACATTTTACACTATATCCCAATTTCAAAAGTCACTCCTTTCTTCCTAAACCTCTGCAACACTATAAACAACTGATGGTCATATTCATATAAAAACACCAAAAATTAACAATCAAAATGTTCCATAACCTAAAGGATCAAATATTATTGGAACCCAAGCATTCAATTAAAAAAAAAAAACTATACAAATGTAAAACTTGTTTGATCAAAAGGATTCGATTCCGCAGTTGAAAGCAATTGAAGATACAAATCAAATACCAGAGAAAGGAAATTCTATGAAACAGGAAAGCTAACAACAGGAGAAATCAAAGCATGTTCTTTAGGAAAAAAATCTAACGCATATCGCTCAAATTCCAAATCGGTAAATCGAGAAACGAAACTGAGATTAGGCGTGTGTGTGTGTGTGTGTGTGTCCCTTTGACATTCATATAAAGAAATCGAGCGCGGGAGAGAGAGAGAGAGACGAAGGAAGAGGTAAAGAGAGCTTACGTGAGAGAAGAGGGGATTGAGAGAAGGACTGCGAAAATGATGACTTCGATCGCGAAAAAAGTTTATACACGAGCCTTCTTTTTTTTTTTTGGTCTAAAACTTAAAGACGTAGACGGAAAAAAAAAATAGAGCCAAAAGCAATGAAAGTCAAACTTAAAATACAACAATTAATTATTCAACACATTAAAAGATATCTTGCCAAATATTATTGTTTCATTTTAGGTTGTTTCTTTAATTTTCAATGCAAAGGCCAAAAAAGTTGTTTTTTCTATAATATTTTACTATATATTTGATTAATTGTTTTGACTACTATTTTGTCTCCATTATTACTCTATATATCTATTTTAAATTAGGTGTAGTTTTAGGATTTCTTTTTTATCCCTGTTTTAAAATACTTACCATTTTAAATGTTCAACATAGGATTGACTAACAAACAGAAAAGTCGAATTCATGATTAAGAAAACGGTTAATTGTTTGACTATTATCAAAAGAAATAGAATTGATCCAAAGCAATGAAAGTGAAAATTAAAATACACAATGAATTATTCGAGATATTAAAGTTGTTTTTTCAACTATTATTGATTCATTTTATTTTTTTTTCTTAAATTTTCAATGCAAGAAAAAAAAAGTTGTTTCTTTATTTTTCTTTTCTTTTTCACTAGTTTTAAAGAAAAACATAATTCAAAAAAACCATTGTGGAATAGTTGAATTCGAAGGACGTCATTCAGTAAAAAAACGGTTTGGGGATTAGGGTATCGAGATGTTTGAATTCGAAGGGGACAATATCAATATTATCCATACCATCAACAACAATATTGAAAGCCTACGTTTACATAATGAACTATGTTTAATACGATAAATTTTACTTATAGTTCAAGAGATATATAATAATGTGTGTGTAGATCGATCTCCTAGCTAAGAGATGTATTAGGTCCTATCAACCTTGGTCGTTATACCATTCAAGTCCTATGTTCTTATTTCGGTTTGTAAACAATGATATTGATATTGATATTGATCTCTTAGCAAAAAAAAAAAAAACAATGATATTGATATTACAAATTAATAAAGCTTTTGAAGGCAAACAAAACAAACATAATTCAAAATAGTTTGTCAACATTTTATTAAAACAACTCAGAAATAAGATAGAAATATAGTTCATGAAATTAAAAACAACAACAAATTTATTCAAGAAACCCCTTTGATCGATACAAAAAAAGGGTTTCACACCATTAATAAACTCTCAAAATCACTCATGACCATCACCGGAGCCGGAGGAGGCAGTGGCATTGGCAGTTGTTGCGGTTTCAGTCTTGGGACTGACATACCTTTTACAGTACATCGGTATCTCATCGATAACAAGACAGACCTTTTCGTGAGTGCCCATCACATAGTTTGGTATGTTAGAACTTGTGAACATCACTTTTCCAAACAAAGGCGGCTGAGCAACCCCACCTCTTGGCGTAGGCTTGTGAACGTACACGCTTTCCACATACGGTCCGTACGTCCTAACAACACATTTATACAACATTAACGTAAGTTTCAAAATAATGTGTTATCGTCTTGTGACAAAGCATTTGTACGAACCAAAAACTATTATATATCCATTTATATAGATAAGGTATACACTTGCCTGGTGAAATATTTAATGATCTGGTCTTCTGTGAGGGGGAAACCATTGGAAAACGTCAGATATAGACAACTTCGGTCAGGATTTTCGGGGTGAAACGCCGGCGCAGATGGATCTAACACAAATGTTTTTCCCCCCGCAGAAGTACTCATGGCTCCCCTCTCCTTCCCACAACAACAACAACAAAAAAAAAAAAAGAAAAAGAAGAAGAAGCTGTTTCTTCTTAATTAAATGTCTTTACAGTAAACGATCAATTGTTTGATTATAATTTTGTTTCTCTCCACTATTTCTCTGTTTTATAGTGTAGTTATAGGATTTTTTGTTCTTCTGTTTTAATGTACTTGCCATTCTAAATGTTCAAAATAGAATTCATTAGCAAACCATATTTTAAATTCTATTTTATTTTGTTATTATCGATGAATTTACAACGAGGTAATATAATTAAATTACAACTCATTATATATATTTATATATATATCTAAAATTATGTTTCACTAGTGTTTAATATGTATTTGGTTTCGATTGCTCTTTATGCTACTCTCCATACGACACTTTCTATGGAAAATAGCATTAAGAATCATCGGAATTGCAAAAAATCTTTATATACGAGTAACGAGTTAATGAGTATTGCACTGAAGAAGAAACTATTGAACATGTACTTTTCTCATGTATGCGAGTGGCTTCAGTGTGGAGACCTTCAGATATTACAATTCATTAATTATGTGATCCTCTAATCAATTTTGAGTATAAACTTTGATATATTGTAGTGTTCCATCATAACTCAAATGTGGAAAACCATACACACTAATTTCATTTTTTGTATAATGTGGAGACTATGAAAAAAATGGAAACAATTAATATGGTTTTTAACTATTATATTAATGGAGAATATGGCAGATACAGTTAGAAAATCACAAGAAGATACAAATGAATGGCCAGAGACATGGGAAAAGGCTCCAAAAAATAACTTGGAGAGACAACGGACAAGTGAATAGAAAAACCTCAATGGAAAAGGCCAGCAACTGGATGTATTATATGCAATTACGATGCCTCACATCACGAAGGAAATGTTGTATCGAGAATAGGACGGATATTACAACATTATAATGGAAATTTTTACATTGTGGAATGGGTAAATTCTAAAGACGTCATTCAGTAGAAGAAGCAGAGTGTTCGATCAATACTACTATGGGCATTACAAGTGGTTTAGGGATTATAGGTTATTGAAATGTTGAATTCGAAGGGGATAATGACAATATTATATGTACCATCAACAACAATGTTTACAACACCTCCTCGAAGGCATATACCAATGGGTAACCATGTTTCAAACGATAAATTTTTCTTATCGTTCAAGAGAGAATAATGCGTGTGCAGATCGATCTCCTAGCTAATAGATGTATTAGGTCCGATCAATCTTGGTCGTTATACCATTCTTCATGTCCTATGTTCTTACTTCCGTTTGTAAACAACGATATTGATATTGCAAATTAATAAAGCTTCTGAAGGAGAAAAAAATATGTATTTGGTATTTGGTATTTGGTATTTGGTATAACCATTAAAACCATGTCCATAACTAACCAAATGTAATCAATGTATCTACTGTTACCTTAGTCACTATTCGAAGAACATACGTAAGTTTTCGAATAAAAACAGAAACAAGATCACTGGTGTGAAAGTAAGCTCTTTCTTTTTTTTTTGGAAAAGAGTAACACACATGCAAAAGGAGCCATGGATCTATTCGAAATCTTAAGTCAATAATATAAGCTAAGTCGTAAGGACGAAGCTACGTGTTCCTTCTGATATGTCTCCCCCCCCCCCCCCCCTTCATTTGATTTTTCGTTAGGATATTGAAAGTTGTATTAAGAAGGAAACAAATAAATGAATAAATTTTCTCGAATGTGCAGCGAACAAATGAAAGAGAATAAACGAACACGTGTAAACCGTAATTGCACGTCAGCATAAAGCAAGCTGACACAACAAGGAAAAATAAAATAAATAAAAAAATTCAAACAACGGTCAATTGTGGATAACCAAACGATGGATGTGGAGATAACGGCGATAAAAGCGGCATGCTCAAAAACTCCGTCAAGTCCCAGTCATCTACCGCCGTCAAACCTGACGTTTCTGATTCAATATTCTCGCCACCACCTCCTCCTCTACCACCGTTAACAGCGTAACTCTCCTCCGTCTTTGGCACCTTCGTCACTTCCTCCTCCTCCTCGGCTTCTCTCTTCCGTTTGTTGTTCTGGCCATCTTGAGCGCGTGGATTCCATTTTTCAACCTCAAGCGGGAAATTCAGAATCGCCTTTGAACCTCTGAGTCTAAACGCCGCTTGGTCGTAAGCTCTAGCAGCTTCGATCGCCGTCTCATACGTCCCAAGCCAAACCCGAGTTCCTCGACGGTTCGGATCTCGGATCTCCGCCGCGAATTTCCCCCACGGCCTCATCCTCACTCCTCTGTAATGCCTCTTCTCCTCCGCGACTGCCGGTACGGGAAGTTCCGGCTGAGTATTACCGGTTGCAAACTGAATCCACTCGGTTCTTTTTGGCGGCGCGATCTTCAACGGCGGTTTTCGTGGATTCGATTGAAACGTGAAGGAATCGTTCGATCCAGCTTTCACCTCCGAATCAATTATAGGTTTAAGCTCGAAATCAGAAAACTCTGATTCGAATTCTTTGAACTTTGACGTCACGAGATTGATTATTTCCGGTTTGGTTTCAAATCCAGAAAACTGGAAACCGGTTTGATGAAATGACGTGAAATCATTCAAAGCAGATGATGAACCGAAGATGGAAAAATCGGAGCTGGATTCTGAAGCTAACCATGGATTGGTGGTTGCAGTAGGCATCGGAGAATATTCGTCGAGAAGATGCTTCTTGATGAGGAAAAGAGCAGATACTTCGTTTGGCGTAGCCATATTCAAAAATTCTCTGAAAGTTGAAGATGATTTTAATGAATTTGAAGGATTTGATTTGACAGTGGAGAAGGGAGTGGAGATATATATAGAGACTCTTTCAAGGCAACATCCTCAGATTTTTTAAACAATTTTAAATATTCATGATCAGATGCGGACATGTGTATCTATTCCCGCGTGTTTCATTAGTTTTCACACCGTTTGATTAACCTCTAGTCAACGGTCTGATCGTGTGGTTCACCGATGGCAGCTGAGGTAAAAAAAGACAAAATAATAAAATAAATAGTCCGTCTGACTGATATTCTGGGAGTCCATGGGGCATGGCTGCGATCCAATTAAGGGTTCTTATGGCTATATATATATATTTCAGATTTTATGGATTCATGCTTATCTACGGCTTACCAATTTATTTAAAATACGTATTCGTATTAATATTTGATTAATTTACTACAAGTTGTCAGAATCTGTTCACATGCATGCATTTTCAATATCAAAAGTTATCGGCCGTCTCAACACAATGTTTGGAGAAAGAGGTTTTTTTTTTTCCCTGAAGATTTGTTTGGATAATAAACAGTTAAACACACGTTTATAATTGATGGAAGAAAAACTTAAGAACGTTGCAACAATTAATTAATGGAACAGAAAGTCTGATTTTAACTTTTCACGTACCTCGGATGTTATTATTGTTTTTTATTTAAAAATGTGTTAATTAAGAAGACTAGATTCTCCTTGTCGACGATGTTTTGTATGATCGCCAACATTGGTAGACAAAAACACATGGAATTCTCGAATTGATGCCCAAAAACCATTTTTAAAAAAAATTCAAGTTTAACCAATAATTTCTTAATCCAGTACTGTACATAATAATACGTCGGGATAAAATATCATACAACTATTTTTGTTTTCTAAATCTCAGACCAAAGAAGCTGGTTTTTCTTGTTCAAAACTAAAATGTTCATTTATATAACAAACACTAGTATGTTCATTTCAGTAACCAACACTATTAATAATTATGTTCTTTTATAGCTGTTATATATTCTTTCAAAATTAAATGTTTGTTCCATGTGGAAGAAAATATTTAAACAATATACATACAACTAATTTTATTTGTATTTTGTATTTACGCTCAAATGAAGAAAATTTTAAGATTTTGACGTATAAACATCAACGAACGCAAACACACATAAAAATTGTGATAGACTTTATACAAAAGATAAAGGCTGGGTAATTAGGGGGGAGTCGTAATATTTAAGTTCCAACCTCACAATTATTCTACAATAATTATAAGATAAATTCTCTCAGATACCACCAAATGATGTTTTTGTTCCACAATTAACACACATTTTATTTACGACAAAAATATCATTTTATAAAATTTATAATTTAATCTTTTTTTAGGTTAACTATATTAGTATTTAGAGTTTAGTTTTTAGTGGGTATGGAGTAAGATATATGAAGTTATGACTATCTTTTAATAAAAATACTATTTATATCTTAAATGAGAATGTGTGCTAAATATGTCACAAAAACTATATTTTGTGCTATTTTTGAGAATTGCCCGATTTATAATCCCATTAAAAAAAATCTACAACAAAACCATGTGATCATCACTTTTGGCTTTGCTTCTTTCGAACGTGATGTATCCTTTTTACATCGTCATACGAATGTGCTTACTTCATTATAGAGATTTTTAATGGTCAATTTCAATATAGATATATTTTTTAAAAAAATCATTATATATATTATATTTAATTGATTGAAACTTGAATCTAATTTACAAACCCTGCCAAGCACTTGTGTATATATACATCAATATCGATGAAACATATTGCTTAGATTTATCCTAGATATAGGTTAAGATAAACCTGCATGCACTTTCTCTTATTTAAACATCTGTAGACACTGTTTACATGTCTAGTTCAGCTATTTGTGTTGACGTTCGTAACTTCGTATGTTCTAAGTTCTAACAAGTCTATTTGTTTCAATCTGTACTTTCATTGAAATAGGGTTTTGATATAATATTCGCGTTAATAATTGCGAACAAACAAAATATGGTTTTAAAAAAGTTTCGCTGCAAATCTAGTGAGGGGTGGAATCTTTAATTGTCTTTTTTTGTCGTCATAGCATTATTGGCATGTCATGACATCTCATAACTTATAAATAATCGACTATTGATTGATTACATACTATTAATTAGTTTTATTTTATTTCAATAGCATACAGAATACATATTTAAACTTGGATGATGTAATAACACTAAATCATCCTTCATGTATTAGAAGTAAATACCTAAGACCACAAAAAAAAATGAAAATTTAGAGGGTGACATATTAAAAAAAATAAAAAAAATAGACTTACGTATCTAGTTTAATAATATATGTGTTTAGCAACTGTGGTTAATTAGAGTATTGGAGAAATTTTTTCTTAAAGGATAATCTAATATTTTTTTCTTAAACGACATTAGGGCGAGACCCGAGGGAAGAATTCCATCACCCCCAACTAACAAATAGAATGGTTACCAAATGTCAATATCTCAATTGGTAAAAACTTTCAGGGAAAGTCTAAAGGTCGCCAGTTCGAATAATACATAAAAAAAAATCATATAAAATACTTTGGTCTTTGACGTGAGAAAATATATCGGCCTAAACCCATAACCTCTTAGTAATTAAAAAAAGAAAAGAAAAAGAGAATGGTTTGGTTCTCTTCTTTGTGGTTTGCATTTTGTATCAAAGCGACATAAGACGTACATTATTTTGACATATGACAACAAAATATTACTAAGATTTTGACACGCTCGTGTCAAAAAGTTTATTTTAAAAAAAGAAATCCGTTTTCAAAAGTTATACCAATAATTCTACTTGGTTCAAAAGTTATTTCTTAAACACCCTTCCCCTCCTCGCAAAAGAAAAATAAAATAAAAAATATTTATTGTATATATAGTACTGGTATCGTATCGATTACTGTTTGTTTCGTTGCTACCGATATATGTCCATCAAAAGATAGAAGTAAAAATTAATATCATATATAGTCCGTCGACCATGCAAATTAGGATTCACACATATTTGAATTTGGTTAGAGGGATCGAGTTGACCCATCGATGACATATATACTAGCAAAAAAAATATCACGAAAGTCTTGCTAGGATTAACTATGGATCCAGTCCGATTAAGATTATATAAAGTATATCTGTACTCTCATTTGTTTCCTCCTAATTTCTTATATTCTGAAATTTTGTATTGTGTCTCCGTTAAAAAACTCGATCTCTTGTCCATAAACACAGCCAACGAAGCTTGTAGGTGAACGACACACGGTTTTAAACTTTTAATCCATCTACTCACATTCATTACAATAATTCATAATATTTCAAAAAAAAATTATGTACAATCTAAAAATTAATATAGATATTCACGGTTGCTATTTTATAATCATAATTTAAAAATGCTTGTTAATTGTTTGTTAACCTATCCTAATCTAGCTTCATCGTTTAATATAATTGTTCTTCTCGAATCCCATTCAACAACTTTATTAATAAACTTTATAAATAAGTATTATAATAAAAAAAAACTTTATTAATTAAATTACCATAGCATTTAGATATAAATAATTATTCATTCTGATTTCTGAGCATTATATTACCTTAATTTGGAATTTCTTCTTCCTACAAAAGTATACTTATAAGTTATATAATAATATACTTCACTCATTTCTAATTGATTATATTTTTAAAATTTGCACATATATTAAAAAATTTGTTGAAATAACAATTTTAACGTTGTGTTCATTAACTATTTATTTTTAATAAAAAAATAAAGTAATTAAATAAAAGACATAATAAAAAATATGAAGCTAAATATGCATTGTATTTTTTGTGTCATAATAGTACTTTGACTCTTTGGTTTTAATCTTTTGTGTCATTTCTAAGGTTTTCTCCTTTGTTAGTCTCTCCGTTTTGGATTTTTTGCCTCCGATGATATATCTGGCTGTCTCTACAAGGATTTTGATCCTTTTTAGTTTTGTGATTTTGCATTTCTCTGTAATTTTTTTAGTTCGATCTTATGGTGTTTTGGTTAGGCTTACACTTTATCAGTAATATATCCAGATGAAAAAAAAATATATATATATGCATTGTAAATAAAGAAATAGTATTTTTTTTAAAAAAATTTAAAAATATATAATCAATTAAAATAGAAAGAGTATTAAATTATTGTGGGTAAACGTAATCAAACTCTTACCTTTTTGTTCTAAAATTGTTTCAGACGGGTATGTGCATGTATCTGGTCTCTTTCAAACTTATGATTGAACACGTGCATTTATTACATTTATCTAACTTTAGTACACCTTCAATTCAAACCGAACGACAAAGAAATCGTCAAAAATATGACTTTTTTTTTGTTAAAGAAATATGACTATTTTGAGTGGAGAAGTTCTTACAACTTGTTAAAATAAATATTAGAAAATTAAGTAGTTAAAAATGTATAGTTTTCTACTTTTCTTATTTCATCCTAATCTTTAAACGTATCAAAAAAACATTTAATTAGAGAAAAAAAATGGTCATCTTTGTTGCCAAAAAGGTTTATCATCGACTATTGAAGAACTCAAAACAGCAATGGGGATTCACGTGCGGGTTGTTCTGCATATACTACTGATGTTTGTTGGCTAATGCAGAAGTTTGAAAATTCTGTGGTCAAAAGTCTTACACGACCATTTTTGGTCAATTTCAAAGCTGACGTGTCATATGCTTCCCCTCCTTCCAGTGTGTACCATTTTTATTAAACTCATTAAATTAAGCTCAAGGAATAGACAAAAGAGAGAATCAAATATAAATTTATAAACTAATTGTATTATATTCTAATGTGTATTTTAATCTTTTACAAACCACAGATTCGGATAACGATGGAAACATTAGTAATGAATATTCACAATATATAAAATCAAAATGGAAGACAAGACAAATAAAATGGTTTTATATTTGGTTATATACAACCAAATAATCTATGAATTTTAAAGACGATTCAACCTTGGAAACCGCAATAGTTCTATGAATTTTCATTTTTCGATAATGATGTAGCGCAACTGAATTCAATTGGACAGTTGTACTGATTTCGGTAATCTTGTAGTAATACAAAAGCCTTTTGTCTCTAACCTAAGCAATGGTAGCTACTCTGGCTTTATTCCAAAACTCACCCCCAGGCCACCGTTTTTATGATGGGTATGTCCATTTTGGAAGTCGTCGGCGATTAATCATATAGCAGCCATCAGTAGAGTGATTAACATCATGTTTTGTGTGTTGTGACTAAATTATGTTCGTTTTCATATTCGCTATAACTTTGTTACTTTTAAATTTCAAATTAGCAATCAATTGCAAAAGCTTATTGATGTTGATAAAATCTGTTACTAATCGCCACTTACTGCAAAACAAATACTCCATCCATTTTTAATTGTTTGTATTTTTAAAATTTTTACAGATTTTAAATTTTTTGTAAAAAATACAATGTTAACTTTGTATTCATTAACTAACTATTTTTTATAAACAAATAAAATAAAATTAAATAAATAACATAATAGAAAATATAAACCTAATTTTGCATAGGAAATTAAAAAATAAATTCTTTTTATAATTTTTTTTTTTAAATACAAACAATTAAAAATGTAGGAAGTATTATTTAGTTGTTATTGTTAGTGGCTATAAAGCGAACAAGTCGATCTTGTTTTGCATATAGTTTTGAGAAATTTTATCATCTGGTTTCTTTTATATAAACTCCAGAAAATTTTAATGCAAACACACAAAAATTCGGCAAATCTAGATTATTTTTAAATAAAATCTGTCTCGAGATTTATTCTCCCAAAAAAAATAAAATATTTATTTTATCTACAAAACAAAATAATTGATTTTATTTTTTAAAAAATTTATTTATTTTATAAATTATTAATCAATATTTTAAGGTTATTTTAGTCAAACAACATTAAATTTAAAAAGTAAAAAAATGAGAAGGTATTTTTCAAATTGAGAAACATAAATAGAGTATTTTCCAAAAAAAATTCAAAAAAAAATGTATGTTTTAAGAAATTCAAATTCATACATACAGTATGTGGAAAAAAATGTAAATAATTATATTATTAAATTTATGTGATTATTTAATTATTTACAAAACATATGATCAAATAAAAATGAGAGGAGAAAATAATATTAACAAATAATTAGTACTCCCTCCGATCAGAAATAATTGTCGTTTTACTGGTTTTTACGTAGATTAAGAAACGTTGTAATTTGTCATCACTGCCTGTGGATACATGATCCAACACCAGAAATACTTGACAAAAAATTAAAGATAATTGCTTTTAAAAATGAAAATGTTTATTATGCTCTCAATTGCCAAGAATTTCGTCCTTTTTTCCTGAGCTTTGGGGTCTATATTTATACAATCATTAGCAATTAATACTCCTAATTTATTGTGTTATTCTCCTTTAATGTGTCCGTTTTGATTTCTTCTTTAAAGCTCCAACGGTCTGTCAGTTTGATTTTCTTTGTTGGGCCTCAGATGGGCTTCGTGTGCCTTGATCCGCTCGGCCTGATCCATTCCCGTAGCCTCCGCTTCGGATGTTATGTTCGTCCCGGACCCGTCCTATTGAAACGTTAAATTAGTCATCTCTCAGATTTTCGGTGCGGGATCCGGTACAAACACTGTCCTTACTAATCAGATATATTTACATTTTTAATTTTGTTTTATATTTACATTTTTAATTCTGTGGTGGCTATAATTGGTATTTTGTGTAAAAGTGACATTAATAAATGTAAACGACACTTATTTAGAAAAAATAAAAAAAATCTAAAATGACAATTATTTTCGATCTGAGAGAATATGATTTAATTGGAAATAAAATAGAAAAAAAGAGAATAATTAGTTGAATTTAAATTTAAATTTAATGATTTACCATTAAATAAATATATGTATGATTATATTTATTTAAATAATTAGCTGTGTAATGGCATTTATTATAATATGACATGTAGACGCAAGGTTGTTTTAGTTTTAACATTCTTTAAATAATAGTACATAGATTAAGCTGCTCAAAGAATAGTTAAAGAGCTTAATTAAGATCTCCAGTTAGATTTTCCAACAACGACAAGAATATAGAGCTTGATGTGATTTCCAACCAATAGAGGCAGTGCAATTAAAAAAAAACATCATCTTACCATCCTTCCTCGAAGGAGTCTCTATTGCAAGTTGACAAAAGCGAGAGACCCACTCATTCACTTTTAAAGTTTTTTTGTCCTGCGAGGGATTTTGCAAGTTGACGATTTTTTCAATACTTGTAATAAAATTTTGAATTCTCCGTTTACCATACTGGTTTGGTGTATGTAATATGTATGCACAGCACGCCCCTAAAGGAGTCATCATTGAAAGGGTTTTAAAAAAATGGCATTTCCTATAAACAAAAGTCGCGCCTGTGGCATTTCTTGCAATTTACCCTAATATAAATTAGTTACACTAGAACTTCTATAAATTAATACTCAATAAATTAATAACTTTTATAAATTAATAAATAATCCCGGTCCCGAGTTGGAGCGATGTAATAATTGACACATTTCGATAAAATAATAAGATAATAAATTTTTTAAAATCTCTATGTAAATATATGGTCCATGTAATAATATAAATTAATAATCATATAAATTTATTGTATGTATATATGTGATTTTTAGTGAATATGATTCTGATGTTGTTTATTTATTCGTAAATTTGTAATTTGTTGGAGTTTATTTCTATTTTTTAAAAAAAATATCAAAAATATATGATATTATCTTTTCAAATTACATCAAAATTATTATTTTTTTTTTTATATATGCAATTATTATTTCCTAATATGTAAATGCATTAAAACACATCGAAGTAATGTCTTCATTTTTATATTTTTTATATAAAAATTTAGAAATTCAGAAAAACTTTCTATAAATTAATAATTATTAATTTATCGATAAATTAATAATCTCTATAAATTAATAAAATTCTGTGGTCCCAACATTATTAATTTATAGAAGTTTACTGTTTATAGTACTGCTAATGTGCTATACTGCGGCCGGTTTTTCCATATTGGGAAACGGCTGCTTTCTTATAAACTAGTTTACATGAAACATGTACATATGTAAGATTTAAACGAACTTTAACATTTATAGTTGAACATTTTAATGATTGGCGATGAGAGGAACACATGATGATGATAATTCGATTAGTTTTAGATTTGATCAATTTCGTGGCGGCGGTCATGGCTTCTTTATCTGTTAGAACTATATCTTTTCTTTCTGAAAAAGAATTTCTTTATTTGTCTAAGTTTTGTATAAAAAATATCTACTTATCTATAACATGTCGTCTATATCATCAATTTAATTAGTACAACTATAATATTTTTATTCTTATGAATAAATCATATTTTGATAGTTTAAATATGGAGTTGTATAACACTTTTAAATTCTAACCCTAGTTTTCATTTAGAGTATAAATTGGTTGAAATTGAATGACTATAAATCAATGAAATGATTAATGTGTTTTAAGAAAATAAATTGTTTGTAAAACCTCTATAAATTAATAATCGATAAATTATTAAAAAAATTTCGATCCCAAAATGGTATTTTACCCAATTACAACTTCAATAATTTAATGATTTTATAAATTAATAAAACACGGTCATACCATTATTAATTTTATAGAGGTTTTGTGTAGATTTGTTTTGGTAAACCGGCGGTTCAAGTTGGGGAAAAAAAACCAAAAAAAAAAAGAACCAGCGCCTTAAAAGTCACCTCAAGCCAAAAAAAGCCAAAGACAAGTTGAGACACGAGGCGAGACCAATCACAATATTGCTACCGTAGATTGCGTGACGTCATTCTTGACGGCTACTTCATTTTTGTCTTGTCTGGATAATACGCACGTTTTTAATTCACGAACCTTCATAGCAATAAGAAAATTCCATTACTTTCATATTTTCAATTTTTTTTATTACCCACTATATGCTTATAAAAATAATATTCATGTCTTTGTCAATTCAAAATTTTCCAGGTTCATGAACCTTTTGATCTCAATCTATTTATTTATTTTCTTTTAACTCATCTCAATCTACTATTGTACTGTCTATATAAATATAACAAACCTTCTTTACTTTCATTCACACCGGACATTTCAATATCTCAACTGACCCATAGAAAAAAACACATTTTCAAGAAAACAATTCTTAAAAGTTTTTTAATATCTCTATCTCTTTAAATGATGTCGATGACGGCGGAATCTCAATCGGACTACGCTTATCTTGAGTCGATACGGCGACACTTACTAGGCGAAACGGAGACGCGACTCAGTGAGTCGATAACGAGTTCAGGGGAGCAATCTGGTTACAGCGTTAAAACGGTGTACGGACGAAACCCGAGCTTCAGCAAGTTGTATCCATGTTTCACTGAGAGCTGGGGAGATTTGCCGTTGAAAGAAAACGATTCCGAGGATATGTTAGTCTACGGAATCCTCAACGACGCTTTTCACGGCGGATGGGAGCCGTCTTCTTCATCTTCCGACGAAGAACGTAGCTCTTACCCGGCGGTTAAAGTCGAGACTCCCGAGATTTTCGCGGCGGTGGATTCTGTTCCGGTGAAAGCGACTCCGGTTCCGGTGGCGGCGAAGGGAAAGCACTATAGAGGAGTGAGGCAAAGGCCGTGGGGGAAATTTGCGGCGGAGATTAGAGATCCGGCGAAGAACGGAGCTAGGGTTTGGTTAGGGACGTTTGAGACGGCGGAGGATGCGGCGTTGGCTTACGACAGAGCTGCCTTCAGGATGCGTGGTTCCCGCGCTCTTTTGAATTTTCCGTTGAGAGTTAATTCAGGAGAACCCGACCCGGTTCGGATCAAGTCCAAGAGAGCTTCTTCTTCTCCTTCTGGAAACGGAGCTCAGAAGAAGAGGAGGACGGTGGCATCTGTTAACGTCGCCGGTCATGGAACGGATAATGAATTGAAGGTCAAGTGCGAGGTTGTGGACATGACACGTGGCGATCATTTATTGGTTCTATAGTTTTTTTCTTTTGTTTTTTTTTTTTTCTTTTTTGGGGGTTAAAAGGTAGTTTGAATTTTCTTTGTTGGATTGAATCATTTTTCCCAAAAAAGGGGAGAAGAAAAGGCATAGAGGGGGAATGTAAAATGTTAATAAGAATTTCATTTATTATTTATATTTTCACCTTCCAATCATTCCAATTAAACATTTTTTGAAAGAAAACTATATATATATATATATATATATATATATATATATATAACTACAAGTGGGATGACAAATTGACAATAATGTTTAGGGTAACTATGTACTATAACATTTGTGACTGGAAAACAAAGAGAGAAGACTCAATTTTCTGAATTTTTAAGATACAATTTTATAAATTTAGTGGACTTTTGGCTTTCTGAAATAATTTAGTATTATATTTATTGATGTGTAACACAAAAACGTCACGACAGTTTTAATTAGTCCGTTAGTTAATAATTAGTGTTTTAAAAAATATTTTAAATTTGTCCTAATTTGCCGACAAAAAAAATCCTAAGTTTAAAATGTTGTGGCGTAGTGTTATTGTAAAGTGTAAACACTTCAACTATATATAGATTCTTTATAGAATTAGATGTATATATAAAAAGTATAAAGCGCAATTATTGGAGAAGCAAGACACAGTCACAGAACTAGTTAACTAACTAGATCAAACAAAATCTGATATAAATAATAATCATATAAGCATACGAGTATACGACCAAACACGAGAATCTGATAGAAAGCTAGCAGCCACAGTAACGAAGTTTTATTTTATTAGAAGAATGTAACCAACTCGATAAATAATTAAGTAGCTGAAGTCCCTATCGAACATATTAACTAATTTAAATAAAAATTGGAATTAGGCAATGTGGTTCGGACAAGAGCAATCTCAGCAGTGGTTTTTGCTAAGAGATTTTCAGTTTTTTGAATTTGGGATTGTAGTAAAGAGATCATTCCAACACAACCATAAACAGGATCTTCGATTCTGCACTGTGCTTCAAAGTAGAGAGAATCCGCTGCTGCTGTTCTTTTATCTTCTGGGATTTGCTGCTCAATATCACATTTACAACCCCACAAAATAAAGAAAACATATAATTATTTATCCATTTTAGAGTGAAATATAATGCGACACAAAATGTTTACGATATGTCAGCTAAATTAATTATAACATTGACTTTAATTATTTATATAATTCAATATTAGAAGTGTCTTAGACGTAAACTCGAACTTCTCCTTTTCAACGATGACTTTGAATGGTCTACAACTATGTTAAATTCTTATGAATGATTTCACATTGTGTAAACGAAGAAAACAAAAAGTAATTAAGAAGATCATATATAAAGATATACCTGAAGAATCTTGGCGACATTGCTAGCTCCATAGATTTTGTGAATATATTCAAATTTTTGGGGGATATTAGGTGGAAAATAAGGTGAGAAAATACAATCTTTAGGGCATCTTCTTCTAAGGTATTTGCAAGCTGCGCATCTTTTTCCTGGATTCATTTCTTAGATTTTATTGGAAAAGTTTAGAAAGACAAAAATCTGTCGAAAATTTGTTCTAAATCTTTCAAAAATATATAGAATGATTTTTGCTACTTGTATTACTCTTACTCTTATAGTTTTGTGAATCGTTAGTTTCCTTTTGGAGAGTAAATATTGCCAATTTAAATCCAACGGCTACTTTCTTATTTATAGTCTCAGAATTTTAGGAAATTTTCATGAGGTAACAAATTTATCTTTAATTATTTTCCATCAATAACTAATATATTTTGAGAAAACGAAAGTGACCGTTTAAAATTTGTTGACACGAAAATTTAATGATTGAATAGGAGGAGATTTCTTTAAAGTTTAAACATTTCTCAATTCTGGATTCAGTTATTCTTAAATTCCCTAGCTTCTCTAGTTACTCGTTTTCGTTTTTGTTTTTGTTTTGTTTTGATAAAGTCTCTCAAGTTACTCGTTGGTTGTTTCTTTTAGTTTTAGGTAACTTTTTTGTTTGTTGAAAATTCAAATTTATTGATCAACAAATGAATGAATATTTACAAAAAGTGGGAATTAAGCCTGATTTGAATTTTCTAAGAGAATCAAAGAATCACCTGGTTTCGATAACAACTTAAAAATAAATGAACCACTAGTTGATTTCTAATTAAAATAATAATAAAAACAATAGGGAAAATTAGTTATAAAGGATGTTTTTTTTAAGTTTGTCCATATACATCTTTTTTTTAACATTGTCCAACTACACTTTTCAAATAATTAAAATCCAAAAATACCCTTAAATATGTAATTTAATAAAATAAATTAATTTAAAAAAATAAAGAGAGTCAGACAGAAAAAAAAGGAAAGTCAAAAGAAAAAAATGGCAACTGGACACTTCTCTTAAAAAATTATTAATTTAATTAAATAAAAAAGATTTAACAAATACTAAAAAAGTAATCACATATTTCATATAATTTTCTTCCTTCTCCGAAAGATTTTTTTTGTTTTTTTTTTTATTCTCGTCGTCGTCGATACCAGACCGAAGAAAGTGTTTTTTTTTTCAAACTGTGTCATCCTCCTCTGAAATCTCTTGTGTCAACCTAATCAATTTATTTTATACTAAACCTAATTCTAAACTAAGTAGAATACATATTATAAACTCCGTTGAACATAATCTTAATAAATATTCAATTTTCTTATTATAAATTTAGACATTGATGTTAACGATTTAATAAATATTCAGTTTCCATAAATATATGTGATTCAGTTTCCTTTTTTTACGAAATTTTAAATTATGCAGAATTCATCTTCTAAATTTCGTAGAACATGATCAAACCGTAGAATACATATTCTAACACTCCGTAGGACATAATCTTAGTAAATATTAAATTTCCTTATAATAGATTTAGACATTTATGTTATAAATATTCAGTTTTTATAATATATTCGATTCAGTTTCATTATTTTACGAAATTCTGAATTATGCAGAAATCATCTTCTAAATTTCGTAGAACATGACCAAACTGTAGAATACGTATTCTAACATTCGTAGAAAATAGAGTAAAGTTTAGAATACATATTCTACATCTTGTAAAATATAGAGTAACTTGCAGAATATATATTCTAAACTCCGTAGAATTTGAATTCTAAATATCGTAGAATAGAGACGAGTTCTAAATTACGTAGAACATGAAAAGTATGTAGAATACGTAATCTAAATTTTCTGGAACGCGTACAAAATTCAGAACGTGTATTCTAAAAAAATCTAGAACACATTTAATATAAAATTAACATCAACAAAATTTCCTTAAACTAAACACGACTTGCCTTTTTTTAATTCACAACTTACCTTTAAAATTTTTTTTTTGTTAAAATTATTTAAAAGGGTAAATTTGGCATGATTGACAATTAACAAAAAAAAGTGTATATGGACAAACTAAAAAAAAAGTATCCTATATATACAATTTCCCCAAAACAATATCTTATTTTATCTTTTAGCTTCGATAATATTTTTTTTTTAATGGCCTTTCGATAATACTTTGGCAGTGAATACTGATGATAACGATGATGTTTCTGGGAAAGCAACGTTTAGCAATTTGTTGTAAGATAGCAAGGACCGGTTGTATTTGTTTCAGTTAATGGAAATTAAAAAAAAAAAAGAAAAAAAAAAGAAGCAATTTTTTTTTTTTTTTTTTTGCCGGTTAGCAAATTTTTGTTATCATCATTTGTAAATTAGAAAATTTTAATTTATATAAAGATCATGGACCAAAAAGAAGCTAAGTTACGCTAACATTGACTCCAACCCAAATTTTTTTTTTTTATTATCATTGATCAAACTTTCGATTGTTTTAAACCCATTGTTAAGCGTTTGCGTATACATATGAATGTAATTTCACTTCTTAAAAGTATAATTGTAAAAGTGCCGTCAAAAAAAAAAAAAAAAAACAGGACAATGAAACACAAAAATAGTTCCAATAATATTTGTTGACATATTTTTCATTCACTTGTTTTTGCTATACACGATATATATAATTGGAGCCATATCACCCAATATTTTTCTCAACCATTATATTTGTATATACATTAGTTCATTTTTCTAGTTTCAGAACTTTGTACCTTCACTTTGGCTGTAATAAAAATACCCCCAACTTTATTAATAGCGAGAGCAAATTGTTCATAATGGATATGAAATTATTACAAAAACACATTAGAATTTATTTTTGTTTTATAAATAAAAAAAGAAGAGATTAATTTTAACTAGGGCAAGAACCAGCAGGACCACCATAAGTAATGGTTAGTTGATCTTTCAAATAATTCAACTTATAACAGTTTGGTTTTGGAGCATTGAATTTCATATCCAGCTCACTGATGGGATGGTAATTAAAATTGGCATCAACATATCTCATGTCTTTAAAGTAGGATGATTTACTTAAATCATTTCCGTTATCTGGAAACTGTCCGTTACCCATCGGACCACCACCAACCGTTACTCCGCCGTAACGGATTTTATCAGCCCCCGATCCTAAATTTATGAATATTTCCTTTGGCCAATATCCAACTAAAGCACCATAATTCATTAGCATCCAATTTCCCGTAGGTTCATCCTGACATATATTTCATATAACACTATGACTTATTTGTATTATTAAATTTTAATAACATTATAAAAGGTTAATAAGGTAGATAGCAATAGAAAATATAAAAAAATCAGTAAATAGTAATGATGTATAGAAACCAAAATTTTGATCTGCAATCCTAAATTTGTAACCTCCATTTAATAAATTACAAGCCCAAAATATCTGTATGTTATAAATGAATAATAAAATTGTCCAACAAAGCCGCATTGTTAATTACTTTCTTAATTTCTACAGTTTTTTTTGATAATTTAATTTAATTTAATTTCTACTGTTACTATATATTATCAAAACTTAAATTACTTTAATACTTCTATGTATATAATATAGTATGAAATGATTTACCCGAATAATAGATAGATTTGCAACAACTTGCTGTCCACCATAAGTAGAGACTTGTTCAAAAGGTTTGCCTGGATACAACTCTGAAAACTCTTGTATAAATCCTTTGCATACTGTATTAAAACACCCACTATTCCGAAATCCATCGTTCTACATTCAAAAAACAAAACAAAAAAAAACTTTATGTTAATTTTTATGGAAAGTTAAAAAATAATTCATGGTTTTACCGTCCAATAAGTTGTGAAGTGAGTCATATTATCACCGTATAACTCTGGGTCTATCTGAAAACAAATGAAAAAAAAACAAAAAAAGTTAGTGGTAACCAAAATAGGTTTTACTTTTACCCTTCTGAAAGCTTTGGTTTTGTTTGACTAATCCATACATAAAACATATATATGTACATGAAAATAATTTGAATTGTTTTGGTGCATATTCACGTTTTAAAAGCATATATTGACCCAACCAAAAAAAAAAAAAAAAAAAACATGTATGTCAGATGAATAATATGAAACTGAATTAGGAAATGGTGTTAGAAGTTAGAACAAAAAAAAAATGTAAGCCAAATAAAACTTTTAAAATTAACAACTTACAGCCCAACCAAATATAATGCAGTTGACTCCTTGAGGAGATTTACTCTCAATAGAAATCTGAGCTCTGGTAGCTATTCCACTGAACGTCGGGTTATGAATGCTTATAACTGCGCTTGCTCCATGGTACATTTTACTTACAGTTTTTGTGTCAAGTGTTGCCCGCTAAAAACATCGACCAATTTTGTATATTAGCAAAAATTAAACCAATTATTATTAATCAACAGTTTTGATTTTCGGAAATACATTAATTGCATCTATAGGATTAATAAAATTGTAGAAGTTGTTTTGGGATTTGTGGATCGGGACCATCCCTCTCGGACATATAGTACTTCTCCTGTTTGAGCTCGATGTAATCTACCAAAAAAATATAAAAAAATAAAAATTAAACAACTTAATTACGAATTCACCAAATATGTATAAAGAAGAAGAAAAAAAAAACTAGCATTACCTGGAGTTTGTGGTTTTTCAGTAAAGGATGTTGCAATGAAGGCTGTTTGTAGATATCGACACACTCGAAAAACTGATCATCATTTGCCTAACGTGACCAGATAAAAATTGATAAAGATGTTCAGATTTTCAGATAGATTTTGAATCAAAATGATATTATAACTCGATATTTTTATAGAGTTACATATATACATGAGTTATTGCCACAAGATAGAAGAAGAAAAGAGAGAAGATTGTTGAGTTTTGGAGATGCATATTAGTCACTTTTTCGTTGTATTTTGAACTTACTCCATTCCAAATGATAAGCTGTATATTTATATATGGTTCTGAAATTTTATTAATATATGGGAAAAATCGGATATATTATACAATTTAAACAGAAAAGAATCATACATAGAGAAGATATACAACTCTAAACTGGAATTAATTAGTTCAAATTTGTTTCCAAATTATAGTGTGATTATTATTAAGAGAAAAATAAACTGGTCAATGGGAATTATTAACCTTTTCTTCATTAGTTGTATTTTTAATTTAAAATTTAAATATATATTCCTTTTTCATCATTTTTTTGTTGTCTGCCTCCTTTTTCATCATATTAGTTCCGGTCAATGTTAACAAATAGAAAGAAAGTTATATATACAGCTAAGATTTTTACCAAAAATTTTGTGTTGAAAGTTTTCTTTCTACACTAAAATTTGGGTAACTTTTTAACTATTGTATAATTTTCATATGTAGATAACAACACAGAACATAATCATTTTATGACAATAATATAAAATATTGAGAATTATGGTCTCTGCTTTGAAAACGTCACGAGACAATAATTCAATACGAAGCTACAGATATTGTGATTCGATTCATATTTGTCACTGATCTAGAAAATGCATTCACTAAACCATGATCATTAACTGTTATTTGTTCAGAACTTAGAAAAACAGACTCTGAAGATATAAAATCTGTGTGGGTCGTAAAGTCACAAACTCAGAAACACGACTTATGAGCTTTGGTTCTTAAGAAGAGATTCAGGCTCTCTTAGAGATGGCTATCACATTGAAGTTGAGAGAACCTGGATTCTTCTCAATCATCTTCTTTATCACTTTCGCAGCATCCTGGGAGTTTAATGTAACCCAAGATATACATCAAAACATATGCAAGTGTTTACCAGTTTCTCAAAAAGAAAACCATCGCATATTTCTCGGAATCTTTCAACAATTTCAGGTAATTCTACGCTTCAAGAATGAAAGGGTCTATTATAGTACCTTCAACAGGGTAGCTGGAGAGGAAGCACCGTGTGATATCGGTCCTGCCTTTCTTCCATCAAGTTCATAGAGCTCCCCTGCATTACATGATAACAAAAGGAGTAGCGCCATTATTTAGTGCCAATTTGGAAATAAGTTTGGTATCAGAATTTTCATTTTGGTGATTAATGTGAGAATTGGTTACCATCAATACAAGCTAAACAGATGAAATGCGTGTCTGCGTCATCTGAAGCCTGAAGAAGATGAGGAAAAGTAAAAAACCAATGTAACATCTAAATGAACAAGTTACAAATACAGTCGCATCAATGGAAGGTGAAAACTTACCGGTGTATCACCAGCTGAAACAGCTACAGAATGAGCATCTTCTATTTGACTGTCATTCTCAAGAAACCTTGCACGCTATCAAAATTTCCATATAAAACATTTGATTAGACATGAAAGCAAACACTTAGAATTGTTAACATGATAGAGATATGAAGAAAGAGAAACACCTCCATAGGAGTCATTGTGGCAGTAGATTTGAAGAATCTATCCAAGAACGATCCCTCAGCTAAAAAAAAAAAAGAAAGGAGAAAGTTAAGGATTCAGAATCCTTAGATTAAAGAAGAAGCAAATAGAAAATTTCGAAACACTCACAAAGCTTGATTTCAGAAGTTATATTCCCAATAGCATGAAGAAGGCCAATGGTTCCACAAGCATTACCAACAGTTTGTTTCATGAAGTAAACTTTATCACTATGCACCTATCAATTCATCCACACAGAACCAAAATGAGACTATATTACAGAAACACGACGAGAACAAATCAGATTTTGATCAGAAGCTCACCTTCTCTTTGATTTCCTTGTCTTGCTCGATTCTCTCTTCTTCACTCTATAGAGCAAGATCATGGAGCTTTCTCAATCAATATACAAGTAGAAACATTTCAGAATCAAAATTGATAATTACAAAAAAAGAAGAGACCTTTTTGGTGATGGGGTAAAGAAAGAGAACAGCAAGAACAGGCTTTGGAACCATCTCTAGAAGTTCATCGTCTAAGCCAAACACATCATTGCACTCTGCTTCATCTGGGACAAGTCCAAGTCCCCAAAGAAACTGTACATACCGATACGAATTACAAAAACAAAAATCACTAAAATGACCTAGATTCCTTTTGATTTCGAAATTCCGGTGATCGGAGACGAGGGTCGAGGAGTAATTTCCGGAATTAGAAGGGGAAATTAGGAAAAAAGTGGAAGGTGGAGCAATACCTGATTCATAACATCAGGGTTAGCTTCAAGTGGAAGCCATCTCTTAGCTGAAGAACTCTCGTCTACGGTCGCCATCTCCGGATCTTTTCTCGTCACTTCCGATCGAATTTTGCAGAAGAAATCAAATATTTTCTACAAGAAGAAAACGCTTCGGCTCCAAGATACGAATCCCTGAACATCCGTGAATCAAGCCCATATAGTTCTAATAATGGGCCTGGCCCATTTTAGTCTTTTCTACAAGTGCTTCTTCAATTGGTATCAAGCATTTGTGCGTGTTTTATCCATGATTATCAATTTATCAACTGTGTTGTTTGTTATCCATGGATATACTCCATTCACCTTTTATAGATAGGATATGTCTAAACCAAGATTATTCATCCATATATTTTTCAGTAACAAGAAAAGAAGATTCATAATTTTACAAAAGCAGAATCCGAGTAAGTCCTAAACTCAGAAACAAGTCTTATGAGCTTTGCTTCATAAAAACAGCTTCAGGCTCTCTTAGAGATAGCTATCACATTGAAGTTGAGAGTGCCCGGATTCTTCTCAATTATCTTCTTTATCACTTTCGCAGCATCCTGCGGAAACATATCCCCCAAGATATACATCAAAGCTATTCAAGTATGTACCGGTTTAGTTTAATACAAAACCACTTGCATATTCCCAGATTCTTTCCATGTTTTGATTAATCTAAAAGCTTAACAAGTGAAGGGTTTAGAGTACCTGCAACAAGGTAGCTGGAGAGGAAGCACCATGTGAAATTGGTCCTGCCCTATCTCCATCAAGTTCATAGAGTTCACCTGCATTAACATGGTAATAGAATGTCACAATTTTATGCCAATTTGGTATTGAGTTTGATTTTGGTGTTTATATGAAAATTTTCTTACCATCTACACAAGCTAAACAGATGAAATGTGTGTCCACGTCCTCTGAAGCCTGGAGATGGGGATAAATAAAAACCAATGTAACATCTAAATGAACATGTTTCATATACATTAACATCACTGAGAGGTGAGTGAGAAGTTACCTGTGTATCACCAGCTGTAACAGCTACAGAATGAGCATCTTCTATTTGACTGTCGTTCTCAAGAAACCTTGCACGCTATCAAATATTCCATAGTAACATTAGACATGAAGCAAACACTTAAGGGTTGTTAATAAGATAGAGAAAAACCTCAATAGGAGTCATATTGGCAGTGGATTTGAAGAACCTATCGAAGAACGATCCCTCAGCTAAAAAAAGAACGGAGAATGTGATTTCGATAAGGACTCATATCCTTAAATTAAAGAAGAAGCAAATTTAAAGTTTGAACAACTCACAGAGTTTGATTTCAGAAGTTATATTCCCAATAGCATGAAGAAGGCCAATGGTTCCACAAGCATTACCAACAGTTTGTTTCATGAAGTAGACTTTATCACTATACACCTATCAATTCATCATCCACACAGAACCAGAATGAGACTATATTACAGAAACCAGAGTTCCTATCAAAAGTTTGATCAGAAACTCACCTTGTCCTTAATTTCTTTGTCTTGCTCGATCCTCTCTTCTTCACACTACATAGCAAGATCATGGAGCTTTCAATCAATTACAAGCAGAAATTGTACAGAATCAAAAACGGAGTTCAATTGATGAATACAAAGAAGAGACCTCTTTGGTGATTGGATAAAGGAGGAGAACAGCAAGCACAGGCTTTGGAACCATTTCAAGAAGTTCGTCGTCTAAGCCAAACACATCATTGCACTCTGCTTCATCTGGGACAAGTCCAAGTCCCCAAAGATACTGTACATACCCATACGAAACAAAAAATCACTGAAAAAACCTACAAATCTTGCCGATATTGAAACCATTTTTTTCCGGTGATCGGAGACTATAATCGACGAATAGAAGGAGAAGAAGTTGGGAAAATTGGAGAGTGGAGCAGTACCTGATTTATAACATCTGGATTAGCTTCAAGTGGAAGCCATTTCTTAGTTGAATAACTCTCGTCGACGTTCGCCATTTTCGGATTTTTATTGTCACTTTCTTATGTTGATCAAAAAAAAAAAATTGTCACTTTCTTTTTTTTCCCTCTCGATCGAATTTTGTAGAAGAAAATCAATCGAAAAAGAAACTGCTGGGCTCCAAAATACGAATACATGAAGATCTGTTAATGATACCCTAACGAGCTTGGCCCAATAAGAATCTCCAGGCTCCAGCTCAGCTAAGAGCGGACCAACTGAATACATTAGACAGTTCTTCATTTCTGGCTGGGCCTTCTGGCCCTTCTCTATCTCATAATAGGTGGCAGAGTTTAAAATTAAAAACATTAATTTTTCATCATTTGATCTTTTAATTTTCTTATATTTTGTCTTTTGATACTGTTTTTTCTTACATTTTTACATTATTTTCTCTTATATTTACATTTATTTTTTCCATTTCTAGTTTTTAAACAGTTTAATTACCTTAAAACTTATTTTTGCCACAAATGCACAACGTTGGTACAATATAAATACAAAGCTATATATTTTTATTATATATTGATGTAAATCAAAAATTTTAATGTGTAGACTAAAATATACAAATATAAAAGATAATGTTGATATATATATTTTAATAGTTTGTTAGTTGTGTTTATACAATAATTATTGTTAGATTGAATAGTAATATATGACATGCAAAAAGATAATTTTTACATATTTGTATTAAAAGAAATAAAATAAAATATGAATTTTCACGTTTCATAAAATGTAGAAATACCCTATAAATTAAGTTTTAATATATTAGTTCAAATGATTTTGACCATAACATTTGAATTATATTTTTACTAATAAACTATTTTAAAAAAAAAATAAATTTTATTAAATAATTTATTATTTTTCTAAATAAGTAGTTATATATATATATATATATATTATTGATTAGTCGATATTATATAGTTTTAGTATTAATAGTATTTTAAACTTTTAAGAGAGTTTTAAATATTATTAATATTTTAATAGACTTATACCGAATAATTTTTTAAAATTTTAAATATTATTTTAAATTATTTCAAATAAGTACCGGATTAAACCAAATATTTTTAAAAACATTTGGACGTCTGATAAGTCAAGTTTCCTACTCATTTATGTATAAATTTTTTTGTTTTTTTTTTATAATATGACTTTGAACTGTTGCTTATAAATTATTTAAAATAAATTTTACTAAATAATTTATTATTATTATAAATAAATAGTTATATTTATTATTGATTAGTCAATATTATATAGTTTTAGTATTAATAGTATTTTAAACTTTTAAGAGAGTTTTAAATATTATTAATATTTTAACAGAGTTATACCGAATAAATTTTTAAAATTTTAAATATTATTTTAAATTATTTCAAATGAAAGTTAGAGAAAATAAATTCTAAACTATTATATAGATTTATTTTTATTTTATTTTATCATCTTAGTTAATTTCTAGAGACTTATCCATAATATACATAAAATCAAAACATCTTTATATCTGAACTTTTTAAAATTATAATAATAATTTTAATTATTTAAAAAATTCATTTTCTATTTATAAATAAACTTTTAAAATAATAATGATAATTTTTGTTATTTAAAAATTGGTTTTTATTTACTAAAAATATGAAAGTCTTGTAAATCAAATGATGATAATATTTTCATATCATATTTTTGAAAAGTAAGTTTAAAAAAAAAATGAAAAATATATTTTTTAAAATATGAAACATTAATAAAGCATTTTTCAAAAAATTCGTTTTTTAATCTGATTTTATCTTCTAGCGTTTTGGTAAAATTGTTTTTGTTTTTTTTTTTAATTATTTTTTTTTGGGTTGATATCCGATTAAATAAAAAATATAAAATATTTTATTGTTTATTTAGAGTGATCTATTTATGAATTAGAATTTTTATAAATTAAGGAAAAAATAGAATTTTATATTTCAAAAAAATTAATATACCAGATAATTATATATAGAGCACCCTAGGGTTTTGGATTAGTCCATCGCAGCTTCTTCTTCTTCTCTCTGTGACCCTCTCTTTCTATTCTATCACTCACCTTTGTTTGGGCGTCTAAACAACGCTTTGTTTGAATCACACCTTCGATTTTAATTCTGATTTCCCTTCATGGATTCGAATACTCAATAAGGTTTTTCAATCTTCAAACCCAAAAAAAACCCATCAAAAATACCAGTTGCTCTATCGATTGAATCGGACCTGAAAAATGTCGACTTTGAACCCTTTCGATCTGTTGGACAATGACGCAGAGGATCTCAGCCAGCTCGTTGCGGCTAAGCCGTTGAAGGTTGAGAAAGCGGCTCCGGTTCTGCCTGCTAAGTCTGCTGGTAAGGTTTCTCTATTTCTCAAGTTTTATATTAGATTGATATTTAGTTTGATGTGTTTGCTTACTTTGTCTTTGATTAGAGTTAAGACATGATATAAGTTCTTTGTTTGGAGTATAAACTGCTTTCTGTTCTTGTTCAGTTAAGCTTGACTTGGTTTGGTCGTAGTAGATTCAGTTTATGAATTTCTTACATTGCTTTAACAACCGTTCTTCATCCGAGATTCATCGATAGATAGATGTTAACACTTGTATCATTATATATATACTTTTATTTGATCAAATGTTACAATTTTTCTTTTTATTTTAGTTGAGAGGGATGCTAAGAATGCTCCTGCTGGAGGTCGTGGTAATGGCCGTGGAGGTGGTTCTGGTCGTGGTAGAGGCGGTGGATACAACAGGGACTCCAGGAACAATGATGCTCCTGCTAATGGCAACGGATATGGTGGAGGCTACAACAGACGCTCTGAAGAAGGAGATGGAGCGAGACGTGGTGGTCCTGTTGGCGGGTACCGTGGTGAGCGTCGTGGAGGCTACAGCAATGGTGATTCAGGTAACATTGAACGCCCACGAAGGAACTTTGAGCGTCACAGTGGAACTGGTCACGGGTAAGAAAGCTTCTTCATTGTTAACTCTTGTACAGTGTTGATTTCGTGTGGTTTGTAATTGTGAACTTATTGTTGTGTTAGAAATGAGTATAAACGTGATGGAGCTGGCCGTGGGAACTGGGGAACCACTGAAGATGAAATTTCTCCGTAAGCATTCTGGTTTTCGAGAAATAGGTTTTTTTTTCATGGTATTATATGGTGTATTAACCTCTTGTTTATCGAATCACTAGGGTGACTCAAGAATCCACAGAAGTTGTGGAGAAGAGTGTGGCTGTTGAGAAGCAAGGTGGTGAAGATGAAGCAACTGTCTCTAAAAAAGAGACATCTGCTGAAGAGCAAGTTGAGAAAGAGCCTGAGATTAATGTACACTACATTTGTATTTACATTAACAGCTTAATATTTGTTTTGTTTACTAATGCAAATTTGCTGTTTGTAGGAGATGACTCTGGAAGAGTATGAGAAGGTTTTGGAGGAGAAGAAGAAAGCTGTGCAGGCGGACAAGGTTGAGGAGAGGAAGGTTGACACAAAAGCGTTTGAGGCCATGCAACAGCTCTCAAGCAAAAAGAGCAACAATGATGTTATCTTCATCAAATTGGTGAGTATCTGGATCCCTTTCCCCTCTTGAAATATTTCAGTTTAGTCTCAGTAATCTACATTATAATAATGATCGAACGTGTGCTTATGGAACCTTGCAATGGTATTATCAGGGAACAGAGAAGGACAAGCGCATCACTGAGAGAGAAGAGAAGGCCAGGAAGGTAACTAGATTTACTAATGTTTTCCCGATTTAATTAGTTACTACTAAAAAGAGAAGGATTAAAGCTTTTCCGTTCGAATTGTTTTGTTGTAGTCGGTGAACATAAATGAGTTTCTGAAACCTGCAAATGGAGGTGGTTACCGTGGTGGAAGGGGAGGAAGACGTGGACCAAGAGAAGGAGCCGTAGGTGGACGAGGACACCAGAGGTATGGAGGAGGTGCTGCCCCCGCCATTGAGGACCCTAAACATTTCCCTACCTTGGGTAAGTAAGGGATCTTCAGTTAGGGCCTTCAGCTTCCATCTCGACTGTTTTGTCTCTGTAGTCTCTCTCACTCGGTTTGGCTTTTGTTCTTCTGATTCTTGTTATTGTTATACTTCCCCTTGAGCTTAAGGATTTTGTTTTACCAACCCAAGATTGTGATTTTTTAAAGTTAAATGAGGCAAAAAATACGAACCATTCTTCAATTTTTGTGTAATTTTTAGGTTTTTTAATTTAATTTTTAAGTCTCTTTTTAGTCTACAATTCTTTTATGAGCATAAGGAACTTTACTAGAGGAGTTTATTGTTCCAAGTACCATTACAAAGAATTTAAAAGCTTTTTTGGACATAAGTGAAGAATGAAAACGCAAATACAAAAGATTAAGAGCAACGATGTTCAGATGTCTTACAAGCCAACAAATGATAATATATGTTACCAAGGCAAATCAAGAGGAGCAGCATCCTGATTGCTGGTTTACAGGTTGTCCTCGGATCTGGACCGTTGGTGGCTTGGATCCTCCTGCAGGTTGGCTCGCCATTCTGCAAGACCAAACCCGGGTTAAATCTGGTTTATTATTGTAACAAGTGTAAGAGCTTAACGATGATGAGTTGATGAATGGTGAGTTACCTCGTTTTGATTGCAGCAGTCATGGCCATGAAAGCTTCTTCGACATTGGTAGCATTCTTGGCACTTGTCTCCAAGAAAGGGATCCCAAGTTCGTCTGCGAAAGCCTGTATTGGCAGAACAAAGATTACAGTAAATCCTTACGACAAGCGTGTCAAAGAACCTTAACTGTGACGACCTTCTGAAGCATATTATGATATTACCTTGGCTGTCTCAGTGGATACAACTTTCTGTGATGTGAGATCACACTTGTTCCCAACCAGTAGCTTGTTCACATTCTCACTAGCGTAGCGGTCGATTTCATTTAGCCATTGCTTGACGTTGTTGAAGCTTTCTTGGTCTGTTACATCATAAGTCACCTGACAAATATGAAAGAAAAAAAAACATAACAGTTAACAGTCTCATTGATGAATGTCAGATAACAGGGGAATAGTGCAACTGTGATAAGAAGCATACAATTATTCCATGAGCTCCTCTGTAGTAACTGCTAGTGATTGTTCTGAAACGTTCTTGGCCTGCCGTATCCCACTGCATAATTTGGTGATAGTAATAAGAAGAGTGATCATATGCGCATAAAAACAATATCAACTGATTGTGACACTGTCACTAGTCAAGATAACTTACAATCTGGAGTTTGATGGTCTTTCCATCTTGTTCGACTGTGCGGATTTTCTGCAAATACATAATTAATCAATTAAAACCTTTATGATTTCATGCATGACCAATAGATAAAAGTGTAAGAGGCTTACAAAGTCAACACCAATGGTACTGATGTAGCTATCCAGGTAGGAATCATCCTGCAAATACAAAAAAAAAATAAAAACAACTGAGACACCAATTCAGAAGAGCAACAATGACACTTTACAGAGAAGCCTATATATGTATTCAATATCATAAATAGGCGCAAACTGAGCTAAAGCTTAATGATAAAAGTTGGTGATCTTGATAATTTACATATATTGATGATTTGATGTACATATAGAGAAAGAGATATGGAATTACTTACAGCAAACCTTAGAAGCAAGCATGACTTTCCAACACCAGAATCACCAATAAGCAAAAGCTTGAACAAATAGTCACTGCAAACATAAGACATATTTTGTAAAACATTGAGAAGAAGCTCATAGATTTCTCTAAACGCAGATATTTCCCCGGAAAAGAGTACGGTAATCCCGGAATTCAAAACGCAATCTCAAGCTCCATAATCGAAATCAACTATGGATACACACACAAGAATTTCAAACTACGATAAGATCGTCTGTGTAATTTAAACGAAAGAACAGATCTCAACCAATTTTGTTTTTCTAGATCTAAATCAGAATATGATCCACGAAACAAGAGTCCAAATCGAGAAATCGATCACAGAGAATAACAAAGCCACCATCAATTAAAAATTTCGAAGATCACTTACGTGAATTCTCAAGCTAAAATTTGATCCAAACGAAAAGGAAACTAAATTATATAACAACGTTAATAAAATTAAGAGAAGCTAATGAGCTAATCGATCTGAACAATATGAGAAGAAGGTTCTTACTATTCAGGATTCATGATTGTGATCTCGCAACTGGATCGATCTACAGGTGAAAAAGTTTAAGACGAGAATCCGCCGATTAAACAGAGAAAAGAGCCGTGATCTTCGTCGGTGATGAAAGACTGAGAAAGAGAGAGAGAGAGAGAGAGAGACGTAAAATGATCGGTTTGTGTCGACGACGTGGTTTAGAAATGAGAAAGCCCCACACGATGTTTTTGGTCATTTTAAATGCGTCTTTTTGTTGCATTGCTGACGTGTCTACTCCAACCCAGAAGATGCGTGGCGGAGAAAGTTTCAATTTTTTCTTTTTTACTTCTTGTCACCAAAAAATACCAAAAATTATTAAAGGCATTACTAATTCGAATCTGTAATTTGCTTTTTGTTACCACTAACGAAATAATTTCTATTTGTATTTAAAGATGTATGGGCTGGGCCTAAATTAAAAAGCTTATCACTAAAGGCCCATTATTAATGTTCTCATAGACCTTAGGGGAAAAATTTGTCTTACCTTGAAAACGTTTTATCATCTTTCTCTGTCATTTCTGAGTCTGCTCTGTCTCTCTTTCTCAACAGTTTGGTAACTACGGCAATGGAAAACAGGCGGGAAAAAACAAAAGCAATTCAAGATTCTTAGCTCCTGGAACTCCCATTATCGTATCTTCAGCTTAGCGAGAGAGGAAGGGATGGAGGAAAGCGGCGGAAGCATCAGTAGTAATGGTGCGGTGATGAAGAAGGAAGGATTAGGGTTTTCTACTAAGGGGATGAAAATTGAGAATCCTTTTGCTTTCAAAGCTCTTCAAGTCTTCACGGGTTTTGGCGTAGGTTGTGGAGTTGGTATCGGCACTGGTGCACCTTTAAATCTCGGTAATACTCTCTTTCGATTTTGCTACATTTCTGAGGTGAGAAGAGACCGTGAATGGCGGAATTGGGTAGAGTGAAAATAAGAAATCTAGGTTTAGATTGAGTTAAATCAATCAGCTCAAGATTGCCAGATTAATGGAAATTTGATTTGATTCTTAGTGTGTTGTTATCACTGATAATTATGCTCTATTCAGATTGTGATAGCGTTTTCGTTTTATAGTCATTTTTGTACTCTCTCCAAAGTCCAAACTCCAAACCAATCTATCTCTAACTGGAGAAGAAGGTTTTATTCTTTATTGTAGACTATGTTTCAATCAGAGTTTTTAGAAATGAAAGCAGTATTAAGCTATCATTCTAGTCGAAAACAATGTGTGTGTGTGTGTGTCATTACGTTGCTAATTGGTCTTGCTCGTTCTCATTTTATGTTTCACACAGCATCATTATTGTGAGTTAACTAATCCGGTATTGATTTTGTTGCTTTATTTACATATCAGCTAGTATTCCAATGGTGGGGGAAGTTATGAGTGCAGCTAGAGGAGCAACCAATGTATTTTCTGGGGTCACACACCATGTCAATGGCGCTGTACAGTATAGACAAACTTTTCTTTTTCTTGCCTTCTCCAGTTACTCTTGCCGCATTATGCTTTTCTAAATCTGGTTGTGTACTTGGGCCATCTTTAGTTGTGGAAGTTGGGAGCTAGGAACATTAAAGCAGGTGTTGGCTGTGGAGTTGGTTTCGGTCATGGTTTTGGAGTTGGTATGTTTCCATTATTAAGTAAACTTCTTGTTCTCTGTTTTGTTCCTAAAGCTCTTCAACTTTGTTTTGATACATGAGCTTCTAGTTGTTACTTTCTGAACGGTTGACCCTTTTTGAGATACTTATGTAATCATCGATTGAATTGCTTGTTTGAACTATCGCTCTCTTATCGTCACTATCTTTTATCCACCGTTGACAGGCATCGCAGTGAAACCAAGTGCTATACACAAACTTCAAGCTTCTATTATGGTAAGCACCAGTTTTTCAACAAATTTCCTTGATAATTAGTTTGTTCATATTCATGAAACCATGAGTATGGATCTCTCAAGGGAACTGCATCCAACTTGATGACAAAACTCGGAAGAACGAGTGAGACCACCTCAAGTCAAACCGAGCTAGAAGACCAGGCGTCTCAGTCTCTGACTGAACACAAGAAGCATGTGGACACAAAAGTATCTTACAAGAATAGTGGTACCTCTATTGATTCAAGAACTTTTGGTAATCGAACTGAGAAAGTGATCAACAGTTTTCTCGACAACCCGATTCTGAAACAACAGGATACAACTGTGGAAAATGGACAGGTAACGATTCATGTCACAGAATGTTTCTCCCTCTCTGCTTCGATCTCAGATCGCCATCATTGAACTTCCTTTGTTTCATGACATTGATAGGTGACGCAATTAGAATCAGAGAGCTTAATGCTTCAGATGGTAATGTCTCGTTCTCGTTTCTTTCATTTTTCTGTTACATTTTACTGGATATTTATTTATACATGGTCATGTATCAACGGGATGGATTGTGTAGGTGCTGAAACATCAGAAACTCATTGATGAAGTAACGGAAGAGAACGAAAAGCTTCGAAGGATAATCATAGAAGAACTCAAAGTTTCACCAGAAAAACTCAAATCAGTTTCCTCTTACAAGTACGAAACACCATGCAAAGATTGCTTCGAGTGTCGTAGAAAACAGAGAAGATATAGAGGAAGAAATCTGTAACCCAATTCCTTCATTTGTTATGAGATGAAAAAAAAATTCACAATATCAGACAAAAACACAGAATACAACGCAACTGTAAGTTCCTCTGCATAGTCTTACTTATGTAATAGAACAAAACTCTCTCGCACACAATCAATTCTTGCACAAAATCTTCTCCATCATCTTCTGTCGTTTAACAGTGGTTCAGACGCAGGAGCTACAAAACAAACAAAGAGAAAGCCGGATCAATGTTAGTTGCAGTTGGATTGACTCTGATTAGTAAAATAAAACTCGAAAAGAGATTTGGTTATTACCTTCATCAACATATCCAAGTTTCTCTCTAATTTCAGCAATAACCAAACGGGTCAAAAGCAAGCCAGCACAAAGAGCTCCAGCGACCAACATATAGAACACAGCTTGCCAACCCAAAGTCGAAAGAAATCCTGTCAAAAGCGGACCCAAAGCTGCACCAGCAGATCCAGTCCCATCAATAATCGCAGTCACAGTTGCAAGCGCCCTTGAATCGCCTTGTAAAGACTTGTGAGTTCCGAGATCCGCAGAGACGGCGGTTGTGATGAGTGCATAAGGACCATTGACAAACAAACCAGCAACCATCATGAGGAGGATGTTAACTGTCTGAGAGATACCTCCATAGGAATGGTACACAAGCATTGCTGGAATCGCAGCGTACATGAATGTTGCTGCAGTCGTAGCTCTTGCTTTGAATTTGTCTGAAATGTAACCAGCAAGAATCCCTCCTACAATACCTCCAACATCAAATAACGTGGAGAGATTTCCTGCTGTTTTCACAGATACGTACTCTCCACCAATAGCTGCAAATAAGAGCAAGTAAGAATACATTCTAAAATCGAGTTTTTCTTCTCACGGAAATCGACAATCAAAAACTTACTTGTTTGGCTCAGATAAAACGGTAACCAGTACAAGAACGTGTAAGCGACCAGCTTCGAGAAAAAGAGACACATCGCAAACGGTATAACACCAGGAATCATACAAGCTTGCAAAAGCCCAACACTTTTTTTATTCTCATAACCTGACCCTGACCCTGATGACCCGTCCCCTTCACCATCAACATCTCCCTCTAAACCATGTTCTTCATCTTCCTCTTCTTCTTCAATATCTCGCTTCCTCTTAATGAACTTACCAGAATTAGAATTGATATCAGGAAACCCAACATCTTCAGGATACGCAGCCAAGAACAAGTAAACAAGAACTCCTCCTAAAGACATAACAAAACCAGGAGCTATAAACGACCATCCCCAACCATATTCAAGAACACCAGCAGCAATCAAAGAACCACAAATGTTCCCAACAGAAGTATGAGCATTCCAAATCCCCATTATAAGACCTCTCTTCCTCTTCCCATACCAATTCCCAACAACAGCCACAACCGATGGCCAACCCGTCGCTTGAAACAACCCAGCCGCCATTTGCATAACCAGAAAGAACCAAAACGCATGAATGTTCCAGAAATAACCCATCCCAAATAACCCAACAAAAAAACCACTCCCAATCATTCCCCAAGTCAGAAACAATCTCAGATCCAAAGTATCACCCAAATGTCCAGCAACATACATTCCTATAGAGTAACAAGCAAGAAACGCCACATCGATCTCTCCCAACCTAGACGTCCCATCTTTCCCATTAAACGGTTCCCATCCTTTAGAGTCACGATGGAAATGATCATCATCTACATAGGTTTCTCTCTTGACGAACACGTTACCCAAAGGCCATGGGTACTTGTTGATGTGTTGTTGTTGAGGTGGCTTAGTGCTCGAGTCTGGGTGTAAAACGCTTTTCACTATGCTGCTTGGTTTACGAGAGGCATGGTAACAAGCATACGCTATGAAAGTAATCAACAAAATTGCGTACCGAAACGTCTTTGGACTCCAATTTCTTCCTCTGACTCTCCTCAATAGCAAAATCCCAGGTGGTGTTTTCCTCTTAGAATTCATCGCCATCTTTTGGACAAAAACTCTCTCACACAATTTTCAAATGATAACAATTATCGAAAAGAATCAACCTTTACGGATCAAATTCAAATACCCAATTCCATGGTTTCGTGTTTTGAGAAAATTAGAATCACGAATTAATTTTGATTGAGAGAGTCAGAGACCAGAGGGAGAGAGGAGATGGCGGGAGAGGAGAGAGACATGACGAGGTTAAAGTGTGAAGATGTGACACGTGTCCTCCTAGTTACGGTATAACTAAAAGGCAGAACACAGTTGTCACGCCACGTTGACCTCTTTCGTTATATTGAAGCGACGGCGCGTGGCCCACTCTACCGACGTCATCTGAGTGGTGGGCCAAATTTATAGGCTTATGTTAGCATCAACATTAGCCTGGGTCAATCTGATAGAATATAGCCGCCTCTTGTTTATTATTATATTATGATTTGAAAAATCATAGTATTTTATTATTGGTATTACTAAAGGCCCACATAAAAAATATTTAGACCGGCCCATAAAGAATATCTCACACGTGTGAAGGAAGGTACACGCGTGCCAAAATTGGAAGCGAAGCGGATAAGGCTCCTTCTACTTAGCTTCCCTCCATTTCTCTGAGCAACTGAGAGTATAGCTATGGCGACGAGCTTTCATCGTCTTCCTCAGGTATAAGAAGCTTTGAAATCTGTGTTTATATTGGTGTTTCGCTTATTCATTATTGTGAATTTACTTGCTTTATGGATTCAGGCATTGCATACGATACCGAGAAACCCTACGCAATCATCGAAGAATTTAGGGTTTTCTTCGTTTCTATCATGCGCACCATCGATGAACTCTCGTCTATCAGTTTCTAAGCTTTCTCTGAATCAATCCGGCTCGAAATTTGGATTCTCCATTGAAACTAGGGTGAGAAAGGAGTTTATCGTTAGAGCAGAAGATAGCCCTGCTGAAGCTGAAGCTGAATCTGAAGAAGCTGTTGGTGAAATTGCTGATACAGAAGGAAATGTAGAAGAGGTGGACGAAGCTGGTGAAGCCAAAACTCCATGGAAACCGAGGGTCAAGCTCGGAGACGTCATGGGGGTAATTGTACTTCTTAGTTATATCACTTAGGCAATTGCTATCTGTGGGAAGAGAATTGGGTTTTGAGGGACTTGATTTCTTGATTAGTGTATTAGAGGATTCAGTGTCATTATCTGTTGTTTGTGTAGATACTGAACCAGAAAGCAATTGAGGTTTCAGAGAAAGTGAGACCTGTTCCAGAAATCAGGACAGGAGATATTGTAGAAATCAAATTGGTAAGTTGTTGATCATTTTCAAAGTGTTTGTGTTATGCATTGAATCGAAGTTTTTGATATTGGGATATGGTGTTTGGCTTGCAGGAAGTTCCTGAGAATCGACGTAGGCTATCTATCTACAAAGGCATTGTGATGTCAAGACAAAACGCAGGGATACACACTACCATTCGTATTCGTAGAATTATTGCCGGTATTGGTGTTGAAATCGTGTTTCCCATGTGAGTTTTTTCCCTTCTCCAGTTACCATTTGGTATAGCATACTTTGATTGTGAGTTCTCGCACCGTCGCATGTGTTCCTTGTATTCATTAGCCATTTGCATGAAAGGGAAAACCCGCAGCCGAGGCTTATGTGACTAATGGTTTTTCAAAAAAACGGAGTTTACATTGATACTGACTTAGTGAGTTATAGTTGTAATTTCTTAGACAAATGTCCCTGAATAGTAATTAGATTCTATGCATAGGTTTAACTTTAATAAGTCCTTAGTTGTTGTTTTACCTTCCCAGTTATGGCCTAAATCATTATGGAAATGATCATGTCTGCTCATGTTTCCTATCTTTCATTCTGCTGTATGACATACGAGTGTTTGATATGTGTTAATTTGACAGATACTCTCCCAACATCAAAGAGATCAAAGTGGTGAGTCACAGAAAAGTGAGAAGAGCAAGGCTTTACTATCTGAGGGACAAGCTTCCTCGTCTGTCCACTTTCAAGTGAACACCATTATCCAATGTGCTTTGTTCGACCTTCAAAGGTAGTAATCGTCCGCTTTGTGCTCTGTTCTTGTAAGAATTGTTTCTTTCCTTTTTAAAAACCTGTAAGTCATTGTCTGCACATTCTTGCGAGAAAGTAAATCAAAATTAGTTGAAATTCCCGTTGTTAAATGTAGACCTGTTCCTTGTTTGATAATGAGTAATATATTATCTCTTTAGGACTTAAGATCTCATTTGTTAAATGTAGACTTGGTCCTTGTTCATACTTTATAGTAAATATGTATGAATGAGTCTGCGTTCTGTGCATATGTTGTTTGGTGGGCCTTGAGGGTCTTCAGGAACAAAAAACAGAAAGACATGTTCTTGTTTTATTCCAAAGGGACTTCGTCTCAACACATCGCAGTAAGTTCGGACAAAGCTCCGACCACTTGGGAATCACCGGTAACCGATTAGGTTCTTGTCGCTTTGGTCCACCGGTGAAAATATCAAAACTTGTTTGACACGCAAGAGACATCTAGCTACGAGCTCGTACTTTCCCTATTTATATATCCCCAAATTCGTAACTTGACTAAGATTATAACTTATGAATATAAATTCTATATATGTTTGAAAAATTATTGTTTGAAACAATATCCTCGAAATGGATATATAAAAAAAGGAAAATTTATTCCTACGACTAAATCCCTTCTCTTTTTTTTTTTACTAGCAAAAATACTAGAGGCTTGTAATCGTGTTTGGTCAGAATAATATATGTTGGGATATCATTTTATTGACAAAAATAGTTCTGAAAGAAGATATTATAGCATCCGGCTAGGAATTTTTGCATAAATCCCAAAAATCTAATACAGTAACCCATTTACTGCATTTGGGGGAGGTTGACATAGATATTACAGTATCTTTTCATCCTATACAAAAGAAAAAGGGCAGAAACAAAAGTTCCAAGAAAAGGAGAAAAAAAAAATGGAGCTTTCAAATTTAAAAGGGTCACTGAAAGAGAGGTAAGAGAAGAGGCATTATGTATATATGCATATATAAGACCCAAGACTCAAATATAAATCCTTCCTTTTTTTATATCTGCAAATTCCGATTTCTAAAGCAGAAACCTCATTTGGCCGTTTTCTCAGAAAGCCTAAGAGTTTCTCTCATCAATCTCAAATCAATCAAGAGAGATAGAGAGCTTCAAAATCCTTCCTTTACTTCTGAGAAGCACATTTGGGGTTTGAAGCTTTGACCCTCTCAGAGTTGGTGAAGCAGCTCTGCTTGAGGAAAGGACCCGTTTGATGGCAAGTCCAGAAGAAGGAGATCTTGATCAGAACTGCAATTACCTTCGTAGCCAAACAGTGCAGAGCCACCTTCTTGTGCAAACACAGAAGCCAAGCTTCTTGGGCTGAAGCATGAGACATTGTTATCTGTCATAACTTTGCTTTCATGGCTTGCTTTCATCTTCATCACCCTTTTGGGGCTCCTCATAAGCCCCCTTGACTCTGTGACAAAAACAAAAAAATAAACAAACCACATAGATTGATTGCAGAATCAACAAGACTGATGAAAATGTCCTTTAAGACTGACCTGACTTTAATTGTGTTTGTGTTTGGTCTTCACAGCGCCTCTTAATGGTTACAATGTTTTTAGGTACATTTGGGTTTGCGCTTCTTGAATTTGTAGTAACAGAATCTCTGGTCCCTTTTTCTCGTTCCTGCAGCCACATATCCATGAACCTCGAGCCAAAATGTTATTGTTATCTCAGTGTTTCAGTAAGAGTGAGCCGAACCTTCAGGAGGTCATAGCTTTCAACCAAACGAGATTTGTTGAAATCAGACAAAGCAAGCTTCTTAAAAGTCCTGATGTCTTCGAGTTTTGCCCCAGAGGAAGAAGACATATCAAAGACACCATCTGCAATGAGCTGCTGAAACAAAGAGAAGTTGTCCTTGAACTGAGCACTTTCAAACATCATTCTGAGGCTGCAAAGACAAAACATGATGAATTAGAAACTTTGTTCGGTCTAGTTTCGTTGTTTTTCAAATTGCAAAGCAGTTCGAACCTATCAGGAATGTTATCCGAGTCAATCTGAGGAAGCAATTTCATCAGTTTCTTCTGTTCTTCCTCTGTGAATTGTTCTATGAACTCATCAAAGTTGAAAACATCCTGCAATAAAGTATTTATTCTTAGGCAATTATCAAAGACTCGTTTAGTTAATTTGACTTCCATTTGCAGATGTATTCAACTTATTGAACAAACTTGGTGACAGTTGCTTGAAATTTACCTTCAAATCTATGCTGCAGAGTGGTGAACTATGCCCCAGGACATGCACTCTTTCAGTTTGAGACTTGGTTCTGCCAACAATTAAAAAAGGATTTGTTTTTTAATTTTATTGACTAAACTGCGACTTGCGAGCGAATGTGTCGATTAGCGAATATCTTGAAGATACATTAAGAATATTTTACCTCTTGAATAGTTCTTGCTTTATAGCTTGTCCACCAGAGTATGAACCTCTCTCTGCTCCAATCTCAACACGCTTCACGGAATGTGAGTATGCCTCACTGATGGATGACTTGTTCTCAATCGAAGAGAGCGAGCTGGCTTCAGACTCCTCTTCCCGAGCAAACGAGTGGGGATTCTTCATCAGAACACTCCCATGTCCAATCTCAACAGAGACCATTGACATTTCATTTTCAAAAAGAAGATCTTCCTCTGATGAAACTGAGAGACACGACGATTGCTGCTCTTGTAAAATATTGTAAAGGTCCTTTGTGAGCTTTTCAACAGAAGAGGACTTTGGACGGCCCACACACGTCCTCCTCTTGCAAGGAACAGTTTTGTCCCACGCATTAGATTGAGATGGACCTGAAAATACAAAGTTCACATGGACAGTAAGGAGCTGTTCTTTTTCTTAAATCCCATATTATTGATCAAACCGAAGAAATAACTAAGTAACCAAACCTGTTAACTCACTCCCATCTGCACTGCTAAACTGAGCACAGCTCTCAGAGTTGGATACAGCTGAACCAGAACTCGATCTATTACTAGCATCCTCCTCTGCGACAGCCTTCATAAAACCATTATTGAATTCCAAGACAGGTCTTTTAATGATGAAGTTATCCTGAATTGCTTTCCTCTTGAGCATCTTTGTCTCTTTGTTTTTATTGTTCAAAGAAATGCTCTTCATTCTTTGAAACCTGTGATGATCCTCAATCTCATCACCATCAGCACGAGCATGAAGCGGTGTGTAATTCACAAGAGTTCCCTTTGTTCTCCAACGCGATCCACAGGCATTGCACAATACCGGCTTCTCAGGTGGCCCATTGCGCCACAGAGGTGTGTCTGTTTCAAAGAAAAAAGCAAAATGTCACAAAGTTGCAATTGGAGGTTTGAAGTTAAAGACTTAACATAAGAGTTCTTCATCAGACAACACTTGAATCCTGACTCATACAGCAAATTCAGACTCCAAATCAGTCACACATTTTAATGTACTTAAAAGCTCATCATATCCAGGAAGAACAATGATCTCTAATAATACCAAACATCCTGAAGTCTTCTTTTAAGAATCAAACAGAAGACCAAAATTACAAACACAAATTCAGATCCCAAAATCCATTGAAACCAATCAGAGTGATAACAACAACTCAAAAAGGACTCACAAACAGAGACAAAAAGTGTAGTTCTTAAGATCACTGAACAAAAACAAACCAAATATATACATATATTTTCCCAAATGCTCATTTATATATTCTTGACTACAGGAAGTCTTTGCTGTATCTCTTCAATAATTATAACAATTAGTTAAAAATAAACATGTAATCAAATAAAATTTCCCAGAAAAAAAGGGCATCTTCTCACCCAGAAAAGTTGAATATACAAATTGTTATCATCATCAAAATGAAATTGGAGACACTCACTTGTAACTCCACAGTGATAGCAAGGCCCTTGCTTCCCCATAATCTCTCTTTTTTTGTTTTTTTTTTTTCAAAAAATGAAATTTTAATTTCAGAGGTGGTGGTTGCAATTTTTATAGACTAAAGAAGAGATTTTTTTTTGGAAAGAAATTTAAGTTTATAAACTGTGTTGAATATTGAGCTATAAATGGAATATACAAATACAAATCCGTATTATTATAACTATTAAGAACCTTCTCTCTGCTAAAGAAAAAAACCCAGAAAAAAAGTTTTTTTTTTTTTAAATATCTGCAAATTGAAGAAAAAACCCAGAAATTTTCCTATGAGAAAATTCTTAAGAAAAAACAAA
Organism: Barbarea vulgaris; assembly: GCA_963667165.1. NCBI lineage: Eukaryota > Viridiplantae > Streptophyta > Magnoliopsida > Brassicales > Brassicaceae > Barbarea > Barbarea vulgaris. The sequence continues at coordinate 10,065,195 of OY763890.1, read as the reverse complement.
ACTCAAAAACAGTTTCTGGAAATTGAGAAAAAAATCAAACCAAGGAAGAGAACAATTTCAAGATTTCATATTTGTATTAATCCTATTTGTATTTTTTTTTTGGGTTCCTTAGCTATCAGTCTAAAATACAATCCAATAGAAAAGAGAAGAAGAGACTAATTGAGAGAGAGGAATCTTAATAAATGGCTGTGAAAAAGGAGAAGCAGAGAGAGAAACTTGAGGGTTTTAGAGCGAGAAACTCTTTGTGATGGCCTCTTTTTTTTTTTTTTTTTTTTTTTTTTTTTTCCTTTGCTTTGTTTTGCATTATTATTATGTAACGATGAAGTAAATGACAATGTTTCAACTTCCTTTCATAATTTTTTTTTTCTTCTTTAAACAACACCTTTCATAAAAACAAAATAAAAATTATCTCCTCCGCTCAATTTCATTTTACGAAAAAAAAAATGTAACAAAAAATAATGGGATCTATGATCTATCAGATAGTATAAGAAAAAAGTTTTAACAATTTTTTTGTCATAAAAAAACAAATGTTTTTTTTACAAATTTGGGTGTGTTAATGGTTGTTAGTAAATAATCAAAGGGAGTTGTGAGGAATATTATTGCTTATGCCTCATGGCTCCTTCCTTGGTGTTGACTAGACTTTTCTTTCTTGTTTGTTTTTCTATTGATATTTCCAACGAATATATTAAATATAATAACGACAATTAAATATTAATGACTATCATAAGAGAAAATATGAGGAATAAGAAAACAATATTTCTTCTATAAAATTTATTCCATAAAATTTATTATCCAACATACATGCACTCTTTTTTTAAAATATCGAGAGATATAAATAGTAGTCATCTGTATGTAAATAGGTATTTTAACTCTTTTTTTTTTTTGGTTATTCCCATTCAAAAACAGCTGCTAAATGGTCATGTATAAAGTGTATGCCAAAAAAAATATATATATAATTGTGTCGACACAATGTGTAATTATTCAACTACGGGGCTATATAGTATTATTATACTAGATTTGAAACTCACATTGGTAAAAAAGTAATTTTATATGCTAGTATAATCAAAAAAAAAAAAAAAAAATTACATGCTCGTTAATTCAGGGAAGAAAACAACGACTAAACGAGAGTTTGATTAATTTATGCCTTCGAGCTTTGAATTTTGGTAAATAAGTTGAATAGTTGGTACTGGTTGCACACACAAACAAAATTGATAATTGGTTGTATTTTTTTTTTTTTTTAAGATTTTGTTTTGTCAACGAGTAGATCCAAGAGGTTAGGTTTTTTTTCTTCTTATTCTTATACATGTATGAGGTTATGTGCTGGTAAAAAATAAATATGTTTGGCTAAGTGATATCTTTTTTTTTTTTTAATTTCTAAAATAATAGATGATATTTTGTTGTTCATAAAAGAAAAACAAAGTTAAAAGAAAGAAATGGTATGTAAAGTCACCGTCCACCATGACGATCATGGACACAACTCCTCTCTCCACCGTTTGATTTAGTAAAAGAAATTCAAAGATGGGTCCCACTTTTTTTTCATTTTCTTTGGTGATTGTGAATGTGATTAAGGAACTAATGCGGGACGAACACCATAACATTATACGTGTGTATTCTTTATATTATTCCGATTTCTTTTGGATTTACTATGGTTTTATAAATATCAACAACTCAACGAAAAACAAAACAAAAAAACTGAAACATGTATAATTAGTGACTGAGTTTTTAGATAAAACATTGTTCCAAAATTTTATCTCAGACCCAAAATACTAGGTTTGGAAAGTACCTTTTGATTGGTAACAACATTGTCGATTAGTAAAATTATGAAAAAAATACAAAATATGGAAATAAAATAGTGAAGTTTATTATTACACAAAGAAAGTTAAGAAATAATTGCAAAACCGATGTTTTACTAAGAAACACGGATCACAATAATGATAAAATGGGGGAAATGAGAGTTTAACAAATGTATGATTAATATAAAAATAAAGAATATAGTAGAATCTAAGAATCGTGTTGTATACTGCAGTGCAAATCAATAATTAGAAAGATGAATGTACAGAACTCAAAACATTAGTTACGAAAATTAAAGAATAATGTGTCAGAGACCGAACTGGAGACTAGTCTCACCAAATTTTAAAAATAGTGTAACCAGAAATTCAGATGCCAATCACATCTCCGATCCATTAAAAAAACGATGGTAATGTAATTATGTAATAATGAAATGTGTGTTATTGGTGTAAGCAAAATGATGGAGGAAGATCGGACGGCTGAGAATAGGGCGATGACAATTTGGAGTGCGATGAGAGGTAAAAGACAAAAGGTCATGCCCCAGTCGTGCTTTTACAATTACAACAAATTCACAAAAACACATATCATTTTCATACGCTAATAACAACACAACTACTATGGCAACATTGTCAATTAACCTCAAATCAATTTAGTAATTAAATATCACCTTCAAAAATTCAAGAATAGACAACGTTTGGTTACATTCTAGCATTGCCTCTAAATGTGTAATCTACCTAGTCAAATAGGTATATCAGAACCCATCAGAAAATGCTTATTGAGTTCTTAATTTTTTCACTCAAACTAGACAATGTAGATTAAATTTTTTTTACCCATTTTAAACCATCCAAATATAACATAACAAGTTCTTGAAACGTGTTCATATCAAAGACGTTAAAAAAAAAAAAAACCTTCTAACAAGTCATGCATTTTTGTTGAAATTTTGATATTAGAAAGTAGAGAAAAACCTAAGCCAGAGTGCAAACTCATTTACAATCTCAAGTTTAATGTATTTTATGATAACACAAAAACTAGTCAAAGAGAAGTGGAAAGAGTGAGTTGCTTAAACTCTGAGCTATGTTTTGTTGGTTTCAGATTCGATCTATTCTTTTCTTTATCTTCTTCAACTGCACAAAAGAAGGTAAAATAGAAGTGTTGTTACATATAGATGGGGCCATTAAAGATAACACTTAACTGACCAAGGATTTAAGAGAAGAACTTACCATCTTGATGACGAGAATCCGAACAAACACAGCAACAAAATCAGTGAAAAAGGTAAAAGAATGGTCCACATAGTCCATGTCACCAAGGTGTGCTTTCTCGACTATCACTTGTGTGTCCACCACTATGTATCCCACAGAGACCAAGAGTCCAAAGTATAGCTGCAAAAATGTGAAATGTTGATACAAGTAAGTGTATGTTCTATCGAAAACATACAATTCTCTCCTTCTTGAAAGTTAAAGAGTTTACCTCAAACTTTAAGAGAGATGAAGAGCTTCGAAAGATCGAAGCAGCAAATTGCAGCCACCAAAGGATGGACAAACCAGAAGCAACCAGACCACCGAGGTAAAGGTACTCTTGACGCCTTGCCAAAATTATTGCAACTGAGAGACACACAAATGCTATTGCTATTCCCACAAATAGAGTGATCAGGAAGCTGGTAAAAGGATGAAACAAAGAACATTCAACTCTAAACTCATAGAAGCTTGTTTAGAGGTTTCTTGTAAAGACATGACGAAAACAGTAATAAACCTTGAATCAATATCAATGGCCAACTTGATCATGGGACCAACTGAAGCACCTTTAAGAAGTGCAGAGAGAAACAGAAGGGAGAGCCTCTTTGCTGCATCAAAAGCAAACAACATTAGATAGAGATCAGGAACAAATTAATCAAGTGAAAAGTGATGAATCAAAACTCTCACATCGTTCATACGAAGGAGTGAAACGAAACCAGATCAAGGTTCCAACGAATCCGAGAGCAGTGACAAGTCCACCGATATTAAAGAGCATATGGAGGTAAGCTCCAAACGCAGACGCAAGAAGAGCACAACATAACGTGAGATAGACCTACAAATTTCCACAAGGAACATATATAGAATCAAGAAAACACCAAGAAAATCTCTCAAAGAAGTGCGTTTCGTTTCGATAATTGAAACCAACGATCAAGAAAACACCAAGAAAATCTCTCAAAGAAGTGCGTTTCTTTTCGATAATTGAAACCAACGATCAAGAATACAAAAAACGAGAAGAACCAAGAACAAAACGAAACTGTAACAATCTCTGTTGCATTAAATCAATCGTATCACGAATCTCATTCCAAGAAACAACGTACGCTTTGCGTGAAAGATAACGAAGAACTTACCCGCTTAAGATGATTCTTCACTGCCGGAGATAATTCACGGAAGTTGTTGAGAAAACCATAGTTCCAAATCCTATCGTTCTGAGCGTTCTCCATTGCTTTTGCTTGATTATGCTTTCAGAGAGTTGACAATTTTCAAATGAGAGCCTTTCACATATTTATAGAGTCAAATGTCAATAAATCAAGTTTCCAGAACTACCCTTGTCCACGTGGAATTCCTTAGGAGAACATTCCAAAATGGCGGGATGGGTAACAGTCATATTGCGTGTAGTGCAAAAAAACGTTACGTAGTTTCTATTTCGGAGAAAGAGACGACATACATGTTTAACTCTTCGACGATAACACGTCTTCCTTCCACAATGGCTTTTATTAAGAACCACTTGTCGAAAGCTTAATTTGGTGGTGGTCCAAATAGAGGAGAAGAAAATGCCAGAGGAACAATTATTTGACAACTGCAGATTCAGAAAATACTTATCTCTCTTAAAATTTTCATATTACACAGTAGAAGAAAAGTGCTGAGAAGAAAGACAACTACGCAAGTCATTTACAATCTCAAGTTTGTTCTATTGGCCCGTCATAGCAGAGACACTAGCAAATCCAGAGTCAAAGGAAAGTGGAAACAGAGGATGCCTTGTTTTTAACACTCTGTTTTAGTTTCTTCTTTTCTTCTTATTCTTTTCCTTATCTGCAGAGTTCTTCAACTGCACATAAATAAATAAAGGGGGAAATTTGGTGTGTTGCTCTAGATAGAGAGCAGTTAAAGATGACAGAACACACCAAGGATTAAAGAGTGAAAACTTACCATGATGATGAGAATTCGAATAAACACAGAAACAAAATCATTGAAAAGGATCAGAGAATGTTTGACATAGTCCATGTCACCAAGGTGTGCTTTCTCGATTATCTTCTGTGTATCCACCACCATGTATCCCACAAAGAGCAACAATCCAAAATATAGCTGCAAATGAGAATGTTGGTAAGTAGAAGACAAATTACAGATTAGTATATCTATGAAGAACATACAAAACAAAACAAAAACTATCCCCTTGTTGAGTATTGAAGACAGTTTACCTCAAACTTAAAGACAGATGCAGAGCCACCAAAGATGGCAGAAGCAAACTGAAGCCATTTAAGGATGGCCAAACCAGAAGAAAGCAAACCTCCAAGGTAAAGGTACTCTCTACGCCTTGCCAACATTGCTGCAGCCGAGAAACACACAAACGCCAATGATGTTCCCACAAATGCAGTGATCAGGATGCTGGAAAACAAACCATCCAACTATTCAGCTCCTAGGAGACATTAGACATAAAACCATCGATGGCGACTTTGATCAAGGGACCTACTGAAACACCTTGAAGAACAGAAGAGAGAAACAGAAGGGAAAGCCTCTTTGCTGCATCAAAGCACACATTTAAAGTTAAGGAAAAGACTATAATCTGAGCCACATTTTCAAAAACAAGAAGTTTAAGAAACCTACATGATTATTTATACAGAGGAGTGGAAAGCAACCAGATCATACTTCCAAAGCATCCAAGAGAGGTGAGAACTCCACCAATATTCAAAAGCATATGGAGGTAAGCTCCAAAGGCAGATGCAACGAGAGCACAGCATAAAGTGAGATAAACCTACAAATCTGTTTTCACAACGAACATAGAATCAAAAACACTGAGTACACTCCTTCACTATATCATCATCACCAGTTTCCACCACCGAATACAAAGCGAATCTGTAGAAATCAACGATCATGAAACTAATCGTATAAAACTGAAACACGATCGAAAACAATCATTCAGATTCTAAAAAAACGCAATGATTCCAAATCAATCGTATCACAAATCTCAATCCAATTTAGTAAAGCGTTGCGTGAAAGACGAGAAGAACCAATCGGATAACGAGAACTTACTGGCTTAAGATGATTCTGCACGGCCGGAGAGATCTGACGGAGGTTCTTGAGAGAATCATAGCTCCAAATCTTACGATTCTGAGAGTCAAAGAAGGAAGAGAACGCCTCCATTGTTGCTTTTGCTTCGATTATGCTGCTGAGAAGACGCTGTAACTGAACTGAAAATGCGATTCCCAAAATGGAGACTTCCCATATTTATAGTCAAATAGTATCAATTATATCCAGTAACTGTAGTTTGACAATAATACCCTCAATTTACGTACGAATCTACAGAAGACTACAAAATGCTAGGATGGGCTTTTAACACGAGCCCATGAATACGGTACAGTTAACTCAGTTTCTTTGTTTGTGTTTAGTACAAAAACGTTACGTAGTTTTCATTTCGGAGGAAGAAACGACAAAACATGTTATACTTTCGTTGACGATAACAAGTCTATTCAGAACCACTAGTTGAGAAAACTGTGACTGAGCTGAAGAAAACCCTATTAACAATGGCGATGTTCTCCCCGCCAATCTCTTCTTCATCACTTCAAAATCCTAACCTCATACCCAAATTCTCATTCTCTCTTATCTCCACTAACCGCTTCTCTCTTCTCTCCGTCACTCGAGCTTCCTCCTCCTCCGACGCTGGGATAACAACCTCTGTAGAAGCTGCTGCGCCTGAGCCCGTGACCGTGATAGTCAAAGAAGCTCCATCATCAACACCAGCGGTTAAGAAAGAAGAAACCTCCACCGCTGAAAATGGCGCTGTTGCAGAGATGAAGACGACGGAGACTGTTATCAAATTCCAAGATGCGAAATGGATAAATGGAACTTGGGATCTGAAACAATTCGAGAAAGATGGAAAAACCGATTGGGATTCTGTAATCGTTGCTGGTTAGTCAGATTCTCTTTTTTTTGCTCAATGTTGATGAAGAAACGAAATTTGAATTTTTGTTAATGTTTTTTTTTTTTGAAGAGGCAAAGAGAAGAAAATGGCTAGAAGAGAATCCAGAAACTACGAGTAACGATGAACCTATACTTTTCGATACATCGATAATTCCATGGTGGGCTTGGATTAAGAGATATCACTTACCTGAAGCTGAGCTTCTCAATGGTTTTTGTTTCCTTCTCTAATAAAAAGATCAATGAAACTACACAATGTTACTACTGTCTTAAAGATGTTTTCTCTTTAATCTTTGTAGGGCGAGCTGCGATGATAGGATTCTTCATGGCTTATTTTGTTGATAGTCTTACTGGAGTAGGACTTGTTGACCAAATGGGAAACTTCTTATGCAAAACACTCTTGTTTGTAGCTGTGGCTGGAGTTTTGTTCATTCGTAAGAATGAGGATGTTGACAAACTCAAGAAGCTGTTTGATGAGACTACATTATATGACAAGCAATGGCAAGCTGCTTGGAAAAATGATGATGACTCATTGGGTTCTAACAAGTGAAAACAACAAAGATTCTTCCTTTTTTTGTTGTTGTTGTAATTAGTCAAACAAAAAAGCTTTAAGGAGATGAGATGCTTTTACTTGATGTAATATCATTGAGATTTGAATGAACATGTTTTGTCAAGCGTACCTGTTTCAAAGCTCTATGGAACGTTTCATGAATCACTTACAAACAGATAAATTTGAACTATTGAACGTGTTGCTGCCTGTGACATGAATATTAAGGGACCTAACAACTCCAAGCTGTGGGATTTGGGAAACCCACATGATGATTGAATCAGATCTTCCATCTGTTGTAGAAGTTACATTTGAAACGTCAATGTTCGAATGCTTGAATTCCAATAACATTAATCTATCTTTTCTTAGGTAGAACCGATTCAGAACTCTATGAAATATATCTTGAATCACTCACAAACATATATATTGGAGGACTATTGGATCCGTTGCTGCCGAGTGTATTCCCAGAGGGCAATGGCGCCGCTGACATGAACGTTGAGAGACCTAACTACTCCAAGTTGTGGGATCTCGACACAAGCATCCAGTACATGGATTATATCCACAGGTATGCCTTCCTTTTCACGACCAAGCACCAAAACCTTGAGAACAAGAGAGAAGAGATCCGTTTAGTTTCTATGGGAAAGCCACAAGTGAGAGCAAACAAAAGCCTCTATTCTTGTTTTTGCACATCAGCTTACCGTCTTCTTTGGGAATTGGTATTTGTCAAGTGAAACGCTGTTCGCTGTCTGTTCCAGTCCCAAGATTGAGAAGCCTTCTCGTTTCTTTTTCTCCAAGAACAGTTTCAAACTGTTCACTGGGACTTCCATGATTGGAACCCATTTCTCAGCAGTCACACTGCAGAATAGAAAGACTCTTGTAAACTCTTGCACTGTCCTTGGATGATACTATGATAACTACAATGTATAACCATACCTGATCAGTTGGAACTGTTTGTCGTGTATTATGTTTGCATCAGCAACAGCAAGACTTGATGCTTTAAACACCTGCAAAAGATGCAGAGAGAGAATGTTAAAGCTGAACTAGATACAAGACTACTAACTTTTTTTTTCCTTCCTTGGATTACAGAAATGGCAAGGAAATACTCAAAGAAAATAATAGCTATATATATACCTCACATGTCCGCGCTAATCCAGCAAGATTAGGAATACGATCAACCAATGAAGCCACAAGGATCAAACTCTGTCGACCAGATTTCAACCTTTCGACCTCCATGCTTCTAGATCGTAAGAGCTGACTTACGAGCTCGTCTTCTTTTTCCATTTCTGAAAAGTTACCAGTGTTGGTACACAATCATGTTTACAAAAATAATAATATTGAGAGAAAGAGAAAGAGAAAGAGAGAGCTATATAATATTTGCATACCAAAGAGCCGCTTGTAAGTTTCCCCGTTTTGGAGCACAGAAGTTGAACTAGCATCTTGCTTCTCATGTTTAGACAGAGTGATCTTCCTCTGGAAGTCCAACGAAGATGGCTCAGAAAGCCTTTCTTTGTCTGTAGTGGACATGATCAAACGATGCTTGGGCTCTTCATCAATCTTGAAGCCTTCATTTTTAATGGTAACTACATCCTTTGCCATGGAAGCACGGAGATCTTCCCTTACATCCTGCAAGACTTGACGATAAGGCAGAGAAAAACAGCAAAAAAAAAAAGAAAAACATTCTTAAATATGTTATTTGCTTACATTCAGAAAAGAGAGCACATTATCCATGAGGCATGTTGGAACACATTCAAACTCACTTTCCTGCACAACCACCACGAAATTATCTTAAAGTACAATAAGATTGAAATCTGAAAGCAGCTTTGTGAAATTAAAACAACCAAATGTCGAAGGATCAGTAGGAACCACAATAAAATTTCAGAAATGTCTAAATATTCCAATTAGGCCAGTGGACCAAGAACCACTTGAATGTTGCATTGTTACCTCAACACGATTGACGAAAACACCAGCGGGAGTGGCAGATGTGCTGGGATCATAGGCATCAAGAAATCCTTCCATTGATGATCGCAACCTAGACCAGGACAGAAAATTCACAACTGAATTTGTGTACTTATCCAAAACCTTCTAGATGGCTTTGTCCACAAAAGAATGTTTCTGAGACCAAAAATGAAAAAGTATGATCACACTGAGTAGAACCACTCACCTCGAACAATCAGGATTCTTGTCCAGGTAAGACTTCAAATTCTCAAAAGAAAGTTTCTCCAGGGATATTGTATGAGAAGATGTGGACTCCACAGGGGGAAATTGTCTGAAGAGTACTCGATGCACTAATAACTGCCAAACCCCAAAAGAAAATAGAATAAGACTGAGACTCAATTATTTAAGGCTAGCATCTACCAAAAAGAAGACAGAGATGGCATCTATATAAAACCAACCTGAGTGAAACCACGTAAGCTATGATGATGAGAAGTTAATAACGGTATTATCGGTGGAAGAAGTTCTCTCAGATGTGTTTGCTGAGCAATCTTTTCGGCATGAAGGATGACATTTGCTGCTATAAAGACATAGGACGAGAGAGCTTGCTGCATATCACAAGAAAACATCTATCAATATATTGAACTGAGAACTCTTTCAAAATACTTTCATTTTAGTTGAACGTTTTAAGTGTATTTTGCGTAATTTACCTGAGCTTTAGTGTCATAATTTTTTAGTATAGGAACTAGCTGCTCTTTAACCTGTGATACAACAACCACTTAAGCGGTTACTTTAGAGAAAAACAGAAAATGTGTAAATAACACAGCCCATTAGGAAAGGAAACTGTTTATAGGTTGATCACAATTTTGCTTTTGGAAACACATAGAGAAGTTAGATACCAATGCCGGAAATTTCAGGTAAATGTTGATGGCAAATGTTTCCAGGTATTGTCGAACAGCAGGCAGGTTATTTCTCTGCAAGCAAACAAAACACAAAAACAATCAGCTTCAATTTAACTTGACAAACAAAAACTTTTATCCAAGTCACTGACACTTATCTAGTCATCAACACAAGCAATCTTTTCCTATATCAGTTTCTGTCCGATTGATTTCTCATTCATGAAATGTGCAGGCTATGTAACTTAAGTATGTTCTTGTAAGCTTACATGTAAGCATATGTGCAAACTGTCCATAACTTGGCCAACAATGTCATTGCTGACAAATCGCGACATAATGCATATCATCTGCCAAGCTCGTATTTTCCGTCTATGTATCTGTTACAAAAAAAACCAGAAATTACAGTCAAAGCGGCTTGTCACTTGTAGTGATTTATCTCTCACCAAGTGTCCATCTAAAACTTAACGAAGGAACACAAGGAAAGAATTGCACCACGTACAGCACTATACTTCTTGTAAAGCTCCTTTGCTAAGTCTTTATCATGAACCTGTGACAACAAAATGGATCTATTTAGAAAAGCTGACCAGCATATCTTTATAATTAGATTTTCAGCAGGTTGTCCTGCATGATAATTGTTTTAGCAATATTTATTAAAACTACCAAACAATAAGTACCGCTGCATCAAGAAGCTCCAATAGAAGCAATTTTCCAGCCACAAGAGCATCCTGACAATCTTGATTTTGACTTGCTGGTTCGACCATATAAGCCAAATTAGCCAGTTTCTGAAACAGACCAGCAACAGAGACACGTGCATACAATTCCGTGTTGATAAAAACCTGAGGAAAAATACAGAACGTTTCACTTTACTGAGTCAAATAGTTCAGCAAATCTATCAATCCATCATCAATTAGAACTTCATCTTACTTCTGTCAGCTCTGGGTCTGGGCTTTTGGCCAATAGTGAGACTTCAGTTCTTGCATCATTATTGTCAGATAATTCAGCTTCAAAATCTTCATCAAATGCAACTAAAATCATAATAAAACAGGAAGCAGTTCAATATCACAAAGTTATTGCAATAACAGCTTAAGAGAGATTAAAGCCATTACAGACCAGAACCATAGAGAGTCAGAAGCCTCAATTCTTTAATGTAGTACTTTATCGTCCTTGGGTACATGAGCCAGAGTCCTGTTAGATGCAAGGCCGCAAGGCGAATTGTGCGTGGACTTTTTTGACCTTCCTCGAGTACTTTTTCAACAAACTGTGAAATAAGACATTGCATATAAAAACATTTTTCTCTTCCGTTTCCTCAATTAATTTAATTAAGAAGGATAGATGCATACCCACTTCAGCGGACCATGTCCATCTTCAGCTATGTGCATGTCTTCATTACTAAACAAAGAAGAATGCAACACAGCAGACAAAAGCGCAGCAATGGGTGCAACCCTTCTTTTCTTGCAGCTGATATGCAGTATCCAACATGATTTGACCAACTGCCACATCGTCTGCTTGCAAGGCATCACAAGAAATGAGATATATATTAATACATTCATAACAAATAAAGACAAAACTCTATCCAATCTAGAGCAAAAATCATTACAAACCTGAGTATCCACACCTGAGAAACCATCCAAAGATGATTTCCCAGACGCAAGTATCCCCAAAGCAAGTCTGACAGATTTCAGCATAGGCAAAGCAGAACCCTCCCCAGCATTTTCAAGGCTGCCAAATCGTAAAGAGAAAATTAGAGATCATACAAAAAAATAAACGCATGTTTACATCCTAAGACATCTGAAAGAAAATATATCCCTTTTATCTGAGATACTATTAGGTCATAATTGAAATCTACTAGACTTCACACTCATGATAAAGAAAATTTTCTCTGGTACTTACATGTGTCTTTAATATGTGTATCTGCACAAAAAGAATGAGAAAATGCCATAGCAACTAAAAAAGGAAGCAATTTAAAAAAATTCTCAAGGTAACGACTGCTTAGAGATTAAAATAGTATCAAATTTATCACACATCCCACCTCTCTACAATATCCTGAAAAATGCTTTTAACTATATCATCTGAGAAGAACGACTTTCTATCCCCTGGAATGCGTCTGGCAGCAAGAATATGCATGACTGATAATAGAGACTCCACACAAAGCCACTGAAACAAGTACAGAAGGGTCGGAATTTTCATTTCACCATCCAAAAAAGAAATGGCACTGATAAGAAGACTTTGGCCATATAGAAGCAAAAGTCCACTACTAAGAAGATCTTGTAATAAGTAAAATTCCACTGGTAAACGGCTATAGCTCTGTCAAATAATAATTAAAAATGTGAACTACCTTCCAGCTTAGCAGAACTGCCCTTCTACTTCTTACTAGAAGTCCTGCCGTGAGAAGATGGTTAATGTTATTGAGGAAAGCCGGAACCGAAACTTGTAACCAAAATTCACCATCTACCATGCTTAATAATGTATTATCGTTTTCTAAAAGGTTGAAAGCTTCAGCTGAGCATAAGGACACAAATGCATTCAGTACTGCAGCAAGCGCCTCAAATGCTGCAAGATAGACCTCAGCTGCAGCCTGGTCAGAAAGATTCATAGTGAATTAGTGCAGTGTGATTCCATAGAAGATACAAGAATGTTCAAAGCCTAACACATTTCATTCATCTTATCAAACTTGGAAATTCAGAAGCAGGGCATTACCTCAGAATTACAAATTTGAGATGATATGATATGCTGGATGAACTTCCAAAAGAAAGTCAATGCTAATTCGAGTTCACCACCACTAGTGACTTGAGCACAGTATGACGAGATCAACCCAATAGTTTTCATCGATGTTACCTGCTCATCATAAAGAACTGGTATGAAACCTTTTCAATGTTGTAGTCATGTTTCTACAAGAAACTGAGCTTATCGAAATTTGTATGTAATTGTCCTACAAAAACAAACAAGAAGAAATGAAATCATACAGCTTCTAGTACAGCTGTTGTAGTAGGAACAGATAGCCGCCGTTGACTTGGACCCCCTAGTTTTCCTATGACAGAACCAGGCAGAGCCCCATTCTCCACAGTAGTGTGAGACCAGAATACTGAACAAGATGAATCAGCAAATGAAATCAGCTCCTTCTGTATTGTCAGGCCAGGAAAGAACAATCACAGTAAGCCAAGTTAATGAGAAGACTCTTATATCACTGTGTATCAAGAAAATTTGAAGCATTGGCACACTGTTTTCTGTTTACCAGTATCGATAAGAGAACAACAGCAAACTTTTTCTTAATAACTGAAGTACAGCCAACCATCTGCTTGTCAGTTTCCTCAACAGAGCCAATGCACGACTTGCTTTTCACTGAAATTCCATCTTCCATGTTCTGGAGCTCTAAAAGCATACTCAGAATAAAGATTAAAACCTTCGCAGGTGCCCTTTCTAAATGATTCTTCTCTTGGAAAAACTTAAGGCCACTGTTTTGCACAAACTGCAGAGTTGCAGGTGATTGTCAATTGTTACATCCAAAAGTATCTAATATGGAAAATAAATACCAGAAATTTTCATTGACAGGTCAAAATCAAAGTCAAGGAACACAAACCATTATGATATCGGAGAGGTGTTCTTCATTATTAATTACGAGGAAAAATACTCTTGCCCATCGTTTTGTTTGGGATTCCCATGCCTCCAAGTCTTCATCATCAAAACTCTCAACATGATCACTGATAAATCCCTTCAGATACTCATAAAGGCTCTCCAGAAGACGAGTGCCATCAGTACAGAAACTGTTGGAAGTCTTTCTGTTGCATCCCTGGAGCCATTCTAGCATCATTTTGCGCAATGAACCTGACATAGAAGAAAGCATATGATGTTAAACGTTGACCTTCCATTTAGTTTCCATATGTAAAAAGTCTCCCGCTCACCATCATGGTCAGTAAACTCCCGAGGAATTGCTGAAACAAACTGCAATAGTGTTCCAAGAGGAACATTACAAGGGTTCACCACAGAAGCAGCAGTTTCTAACACGTTTTGACAAACTAGAAAACACAATCCAAAAAATGAGTTTTAGTGCAATAAATATCAAGAGGGAAGCCCCACATACGTATGATTAAATCTAACAAGCTGACTGATTAGTGACCTCGAATACGGTATTTATGATTAAAATGTTGTCTGCTGCTCTCTGCAACAAACTTCAAGACATCAAGTATATGTGTCATATCATCTTGACTTAAATGTTCACAAGAAGGTTCATGGGCAGTCCCAGAGAATCCATCTTCGAGATGCCTCATTTCCTTGTCCCCGTATCCTCCAACCACATTTGCTGTAGAAACAATGCATTGTACGAGAGCCATAAATCCAGCTCTACCAAAAGACTGTTTCTTTGCAAGAGACGCCAGGTTGATAAAAAATCCAACACCATTCCTACGAAATAAGTAAACAGTTAGATAAGCATAATGATAAAATTTGTTTAATAATTCACAGACCCTTGAGAACATATCCAGTCGTACATGACCCAAAACATATATACATGAAAGTAACGAACATAAAAAAATGGAATAGTAACTTGAGACACCCTACCTTGGATTGAGGTAACTTGTGTACGCACACACATATTGAACTGCACCTTCAATCGTTCTGGAGGTATAGATTCCTTTCAGCCCTGAGAGAGCAGAATAAGCAAGAAATAACTCTATTAATAACTTCAGCAAGATGGCAGCAAAACAATGCATGAGAAGAATTCCAATGAAATTTATTTAAGACATTGGAATTGATTTCTATCATTTCTTCAAGAAGCACCTACCAAAATCCTTGTGGTGAATAGGATCATTCAAACCCTCTATGAAAGGCCCAAGAACAAAACTTTGGGACATTGACTGTGTACATGTTTTGTATTTTCTCCACTTGATCCCCAAAAAAGACTCCATGACCGTGCACCTGACTACAATTTAAACAGATGAATTAGCAACAGAACTGATATGAAATGGAGGTCTGGATCAATCAAATGTGTTGCCAACATGGATACTTTCATTTAACTGATGCTCTATCCATGAGTAAAAGAGAAGTTTGACCAAAATAAGCCCACTTACTGATTTTAAGTGATAACTAATGTAAAAAATCGTTAAATTCTTATTATGCAATTTGCTCCAACAAGCAACAGTACCTAGAGGGTTATCATGACGAAAGCCCCGGTTCCAAAGAACATCTAACCACTTAAATATTTCAGTTTCTTCATCTGGAGTTTCCATGTAACCATGATGAGAGGTATTGCAGTCGGATTTCAAGGATCCATCATATATGATTGATGACTTGAATAATAAATCAATCTGGAAGGTAAATTTAAAAAAGCAATGAGCAGAGGAGAAAAAAGCATCAAGAGCAGAAAATTCACAATCACCAGAATAATTAAAAGCTGACCTGGTTACTCCATGCTGCTTCTACAAGATGAGTGCCGTACTCTTCAAGCATCTCATACAGGAGCAAAAAAGCTTGCCACTGCTGCTGCTTAGTCAACCCAGAGTCAATGGAGCCATACAATTCTCCCACACCAAGCGACTTGGCTTCCTTTTCTGCCCACGTCTCCTTTCTTGTCATAGTACGATGAACTGAATTCTCTTCAGGCTTCTTCTCAGAATTGGTCTTACTCACTTCACTTATGGATAAAACGGATTTCAGTATATGCAATGACTGCTTCCTTACTAAGCTCTCATCAACAACCTGAAAGGAAATGTTTTGAACTCATGGATGATTCCTTTAAGGAAATTGAGAATCTGTAAGAATAGTGGGTATTTATTTCATACCAAGCCTTTCTTGATTTCATCCCACAACTCTCGTTCGGATCTCAAGTCAAATTCGATAGCATCTTTTTCTGAAACAAAACTTTCAGTTCCGTCCGTCCAAGAGCCAGAAGAAAGACACAAAGAGAGGACACTGTAAGCATCCCTTCTCTCTATTGATCCAACCGAGAACAGCTTCTTGCAGCATTCCCAAATTCGTTTTTTGAAGCCATTCCTGGAGTTTGCAGCTTTGAAATCATAAAGAGATAAAAGAAAAACTAAATTAAAAGAACATAACCTTTTGGTTATTAACCTCACCTTGAAAGTATGTACATATCTCCTTGATGTGAGATCTTCAGAGAGGACTGAGAAGAGAATGCCTTGAAAATAGCAGGGAGGAGGAAACTAACAGCACAAGAACGATGTTCTACACTTTGTGACAAAAGCCGCTCAGTAGTATTACAAAAATCCCAAAGCATACCAGCTGCAAAATTTTCCACCTTTGAAGCTTCTTGGTGACTTTGAAAAGCAGCATTCAGTATCAAATTCAGAAGATGGCACGACAATGGAATTGGAAATGATGCAGACAAATTTTCAATGTAGTTTTCATCCAAATTTAATGAATTCAAAGAATCAGGAAGCAATAGCTCGCCCCATTTGATGAAATCTGATTCGTCGTGTTGAAACATTCCCATTGAAACACCAACTGATCTCAGTAAAAAAGGCACCAAGCTCACTCCCAATACACTAGTCTCAATCACTACATCAAAGAAGGATTCTACGATCTGGTACAATCAAACAAAAAAAAGCAACAAGGTGATCAATAAGCTCAAGGAGATCTGAACTCTGAGGATTATTGCAGCGGGAACATAATTTTACCTTATTAAGTAAGTCCAAATCATATGCACGAACCATCTTCATGAGTGGAATAAACACTCTCCACACAAATAAGTGCAACGCATTATGATCATCCGCAGCACCAAAGCCTGCTTCAACCTCGAAACTCTCAATTAACTAATTCTAACAAAATCACTAACAAACCATACACATACACAAATCTAAAGATTCAAAATTCGTAACTCACCAAAATTCTTAAGTAGATGACAAAGCCCAGCAACCAATGAAGCAATGTGGTTACAATCATCAGAATCAAATTTCTTATCACCATTAATTGTGTCCTATAAAAAAAAAAACATTTGAAGAATCGATTTCAAAACCAAAATGTGAAAACAGTAATGAATAAACCCCTAAATCAATAAATATTACCTCAAAACGAAAAGGGAATTGCTCGATGAGTGACTCGAAGAGAGTTGAAGGAGATACACCTGTGGAGCTTAAAACACAGTCAAGAAAAGCAGGAATAGCTGCTGGTGGAACTTGTGTAAAGCTCAGTGATAGTGAAGTAATCACAGAGGAATCCATTTCAATTGAAGCTCGAGCTTCACAAAAATCGGATTGATCAGGAAACGTAAAACGAATTTTGAAATTTGGTATAGAGAGACTTGTCCCCAAAAAAAATCTTAAACCCTTTTGGCTCCTACTTTCAAAAAAAATTTCATGGCTAAGGACAGATAAACCCTAGTCATATAATTAGGGGAAAATTTATATTTTGCAAATATATCCCTATACTTCTTCTAATTTATGGTAATAGTCTAATAGAGTAAGATTGGCTTTGATTCCGATTAATCTTTGCGGTTGGGCTTTAGGAGAAGGAACTGTTTTTGGGCTGCATGGTTCGGAGATAGACTAAAAAGTAAAATTTTTAAAAAAGCTATCCGGTTTAGTTTCGGGGGATTGAACCCGACGTGAATCGAACACGCAACCTTCTGATCTGGAGTCAGACGCGCTACCATTGCGCCACGGATCCGGATGAATATATAATCGCGTTTCTGCCTTATTACACTTCTGATATGTATTGCCATGACCACCTCGGAACTCGGATTTAATATAGTAAATTGATCATAGCAATCTAACTCAATTAATGATGGGCTGACGATCTATATCCCCACGATAAGTATCGTATAACATCAGATGCTGCTCAAACTAAGGGGGGTGTATTGAATTAGGAGTTTGGAGAGAGTTGGAGGATTTTAAATTTGGAGAGATTTCATATAATTCTTAGGAGATTTTTGAGATTTTAGTGAGTTTTTAAAGAAAATTTATGATAATAATACAATAAATCATCAGTGATTTGGTGAGAGTTTGGAATGCTGCATGTGACTTTGCCAGTCCAATCAAACAATTATAATCAGTCGCCATATACTTCTTCAATCCTCGTCACTTGTCGTCGCCACTTTATTTGATTTTGTCAATAGAAAACTGGTGATATATATAGAACTAAGAATCTGTCTTTTCTGTTTGAGGCGTTTAAGTTTGATATCCATTGCAAGCTATAGAGAAAGCTAACAAACAGATATTGAGCTATTTTTGCTCGCCTTTTGAATCTTACAGCAAAGAAATATGTGATTTTACATGATAATGGTTAATGATGTCTTTAGATACGACTTTACAATGTGAAGTAACAAAGTCGTGTGGCAAAATTAGTTTTTCTTAACAATCTTCTTCATGTTCCTCTGTTGACAACTACGTGACATCTTTCTTTTCATCACTTATCCTAACCATTTTCTCTAGGAACAATAAGGTTCTGACAAGACGCTGGAATCAAAATAGGCCTCCATGAGTTCATGTAATTGATTCCGGACAAGTATTAGTTTAATCAACAAAATTTCAATACCCGCTACTATTTCATCAAATTGAATCTGATATTTTGATTTCGTCTGCCTCTTCCTACTCCTCCTTTCTAAAAAGATCATCCTTGGTCCACTTCTAGCCAGAAAAGTGAAGAAGATAAGGACTATGATCTGCTGATGAGTCAAGGTATCAACACAATCATAGTTCCATCGTTGGTACCGTGTCCGTACCGGTTATGAAGCATGACTAATGGTATGTAAGCTAGGGTTTTCTCTCGTATGTTGATTGACTCTTCGATTTTTGTTAAGATTTCTACTCTCCTTGGGCTTTGAAGAGGAAGCCTTCTACGAAATTCCATTTAAAGAGTTCATGTCGGAGAATGAGTTTGAGTTTGGTAGAGTCGCAGGATGAGGAGGAG
Organism: Barbarea vulgaris; assembly: GCA_963667165.1. Lineage (NCBI taxonomy): Eukaryota > Viridiplantae > Streptophyta > Magnoliopsida > Brassicales > Brassicaceae > Barbarea > Barbarea vulgaris. The sequence continues at coordinate 10,046,029 of OY763890.1, read as the reverse complement.
GGAGATGGAGAGGATCGGGGATGATATGATTTTTTTTTTTTAATTTTATATCTCCAAATCCCACCTCTAGAGCTGTGAGTTTATTCACCTATATTTTCAACTAAATATGTCTATGAAATCTCCTAAAATCTTTTTTGAGATTTATCCTTTAAAAAATTGTTATCCTTTGAATAACAGTGAATTTGACATAAGTTTAATAAATTCTTGATTGAATAACAGTGGATTGGAAATGACTTTGAATAATTTTATATAAATTTCATTTTCAATAACATAGGATTTGGGAAGTGATTTAACAATCACAAGTTGAATAACAGATGATTTTAAGAAAAAACCAAAATCTTCTAAAATTCTAGTTTCAATACACCCCCCTAAGTCTTCAATCTAAATGTCTTCTCAAACTATGCTTCAAACCTAGAAATCCATAAATGTTGGTTTTATCGGTTTACAACCTAAACCCAATATTAAACCACAAAAGCTCAATAACAAACCGAATCAAAACAGACCCGACTTCTTCTTCTTCACTCAACCTGATTTTAAATCTTCATAGCTTTTGAAACGAATTACTTTAATCTTATGTCAAAGCAACAAAAATGGCGAGAATCAAGGGACAAAGAATGAGGAGGAACCATCGATTGGAGGAGAAGAATTAAGAGTTAGAGAGAAATAGAACAAGTCTTGTTGATTTTTTTTTCAGCGTGTTTTGCTTTGAATGATTTGAAATATTGATTGGATCTGGCTTGACTAAGGAAATTCAACAGAAAACAAAACAGAAATTGAATTTAAAAACATCTAAAGTCAAACATCAATTAAATCTAAAAGCCCAAAATTTACAACTTTTTCCCCAAATCTTCAATTCAACGAGATTCACAATTCTTCATCATCTTCATCTTCTTCATTGAAGTTCGGGACGGCTGTGGTACCTTCAGATACATTGTATCTTCCCCAATTTTGGAAGTCGCTACACTCTTCTTCTTCATCTTCATCTTCTTCATTTGGATCTTGAAGCTTCAGATGAATCCCAAAGAGCCAGGGGAAATTTCGAAATCCCAGAAACATTCGCCGGCCGAGACTTTTAGCGAACGTAATTTCGGTTTTGAAGATACAGATTGAAGAGCACTGTAGACTCCAGGAAACTTGTTAGCGAACATCATGATCAAATCCAAATGTGAGCGATGATGGAGATGTGAGTGGGATCGAGAAAATCAAGATCTTATTAGCAATTGAAGAACTAATTTTCTGGGTTTAAATTTCTACAATTTTTGGGTTTTATTTCTGCATTTCTGAGTTTCATTTTTGCAATTTTCTGGGTTTAGTAAACCTTATAACGTGATTGAACTGTGTATTAACTAGTATAAACATAATCTCAAAGTAACAAAACCACCCCCAAAATTACATCAATGGCTTCGTTATAGAGAAAAATAGTCAATTTTAAATCAGAAAAAAAAATCGAAGAAAAGAAGAAGAAGAAGAAGAAGACGACCTGACACGTTTGGGGATTTTTTTGGGGATTTGCGATTTGTGAAGTAAAATTCGGTTAGATTTGGTTTATAAGTTGTAATTGGGTTTTAATCGGTTTATAATTGGTTTTAGGTGGTTAAGAAATAATTTCAAAAGAATAAATCAATCTAAAACCAGACCCATGGGTTTATAAGTTTCGAACTTTCTGATTGGAGAAAATCTAGATTTGAAACTTTCAATTCAGAGATATTTAAGTTTGAAACATTGTCTCATGAAACATCTGAATTGAGGCCTTAGTTTGAGCAGCATCTGAAGCTATACGATAGTTATCGTGGGAAAATAGATCGTTAGCCCATTAATGATAAATTACACAACTTTTTAGGATGAACCAAAAAACCCAAACAACAATAAACATCCATGATGCTCTACAAATCGTAAATATAACCTTACACCCAATCAAAACATATAGGTATTGGCATATCAAGCTCCGATTCAATTTGGAAATTGAAGATGAATTCAAATCGATGAAACACGATAAAACCATGCAATTCAAGTAAAACTGAACCCAACTGAGAACTGAGCCTAAATATTATAAACCAAATACACTCATCGAAGTTTTCCTCAACATTTATGATTTTGCTATGAATCTCTAGATACACAAGCAAGGTTCCTTTTTGGATAGGGTGACATTTTTGGGAGTCTAGAAAATGATCTAATCTTCAAACGTATCAATCACGAATCTGATTATATGATAACTAAAATATGTAACGATGTTACATGGGTGCCTCATGGCCATGCAATTGGAATTAAAGAGTTCAGATCACCCATAGGCAGTTGCAACCAAAATGGAAATTTTATTTAGAGCACCATTAGTGGGAGTCTCTCACAAGAGTCTCTCAACTTAAAAAAAAAAAATAATAATAATATATAATATTATTTAATTGTGAGAAACTCTCAGAACCTTATAAGAGGCTCACTTGACACATGTTCCACTAAAATTAGTTTTGAGTTTTATTTATAAATGAAATAAAAATAAAATTATACAAAATTTCTTAAAAAATATATATATATTTGAGATACTGTGAGAGGTTCTTCCCACTACACATGCTCTAATGGTGGTCTTATCAGGTACTCCCTCCGTTTCAAAATATAAGTCGTTTTGGCTTAAAATACGTATATTAAGAAATTACTTTTTCTTTTAATAAGTATTACTTAATATATAGAAAAAACAATTCAACCAATAAAAAGAAAAAAATGCAGATCATTATTGGGTACACAATATTCAATAAAGTAAAATGTTACATAGAAATATGAGAACGTCTTATATTTTGAAACAGAACAAACCTTATAAAACGACTTATATTATGAAACGGAGGGAGTATGCCGTATGTTTAAATGCAAATTAAAAAAAGAAAATAATAAAAATATATATATATATATATATATTTGTCCAACCAGTCGGCAGTTACTAATTTTTAAAAATAAAAACGATCATTAAATTTTGGACGCGTTCCCGACACGTCCGGTAACAATGTCAAAGAGTCAATTCAAACCACCATTAAAGTAATTGATTGGATTTCATAAGTGCTAATTGGCCGATTAGTATAAACTTAAAGAACAAATCACATTGGCAACAAACAAAACTAGTTTTTTGAAACATGGAAACATGGAAACGGCTAACAAAATCGTTTTCTGTTTTTTAAAACTAATACATTTAACGTACTATTAATTTCAATTATTTTTAGTTTTCTTTTATTGTAGGGCAATAGCTACGGCTAAGAAAATCGTTTTCTGTTTTTTTAAACTAATACTACATTTAACGTATTAATTTCAATTATTTTTAGTTTTCTTTTATTGTAGGTCAATAGCTTTCTACGGATCAAGTCACATCTTCCTGATTAATTATCACGTTTATTTTTAATATTTTCGTACATTTTCATCTTATAATTAAATGAAGTCTAACTAAAACCATCAATAATCCACATAACTCGATTTCTAACAGATGCAAGCTATATATGACATGAATAATTTTGTTTATTTTGTTTGACAAAAAAAAAAAAAGGTTTCTACAATAGTGAACCAACGAAAATAAAGCTATTAGTTTTGCAAGAGATCCAATTTTCTAACCGCCTTTGAAAAAGTGGTATTCATTCGAGTCACGGTCGGAGAATCAAAGATTATTCATCATAATGTATAAATTAATGTATATACGATATAATTGCTTTTTTGGAACACGATAATCACATGGCAGGTTGTGATTAAAGTCCTAAATGTGTCAAACTTTGCCTGCCACGTTGCAGACCGATGCCTGTTTCACACCGACTGGTCTACGACATATTTAAATAATAAAATACACTCTATAATTAAATTAATTCGGAATGTTAATAGAGGACTGAGTTCAAGATCTAGTTTACTTAATAAACAAAATGCTAAAATTATCTAAGCATCTCTGGACAGATGATAACAGTATGAGCCTTCAAGGATTCTCAGTTGTCAAATATGGATATGGTTTTGATATGGCACCCTGTAAACATCATACATTATAGTCTATAGACCATCTATTAATGTGTTTGTGAGTACGTATATCCCAATATGTATAAATTATGGATAATGCACTTGTTTTTGTGAGTGTTCAAACTTCAAAAGGCTTTCATTCAAATATTTAATTAAACATACAAAATAATTTTGATAAAATGAAAAGAAGGCTAGTAGTAACAAAAGAAGATGGTCAATTCTCAAAATAGCACAAAATATAGTTTTTGTGACATATTTAGCACACATTTTCATTTAGGACATAAATAACATTTTTACTAAAGAATAATCCTAACTTCATATTTTTAGGATTTAGGATTTAGGGTTTAAAAAAACCCTAAAGCTTAAGTCCTAAACCCTAAATCTTACTCCTATCCCCTAAAAACTATACTCTAAATACTAATATAATCAATTTAAACAAAAATATTAAATTATAAACTTTATAAAATGCTATTTTTGTCCTAAATAAAAATATGTGCTAATTATGGAACAAAAACATCATTTAGTGCTATTGGAGGAAATTTGTGAAAGAGGAATGCCACCAATATATTTATTTTCTTTATAAAAAAAAGAACTCAATGATGGTTGGAGCTTTGTGTTTTTAGAATCCCATATGGCTGGCTGTTGAAACTTAAAACTTAAATGAAAGAAGATGGTTTGACCACCAGGAGTCACGTCTTGCAAAAACATCACATTACGATCAGTCGAAGAAAAGACATTTCCACAATACTATAATAGTCCTTTTCAACATCAGAATTTTACATTTTCTCCCAAGAGTTATGAATTTATTTTCTAGAATATACAAGTGGTCAATAAAGAATAATAATAAAGAATACTCTACATGGTTCCCGGTAGCCCTGGGCAGAAATATCCGTATCCGACGGATATCTGGCTCCGTATCCGGATTCGTATCCGAAAAACGGATATCTGGAGAAAACGGATACGGATACGGATAGTGAATTTTTGGATCCGCCGGATACGGATACAGATACGGATATTGGAAAAATATTAAAACGGATATCCGTATCCGGTTATAAAAAAACAAATTTTTTTTTTGTCTTTAATATTTAAATTTTTTTGGTTTGGGCCTTTAAAATTTAAATTTTTTTTGTTTTGGGCTTTTAAATTTAGTCCATATTTTTTCATCAAACTTAAATCTATGTTTTTATTCTAATTTTTCTTTTTTTTTTTTGAAAATTCTTATTTTTTGATTATAATAACATTATTTAAAAATTTTTTATTAAAAAAAAAAATTAAAAAAAAAAACCGGATACGGATATCCGCCGGATATCCAGTTTTTCTACGGATATTCGTACTCCGGATATCCGTAATTTACGGATACAAATACGGATAGTAAAATAACGGATAATACGGATACGGATATCCTGAAAAATCCGGATATCCGTATCCGTAACAAGGCTAGTTCCCGGTATCGGTATATTCAGAATATTTCTGAAAGGTGCCATTTTCACTATTAAAATGAACGGATCTTTGATTATTTCCGGATGTGAAAGATATTTGAAAAACCGAATTTTTGAATTTCTTGCCCAACGACCATAAATGTCTTTTTTTTTAAAAGGAAAAAAAAAAACAACCATAAAAACAAAAACAAAAATCAAACCGGTATTACATCTTTCCTGAACATCTATCTACTAATATATCGTGTATGCTTACGTAAGAAATCTAAAGTTGTACAAAAAAGACAGAAGAGAAATTTGTACAGAAGAGAAAATTGTAACCGAAATGCGAAATCTATTTGGAATTAGGTGTTCAGGTTCGGTCTAACTGAAATTACACACGAACGAGTTATATTAACTTCCAAAACTGACTCGTCTCACACGCGCTTACGATATTCACACGTGCGATATCCATCTTATAAGCTTTACATAACTGTTTCCATTTTCTTACCAAAGGATCCAAAACAAAACAAAAAAGCCCACAGCACCTAGTTTCTATAGTAGTAATTGATATCAACCGTCCGATCATCCATCTGCCATCACCGTTCACCAATCCCATACACAGATCTCTCTCTCTCTCTCTCTTTCCCTTTGCTGTTTCTCGTTCCTCTTTCTTTGGATCTCACCGGCGAGCCCGTTCTCTTTGGTGGTTAGTGTTTTTGGTTTTCTTGAAATTTTTTTTTATTTCCGTCGATTTTCTTTGTTTCATTTGATTTCTGGGCTGCGGAATTCTCGATGTTTCTACATTAGTGCATTACCATGTTTGATTTTTCATGTTTTCTGGTATTCTTTTGAGTTTTCATTTCATTTCTGTATTTTCTTCCATATTGATGCTAGGGTTTACATTTTTTTCTTGTATGTTTTTTTACCCAGAAATATCGAGCCAACTTGTTGATGAGATTCTTAGACTACTCTGAATTTTACGTTTGACAAAGTTTATTTGATTATCTGCATCTATTAAAATGACATTGTTCGTCTTTTTTATTCTTCAAATTCTTCGTCCTCTCTTTCAATGGAATTTATATATATATATAGGAGTCAATTCTAAAAAGATGCTTGTGATGATTTGCAGTAAACAGTACCAATCAAGATTTATAAATCGCTGAATTAGCCAGTTAGATTATCGGACTTGGTCTTCTTCTGCGGCTTAGGTTTTAAGGTTTTCATAGTCTTATTTCATCTGTAAATGGGCTGCTTCCACTCAAAGGCAGCAAAAGATCAATTTCGAGGACACGAAGACCCTGTAAAGCTTGCCTCCCAGACAGCTTGTAAGTTACTTGTGTTCTAAGGTTTTAAGCTCCTCTCGATTCATTTCGATCTGCTAGATCTCATAGATGATTCCTTCGCATGTTCATTTGTTTTCTTTCTGATATGAAAACCATCAGCCAGATCATATGATCCATTCTTCTTCCCTATTCACTTACATATTTGGGTTTGGATTATATTTTATTTTCAGTTTACTGCATAGTTTTTCTTGAACCAAACCGTCAAGAAAGATGTCTGTTTCTATATTTTATATTGAATATTCAAAAAACTTTCATAGTGGATTAGTTTCTCTGTTTGTTTTTGTACCTTTTTTTTGAAATCTCACTTTGTTTTTGTCTTTTCCAGTTAGTGTGAGTGAGGTTGAAGCATTGTTTGAGCTTTTTAAGAGCATAAGCAGTTCAGTTGTTGATGATGGTTTGATAAACAAGGTACAAAAAAGTTGATAATTTTGTTTCTTTTGACCCAATTTGGATCTTTCATGACCCCATCTTAGTATCTTTTTTGTTCTTTACGCTGATCATCTACAGTATGTTTTTTCAAATAAGTTGACTTTCACGACTTTATTTGAGCAATAATTATTCTTACATACTGATCTGTCTATTCCATATTGCACCAATTCAATGTATCCGTAGCCCTTAATGTTTGACTTGAACTTAAATTGCTTTCATTTTGAAAATTGAGGCTCTCATGGCCCCACTTTTATATTTATCTTTAATCCTCGCTGCTTCACGTGTATTCAGGAGGAGTTTCAACTTGCATTGTTCAAGAACCCTAAGAGAGAAAATATATTTGCTAACAGGGTAATCTAAATTTCTTAAGCATTTTATAAACTTTTTAATTACGGTTAATGAAAATGATTATATGTCCATTAAACTAAACAAATTATGTTTCCTTGCAGATATTTGATATGTTTGACGTTAAACGAAAAGGAGTTATCGACTTTGGGGACTTTGTGAGATCACTTAATGTTTTCCACCCAAATGCTTCTCTAGAGGACAAAATAGATTGTAAGTTGACAATTCATATCTTTTGTTTTCCCGAACCCTTTGTGAAAGAGTTTTATTGAGTCTGGTCTTACGATTTTTGTCAGTTACGTTTAGGATTTATGACATGGACTGCACTGGTTACATTGAACGCCAAGAGGTAATTATATTCATCCCCCAATTACTAGTATTTCTCAAGTTAATCAATAATCAAATATCATTCCTCTGTTTCAGCGTATTAATGACCAATATTTAAACTGTCTAAACGATTTGTATAAAGAAACTTGTGAAACCGAATAATTTCACTAGAGTCCTCTTGATGTATAGGTTTAACAACTCGCAAGCTGTGAATACTACTAGCTAGTCTTGAAAAATCTTTGCCATGTTCTTGCAAGAAATCATTATTGTATGCTATATTTTTTTCAGGTAAAGCAAATGTTGATCGCCCTTCTCTGCGAATCTGAAATGAAATTGGCTGATGAAACCATAGAGATAATACTTGATCAGGTTTGTTGTCTTTGTATTAATTATGAGTGTGTTTTTTTTCGGCTTTCTAGAATTTATTCATTTAGAGGTTATGTTCTAAAATGTGGTTTCTTTTTTTTCATGAACAGACATTTGAAGATGCAGATGTGAATAAGGATGGAAAGATTGATAAATTAGAGTGGAGAGATTTCGTGAACAAAAACCCATCATTGCTTAAAATCATGACCCTCCCATATCTTAGGTATTTTTTTTTTTAATTTGACTTTTATAGGATGCAAATATAAAATGTCAGATAATTTGTTCTTAACATATAGTTACATAAATCTATGCAGGGATATAACGACAACATTTCCGAGTTTTGTCTTTAATTCGGAAGTGGATGAGATTGCCACATGAAGAAACAAATTGGTTTAAACCGAATCGTACAAGTTGGAAGAACAATTCTGAGCTGATCGGTGTATGTTTGTAACACAGTAGAGCATATTTTCATGACGATATTATTTTCTTTTACCTGGAATTTTTATTTTCTGGGTTCCTTTTTTTCTTCTCAGAATAGTTTTGAAATTCCTGGGTTTTAGCTAAGCAAACAAAAAAAGAAAAGAAATGAGCGTGATTACACAATCCTTTTACTTCATATAGTTAGAAAAAATGTTAATGAGTTTGTACATATCACACATTATACGTTTGTTGTTCTTATTGATTTTTTTTGTTAATAGTAAAAAGATTAAAAGATTTTTGTTACATTATTGAGGGTCTGATTGTTACAAATCGAATCTTATCCGATAAATTGTGAATGTAAGATTTTGTAAGGTCCTTTACCGTAAAATCAAAACCCAATTAAATTTACGGTCTTGCCACTCTTCTCTCTCGACTCTACTCCGACTTCGAAGCAATTTAGGGCTCTTTCTCGAACAGGAGAATTCGAATGCTTATCATGTCCTCTTCATTATCACATTTCGATTTGGATTCAGCTTCTTCGCATCTATGGTCTGTACTCGTTGCTAAATTCTAGATTAGGAATCGAAATCTAGACTGATGTTTAGGAAACGGAACTTAGTTTTAGAATCGTTGCGTCGATTCGATCGCAGTAACGTAGAAACCCTAATTTCAAGGATCTTGTGTAGTCGTTTATTCTGCACAAGTGTTCAACCTCCTAGATTAAGCTGGGAAGTTTCATCTCAAGTGATTCTCAAGAAGAAGCTCGAAACAGCTCTTAAGAATCACAGTGTAGATGATGCTTGGGACGTGTTTAAAGATTTCAAACGCCTTTATGGTTTTCCAGATAGTGTAATCATGAATAGGTTTGTTACTGTATTGTCTTACTCGTCTGATTCTAGCTGGCTTTGCAAAGCTAGTGATCTGACTCGTTTAGCTCTGAAGCAAAATCCAGGTATGTTAAGTGGTGATGTTTTAACTAAGTTGTCGTTGTCTCTAGCGAGAGCTCAGATGGTTGAATCTTCTTGTAGTATCCTTAGAATAATGCTGGAGAGGGGATGTGTTTTAACTTCAGATGTGTTGAGGCTTGTTGTGATGCATATGGTGAAAACAGAGGTTGGGACTTGCTTCACTTCGAATTTTTTGGTTGAGGTTTGTGATCGTTTTGTGGGGTTAAATGGTTTGAAAAGAAATAGTGGCTCTGGGAATGTTGTGAAGCCTGATACTGTCTTGTTTAATCTTGTACTTGGTTCTTGTGTGAGATTTGGTTTATCTCTCAAAGGCCAAGAGCTTATCGAGGTGATGGCAAAAGTCGATGTTTTTGCGGATGCGTACTCGATTGTGATCATGTCTTTCATTTATGAAATGAATGGTATGCGGGATGAGTTGAAGAAGTTCAAGGAGTGTATTGGTCAAGTACCGCCTCAACTTCTTTGTCATTATCAGCATTTTTTTGATAATTTGCTAAGCCTGGATTTTAAATTTGATGATATTGGTTCTGCGGGTCGGCTTGTCTTAGATGTATGCAAGAGCAAGGACTTGACTTCAGTTCAGAATCTTGGATTTGATTCTGAAAAGCTTCGGGTTTTGCCTGTTGGGTCTCACCATATTAGATCCGGGTTAAAGATCCAGATTTCACCCAAGCTTCTGCAGAGAGATTCATCTCTTGGAGTGGATGCTGAAACAACATTTGTAAACTATGCCAATTCCAAGCTTGGTATTACAAACAAGACTCTTGCGAAGTTAGTATATGGTTACAAGAGACATAATAATCTGCCTGAGCTATCAAAGCTTTTGTTTTCGCTTGGTGGATCCAGGTTATGTGCTGATGTCATCGATGCTTGTGTTGGTATTGGTTGGTTAGAAGCTGCTCATGATATTCTTGACGACATGGATTCTGCTGGCCATCCCATGGAATTGGCCACATATAGAAAGGTCTTGTCGGGGTATTACAAGAGCAAGATGTTGAGGAATGCCGAAGTTCTTCTGAGACAAATGACGAAAGCCGGTCTAATTACAGATCCATCAAATGAGATTGTGGGTTTACCAGAAACCGAAGAGAAAGACAGTAAAAACACAGAGCTCAGGGACCTCTTGGTTCAGGAAATCAATGCAGGAGAACAAAGGAAAGTTCCAAGTATGCTCTACGAGCTAAACTCATCCCTCTTCTACTTCTGCAAAGCTAAAATGCAAGGAGATGCCTTGATAAACTACCGGAAAATCCCAAAGATGAAAATATCACCAACTCGCCAAAGTTTTTGGATCTTGATCGATATGTACTCGTCTCTTGGCATGTACCGGGAGATCACAGTCGTGTGGGGAGATATCAAAAGGAACATTGCAAGCAGAAACTTAAAGGTAACACAAGATCTGTTAGAGAAGCTTGTAGTGAACTTTCTCAGAGGTGGGTATTTTGAAAGAGTAATGGAGGTTATCAGTTATATGAAGGAGAATGATATGTATAACGATCTAAACATGTACAAGAATGAGTATCTTAAGCTTCATAAGAATCTATACAGAACCTTGAAAGCATCAGATGCTGTAACTGAAGCTCAAGCCCAGAGGCTTGAGCATGTTAAAGCTTTCAGGAAACTAGTTGGTATAGTATGATTTAAGTTATTTACTTATCCCATGTATTATACTTACAACCAATTTTGTATCTAAATGTGAAATCAAAATAGCTTAATTTATCTCTTTTCTTCCATGCAAATTTCGAGTTTGCTATAAATGACAACAAAGTTGTGCTGCCTAATCTTGTTTAACGGAGAAATCAAAGTTATTAATTGACCAACAATGTTATTAAGTAGCTCTTATTCAAAAGTTCAGGGGTTACTTCCTTGACACATAAAAGCTAAATGGGCCTGATTCGTTTACACCTTAATATAGAAAGCCCAAGCTCAATAAGAGTTAGTTAACCGAGTGAGCTCGCCGGGTCGGACATTAAACTCTCGGATCCGAGCGAATTTGGGTTTGGTGGCTATTTCCGTAACATTCGATCGGAAGCTGATTCCTCTGCAACTGAAGGAGAGAAATAGACAAAAAAAAAAAAAATACCTAAACCAAAACCTTTAAGATATGGCTTCACCGCCGATGAAAAATCCGATGGATGATTTGTTCGGCGAAGATTCCGACAACGACTCTCGATCTTCGCGCTCGAAATCATCTTCTTCCGGTAATGCTTCTTCGTCGTCTTCTTCCTCTTCGTCTTCTTCATCTTCGTCCTCTGCTGCGGGAGGAGAAGGAGATGGAGATGGTGGTGGTGCGGAATCTGGCAGCGCAAGCGATAGTGGAAGTGGAAGTAGCGGCGGGAAAGAGGAACATGGAGGAGATGATAGAGTAGAGAGCAGCTATAGGAGTAATGAAAATGGAGAAAGTGGAATATATCGTTATGAAGAAGATGAAGAAGAAGATGATGACAAGGATCTTTTTGGGTCTGAGAATGAAGAGTACACTAAGACTCCTGCTATTAGCACTTACTCAATTCCAGGTTAGTTCCAATTTGTTTTGAGATTTCTTACTCTCTTGAAACTAAATCTGTAAAAAAAAAAAATGAGATTATATATTTTGCAACTCCTTAATAAATCATATTAGGCTAGAGAGAAATTGGCATGATACTACATTTTTGAAAACTTCTAGGATTCGAAGAAATTCGTATTTTGTTCCCTATTGATCGTGATTGTTGCGAATTTTCATGATCATTATAATGTCAAGGTGAAAGCTTTTTTTTGTCTTACTTAGTATTATTCTCGTGTAAATAGTTTTCTGAGACTGAGTTTTTGCGGATGTGAAAATATGACAGTTTTGCCTGCGGGGTGGAGCAATGATAACCATGGTGGGAGAGGAATGGGACGAGGTCGTTGGTCAAATGGGAGAGGAGGAGCTGGGCTTCTTCCTCGGCCTGGGCCTTACCCTGGACGTGGTGGTCGTGGTGGTTTTGGCGGCAGATACCAAAGTTATCAGCGTGATGAGCGTTTTGTTTCTGAGCTTAAACTTTCGAAAAGCAAAGAAACATTGGCCAGGAAACATACCACCTTTCAGGAGGTAACAATTATCCAGGAACAGTGTTTTAACTTCTAAATTATTAAAGATAGAGAGAGCTATATGCTATTTCCTGTTTATTCTCTGTCTAGATCGATGGGTATGGTAACACTTTTCAATATGCTTTATATTTAACAGCCATGTGAGCTTGCTAGCTACAGTCGAGTAGAAGGTGGAGAAGTATTCTACGATGAGCGAGGATTGGTGAGAGCTTTTGGTATTATTGTTCCTTTAGATTCTCTCTTTTCTGTTTATTTTTTTTGTCATCCTATTGAACTATCTAGTTGTTGGAGTATGTATATGTAAGTATTTAGACACACATATGTAATTATACCAAACATCCAGAGCTTATATGTATCAACTTTGTTCTTGTTTCCCAGAGGCTTTTCAAACGTCGTGTTTCTGAAGAGATTGGAGCGGATTTAAATCAAGGTTATGATACCTTTATTGAGAAGAGAGGTAAAAAAATTAGTGGCACTGGTGTATTTTATGGGAACTACTAGCAAGTGTAAAATGTTGAAGTTTGATGTATTCAGCTGATTATTCGTTCTTTTGAGGCAGATCTGGGCTCTGAGGGCTTTGGTGACCTTCTTGGCAGTATTAGAGCAAAAAACATTATGCTGGAGAACATTCATTTTGTGGTATGGAATGCTTGCGTATATCAGTCCATTTCACTGTCAATTCATTACTTTGAAGAGGATAATCTTAACGGTGTCTTTTTTTTTTTTTTTTTTTTTTTTTTTCTTTTCTCGGACAGACATTTCGTAATAATCTAAACAAGGTAAGTGAGATCCCCCAACCATTATTTGACCTTCATGATATCAAATGAGTCACTCAGTACGCTTTGTTTTATTGTTTAAGATATTGGGCGCTGCTTACAATCGGCATGAACCATGGGAAATGGGCGTGCATAAGAGAAATGGAACCATATATCTAGATGTGCATAAACTGCCTGAAAGGCCGCAGAGTGACTTAGATCGCCGCAGGTAATCTCCATTTTAGTGTTATTAGGGGGAACAAAGTGATTAATATATCAGTGGTTGTAGAGTGTGTCTATGTAGAGTGATTAATACATTTGTAGGACACTGCATTGTTTTTGTAGTAATGTACTCGATGTTATATTTCCATCAGATGTTATTGGGGTTATTGTTTCGAAAGCCTTGCGACGGAAGATCCAGGAAGAGCTTATGGGGAAGAAATACACCATGTGGATGCAAATGTTGAATTTTGTTCTGTTGTCAAGACTAAACTAGGAGCACACCGAGTTCTAATGGGAGCTGAAATGGATTGCTGTGATGAAACTGACGAGGGAAGAAGGATTTACATAGAGTTGAAAACCTCTCGTGAGGTATGCCTCTTCATCCTCCTATAGTTTTCCTAAAAGCTCCTTTGTTATTTCATCTCCTCTTTTTCATTGCACACACATACACACTGGCCTGTAATGTTCCTACTATTCGCTCTCCAGTTGGATGATCGTACCGTAGACAGATTTGAGAGAGAGAAACTGCTTAAATTCTGGGTAAGTATGGTGAATCAGAGGTTGCAATATATCCTCTTTGTTTCTTCATTCTTGTTCGACCGTAGACATAACCTGTGAGAAAACTGGTTTAATATGCTGCAGATACAATCATTCGTAGCAGGAGTTCCATACATTGTCGTTGGATATAGGTACGAATTTGTCGACCATTCTAATGATAAACTCGGAAAGTCAACTTTTCGTGACTCAAGTAAACGTTTCCATTTCCCTTCTAACTTGTAGAGATGATGGAGGGAGATTAGTACGGACAGAGAGGCTAAGAACGAAAGATATTGCGCACAGAGCCAGATTGAAAAACTTTTGGCAGGTGAGTGTTATCAGTAAACTCTCATTAAACATAATGAACTTAGTATCAAAGTCTTGTTAAAATTAACCACAATGAGTTTTGGGAACTAGGGAGGCGTGTGCTTGGCATTTGCGGATGAGGTTCTTTGCTGGCTTTACGGCACTGTTAAAGAAAGTAAGCTCAAAAGTTCTCTTTTTTTTTCCAGTTTACACTGTAATAATGGAAGAAGATCTTTAAAATTTATATTTTCCAACAATGTGTTTTTGCAGACGAAGATTATATACTTCAGTTCGTGCATCCTTTTATGAGGCTAGAGCTTCTTCGAGCAGAGTCTTGTCCTGACGCCATCACTAACCATATCAACCTTCTTCAACATCCTCCATCACCACCACCTCAGTAACTCTGTGCTTGTCTAATGGCGTCTTAGTACTTAGTGTCCAAAATCAAATTTTAAAATAAGAGAAAAAGGTTTTGATTTTGGATTTACAGTACCTTTTTGTAATTTTATTAACCATACCCAAAACATTGGAAAATTTCCACTTCAAAATGTTATTTTTGTTTTGTTTTTGAGGCTGTTCTTCAACGTGAAATAACAAGGCCCAGGCCTGTTTAATTCAGTCAAAGCCTTATAGTCATACCACGTGAGTGTCACGTGTGTCTGCCTCTCTCTCGGTGGCCGACGAATCACCGCTCCACCGGAGAACCTAATTTTATTACTTCCTTTCCCGTTTTGCCCTTCCTTCTTCTTTATTCTTTCTTATCTTAAAAAAAAAAAAAAAAAAAATCTCCGAGCGAGAACAAAGAAAAACAAAAAATCTGTGTATGTATGTATGTATGTATGTATGTATGTACCACCAAGAGACTACTTGTGAGATAAGACGCTCCGTTTCAAACCCTTATTATTCGCAACTCATTCCTCTCCTTTTTTTCGGCTTCACCGGCGGTGACGGTGCCGCAAATTACATGAATTTTTTGTTTGTTTGAGATTCGGAATTTAGGAGAGATAGATCATGTATAGGGAGAGGGGTACGGGTGGATCGAAGTCGGAGGTGGTCGATCGGAAACGAATAAACGAGATTCACGATAATCGACCCTCGCATTCGATGTCTCAGCCCGTCAATGGAAAAGGCAAAGGAGCTGCCAACTCCGTCTTGATTGGGAAGCAGCAATTGCATGATAGGGATTCACGTTCTGCTTCTCTTTCCAAGACTAACATTTCCGACGGTGAGATTCGATTCTATTTTGATTTGCCTCTATCGCTGTTTCTTTATTGGAAATCGTAATCGCGGATTGTCCAATTCGAGTTCGTGTTTAGGGTTTGCTCTGTGTTTCTCTTGATTTGGGATTCAAATTTCTTGAAATTGTTTAGAAATTTTCTTATTTTTTAACCTTTTTGTTCCTTCATCTTGACCTAATTGTTGAAGAATTTACAAACCTCTTTAGCTAACGCATAAAAGCTAGAAGCTTTATCTTAGACGCTGTCCAGTTTTTATTTCTGTGTGTTCATTTTGCTGATAACGAGCAAAATCATTCTTATTTGCTTTAAAAAAAAATGATTCTGATGAAAAAGTGTTTTTTGTCCGCGTTTCTTGTGGGTTATATTAGCTGTAGATATATCAGACACAGATAGCGAAGAATCAGAGGTCAGTGGTTCTGAAGGAGAGGACACCTCATGGATTTCTTGGTTCTGCAACCTTCGTGGGAACGAGTTCTTCTGTGAAGTTGATGATGATTACATTCAGGATGACTTTAACTTGTGTGGACTCAGCCATCAAGTTCCTTACTACGACTATGCCCTTGATTTGATTTTGGATGTAGAGTCTTCTCATGGTAAGTCTTACTCTTTAAAATAAGTATATTATTGCATGTGTTTCATGGAAGTAAGGAATAATAGTATAGCCGAGAACTGGTTCGCCTTTCGGTTTCTGTATTTTCAATATTTGATTTGGATTGACGGGTTAACAGGTGAGATGTTTACAGAGGAACAGAATGAGTTGATCGAGTCAGCAGCTGAGATGCTTTATGGAATGATTCATGCTCGTTACATATTGACAAGCAAAGGGCTGGCTTCTATGGTAAAGAATTTTTTTTTTAGTTTTTTACTCAAGTTGTATATTTAACAACTCTTATAGAACATACTCTAATTGTTGGTGTCCTTACCAATGCTTTTGCAGTTAGACAAATACAAAAACTATGATTTTGGAAGGTGCCCAAGAGTTTATTGTTGTGGCCAACCTTGTTTACCGGTTGGTCAATCCGATATCCCTCGAGCAAGCACCGTAAAGATATATTGCCCCAAATGTGAAGACGTCTATTACCCACGATCAAAATACCAAGGAAGTATCCTTTTTTCTATTCCTCGTCTTAACTTATATTTGCATGCTAAAAGAAAAAGATTACCTCAGTAGTTTTGTTTTGATTGTCATTGGATATTCACCATATACTGTGGTGTGTCTGTGTTTGTTGCTGCTATCTTTGGTTTGTTGTTCTTTAACACACAAAAAAACAGACATAGATGGAGCATACTTTGGGACAACGTTTCCACATCTGTTCTTGATGACGTACGGACATCTGAAACCACAAAAGGCAACTCAAAACTACACTCCAAGAGTGTTTGGGTTCAAGTTACACAAGCCGTGAAGGAAACAAGAAAGAAGATCGTATGTTTTGAGAAACAAGAGTTGTGTGTGTGTGAAAAGAAAAAGGTCATTTGTATCACGAAGGTGAAACTAGTCGTCTCTCTTTACCTCTCTGTCTGTTATGTGTTTGTGTCCTTAGGTTTAGATAACATTAGCAGCATGGACTGGTTAAGTAAAATTCCATATTAAAAAATTTGTAATACTTACCTTATTGTTCTTTCTTTTTGCCTTCTTCTTCCCACAGTACCCAACTAGGTAAAACATTTTACCGAAATCTGCTTGAAGCAATCTTGATTTGCAAGCTATTCATGTGACTCTCTGTATCTTAGGATTCTCTGTAGCGCCCATGGGCCCAAATCTATATGGAAAACCCAACGAAAGATATAAGCCACCGAAATTTCGATTTGTCTAAATTAAAAAAAAAGTTGAGGCCTTTTATAGCCTGTTGCTTTCTCTGACCAGTGTGAAGAAGAAAGGCTTTGTCACATTTTTTAATATTTGTAAAGTTGTGTGTTGCTGCGAGCATATAGCGCTGCTGTAGATTACGTAAGACTCCTCTCTTTCTCTTTGCTTGATGAAGAAGAGGGACTTTGTGATTGTTTTCTTCGTCTACAGCTTCTAATCGAATTTGTATCGAATCGAAAGTTTTGACCTTTCATCTCTGTTCACAACCCTAAATCGCCGTTAGTTTTGCTGAATCGCGCTTTGTTGATAGATAATGCGGCCGTTAATGTCTGGCTACAGAGCCGTATTCTCCGTAATCTCATGTCGAAACGCAATCAGGAACCCGATCAGTCGTGCTGGGATTGCCCGGAGGAGTTTTGTATCTGATCGATTTGGTTCATGTGCGTCTAATTGGTTGATGTCAAATGGTGATGGTAGAGTCTCTATAGGGACAGGGAGCGTAATTCAGAGACGGCATTTTCTGGGTTGTGGAGATGGGGAAGAAGGTGGTGGTGAGTTATCCAAGATCTACAAAGAGCGACGTGTCTTGGGGTACCTTTTTACATTTTATTAACTTTTGAATCCAAATTTCTTATTTTTCTACTTTGATCCTATCCTCTGTTTCGATATTTGTATGTATTATCTACCTCTATCCCTCTTTCAAAATCATTAAGAAATGGTTCAATGATCTAATCTTCTGTTTTGTGGATCAACTTTTTAACTGTGCAGGAATGAGATTTGTCTTTTTTTTTTTGTTTTTTTTTTTTTTTTTTGACAGAAACTGATTATTCTTTTGGTATAATGGTCTTATGAATCTGAGGAATCGTTTATTGTTTGCTTTGCTACATTATTGAGAATCTCACTTGGGCAATACGTTGTTCATTTCTCTAATAACAATGACTTGATGTTCATATTTTTAAGCAATGAAGATTTGAAATACTCTTTTTCTGATAACAGGTATTCTCAGGAGCAATTGTTTAATGTAGTTGCAGCTGTAGACTTGTACCATGGGTTTGTTCCTTGGTGTCAACGCTCTGAGGTTCTTAAAGAATATCCTGATGGCTCATTCGATGCTGAGTTGGAGATTGGTTTCAAGTTTCTTGTTGAGAGTTACACTTCCCATGTTGAATTCGAAAGGCCTAAATGGATCAAGGTAAAGCATTTGTTGTCTTTTTTTGTTGGATTCGAGTGAGTGATGGATTTTTACAACATAATCTGACTCCTTAAACTCTTCAGACGACAGCGAGGGACACAGGACTATTTGACCATTTGATAAACCTCTGGCAATTTAAGCCAGGACCCATTCCAGGAACCTGCGACCTTCATTTCCTTGTGGATTTCAAATTCAACTCACCTCTTTATCGTCAGGTAATAACTACTTCACAAAACCTCTCCACTTATTAGGTGTCTAGTAACCTAATTGTTGCTTGGAAATTGTTAATAAGAATCAAAGAAAGCTACAAGATAAGGATGATTTCTTTGTAAAAGCTTGAAAGAAGTTTGAAAGTGAGTTTTCTTTATTGAAGGTGGCTTCAATGTTTTTAAAGGAGGTAGCAACGAAACTTATGGGGGCATTTAGTGACAGATGCCGGCTAGTCTATGGTCCAGGAGTTCCCGTAGATGAAAATGCATATGAGCAAAGAGCTTAAGGACACACATCTATATATTATATATTGAAAGTAACACATCAGTTTAGTTTTCATCTTGTTTGCTAGAGCGAGCCGATTAAGCATTAGCTTGTTTTGTTTTTTTTTCATATATATCAATGCTTTTGCATTACGAAGATGGAACACATTAGTTGTTTGTTTAATGTAAAAGCAAAAAAAAAATAAACACATCCATTAATTTCTCTAATGGGGTATTTTCTTTCTTCAAACAGCTCTTTCTTAATCTAACTATTGATGATGACGACATACAGGCTTACGAATGTGGTGATGTAACAGTGATTAAGGTTTCATAAGCTAAAATAATTAGTGAGTAATTCCATTTAATCGAGAAGTCTATAAGTTTTGGAAAATGAACATCGGGTGGTAGGAAATTAGAAGTCTTTAACTCCTGTCAAAATCTAGTAATTACCATTGAAAAAGAAATAAATGTTCTATTTTGATTTGTTAGGGGATAAATTTCAAAAATGAAAAGGTGAGGACTGAGTAGGTTGAGGTATTTTGTCGGAAGGTGAAGAGAAGAAGAAAACTAAGGAACGGAAGCGGAGACGCGGTTTTGCTTTTTTGCTTCATGATTTTTCCAATTGACCAAAAGCATCTATCTCCTTTTAAGTCAAAACTTTGATGGAATTTCTCCTACCTTTTTTTTTTTTTTTCATTTTACCTAGTTGTTATTATATAAATAAATAAAAATGGGTGAAAAGAAAAGAGAAACGAGTAGGTGATGATGATGTTTATTGGATTTTCTAACTAATACTCCCTCCGTTTCATAGTATAAGTCGTTTTAGAAGTTTTGTTCTGTTTCAAAATATAAGACGTTCTCATATTTCTATGTAATTTTTTACTTTATTAAATATTGTGTGCCCAATAATGATCTACATATTTTCTTTTTATTGGTTGAATTGTTTTTTTCTATATATTAAATAATACTTTTTAAAAGAAAAAGTAATTTCTTAATATGCGTGCTCTAAGCCAAAACGACTTATATTTTGAAACGGAGGGAATATAATAATGCAAAGTTACAAAAGATGAAAAGAATATAATTCTTAATTCAAACATTATGATATGTATGTACTAGTATATCCGAAGTTACAATGTCCAAATTCCAAGATGATATTGTGGGTTAAGAATTGAGTTATTATTGGCTTTGCAATAACTATGAGTAAATGTGACCCTCCAATAAATACATAGAGTATTGACTTGACTATTATACACCCTTCCACATAGTCTACAACTTTTCTATCAAAGATTCAAAACTATTAATACCACTAGGTTAAATACCCATACGATACGCAAAATTTTAGTTTCAAAATATCGTACAAATCTAATAGAACATATATGTATATAAGATTATATACTAGCATTTTATTATAAAAGAGTAGATTATTATTATTTATATAATAACTATAAGTACATATCTAGAAATTATAAATACTCTAAATAAAATTTATGTTATCTTTTTTTAAATTAAACTATACTATAAACTTATACACATCGACTCACTTTCTTCATTCTTCATATTCTTTTAGCTAAATAAAAACTTTTGTATAGTCAAATAATTTAGATATTTTTAAGAACTTACTTTATAAATCTTTTAGTTACGTTAATAAATTAATCACTATTGTCTCAATAATACGTGATATTTTAACACTCATATAAATGTTTTGAAAGATAAATATTTCACTAAGACTTTTATTGATAATCTTTAAACATTATTTTTAACGTTCCAATAGTTATTACTTTTTATATGCTATATATATATATATAAATATATGTTTGTTTTAGATTTTTTAGTTGGAAAAAAATATACTTTTATTTTATATTTTTTTATTTAAATTGATTACTTGTAGGGTACATATTAGTGCTGATGTAGACACCTTAGATGAAGAGAGACTTTTTCCGATTTTCTGATATTATGAATTGGAACTATACGTAATTGGAATTTCATTCCCTTTAATCCTTTGTTCCACACAAAAAGAAAACGAACCGTTTTTTGTATGAAAATGCAAAATGACTCACTTACTGTATGTTTTGTTTTTTTTTTAAAACAAACATAGACAAAGAATATTGTGGGTATGGTTTGGTCTTTAAATCAGTTAAGTCAAATATGAAATAACTCTGGTCCTCGCTTACTGTTGTCTTTTTCTTTTATACGTCTGTTTCCATAGTAGCCGAAGTATTTCTCTCTTTCATTTTCTTCTTCTCAATAAAACTCTTTATAAGCAAAATCTTTAACTTGTGTTTCCATATATAGAAACGTTTATGTTTTTTACTTACCGTTCTCTCATTTCTTTTGTGTTCATACCCCCAATCTAATCTACCACTGATTGTGACTCATCTGATCTAAAACCCTTTTTAGGGTTTCTTCATACAATCTCCTCTCTTGCCAAGAAAACAAATCTTCCCTTTTTCTGCAAACATAACAAAAAGTCTTATCTCTTCATTCATAGCATCTGACTTTTCTTAAATTTCTGTAGCAATTATTGTGTATAAGAGGTTTTAGGTTTACACAATTAAGATACACCCAAATCCTCAAACTAACCAAAGAGCAAAGGGAAGAAAAAAAAAAGCAGAGAAGACATGAATTGTCTATTCTTGTTGAAGTCGAAGAAATCCAAATCCAGAAGGAATCTGGAGAAAGAGAACAAAAACGTAAGAGGAAGAGAGTTCTCACAAAAGTCAGCTCCAGAACTAACGACGAGAAGAACGTCGTTGTCGTTCAATCTTCCAACACCGAGATCTCTACCATCTCCAACGAGTATAAGAGACTTATACACAGAGAGGGACCAACATCAAAACCAAAATCAAAATCTGAGGGTTTTCTCTTACAAGGAACTGAGTGACGCCACGTGTAGGTTTAGCAGAACACTTAAGATCGGTGAAGGTGGTTTTGGTAGTGTTTATAAAGCCACCATTGACAATCCCACCGGAGAAGATTCTCGTTCTCTTCCACTTACCGTCGCCGTCAAGAAACTCAATCGACAAAGTCTTCAGGTACACAACTTTTCACCAAGAACAAGTTTATCCATTTTTTTAACAACGAAGCAAAATATTGAGACAAACTGTGTAAAAATTTCATTTTTTTTAATGATGGAGTGGCAAAAATATTGAAAATTTAACCAAGAAACTATATAACTTCTCAAAGATTTATTTTCTAAATGTTTTCTAATATATTTTTTAATAATGCAGAATAATATTACTTTATTGATCCTCTGTTTTGTAATGAAAGGGCCACAAACAATGGCTAGCAGAGGTTCAGCTGTTGGGCGTAGTGAATCACCCAAACGTAGTGAGGCTCTTAGGGTATTGTTTAGAGGACAGCGAGAGGCTTTTGGTTTACGAGTTAATGTCTAATCGCAGTTTAGAGGATCATCTCTTCACTCGGAGAACCCTAACGTTGCCGTGGAAACAAAGGCTCGAGATCATGCTTGGTGCCGCACAAGGATTAGCTTATTTGCACGAGATCCAGGTGATTTTTGAATCCCCAAACCATCACACAACTCTTTTCTTACAGTCCTTATTGATTGTTTTTATGTAAAATTAGGCATTTTAACTTGATGGGCAGGTAATATACAGAGACTTCAAATCATCAAACGTGCTTCTAGACGAGGAGTTTAATCCGAAATTATCGGATTTTGGTCTCGCTAGAGAAGGTCCCCAAGGGGACAATACTCATGTTTCAACCGCAGTAAGTAACATTTCTCGTTTCTTACCTTACAAATTCGATATATTATTAGTTGCTTCATCCACAAGTAACAACGTATTCTTCATTTTCTTTCTTGATTCTCCTTAAAAGAGAGTCGGCACAGACGGCTATGCAGCTCCCGAGTATGTAGTAACAGGTCATCTCAAGACACATTGTGATGTCTATAGCTTTGGAGTTGTTCTGTATGAGATCATTACTGGTCGTCGAACAATGGAACGAATGAAACCTTTGGCTGAGCAGAAGCTTCTAGAATGGGTCAAACATTATCCTGTTAATAGCAAAAGCTTTAGACTGATTATTGACTCGAAGCTATGCAACAAGTATCCAGTTGATATGGTCAGGAGAGTGGCTAAACTGGCTGATCATTGTCTGAAAAAGAACGATAAAGAGAGACCCACCATGGCCTTTGTTGTCGAGTGTCTTAAACAGATCATTGAGGAATCAAATTCTAGAGATATGAGAAATTATGTTGGAAAATCAGCGAGAGGGGTTGGTGTTAGAGCCTAGAGGATTGATTAATTTCTTACGAGTAGAAATAATTACGTAACAAAACATTGTCGTTTGAATACATACATATATGTCAGTTTGTGAAAAAAGCCCAAGCGATAATTTTTAGCCCATTAACTAGAGAGTCTCATTATTTTTATTTTATTTTCCTTCAGACATACTATTTTTCATTTCAAATACTTAAAGAACATTCATGTTCCTCACGTTCTACAATAGGCTTAAGCCATTCGGGAGTACTACAATCTAGGATAGCACTATAAAGAGATAGAGACGAAGCTTTCGATGCGAGGAGGTCCGCATATCCATTGGCTTCACGTCCTTTAAACTGAAATGATGGCTGAAGGTACCGTCGTTGTAGCCTAAGGATATCTGCAATATAAGTTGTTAGTCTTGGCCATTCTTCTGGGTTATCAACTGCCTTCATCAACACTTGTGAGTCAGACTCAAAAACTACATTACCAACTCCAAGATTATCCAAACAGCGCATAGCCCAAGATAAAGCTGCAACCTCCGCTTCCAGACTTGATAACAAGGCTGGGTATGCTTTTGCTCCATACCATTTGACCTTTCCCTTGTCATCCCTTAAGATCCAACCAACTCCACACTTCTCAGCTTCCTTCTTCCAAGCCGCATCAACATGATTTAGAGAATGGCTAACCATAATTTACTATTTGAAAAGAATAAAATTGTAATTAAGGAAAACTACGTTTGCGAATTATAAAATCAAGAGGAGATGAATCTTGAATACTTAATACAAAGTTAAACCACCTGTAAATATATATATATATATATATATATATATATATATATATATATATTAGAAGAAAGATGATGGAAAAATAAAATTGTACTGCTGTTTAAATGATTAAAGAAAAAGAGTTTGTACTGCACAAATGATCTCACAGAACATGCGCAGAAAAAGATGTCTTTTAAGTCCCCATTATATAATAATGCTTAATGAGTCATGACATCAAACCTACTCCAATAAGATTTGATACGATTCCTTACACCAAATTTATTTCGCATCATAAATGTTATAACCACATCTATATTTAACTCACAAAATTAAATAATAGGTGAATATTATCATTATCATTATCATCATATATATTTTATGTACTTTTTCATTACAATCCCATCGATCATTCCATAACAAGAGAACAGCCAGGCTGATGTGTTCATATTACATACTTTTTCTTCCCATTTAAAAAAAAAAAACAAAGATTTACCAAATTCACATAGGCGTTTTGGCCATAGTTTTCTTCTACTCCCAAAATTGCATGTCTTTTTAAAATAAAAAATAAAAAAGCTAATAAAAACGAAAAAAATAAAGAAAGGACAAACCCTTGAAAAGTAGATATTTCTTCGTTTTTTTTTTCCCTTACCATTTTTTTTTTTTTTGCTTAGTTGTCAAATTCAAACTAAGATCTTTCTTTAGATAAAGAAAAAAAAACCCATAAACCATTAACCAGCTTTTATTATACAGCAATTGGCGTTAATGGGTTCTTCTCTATCTCTTTTTTTTTCTTTTTCTTTTTTAGAGGAATTTACTATAAAGTAATTAAGCAGCAGCAACAGTTCCCGTGTGGAAAGCATAGTCACGAGATCTAGTTGGAGAAGAAGAAGAGCTTCTCTTTTCATTTCTCCTCATAGCTTTCACAGATGAACATAGACTCTGCTTCTTCTCCTTAGCTTCGTCTCTCTCTATCTGCTCTTCTCTACACTCCTCGCTACAGAATGGTGTGTCTCCTCTGTGAAATAAAACATTTGAAATCAGACACAATAGATCTTTAAACAATCCTATATTTACAACAACAAAAATGAGAATTAGGGTTTCTTTCTTCTATCGTTTTTTTTACCTAAGCTTCAAATAATCGAATTTATTAGCTAATATGAAACATAAGAATATGGGCTTGTTTCATTATATATTGTCTCTAACTAAAATAATCAAAAGGTAAAGATCTGAAACAAAGATGTACCTGTACATGAAGATGTCTCTGTTATCACCAAGACGCTTCTTACAAAAGAAACAAGAGTCCAAGAAGTGAGGAAGTGGCTGTCCGTAACAGCTATTGTCGAATCTCAAATCATGGAATTTTCCAGACACAACAACAGATCTAGGTGATGAAACAAAGTACTGATGATGGTATTGGTAATAATGACTCTGAGGATGGTACTGATTCTTGTAATAAGAAGGACTCGAAACTCCAGCTTCCATCTCAGCTAGAGAAACCAATCCATCATCTTCTTCTTCTATGAAATAAGGCTTTCTCGTTGAAACCTCCATTTTTCTTGTTTTTATTTTGTTCTTTCTTTGTTCTTGTTGTTGTTATGAGGGAAGAGAGTGAGAAAGAGAGGTTTGGTCTGGAGGAGATTTTATGGAAAATGGAGTTGATTCTTATAGAAAGGCAAGGACAGGTTTGTTTCGGTTTAGAGAGAGAAAATAAGGAAAAAGCAGCAAGTTTGAGGAAAATAAACTCAAAGAGATGAGAATCTATTGGCTTCTTTGTTTTGCAATACCGCTTTTTTTTTTTTTTTTTTTCTCCTTTACTTTATTTGAATTTCTTTAATATTTTGAACTACCTAACATTATGAGGAATTATTGAGTCACTACATAATTATTGTGTTTTTGTACTACCTCTCAGCTTGTAAGCATTTTCTTATGAATCAAATCAACTACTCTTTCTGTACTTACAATGAATTTTCATAAAATTAGATATTTTTGTATTTGTTATGTAAAATTTGTAATCTTTTTTATTTTCTCTCTCTATTGATTAGAGTTTTAAAAAAAAATTATATTTAACTAAAATATTAAAATGTATAACATTCTTGTAAAATATTCAAAATCTTAAACATTTAGTTTTATGAAATAGATAGACTAGTCAAAATTTGGAAGTGTAATTTTTCTTTTTCTTTTTATTTTTTTGTCAAAGGAAATAGCGTAAGTCTGTTAGGAATTTTTATTTAGAACATATAACCATTTGATACATAATTTCAAGAGACTTATAAAAGTATTTATTTGCTTAAAATAATAGTATTGAATTAATCTTAAATCCAATTAGCTTATATGTTTTTTTAAGAGTCAACGTTCAACCGGACAAAAAAAAAAGACAGTTACTAGTAAGAAACTTACTTTTTCAGACTTAGAGCATGTTCAATGGTGATTCTTAGAAGGGTTTTTAGAATATAAAATTAATAAAATTTAAGTAAAAAGATGAGAGATAGTGTTTTTATAGTAAAAAGAGGGGATAGTGGAAATATAAAATTATTAAAATTTGAGTAAAAAGAGGAGATGAGTGGAGATGAGTTTCTTAAGTTTCTTAAATAAGAAACTGAGGAGAGAGAGTTTCTTAAAATGAAATAATGTGATTGGTGGAAAGAGATAAAGTGGTGGGTGGAGGTGGAAGAAAGAGAAAATGAAATAATGTGATTGATGGAGAAAGATAAGTGTAATAATGTGATTGGTGAACAGTGCTAGAACCCCTAATGGGGTTCTGCATTGGAGATGCTCTTGTAAGAGTAAGTCACCATATTAAGAGAGATTCGGTTAAATTTACTGTCATTGACCACATCAACTATGCTTACCCAAAGCTATAAGCTACCATTTTTTATGATCTAAGAAAAAATTTAAAATAAAATAATATAAAACACTACTAGTATTTGTTGTCTATTCAATAATACTAGTGTTAATATCATTATTAACCGAGATGCTATTATTATAATGATATAAGAGTATTAACCTTTGATATGAAAATGCAATTTGGATGATTTCAGGGAAAATGGCAACATTGTTATTAAAGCTAAGAAAAAGGGACATAAATGTAATAAAAACACTGCAAGAAAATCTTCGAAACGGTTCCATAAAACATGGGTCCCACCAGCACTTGGACGTTAAGAAAGTCATTGGGACCACTGGCGCGTGGGATTGCGCGTTACGTAATAACTACACCACTTGTGTCTTCTCTTTATTGGCAAGACACTTTAATTATTAATAGAACAAATACGACGTCGTTTTCTCCCTTTTTTTAGTTTTTCCGTGACGAATGACGTTTTTGCGAAGACTTTGGAAATGCTTCGTGACCACACCGCACTTAATGATTTTTTATTTTATTTTAATAACGGTTTAAAATTTACTTTTAGCTTATACTCCCTCCGTTTTAAAATATGAGTCGTTTTAGGTTAAAACACGCATATTAAAATTTTACTTTTACTTTTTTTTTTAAATAATATTTAATATATTTAAAAAAATAATTCAACCAAATTGCAGATCATTATTGGTCACACGATATTCAATAAAATAAAAAGTTACATAAAAATATGAAAACGTGTTATATTTTGAAACAAAACAAAACTTCTAAAACGATTTATATTATGAAATGTAGGGAGTATTAATCAATAGCTTACGTTCATTTTTAATAAGAATTTTATCTTTTTCCTCCACAAAAATAAAAGATGTATGATGATGTTTCTAACATTTATGTGAAATCATCTAGTGGTTTTAAATTAAAACCAAAAATTTCGATTGGTTTGAATAATTTGATTAGACAAAAAATGAAAATTACATTTATTAGTGTTGGACTTCCTTGGAAACAATAACTAACAAAGGAGTCCCTCCTTGAAGTGTGATACACGCGCCAGAGAATGCGTGTAAGCAATTATTAAAACAAGTAAAAACGTCGTACACTTGCGCAAGGCTCGGAAGTTCGCTAAGTTCTACCCCACCTGTCCCTTTAAAGTCTCTTTTTCCTTATACTACAATTTCGAATTTCACTACCATACTTTTTTGATTACGAAATTTTACGTTTTATAAGATTTAGCGTTTGGTATTAATATATTACTATTTACTAGTGTTCAATGCTATATGTAAGCGCCTGCAAAAAAAAATATTATTGTCTCCAGTCTATTATACAATTCTGGTGCTGAATTTATTTTTTCCTTGTCAGAATATTAATTAATTTTCAATTATCTGCCAAAACAAATATCTGTGGAACCACGTCAGTCTTCGTCAATTTAAAATTTGGAGAAATAATAATATTATTTATTCTCTCTCATTTCCAGATTCTCACTCGACTCTCTCTTTCTCTCCTGTCTTTTCCCTGCATTTTAAAAGGAAAATAATGTCATAATTTCTCTCAACTGCATAAATACTGTGGGCCAACCATTCCTAGCCCATAGGATTTGAAGGTCCGATTCACTTTTCTTCGGCTT
This sequence comes from Barbarea vulgaris, assembly GCA_963667165.1. Classification (NCBI taxonomy): domain Eukaryota; kingdom Viridiplantae; phylum Streptophyta; class Magnoliopsida; order Brassicales; family Brassicaceae; genus Barbarea; species Barbarea vulgaris. Next base: position 10,017,383 of record OY763890.1, on the reverse strand, counting down.
CTTATTTACGTGCCCCTGCCATTGCCTCCGTTGGACCGTTCTTTGGTTTCTTATTTTCTTAATTTATAACACATGTGTACGATTAATCGTCGAATAGTTTACACAAGGTTAACATCGATGATTAGTGAATTTATACATATAAAAGTCAAAGAATTCGTCTACAAAATGCGGTTATGTATCTTTACTATCAAATAATGAATAATAAAAAACATAATAAAAAACTTCTAGTGAGTTCAAGAATAATTTGGATTCTGTGTTTAAATTACAAATTTATTCGCATAAATCTATGTTTATTTAGACAGAAGCATAATTATTCTCTAGAGATTCACACAAAGGACACGTGTGTCCCAGTACCTGGCAAATAATGACACGTGTACGCCTTGATAGAGCAGTGCCTGACTACTATAATAGCGTCCTTCGTTTAAGATGGACGGTTCACAATATTTTATATATATATCGTCGTTTCTCCACCGTATGATTCACTATTGAATATTCTGGGCCCCATTTTACCAAATCTGCTCGGTCAAGTCTCCCCCTAAATTTTACTGTTCTTTTGTTCTTGTCAACATGGAGAGAGGAGATTATTTATGTGTATCTACTATCTACTATATATATATATATATATATATATATATATATATATATATATATATATATATTATCATTTCAGTCCAGTTTTGAATTTTCAACGAATTTATAAGCCGGCAGTCTAATAATAATATTACACCAGGTTTAGTTTAAAATATTTATGAAACAAATTAAAGTCTTATACAACACAATACATCACGTTACAATTAATATATATATCCACGGTTAATGCGAAGTGATATATAGTTTATATATTTATGAATAAAAGTCTTAATCAACTATACGTACGTATGAAATGTTCAAAAGTGCACCTTAATATTTGTACAACAATAAATAACTTCTTATTAAGATATTTCTAAATGTTTCTTTAAACCAAATGATATATATAATCGGTTCCTATTTTTGTTAGTGAAAGTTGTATTACCTTTTTTTGTTTTAAATTCGATAGCAACCATTTATCATAACTTTAATCGAGTAGTTTTTACATGTATCCGTACGATAATTTGCAGACAGTTCTTTAAACAATAATTATGATTAAATACTGTACTAATCGTCGAGTTTGTCACATGGGATGAGTTTCAAAAGGGAACAACACTTGTGGCGCACCAGGCCACTAATTATTATTAATATAAAAGAAAACACTGGAAAAATATAATACTCCATAGAGTCCACACAATTAGCAATTTGATATTAATACTAATTAGCTAATTAAATAACCAAGAACAGGCTTGCTCTACAAGTTTGATGGAGTTTCTTAGATCATTAGGTTCATTGTTTACAATAAGAGGTCTAGAAGCTGCCACAAGGCAACAAAATATGTCTCCTATGTCGAAACACATCGGTTCTCGTATTAGATTCTCTCCCACTTACTTTGATAAAACAAATCGATTGATTATTGTAAAGTAAAATCCACTAATTACTCGTTACTTTATATTTTGTTTCGTTAATCCCACACCTAATATTCACTTCTTAATTATATATATATTACTAATTAATATCGGTAGGCGTCAGGAGGACAGCCTATAAGATACTTATTTTGTCGTTTATGAATCATATTCTTATAAATTAGTTTATATTAATTCCATCTTCTTTTTATTTTATCATCCTGAATGATAACGCATGCAGCACCGTGTTCAAACTTCACGTGTAGAAGAGTATGAATGTTTCGTTTATGGGCCTGGACATGAAAACAGAAGGCCTATCATCAATCCAAAGCAATCTAATAATAGTTTAGGTGGAGCCATTTTGGCCACTGAACTTGTTACTTGTCAATGTCTATGTCAACTTTGTTACCTTCCCACACCACCCACATCCACATTTTAAAAAAAAAAACACGATCTTTTAATTGGCAATGGTATCAAGTATCAACATCAAACCCGATTAATGCAAATATGAGCAAGTCCCTTTTTGCTATACAAACCCACAATGTTAAAGAATTCATGTCGAATCCCGAGATACGAAGTGTATTGCTCACAAGAAAATTTGAACTCTTAAACTTTTGCTATACAAACTCTTAAATTGAACAATGATACAGGGAGCTTGCGTTTTTCGTTTTTTTTGCTTTGTGTGGTTTCGCTTTGAGATAAGTCATGGTTAGTTCGAAGTTGCGCTCTCAAGTGCTAGCTGACCTCGGAGAAAAAGTTTGGTAGAGTGAGTTTGCGATCCTTGTTCTTAGTCGTTGACAACTCAGTCTTCTCGGCCTACCTACCGGTGAAAAGATTTCATTTCTCTTGGTTTTTAAAATTTCAGTCTTCGTTTGTGATCATGTATCTCCTTTTTTTTGGTGGAACTTTTTAGAAATTTTTAAAATCGGTTATCACTTCATTCATTCTGAAAACTTTATTATTATTTTTATGTCAATAAACTGAATGTTCTTTTGCTTCCATTTTTTTTTTATCATAAAACTTATTTTAGGATCTACTTATGTACAACTCTTAAACTTTTCAATTTTACATTCTTATAAAAAACAAAAAAAATGAACTCAAAATCTGAGCGAATTTATGCCGTAAGCCCACAATCCTCAATCGATTTGTAGGAATTATAGAAGTAGAAAATTTAGTTTTTTACAAATACTTATCAATATGTCATTTAAATAGATGACCCACATGATTCTGAAAATATTAATATACTATGATAGGAAACATTGCATGCAAAAGTTAAAATCGTTTAATCTAATAAGTGGAATAGGAAATTGGAATTTTCAAGCGATAATTCTTTTTGAACATAATAGTATAACATCATATTGATATATATTGTGTTGTTTTCATTAAAACCATGACTGTCGAAGGATTCACCATATTAACCGGAAAAAGAGTTGAACTCTTTCCACACCAATTTTAATCATAGTTACTCATCGTAAATGTTTTAAATGATAAAAATATACATTTTTTCTTATGAACCGGAAATTAATCTGGATTTTGGACTTAGATTTTCTAATCAAAAGTAATAATCATCAAATAGCATAATAGCTATATATTAGTTGCGAATATATATATGCGTAATTGCTATTCATCAAGTACGCTGAATCCTGACACTGATTAGCACTCAAAGTGAACGTATTCATACAAGTGATATTTTTCTCTTTGTTTTGGTATGTCTCTAGACATAAAATTGAAAAAGTAGATGAATAATTAAGTAGATGGATCCAAGTGATATCGTTTATTGATGGACGACAAAGGAGTCACATGAATAGTGGATCGCATTATTGTCACGTGGAGTGACAAGTCTATTGGTGCAACTTCTTAGGAAAGTTGTCTCACCAAACTTAGATTTCAAGGGGATTTATCTATATATATTTTTTTTGAGGATGGTAATGGAATTGCTAACTGTATAATTATGAACGCCAAAATCAAAGTGTCTACAATAATTATGAAGAAGATTGGACCGTTCGTGTTGTGCCTTTCCATCAGTTTCTGCCGCGACGCATCATCATAAATATATATAGTCACGGACTAATGGTTTTATACTCAAAATCTTAAAGCTATTTAAAGTAACATTTAAAAAACTCCATTTCTCATTCGGTTGAATATATTGATGTTTGATGTTTCTAAACAACTGTTATGATAACTATCTATATGCTAATAAATTGATATTTGGAAATAACATGATCATTCAGGATTGCTATTGGTAATGCCACTATGGGAACTTGTGAGTCAAGAAGCCACGAGTTTCTCACAATACTTAGAGCATCTTCAATGGTGTCTCTAACAAATAAAATATTATTACATTTTGATATTATTTTTTTATTGAATTAAATTTGATGCAATAAAAGAAAATTGATCAATAATATCAATACAGGTGGTAAATACATTTATTTAGGGAGAGACTCTTTGTATTTTCTTACATGCTTTTCAATTATTTTTTATTTTTTTATTACATAGTCTCTCATTTAGAAACTGTTGATCTATGTGTTCTTATGCTTTAATTTTTCTTTTCTTTTTAATACATTTTTTTTCAGTTCTAAAAAACTCAAAATTCAAATATTAGATTTTGTTAAGTAAATAAACTCATGATAAGAAGATTTATTCTAATCTTTTCTAAACAAAAGGAACAAAACAAAACAAAGAGTTTCCAAAAGAAAGAAAGTAAACGAAGATGTCAAAAAAAGAAAAAGAGAGTGGCATGTACTATGTATATAAACTCTATATAATATATATATTCTTTTGACATTCAATTATATATTTCAAATTTAAACATTTTGAATCTCATTTTATTTTTGTTGGTTTTCTGTTTAGAAAATGTTATTGATGTCTGAATGTCGATGGGCCCATGGGCCATTTGAATAAATCCTCATCAAGAAAACAAAACTTCGACACCGGAATTCTTCACGGCAAAGCAAATCGGACAGGCTTGCACTGCGCCGCCGTCGCATCTTTTACAGAGAACAAGATGTCGGCACGGCAATACCATCACCGTCGCATTATTCCGCCGGCAAATCCTACAACTAGGTCCGATCATTTCGATTCGTTCCGGATCCACGTACACTGATTCTGCGTCGTCAGCTTCCTCCGCGTCGCCGTCGCCGACTCCGATCGTACTCTGTTTCGCCGCTGTACCTCGGCTCGCTATGGCTTGTTGGAGATGAGCCTGTAAAGAGGACATCTCAGCTTCCCGCGTCGCTGCTCTTAACTGCCACGTTCGCGCCTCTTCCGCGAGCTGAGCTGCACGCGCCTCTAGCTCAACTTGACGGCGCGTGGCTTTCTTCAGCTCAGCTTCCTTTTCTCTCATCCGCCGTCCGACTACCTCCTCCGCGGCGCACAACAGCTGTACACAGCTCCTTTCTCTGTTATCCGCTAACGTACGCCGCAGCTCCTCACCCTGCAAAATCAAATATCAACACAAAAAAAAAAAAAAAAAAAAGTTACGGGAAAAAGGGCAAACAAAACTACATTTTAGATACCTGGGTTTGAATGAGTCTGTCTAATTCATATCTTTGCCGTTTAATATTTCCGGCGAGATCTCCGGGAAGCATAGAAACACAAGAAATCAGCTGTTCTCGATTCTGTGACTGTTGATGAGATAATCGAAGACCAGTGGACACCACATTAGGCGCTTTCCGATTATGATTCTGCAACAACTCACTGAAATCGATAACTTGCGACGGTTTTGACGGTGGAGGGTTCATCGGAGCCGCCGCCGCCACCGACGAAGCTTCTCTCGATCGTTTTCTCGAATCAACAACCCCTGTTTCATAAACGATTGATTTCAGGTATAACAAAATCAAAACAACGGATTTAAAAGAAAAAAAAATGATTTATATAGGAATAAAGAAGAGACCAGCTTTGTTGTAATTGAAATGAGTGTCCTGAGGCTGCAACGAGTAATCATTCACTTCTTGTCCGTTACTGCTAAATCAAAGAGAATCGAAACATTATATATATATATATATACACACAGGCCTATATATGAAGATTTTTACCTGTTGAGGAAGAAGAAATTTGAAGAATTGTGAGCTTGAACCGCCATTATACTATCAGAGAAGAATAATTAAGATATAGAGTACTCTCTATATATGCATTCACCATCAGATTATAAGGGCATGCATGTGTTTGTGTATATGGGAAATGATGGTGATGGTGACGAATGACGATGATGAAAATATATTGCTTCGGGATTTTTAAGTATTTAAAAAGAAATTTAAAACAAATTAAAAGGAGAAAGAATTGGAGAAATAAATGGGGAAGATGAGGTTTTAGAGGAGAAGGGACGAAAGGGTACAGACTTGTGGGACTTTTAAACCTTTCCACATTATAAGCATGATTCTCATTAATGTTACCAAACCCTTTTTTTTTTTTTTTTTTTTTTTTCTTCCACAAATTGATATATACTGTAACAATTATAATGTTATGATAAATTTTATTACAACTATCATTAGAAAAATGTAAACACATTCCTTAGGGTATGTCAGATCTAAGTTGCTTGGGAGTATAGAGAAATTCTGATGGATTAATGGTGCAGGCGATCATCTCGTACGTCTTCAACTTTACGATGGACTTTTTTAAAGTAAATATTCGACCTCGAAAAGTATAACATTACTTTGGAACAGGAGATCATTCCCTGTCTTTCTGGATGACAACACAATTGTTGTAAGTCCCAATACAGATTTTATGTTTTTTGGCTTCAGAATGTTTTATTATGATGAAAATGTTGTTGAATAACAAAATTGTGTATTTGATTTTCATGTGTACGAGGAAAATGAAGAAATTTGATTGGGGTAAAGTTGAGTGACATATTTAAGTTGTGTATTATGTAAATGTAATCAAATTGGATACATATAGACCACTGGCATTATTAAGTTCAAATGCATGGCCTTTGTATCCAAGATGTATCGTCATTCTTTTAAGCCAAATTTTACTACTGTATATAATTGTTTTATTAAAGAGTAGATTAATTCGAGGCAATTATAATCTTAAGGCTAAATCATATAGCACTAAGATGCTCCATCTTCAAGAACAATATCTATTCAGTACTAAAATGAACATTTTACATACAACACTAAAATATTATATATTGGGCAAACAACATTACAAATTAAGAAAAGTTATCATGATGGGAGGATAAATATCTAGTAGTACTCTTTTTTAGTCTGGCTTTATTAAAAAGAAAAGAAAATAAAACAGAAATCTAACAAGTAACAACTAATTAAGAAAAAAACAGTTAAGAAGTTTGAATTAATATGAGGTGTGGTTGAAGATGAAGTATTTTAATACTATGAAGAAACAACTAGTATTATTATCACATTTTTATTAATGAAAATAGAAACATAGTTATGGAGACATAATTAACACACTTTGTTGTTTTCCCTTCAGAAGAGGAGGCCACCAACCAAAATCAAGAATTATTAAGCAAAACTTCTTTTAACGTTAGTATATATATTCTCGTCTTAATGTAACATGGCCTACTGATCACTCTTCAATCTTACTTACACCCAACTCCTAGAGTCCAACCATTTTTTAGTTGCGATATATATATAGTTTGTTAATTTAAATTGAATAAAATGAAAAGATTCACTGAACAACCGATGTAACACCCTGTCCAAATACCCTTCCAACCTAACTAAACCAACAATCTTTCAACCAAACTAATCCAATCCAGATCAGTGGACTATGGACACATCGCAAATCCGTAACAAAATTATATAGCCATGGAAGTTTATACAATTTATATATAGAAATATTTGTAAAATTTTGTAGTACATAAGGGGTCTACCTAACCATGTCATTTTCAAATTTTCTTTTTGATAATCGGAGTAAAAAATGGACAGGAACTTAGATTAATCCATGAACAGGGTAGAAATTAAAAAAATTGACATTTAACTCAACCAATGGACCAATATTTTGATACAAGACAAATCATTCACCATTCTAACAAATGGACCAATACTCTGATAATTCCAACCCTTTAGCAAAAGAAAATCATATATACTATATTGATAATTCCAAAAAGAAAATGGAAGAGTGAGTTGAAAGGTGTAGATTCATGTAGATGGGCATTGATTGTACGTCATTTATTCTCCAAATTAGACTATCCCTATGTCCACTTCACGTTTCCTCGTCAATAATATGCTTCACACTCTGCAATTGCATCTTATATGGTATGGTGTTTAAGTCTTCTTCTAAGCGATAGACATACATACGTATAGGTAGATAATTGTAGTCATCATTACAACTTGTGCCATATTTTATATGAGGACCAAAAAAAAAATGAACTATATATAAAAAGAAAATCAAGCTTATCATATGTCATAGGGAGGGATATGTACCACAACATACGCTACGCATGGTTATAAGCAATAACACGTTAGCAAAAAATTGATATCTAACAACAAATAATTTGGCTATTAATTAGTTTTCTAGTGTAAGTTGGTCAGAAAGAATGGTAGGAATTTATATACTAATAAATGTCAACAAAATGACATAAACATGTAGAAGTCTGTGGTGGCAAGGTAAGCAACAAATTGAAATAATTTAAGAGGGATGGCATGTTCAAGCAGTTACATGATTTTATTGGTCAGAAGTCAACATTTGCCTCTAATTAGTTTTGTTTTGTTTTGTTTTCCTTTCAATTCAAGAGCAACATTAGATTAAATAAAAATTTGCGTGTATGTTTAGCCTATCAATTTATAAAATATCATATGACTCTATTCATCTATACTGTTTTCTTGTAAATGCTTAGTTAATTAATCATCATTCTAATTTTCTTTCGAAAACATGAGTAAAGTAATACAAAACAAATAAACTGAGTGGAACTTATTTGTTTCTTCTTGTCCTAAAGGTAAGGTTTGTGCTTGAGTCATTTTCCACATGGGTCATGTTACCAAACCAGAGCAATAATCAATTGCACATCCCTCATCGTCCATCAGCTTTCATCATCGTCATTATCATTATCATCGTCATAACCACCACCACCACCACCATTTTTCTTGTTAACAAAGAATATGTGATGTACCTTCTAAATGGCAACTTACTTACAGAAAATCGAAAAAAAAAAATATTCGTTTAATCAGCGGAGGAAAAATGGTGATGTATCGGAAGTTTGTAAATTATATCGGAATTACATCACACTACCCATTGACCCAAACCTATATAAGTCACAAAGATTTTTGTACATATCCAACATTCCCACTTCCCCAATTAGCATTAATTCCATATTTGTGTGTTAATGAACCTAGAAGCCAATCTAATTTTGTTTTGGTTCCTACAAGCCGATGGATTTTATTTAATTAATGAATGTTTGAAAACGTTTCTGATGGAAAAAATGAAGTTAACAAAAAAGAACATAACTAAAAATAGACCAGTAACAAAAATAGAAAGAATATACAACAAATGCAAAACTCTAACCACTCGTACATGATTCTATTTTTCACCGACAAGAATCCATTAAAGAAGTCACCTCGTAGACATCTCTACATTTCATTTCCATTTCCATACTTTACATTACGAACAATATTGGATAAGTCTCGTCAAATCCACGATGTCTTCGTTTCTTCCCGTTCTCCTCCTCGTCCTAGTCTTTGCCCCGTCTATAATAAATTCGGCAAAACCGCCGAATTTAACAAAAGATTATTACCAAAAAACATGTCCCGACTTCAGTAAAATCGTACGTGAAACCGTTACACCAAAGCAAGGTCAACAACCTACAACAGCTGCTGGAACGCTCCGTCTCTTTTTCCATGATTGTTTCTTGGAAGGATGTGATGCGTCTGTCCTAATCGCTACAAACTCTTTCAACAAAGCAGAACGCGATGATGACATCAACCAGTCACTTCCGGGAGATGCATTCGACGTTGTGACTCGCATCAAAACCGCTCTTGAATTGACTTGTCCCGGTGTGGTTTCTTGCGCAGACATCCTGGCTCAGGCCACACGTGACCTTGTCACAATGGTTGGTGGGCCTTTCTACGAAGTCAAATTGGGCCGTAAAGATGGGTTTGAGTCGAAAGCCCATAAAGTCAGAGGAAATTTACCTTTAGCGAACCAAACGGTCCCGGACATGATGTCGATATTTAAGAAGAACGGTTTCACTCTAAAGGAGCTTGTTGCGCTAAGCGGTGGCCATACGATTGGATTCTCTCACTGCAAAGAATTCAGCGATCGGATATTCGGACCAAAGCCTGATCCAGAACTCAACGCGCGATTGGCAGACAAACTTAAAGGTCTATGCAAGAATTTCAAAACTGCCAATAAGACAATGGCCGCATTTCTTGATCCAGTGACGCCAGGAAAATTCGATAATATGTATTTCAGGAACTTGAAACGAGGGATGGGACTGTTAGCTTCCGACCAGATCTTGTTTAAAGACACTAGCACTAGACCTATTGTGGAGTTATATGCAAATAATCAGACGGCTTTCTTCGAGGATTTCGCACGTGCCATGGAGAAACTAGGAACACTTGGTGTTAAAGGCGAAGGAGATGGAGAGGTCAGACGTAGATGCGATCACTTTAACAATCTTAAAGTATAACTAACATAAACAGAATAATACAATTTTAGTTCATTTTTTTGGATAATTCAATTTTAAGGTGAGTTTATGTAACAACTTTCAGTGTTTAATCTATATATTTCTTAATCTCCTCAATTTAAAAATAATGTATGCTATAGAAAATGTATTAGATGTTATTTTACGGAGGAAAATTCAAGTTCTTGATTTACCTCGCCATCTTCTTTCTTCTTTTTATAAAATTTAAATGGTCTCACGTAGCCCTGTCAAGCGGATCAACCTGCGACCCATCTTGCAGCGGGTTTTAGTATTTTTTCGACCCGCATCAACCCGCAACCTGCCAAACAAAAAAACCTTTATCCACATCCACCTCGCTTAAATTTGTAGGTACCCGCGGGTAACCCGCAAATAATTAAATAAAAATAAAAAATTAAATCTTAACATCAGAGACCGACCTTGCGAGGCCGAAACGAGTGTCTCTCTCAAGTGTTCTTGGGCCAAGCTTCGACGAATAAAGCCGACTCGTTCAATTTGTGATTAAGGCCTTTAATTTTTCTGACCTGATTTAGTTTCTAATAATTTTTCTTCGTTTGAGATAAGATTTATGATATTTCCGTACTAGAAATAGCCCCTAACTTGTTCTATCTAATATTTTTCTTTTTGTATGGTAAATACTTATATTTTTGTTTCAACTGATCTAAAATTGTAGTACAATAGTAAGAACAAATAATATGTAAGTAAGAGTACGTATTATTATGTATTTTTCTTTATTAACGTATTGTCCATGTATTTAATTTACGTTTACCAAACAACAACAAAAAAAGCTGTGGTTATTAGCATTTGGAAATTGGAATTGTGGATGGATGGTATTTCGTTTTATTCTCTTTTTTTGTCTTTACCGAATATCGAATATTGGGAATGAAAAAGAGTCTCTGGCGGGTCAACGTCACAATGATCTGACACGTGTCAGACAACCATGTGTTCACTAATGCAGTTTAATTTAAGACACGTACGTAGAGTAGTCGTAGCTTAGCATCGCTGTAATGATGACCAAATAATTTGATTCCATCTGCGAAAACAAGTCTGCTGCATACATAAGCTGATGAGCATCTAAAATCGACGACCCCCCCCCCCCAAAAAAAAGAAAATGCATCTCGATTTTATAGGAAACAAAAAAGAACAAATATCTACTCGAATATATAAATGTCATTTCATAATTTTTTTTTTTTAATAAAGCATTACTTGAAATTTTGAGATTTATATCTTTTAACAGATTTTTTTTTGTAATCTATATATAGAAAATTAGGCTGGAAGGTTTGGTGTAGCTAATGTGAAATCCAGATTGGGAGTTTCAGGCTCTGGTCTTGTCGCTGTGACGCTTGACGAATCCGACGATAACCGTTCGTAGCTTGGACATCTTCGATTCTTCCATTCATTCTGATAATATATTAGATTAAATGATTATATGAATAATAATCATCTCATAACATTTTATAGATTGAATATTATCTCTCCGTTTGGTTTCTTATTGAAAATGTTCATTTAAATTATTTTGATGATTGTAAGACTATTAAATCTAGTTATGGAAATAAAGTATCATAGATACCATATCTGCCAAAAAAGTCTTTATTTTCTCTGCTTTTGAGACAAATAAAAAGAAGAAAAATAACACTTTTTTAAATTCACCCAAATGGAAGAGAAAAAGTAAATTATACTGTAATTCTTTATAAAAACTTTTTTTTTCTTTTTCACTCTCGAATTTTGCAGACCCGTTATATTCCAATGCCCTTTTGGTTAAATTTTTTGAAATCTGATACCTCATTGGATGAAATGTCCAGACCTGATGATGCCTTTGCCTTTAAATGGAACCGAGCTTCACTGTTTTATACAGACATCCAAATTATGTCACATTGCTTTTTTGAAGGAAAACAAAAAAAAGAATAATGTAAATGATTTTGGACTCAACTAACAGTGAACTACAAATGTTAAGTTTCTCATATAATGCAAATATAGAAAGTTGCCTAATAAGTATATAGCTTATCTGTCCGACAAAACTAAACACTATATATAAAATAAAACAAGTATGAATGAATGAATAACACTAAAACAAATATTAATACATAACATACCTTGAAGAGTTGTTCCATAGTCCTTGGAGATCTCTTGCTTGTTCCTCACTGTTTGCTTGCGATCCGATCTCACAGGTATCTGAATGGCCTATATATATACACACCCACAATTATCAGATACATTTAGTATTTAACAGGTAATTTAATTAAATCAATGCATAATCAATCAAATAACCTGATGACGTTGTAGGTTTTTCAGTAGATTTGATGGTCCGATACATCTGAAACATTAGATAAAAAAAAAAAAAACCTAAATATATTAGTTATAGTTATAAAATAATAGGCTATATTGATCAATACATACATATATATATATAGACTTCTTCTATTCACGTGTGTTTATACTTTATACCTATATATATAATATATATATACATATATAGATATGCACGCACACAGAGACAGAGATGGATAAAGTAAGAAAAAAAGAGAGCAGAGTAAAACAGAAAGCATTTACGATTCATGAAAATGTGCAGCCATACACAGAGATGGGGGATGTGCATGGGTCTACGTGTCTTATTCTAACCATAGTCAAAATATACAAAAAAGTAAATTTTTTATATATTATCATTGAAGAATCATGCATATACATATATGTATGTGTGCACATATCATCATTGAAGAATGATGCCTTCTTTGTACTTTTACTTTTCTTCTGCATCTCTAGTAATAAAAGGACTTTCTCTTACTCTTTGGCTATATCTAGCTTTTGATTCCTTCTCTTTTTTGATATTTTCCTTTCTCAATATATGGTGGTGACCAAAAAAAGTACTACTTAATTTAACTATGTCCAAATTAATCACAGAAAACATTCAGTCATTTCACTAAAAAGTGCAGTGGGTTCAGTTCATTTGCATATTTTAATATAAAACATTATATTCGAATATTACCCTGTGATTTTATATATATCTTTAAAGGGTCTCTAATTGATTGCACATTTACCTATACATTGTATACGTAACTTAAGGAGATGATTACCTGTAGATGGGATTTAACATGAGCCAATGTGAGATCTTGCACATCCATCAGCTCAAGAACTGATTTTGGCGTTGCTCCTGAATATCAAATCATAATCACAAAATCAATCAAATAGAATCATCTATCAAGCCTAGCTATTCAATTTATTTTTCAAAAAGAAGAGATATATAAATTAATTAATTTAATAGGGGAAATAGTGAAAAAGGACAATACTTTCATGACCACCCAATAATTGAACAGCGTGTACAAAATGGGCATGGAGGGTGGTCGTCCACCGCATCCTCGGAGCCCTTACTCCTCGTTTGGCCGTGAATCTAGGCGGCTGCGGCTGAGTTTGGCGACGATTACGGTGATAAAAATTTGAACTACAATTAGGGTTTGTGACTAAGTGACGACTTGCGTGTTGACCGTTGACTTCACTGAAGAAGAAAGGAGTGGGAGAGGTAGATGAGTAGTAGTAGTGGTCAAGGACTTGATTCTGGTAAAGAGGGATTCCTCTTATTGGTCTCATCATCAATATAGATCTCAAGTCTTGATCGAGAGATTCGTTGCGTTCTTGATTATTAACAATCTTGGTGTGTTCATTGTTTGAAGTGAATTGGAGAGTGTGGATGAGATTGTCAGAAGACTTTCTGTCTGAATCTAAGGCTTTACTCCGAAACCCTAATCTCCTTTCGACTTCTTGTTCTTGTTCTTGATTTTCTTTTTCTTCTTCTTCTTCTTCTCTTCTTCTGCTGATCTTCAAGTACAAGTCAGGTTGTGAGGGGAAAAGCTCCATAATGAGAGAGAATTGTGAAAGATTTTGAGCTAATCTTGATGAATTTTAGGGGAAAAGGGGGGTATTATGTTATTTATTTCAAAAAGTTTGTTTTTCTTCTTCTTAACTTAATGAATATTTGTTCTTGGTGAGAGGAGAAAAGCAGTTGTAAAGGAATAGAGAGAGAAATAGAGATGGCAAAAGGTATGAGGGAAATGAGAAGTCTCTTTCTTCTCTGTTCCCTTTGAGAAAATGACACTTTAAGAGTCTAATAAAGGGGTTGGGTGAAACATGAATTTCCATTTAATTTTTATTTTCCTTTTTTCTTCATATATTTAGGAAAAATCAAATTTGTATGGCATATTTTGTTACAATGTAGATATCATCTATCACATATCAGTATTTAATGATGGTATAGTGTAACAATAATGTATGGAAATATTCGATTATTTTGTGTTCAGATTTACATGTGAAAATGACACTTGGGTTGAAACTGAAAGATGCGTGTGTGTGTTTAAATAATCATTCATGAAAATTTAGAATAAATTCAAATGCTGATATTTATTAGAAAACAAAAAACCAACAGCTAGCTACTTGTTTAACTGTTGATAAAATGGTACAATGTATGTATATATATATCGAAAAATATATACTTTTGAATTTATAAAGATGGAGAAAATATAACAGAAACTAAAATCAAAACTCAAGTCTCGTCGTCACTTGTTGTTTGTCTTGATTTTTGTCTTCTTTGTAATTGGAGTTTGGAATTGTACCAAACATTTGTTTGCTTTACGGTCTTGGTGGCTGGTTGCCTAAGAATAAATTGAATATGATATTGCGTTTAAATATTACCTAAAGAAGTTTTATTTTCTCTCCATTCTATATATCGTTTGTGGAGAGGGTGACTGTTTACATTTTAAGATGAACTTTAAAGAGAATAAGAAATGGGAAAAGAATAATATCACCTTGACATTAAGATCATACATATATACACATAATTTCGATTATAAAAGCGATGTACCGTGTATGTGTGTAATGTTTATTAAATAATATTTCAAAACAAGTTAACATTAAAGTTTTTTTTATTCCACAAAGCATTAACTTCATGAAAATACTATACGACATTAATTTAATTTTGGCCCTATGCCACCGATGGACAGTCCAAGATTTGATTCCGGAAATGCCCTTTGATAATTCATGTCCCCTAAGCCCATACATCGACAGGTAGTGTTGGGGACGATCCATAGATTCTTTTGATTTTTTATTTTTCACATATTTTGATCAAACTAAGAAAATCATACTATAAAAATACGATATATACGATATACATTATATATATAACGTTATTTAGGATTAATCCAAAAATAGGTTTCCGTAAAAGTCGATCCTTCCAGTTTAGTTGCAGCACGAGGAGCGATATAAGACAAACGGAAAGGTATTTTATTGAAAATCTAAAAAGAAAATAAGATTTAAAGAATTTAAATGAATTATTACTTGATTGGAAGCCACTACCAACCGACGACGATGCATAAGACAAAGTTATAAGATTATTGAGTTTAAAAACATTACTAGGTATATTATAAAATTATTGTTCAATTCGTTTTAACAGAACAGTTGAAACAATATTATTTCTATTGAATCTTTAATCTTTTTCAGCAATTCGCGACTGAACTATCTTCACTAGTACTTGAGTTTGTAACCAAGTTTTTTCGTCATATACAAACAAGACATAATGATAAATTCTGAGGGGTCGGATTAAGTGAAAAATAAATTAGAGCAATATCAGAACTATTGAAAAGCTCGGTGGTCATATAGAAGACAAAGGTTCCCATCAATTTTGAGTAGTTATTCCGACACGGGGACTTGAGAGTTAAAAAGCTTGTTGTCCACTTCACTTGGTGTAAAATTGCAAGACCTTTAAGGCCATTTAAAGTTTTTTTTTTTTTTTTTTTTTTTCCCGTAAAACGTCCTGAACTATTGGTTTATGGTCGGTTTGCGCCCATGATTAGGCAGCATACCGAACCGGTTTAGTTAACCGGTAACCGGTAGTTACTTGATATTAACTATCGTAACTCTTGGATAAACCATTCGTGTCTCTTTGAAAAGGTACATGTGTTTGTCTATAAAATGAGGAAAACGCAGAGACACAAATAACAACAAGAGATAGAACTTTGTGACCATTGACACAAAGAGAAAATTCTAGAGAGAGAAAGCTTCGAGAGATCAACAGGAAGGGCACTTGAACGGTGGCTAGTGGTTGATTTCCGTCCGTGATTTCAACCCCGATCTCTGCGTCAATATCCAGTTGATTACGTGCCGAATTCATCGCTAAAACCGGGCTAAGGTATGTGTTCGGTTAAACGCTTCCGCATAAAACTCTAACATTGGTATCAGAGCTTTTGGATTCGGTTCTGGCATATTTTTGTTCTTAGTAATCATATTTAGAAAATTTTACATATTACTCTTGTTCATTCATGATGAATTAAAAAGAAAAACGAATTTGAGCAAATTGTGGAGTAAACTGAATTCTTGTTTCGATCATAACTTTCTGTAGAAAATTCAGAATCGCATGATTTTGTTGTCTGTGCGTAGATATTGAAATTATCTTTCCAATGGTATATTGTACGCAAGATTTGGTTGAGTTTGCAGAAAGTTATAGGGGTCGAAAGTTTTACGGCAGAATTGTAGGCAAACCGCGAATTTTGTTTCGCACATAACTCTCTGTAGAGATACTTGAATCTCATGATTTTTGATGTTTGTGCATAGATATTGAATTTATATTTCTATTAGTATATAGAACGCACAATTTGGTTGAGTACACAGAGAGATATGAGGGTTGAAAGTTTATGCCGAATAGATGCATACATATGTATTAGAAAGAAGATGAACAGTCACCGTCATATGTCAGTTTCTGAATTTTCTGAAAAATACATATTTGTTTTTGCTGTAAAATGAGTTTGGTATGTCCAAATTTGAAAATTTAAATTTCGTTAGATTCGTCGCAATGAGGAGATTTAGAATCTGAAATAAGTATGGTCAATTTGTGATTTTTTTTGAAAAATTTAATATTATTAAATTAATATTTAATTAGAATAATCTTTGTATAAACTACCATGTTTTTATTTGTTAATTCATGTTAGAGGAAATACATTGATTTAGTGGGAGTTCTAATTTGTTTAGAACTTAAAGTTTTGCATGAAACAAGTTATTTTGTTGTGATGAGATTGTAATACGGGTGATGATTGGGAACATAGTGAACTCTCGATCTCGTATTATAAATTGACTTACTTTGAATTAATTTGTGTTCATTGCAAAACTATGTGTTTTGTGTAAGAAGCATGCAAATAAAATGTCTCGAAATGGTCAAACAAGCATGTCTCTGCTTGTGAGAAAATTATAGTTGAGTTTAATCAAGGAGACAAATTGGATGGTGATAATTACGATATTTGTTATTGTAAAGTCCAGTATGTCCTTGAGGGATTATATTTGATAAACAACAAATCCAAGCGGTTCTTCGCTCATTACCTAAACTTTGAGATCATATGAAGGTTCAGATGATATATAATATTAATGTGAAGATATTTGAGGATATATCACGTTATCTTGAGTGAAAGATGAGCGCTTTAAGGCTGCTAAACCCTTCAATGAGGCCAACGTTGCGTAAGAAAGGTAACAAGGGAAATAATGTTAACTTAAGAAGCAAAACAAATATGCCTTGTGTGGCAAGCGTGGAGGCAAGAAGGATAAGACGAAAATAAAATGCTACAATTGTAGTTAATTGAGTAACTTTGCTCGTGAAGGCACTGAGGCAAAAAAAAAAAGGTATTATCCTTAAACTCTACTTGCAAGTATGCTTGTTTTTTCTAGTTGTGTAATGCTTCCAGAATCTCATCCTTTGTGGATTGTAGACTCAGGAGCAACAAACCACGTAGCTAGAAATAGAGAAGCATATGTGGAGTTTTGGCAGATTCCTAAAGGTTCAAGATGGTTGTATGTGGGGAACAACTCCAAAGTTGCGGTACGGGGTATCGGCACTTGCCATCAATATTTGTTTGGTGGAAGGATCCTTATCTTACATGATGTCTTTCATCGGGACCTAGTCTCTGTTTTGGCTTTAATTAAGTTAGAATTTGGTTTGTTTTTGTTGGTTCTGGTTATGCTTGTGATGATTTTATTTCACTTGAATGTAATGTTGATAATTGTTTTTCATATGTCACAATTTCTACTAATGATGAAATGAATTGTGGCATTCTTGACTTGGCCACATAGGTGTTGATCGAATAAGTAGATAGGCTAGAGAAGGCATTCTAGGCTAACTCGCCCTAGTTAATCTTGATACATGTGAGCCATGTTTAGTTGAAAAAAAATAAAATATAAAACCATTTGGGAAAGCAACTAGGCCTGAAAATCTATTGCAATTAATTCATTCAGACATTTGTGGTTCGATAAATGTGAGGGCGAGGCATGGGGCTTCATATTTCATCCCTTTTATAGATAAATTTCACTCGGTTTGAGTATGTGTACCTGATTTTTCAGAAGTCAGAAGCACTAGAGTGCTTTAGACGTTATGTAACTTTTATCAAAAATCAATTGGAGAGATATCAAGTGTTTGATAATATATCGTGATCGTGAATATCTATATGAACAATTTTAAGAATTGTGTGTTGAAAAAGATATTGTGAGACAATAGACTACCCCATATACACCGCAAGAAAATGGTGTAGCCAAAAGAAGAAATTGAATTTTTCTTGAAATTGTTAGGTATATGATGGCGTAAGCTAACCTTTCAATTTTATATTGGAGGATGCATTACTAACTGCTGCCTATGTACTTAACCTTTTGCCTCTAAATATGTACTTTTACTACTAATGCGTTATGGAAGGGAAGAAAAACCCGATCTAATGCATCTGAGACTTTGGAGGTCTGCAGCGTTTTGTTCGCGACACTTTTCATCCTCATGGAAAATTGGTACCTAGAGGAAAGAAGTGTATCTTTATAAGATACTTTGAGCATTCTAAGAGTTATGTTCTCAACGGCGAACACTCAGATAGAAGTGTAAAAGAAATCGAATCACAAGATGTTATGTGCTTGGAAAATGACTTTCCTCAAAGAGGAGAGATGGATGATTCAACTATTGTTACTCCTACTAACAAATATATATGGAAGTTGGTGAAATTTCACGTGAACTATCTCAACTTAGTGGGAGAAATACATTGGTTAGTGATCCTTATAGAAAGGAATCATGGCTCTCTCTTTCCAAAATTTGGATGAATGGAATGCTGCAGTAGGTGAAGAACTATGAGGAAACATTTCACTAGTGGTGAGGTTTGCCTCAATTTGCCTTATTACAGCCATAAGTCATCGAAGTAGATTTATAATTACATAAAATGGATGTTAAGACGGCGTTTCTTACCAAGGGTTTAGAAGAAGAAATCTACATGGAACAACCAGTTGTTTTTGTTGTAAACGACCAAGAGAGCAAAGTTTGCAAGCTCAAATGTTCCATGTATTGTCTAAAGCAATCTTCTCGACAGTGGTATTTTCGTTTTCATCGAGCTATAACATCTTATGAGTTTACGATGACTAGTGACGATCATTGTATCTATGTCAAGAGCACTAGATAATCTTTTGTAATTTTATCTCTATATGTTGATGACATATTTCTGGCTGAAATTTTTTTTGGAGTTTCTCACAATCATTAAGGAATGGTTATCATCTCAATTCGACATGAAAGATGTGGGAAAGCTTATTATATAATTGGTGTAAAGATACACCAAGACCGATCAAGGAAATTATTACCTCTTTCACAAGAGTCATATATTCGTACGATCCTTGAAAGGTTTAAAATGCTTGATAGTATTCTCTTTGAAACTCCAATGGAAAAAAGTGAAGGCCTAAGGTTTAATATGTTTCTGAAAATCCCTGATGAGAATAGAGAGATGGGAAAAAAATTCCAATACTCTAATGCTTTGGGCAATTTTGATATATGCTATGATGTGTACCCAGCCGGATATTTGTTATGCCATTGGCTTGGTAAGTCGTTACTAGTCAAACACCGGTAATAAACACTGGATGGCAGTGAAAAGGATCTTTAGATACTTAAAGGGAACTATGGACTATTCCTTGTGTTATCAAGGAAGTGATTTACGCTTAACGAGATATACAGATGCCGACTAGGCTGGCGTTCTGAATGAGCGTAAATCGAGTTTAGGATATGCTTTCTTGCTTAATGATGATCTCATCACTTGGAGTAGCAAGAAACAATCTTGTACAGCTTTATCCACGATGGAGGCTGAGTTCATTGCATATTCAACATCAAATCACGAAGTTGAATGGATGAGAAGATCCTTAGAATGCTTACATATCACTTCAGAGACGTTGTGCTCTGCAAATTTTAATTGTGATAGTCAAGCTTGTATTGATTTCTTGAAAGATTCTAAGTATCGTGGAAGGACAAAGCACATTGCAATTAAAAATAATTTTGTGAGAGACATTTTGGCAAAGAAGGAGATGATCCTTAAGTACATATCTACGCACAGGATGGTAGTTGATCTATTTACCAAACCCATCCTAAGATATGTTTATCTCGCTCATGTTCGAGCTTAAGGTATGCGAAGAATTTGATGTATGTACTAGTGGAGATTTGCCATTTGACGTTGTATTTGTGTTTGATGTTTTATATTTATCTAGTGATATTTTAGACATCGTATACTACGATCAAAATTTTTGTTAAGTTTTGCATACTTACACACAAATATTAAGAAGTGTCACCAAGTAAGAGATTGGTTCACTCACATGAACAATCGCCTCAGATTTCTTTGTGAAATGTTGAGATGAGACATGATAAGCTTGGCGCTAGTGGGAGCTTGCCTAGTAAGGCTAGTCAATGTCGCCTTGATAGAGAGTCAAGATGAGATATCGATCATGATTGACCCCGAATCATGAATACTTGGAAAAGCTGGATAAGTACATAATCATGCGCTAGATAGCGAGCTGGTAGTAGCTTGATCCACATAGTAGTATTTGGTTTAACCAATTGACATATGATTTTGAGGAAATAGTTAACTACTATGACATGTGAGTCATACCACATGTGCTAGCACGACAATATAGGAAGCAAGTGATATTTTATTTGAATTTCCTATCACTTGCAATGTGAGTTCCTATAAACCTTATTATGGTTTCAAGTGTTACCCTTGAACCTTCGTCTATGTTCTTGAAGGGATGAACTAATGTTTGCTACTTTAGTATGTTTTCGGATGGTGATGGAATAATTAGCCTTATAGGACATGCTAGGAAAGCGATTAGTTTGGAACAGATGAACATGAGTTCGGAAGGGAAAAACGATTTATTTTTACATTGACATATGTGTTTGCTGGCCAGCCACTATATCACTCAATTGGAGTTTGAATATAGTGAACACATGATGTAAAATATCTAACATATGCTACAGGAATAAGATATGTTGAGATTGATGTAAAATGATAAATGAGTTTGGGGAACAGCGAGACATGCTGAAATGCAATTTTTCTTTAGGGTTGTAGCAGTTATGTATCCCTAACATGTGCATAAATTAGCTCGCAAGTGCAGGTGTATTCGCAGGGTCGCACAGTTCATTTGCCGTATGATTTCGTGTTAATATTCTCGAGCTTAATCTTTAAGAGTTCTCTAGTACAAATTATGCTACCTATCATGTGCGAGTGGGAGATATTGGTTTATGGTCGGTTTGCGCCCATGATTAGGCAGCATACCGAACCGGTTTAGTTAACCGGTAACCGTAGTTACTTGATATTAACTATCGTAACTCTTGGATAAACCATTCGTGTCTCTTTGAAAAGGTACATGTGTTTGTCTATAAAATGAAGAAAACGCAGAGACACAAATAACAACAAGAGATAGAACTTTGTGACCATTGACACAAAGAGAAAATTCTAGAGAGAGAAAGCTTCGAGAGATCAACAGGAAGGGCACTTGAACGGTGGCTAGTGGTTGATTTCCGTCCGTGATTTCAACCCCGATCTCTGCGTCAATATCCAGTTGATTACGTGCCGAATTCATCGCTAAAACCGGGCTAAGGTATGTGTTCGGTTAAACGCTTCCGCATAAAACTCTAACATGAACAATATTGGTTAAAAACAAATCTTTATCACATTAAACCAAAAATAAATCTATTAATACGATTGTGTCTTGATCTCACATAATTAATTATCCTACTTTTATCATAAGTTACACATCACTTTGACACAAAACGAAAATCCTTCAAAATGTGAAAAGAAGAATCACAAATAGGAAAAAGATTGATTGAAATGAAAAAGTAGGAAGCAAGCTGAATCTTTTATAAAGGAGCAGAGGAAAAAGATTTGGAGCTTGTTAGAATAATTGCCCACACGAATCTTTTTGGGAGATTTTTAAGCAAATCTAACCTTTGTAGGGATTGATAAGAACCCACACTTAAATTCGGACAAAAGAGTTGCTTGCAAACTTTAACTCGAAATATTATTTATTTACTAGCTGGATATATATATACAAGCAGAAAATAAAAGGTAAAAAAGAAAAGAGAAAATTCTTTAGCTGGATATACGTAATACATGCATGTGCCATTCAATAGGTTATTGGGATTGGATTGTGGATTTGTAATGACTTAATTTGTTTTTTAATTTTCTTATTATTGGTAATACGTAAATAGTTCTCTTATTATCTCCGTCTTCGGCCTCTTCCTTTTTTTTCCGCTCCATACATAATCAAATTGTGAACAAAAATTTGTTTCTTAAAGAAAGTAGATGATCGTTGACCCAGTCGAAAATATATGGGTTGTAAAGGCCCAATTAAGGCCCATAAATGAATCAGGAAGTTAAGGAATATAGCGTGGAGGGAACGTAATCGATAAACTAAACCTTTGAAAGCATCAGCCGCTAGGTTCCACCGAGCAAAAGTTGAGAAATTTCGTGATGACAACAATGGGTGGTAGTACGGCTTTGTGATCCAACATCTCTCACCCTGATGTTGCCAATGACTTGTGGGATCATCTGAAAAAATGATTCTCAGTTACAATGGACCGAGAATCCAACAAAATCAAAACTGAGCTTGCTTGTTGCAAACAGAGAAGTCTTGCAATCGAGACGTATATGTTGGCAAAATCTCTCGAGTTTGGGATAATATGGCTACTCATCATCCGTTGCGAGTATGCAAAGGCGGGAAGTGCGAGTGTGATCTCAGTAGCATACAAGAGAAGGAACGCGAAGAAGAAAAAGTTCATCAATTTTTGTTTGGACTTGGTGATGCAATTTTTTGAACAGTGAGATCTAGCCTTGTCTCGCGGGTTCGAATTCAATCAATGGAAGAAGTGTACTATATATATTGTTTGACAAGAAGAAGATTTGATGATGAACACCATCAAGATGGCTGGAGATCAAATCGATGTAAGCGCTTTTGCTGTTCAAAAAAGAACACAATCACATAGAGAGGAGAAAGACAAAACACTATTTTGTACCCATTGCAAACGTACGAGACATTCATCTAAGACATGTTATGGCATTGTTGGATATCCCGAGTAGACCTTATCCTGAATGATACACAATGGCGAACACTAGTACAACTGTTGAATGGTGGAGCTCATGGTGACAAGCCTCTTAATGACCGCATAGCTGTAGTTAAAAGAGCCATGGACAAGAATACGGGACGATTCAGTCTCGAGTTTGAGTGAAAGGAGACCCGGCCTAATAGAATGTAATGCCTAAAACAAAATGAGAAATCACACACTTTAGATGTTGAACCGGTGATTTGTAAGCCAATTTACTATGCTTCAACCACTACATTATATTCAATTTCTAAAAATTGATGCTCTTAAAAATTATATATTTTTTGTGATGCATTTTTTGTGATTCATAAAACATGTGTTTTGCCTGTTTTACTTCAAGGCCGGGCCTGAGTGAAGGTTTGCAGAAACTCTTCCGTAAGGCAGTGACTAGTCCAGTAGGTGTCCTTGACGAGCACCGAAATGGTCGTCGTATGGCTCGAGTCCTACTCTAATTATGGAGCTTCTAATTAGTAAGACGATAATATCCATTCGAGAATGTAGTTCACATAATAATAATAATAATAAACTATATATGATGCTCGACTCTACACTGAGCATTAACATAAAGCTTGCAAAGCAGCAACAAAAAAAAAAAAAAAAAAAACTATAATATGATTAGTATCAAACGTTTTGGTTTAACCAATTTGGAAGTCAATACCCGCACCAGTCACGCATTTTTCAAACCGGATAATATCCGGTTCAATAAAAAACGTTATGGTTTTGGTGCGTTCTTGACTTCCCCCAAAAAAAAATATAATGGTAAATTCCTGTTTTACCCTTAACGTCAGATCGAATTTACCAGCGTTTACAAAACAAACGTAACCAGTTTTGTCTGCGCATCATTTTACCAAAAAACCCTCAAAACCTTCTCCTAATTACCGACGACGTTCACCAGCTGATTTCTTGTTTAACCACGACAGAACCTTCTGCCGCGGAGGAGTACGAGCTTCTAAGCGCGGAGGTGATACGGTTGACAGTGGAGTAAATACGGCTGTTGATAGCAGAGACGGTGGAAAGGTTTTGTCTTGCGGTGGCGACGTTGCTCACCAAAACGGTGAGCAAGCACGAAGGCGAATTGACGGAATCGGATGGATTCACGGGAACAACGGAGAATCCGAGAGGCAAAAGCGGAATACTATTAGGATCCTCGCCGTTCATAGTGAGCTTAACGGCGTCAGCGTCGACGGTGGAGTACACCATGAGACTGCCGGAGTTATCAGTGCAAGTTTCTTGAAGCATCAATTCTACTTTATGCGATGAATTGCTCGCCACCTGTAATTAAAGAACAAAACTTTTGCATTTTGAAAGTTCGAATTTTCATTGTAAGTTTTGGTAATATTAATATCACTAACATTGATCCGAAGAAGAGAGATACAATTCCCGAGATGTGATCCATTAGCAATATGAGCAACTTCTTGAAATGAACTCCCATTGAACAAAATGTCCAGCTGAAACAAAATGTCAAAATCTTGGTTCACAAAGAAACACAAGGTTTTGATTTTTTTTTTACCTGAGAGCGACGATGATTGTCGCGGAGGAGATCAAAGACTTGACGATGAGAATAAGGAAGAAACGTGGTTGAGACGGCACAAGGAACAAGACTACCACAAACTTTCCTGGTCGTGATTCTCACTGTGTCCTTTGTTGATTCATAAGAATTGCTTATGTTCAGACAGAAACATCTCACCATTCTCTGTGACAGCATCATCAAGTTCCTCTTCGCTTCTGCAGAGGGTATCCCTAAAGAAAAAACACGAGAAAACAGAATCAAACTCACAATGATTGTGGGAGTTTTTAGGTTTACTTGTGGAACAAGTTATACCTCCAAGATAATCGATGCTGGTAGCCATGAAACTCGCCATCCTCTCACACTGTCTCTGCAACACAGCTAGCCACCGTTCAGCGCCAAAGGCCACACCACTCTTCACATACTCTCTAGCCGCCTCGTGCTGCTCGTGCTTTTCCTCCACTTCCACGTGCTCTACACACGTGACCTTAGAGTATCCGTTAGGTATATCTTGAATGATGCAACCAGAAGGTTTTCTCAGGTATTGATTTTGTTTGATGGAACCGTGAAAGCTATCGATTGGGAAATCTACAATCGTCCATTTTCCTTCTTCCGCGTTTTGCTCCACATACCGAAGAAAATAAGCTTCTCTTGTTGGTACCAATGGAGATACTGCTTGTAACTCTGCATACATCTGTTTTGAATTGAGAGATAAGAAAGATTCAATTACCTTAAAACGATTTAATTTGATCACTCTTATCTATTATGGTAAAATTAAATCTACTCACCAGAAGAAGAGAACCACTAGGTCCAGAAACACCAGAAGAAATGATCTGAATCGTTTTGGCTCTTGTCACTATCGAGCAGAACATTTCAGACCATTTATCCTTCAATCAAAATTTTAAACATATTTATGTTAAATTGTGAGGTTTTAAAAAGATGTGTGTTTCAAGAAATGCGTTTTTGACTTATGCTTACAGCATCAAGGAATGTGTTGACAAGGGTTATGCTGTTCATGATGACGACTGCTTTAGCTCTTGAAGCTTCTCTGCGAAAACGATCTCCATTGTTGTTTTGGTGGAACATTTTCTTGTACTCTTCCTCGTTCAAACACAAACTCTCGTTGTATGATCTCTTCATCTTATTCCATAAAGGCTCATCTATGCAACACATCTTTGCTAATTCTTGAACGCAAGAAACCGCAATATCCATCACAATCCCCTTTTCTTTTTCCGCAATCAACATGTTGTTGTTGTTATTAGTCTCAGGGAAGAAACGGACAATGTCTTGTGCAGGAGGAGGGTTCATCAATGAAGCACTGGTGCGTAAATGATCAAGCTGCAGCAGATAATAACCATATATGATTCAGTAGATAGACATCCGCGGCTAAGATTGATTCATTCGAATATGTATAGTATATAGTATATACTTCTTGGCGGAGGCGGGCGTTTTCGAGGCGGAGATTGTTGCGACAAGAAGAGCAAGAGAGACATTGTAAATTGGAATGAAGATTGTGATTCTCTGTCTTGAGCGCATCGTTCTCTGCTTTTAGCGTTACATTTGCTCTTCGGTCTTGTTGTACCTGTTACAAATTACAACCATCAAAATTATGTTTAATGAATCAAACCGATTTTAAACCGGTTTACATTTCGTCTAATTAAGATGGTTAAAAATCCAAACACACATGTTTGCTACCATAATTTAGGATATCCGGTAAAGAAAAAGAAAAATACCTTAATTTGGTTTCGTTTATTTTGATACCAAAACTTGATTTGTAGAGGCGTGATACCAAGTTCTTGACTTAATCTCCTTCTTTGATCCTCATCTGGATGAAGATTCTCTTTGAGCAATCTACAATAAACACAAATTAATTAGTAGTAAACATGATTTAATCGACCATTATTAGTAAATTCAATGCAAGACATACGCTTCCATTTCTTGAATTTGATGAGTAGTGTGTCTATGGAGGCGTTTCTTTTTAGCCGGAGGAGGCTGTTGTTCGATTGCATTATCATCCACCGGGTCATTACCCGACCCGACTGACAAACCCGACCCGCCTTCGATCATGCTCGCCATGCCATTATCTTTTTTCTAAATATCCCAATATAAATAAATTATCAAGTTTTGTAAACTTTTGAGAGGAAAATGATAAATGTGGAGAAATTAGGGTTTTTTGAAGCAAGAACAAACCGGGATTATGTAGGACCAATTAAGGTTATGGAAGGAAGTAAATTTGACATTAGGGTTTTGGATTGTTGCTGTCGGAGACGAAGACACTGAACCGAAAATGTTGTCGGAATTTATAACCACGTGTCCTTCTCCGCCTGATTTCATCACTTTATTATCTCCGTCCATTTCGTTTTCCGTTTAAAATCAAACAAGAGAACTAGTAAAAACCTCTGATTTTACAGGGGTTTTTGTGTGTGTGTGTGTGTAATTTCTTGAAATCTGGAGGAAGTAACAACACAAGAATGAAGAATCAGCGTGTGAAAGTTTAAGAGAATAAACACGAAAAAGTGGTCAAAGAGTTTACTTTCATTTCTTCTTGCTACACTCTCATTTTCACTTTACCTTGTTTGGCTTAAGAGGAACTTAAGGAGATAAAAAGGAAAAAAAAGAATAAAGAGAGATATTTTTAGTTTAGGGTATTTATCTTAAGAAACCACTAAAATACTTACCGGACCAGGAAGAGAAAACGGTGTCCGTTCCTGTTTAACGGCGATATCTAACGGAGACAAAAAAGCTTGACAAACACTCTACTTTTCCTCGAAGCAAGCAAGCACATAGTCAAATCAAATCTTCGCACAGTCGAAAATCGAAAGCAAATGACAAAACTTTTGCACTGAGTCAAACTTTCTTTTATACGCGCTTTTGGAGTACGTGGAATACAACCCGCGTTGTTATCAAAACTTATAAGAGCATATACATCAAGGTTTCTTATGTAGAGATCATGTGGGTTTCTTAAATTTACCGACTTGGTTGTGGTATAAAAAGTTAAATATGGAATATTACGGCAGCAACCCATGACTATCGATAAGTAATCACTAATCACCAGCTTTTGGCATTGCATAAGTAAGTGCAACTATCGATACTAGAATTATTGTTTTTTCTTAATCTTTCGTGGTTTTTTTTTTGTTTTTTTATAAAGACTTTCGTGGTTTTGTTGGTTCGATTTTGAAGCTATGTTGTATCTTCCGTCAATGCATTTACAATTCTCCACACATTTTTATCTTCGTTTACTTACCATTTAACGTTTGTTAAATCAAAGTCTACTATGTAACATTGTGTATCTCTGTGATCATATAACGTATATGTAATTTGCTTCTGTTACCTCACTTTTTTTTGTTTGCTATAGGAATGATCGATGTGCTCTTGGTGGATCGGATGGAGTGTGCGGCCTTGGTTGTGGCATCGCATAATCCATCCTCCATTTGCCACCACCTCGTTAACCTTTTTAAATCAATAACTTTTCATATTTAGCTAGTATAGTAGTATGTATATATGCAAACATTTGTATCATCACCACCTCGTTATAACCTTTTTAGGTTTTATCTTGTAACGTCTATATATATAGTAGTTCATAATAGAGGGTTCCCACTAACTATTATTAATTAGATTGTTTCTATGTTACTAATTTTGTCAATAATTAGCTATATATCAATCTGTATTTTTTTGTTTAATTTAAGAAGGGAGCTTTTGATATAGCGATCGTTAGTTGCACGAATTATGGTTATTGGAGGATACAGTATTTGATTTCAGCAAAATGTTCCTTTTTGTCTTACTTGAATTCTTTTTGTATGTAAGAGTAAGACAAAATAATTTAATATCCGGTTAGATTAAGAATGATTTGTCCAAACACAGAACCGGCCCGAGAATTTTGTTACTGGAAACAAAAGAATTACAATATGTATGTGAAAAGTTCTTAAAAAAACATACTCAACATATTTTAAATGATTAAAACTGTATAGATATTCACTATATTCAGCATTTATTTATAATCCTACCCAAAATCACTCTTATGGAATAACATCCTCTAGTTTTAAGTGGAATGTCCAAACAATAAACCTTATTTTAATTTTAGCAAAAAAAAAAAAAGCATTATTTTAATTATATGAGATACTTGATATTTAAAAGACATTATTAATTATTAATAATCAGTACACAATATTCGATATTTGAAAAACTATAGGATGAAGACTTTGTAAAACTATATTGGGGGTTTGCGACAGTAACAATGGTTCAAGGTACAAGCGTAGGCTTGTTCGCCTTTTGCCTTGCAATAGTCAAAGCAAGCAGCGACACCACAGTTGGTATCATTCGGTAAAGCCACGTGTCCTTTAAGTGGGCATTCACAACCACCATTTACACATTTGGGGGCACCAAATGGTGTTGGACATTTGAGTCTGGCACAATCAGAATTCTTCTGGCAAGGTTGATATCCAGTTCGTGCCATAATCGGTGTACCTGAAAAAAGTCATATTTTTATTCTTATATACACAAACTCATGATCATGATTCATGAGGAAAATCAATACAATTGAAAATAGAAAAAATAATAATAGAGAAACTCACATGTCGAGAAAAGTAGAACACCAATGAATATCAAAGCTGATTTCTTCATTTGTTCTTGTGTTTATACACTTTTTTTTTTTATATAAATGATCTTGAGCTGTTTGTAAATCTTGTTAGAGACTATTTATAACTGTAAAGGAACATCTCTTTTTTTTTTTTCCTTTTAGTTTATATATATATTTTGTCATCTTTTCTTTTCACTTTACTAGAACATTATGTTTTGGTAATGTTTGCTAAGATTTTTTTTCTTTCTTTTTTATTTGACAACTGTCAAAATTTACATTTTATCTTAATTAATGGATCCTTTATCAAAAATTAATGGATCCCTCTTATTTTGAGATAAAAAAATTTATATATAGGAAAAGAGTATTAATGCACAATATTTGAATTCTTTTAAAAGAAAATCAAGTGGGTGACCACTAACTAAATAGATGACTAAAAAACTTTTTTTTTTTTTTTTTTTTTTTTGGTCAAAGATGTTTGAAAAACTTTATTTGTTGAAAAGAAGAACATATATTTTGCAAAGTCTAAATTTATTTTGATATGCACAGCCTTTAATTTTATAGTACTTTTTAGTTAAAAAAGAAACTCGTTGGGTATTTTGGTACAGTTAATATTTGCCCGGTTAAAATACTTAACCTTGCTTCTTCACCAGTTTTGCAGAATAAAAAACCTTAAGAGAAAAACAAGAAAGGACAAAATTGTTTTTTTCAGGTCTAATTACCAAACCAACCATGAATCCAATGTTGCAAGAACATTAATCTTTGTCCTAAATAACAAGTTCAATCTTCATCTTCAACAATCCAAGAGAGATTAGTTCCAAGTATTACCGTTTACAACAAGAATCAGAAAAGGTCTTTACTTGCTTGCCTATCTCAAGGTTGAGCCGAAACCACAGGTGGAGGAGACTGTTGCTGCTGCGGTTGCGGTTGTGGTTGCGGCTGAGGCTGAGGCGCAAGATGGTAAGATTCTTTCTTTGGTTCAGGAGATTCAGAGATTTTTGATTCATGTTCGGTTTCTTGCGTTGTTGATGCAGCAGCCTTTGGTGATTCAGACAAGTGAACTCTAGCAAACTCATCAACCACTTTCCTCTTATCTTCTTCCTCAGCCATACCAACTTTCTCTTTCGCCTTCTGTCCAACTTCTTCAGCAGCTTTAGCCACTTTGTTGAAAGCTCCAGTGACCCATGTGGTACCTGTGAGAATATACCGGTTCTTCATTATAGCCGAACCTGCATTGCTCACTGTCTGCTCCGCTGCAGCGATTGCTGATTTGGTTTTCTCTGAGACGTGGTACTTCTGATCAACTTCCCTGACTTTTTCTCCCACAACAACTGTGCCTGTGTTGATCTTATCCGTGAAACCGATTTTCTTGTCAAAAGATGCGACTTTGGCTGATGCTGTGGATGTTAGCTGGTGTTTCTCATCAACACTCTTGGCTTTGGCTATGGCATCTTTTCCAAGTATAAAGCCCTTTGCAAGCATGCTGCTCACAACATCTTCGGCTTTTCTCAACACGGATTCACCTGCCCTGGGAGATTTGCTGCTGTCCTTAGGTTCCTAGAGGAAGATGGAGATTAGAAAATTTAAATGATAAGTGAGGAATCTCAAGACAGATGATGAATTAAGAGCTTACTAATGAAGCTAAAGCCTCAGGAGATAGTTGGTAATCCGGGGCCATAGTGACAATGACTGAAGAATCAACAATCGTAGCTCCCTGAAAGAAATGCACAAAAACTCAGTCACTCAAAGGAAGTTAATAAACATAGAGGAACTGATACAAGCTGAGAAGTGGAGAATACCGAGAGAAGAACTGCAGTTTCAGCTCCTTGTAGATCCTTGAAAGTGACATATGCCAGTTTAGTCCGTTCAGTCTCACTGTACAAACGTGTCAAAAGAGTTAAGAACCTGAAGAGCTAAGAGCTGTAATCAGAACCTTTCAAAAGGAAACACAGTAGAGAGGAAACCAAACCTCTGCGTCTCAAGGTAGAGAATATCACCAGAAAAGGAAAAAAACTCCTTGAGGTCTTGGTCTGTTGCTCCAAGAGAAACATTGCTAACTTTGACAGTAGTCATCTGCAAGAGAAAATGCAATCTCGTAAGACTTAAATACTATGTTTTCTGACATATTCAACAGCTAAATAACATCTCAGACTTATTAATTAGTTGTAAGATTCCGCATTTCTGGATTCCTTATCAACCAAACTGACTTGATAAACATTGGATCATCAATATAAATTTATTCACAAAGATCAGAAATAAAACGGCAATTAGGATCATCACAATAGAAGATGGTAAAAGGAACATCAGAATCCAAAAAAGATTAAATCTTGGGAAAGCTAATTCTTTTGGCACAGATCAGATATTACAGATTACAAAACAAAACAAATGCTCTAACTTTATCCGATTCCAAACACACACACAAAATAAAAATCAAAACTTTTCATCTCAGAAACAGTGATTTTCACCAAAATCAAAAACTGAGATAGAAGCTTCAAATCCTTTAAATAAAAATTTAAAAAACAACAAATCCAAAACAATCAATTCTTCACCCATAATCTCACAGAATAATATTCAAAATCAACAGATCTATTGACATATTCATCAACCAAATCAACAGCAAAAACATCGACCTTCTCAGGGTAAATCAAAATCAAAATCAACTCGGTTCTCGAGAATCAAAGGGGATTAGATAAACTCACCGACATGGCGAAAATTTCTCGACGCTGATTGAAACGGAAGCTCTTATGTTCACCTAATGAGGAAAAAATTTGAAACGAAACGAAATATCAAAGAAAGAAAAATCTTTGGTCCACGGATTTGCTGTGTGAAGAGAGAAACAAAATAAAGGTGGACCCCATTTAAACGCCTCGTATAAACGAGTTATTCGGGTTTCGCACGTGATATGGTCGGAACTTCTCACGTGCGATGATTAATTAGAGTCTCCGGATTTCCCCGAATCCTAAATACTTTTGTATTTAAATTAGATTCGCTCAACGACGTGAATTAAGTCATTATGCAAAAAGAAAAAAAAAAGTAAAAAAAAATGACGCCAGATTATAGGGGAAAAAAAAAAAAAAAAGTCAATAGTTTAGTTACTTTAGTATACTACGTGTTTTAAAAGTTCGTATACTCCTTGACCCTTATAATATACGTAAAAGGTGTCTATGTAGAGAATTTATTCATTAAATTATGGACTAAGATATATATTGACCATAATCCGAAATCTGTTCTAATCAATCCGAAATCTGTTTCTTGGTTAAAAATCAACAAACGTCGTGACGAAATCACTTTATCCACCAATGTTTACCCTCCACGTGTCTCAAGCTCTGAAAAACTTACTTGTATTCGAGTAGAACGTGAGATACACGCACGCGCCTTACGTTTGCCACTAAAATATTCGAATACAATTTCTCATTTTATAATACAATGAGGGATATACCTGTACGATTCTAAACTATCGAGTCACTTTTAGAATATAAAAGAAAAGTAAGGATAGAAAAACTAAAATAAATAAAAAGGCCCAACCTTTTTCATTCATACAGGTAATGTGACATTTCACGTTTCTCAATCTCTCAATCTCTCTCTCCGAGATTCACGTTTTCCTGACCTCAATCTGTCGGAGAGAGAGAAGAACCCACCAGAGAATCTGAAATCACAGTCACGTCGATCTCCGTTATCGTCAAAATCGAATTTTGAGAGTTTCCTTCACTTTCTTGGTAAAAAAAAGGGAGGATACTTTACCGGTGGGTTTTTCGAGACGAGTTTGTGGATAACGAGGAAGAAAGAGAAAACATGAGTTTTCAGGATTTAGAGGCGGGAAGAGGAAGATCATTAGCTTCTTCAAATATCATCAATGGAGGTCGACAAGACACGACTCAAGCTGTTGCTTCCGGTATATTTCAGATCAATACAAGTGTTTCCACTTTCCAACGTCTTGTCAACACTCTTGGTACTCCTAAAGATACGCCTGAGCTCCGAGAGAAGCTGTAAGTTACTTTCTCAAAGTTATCTCCTTTTTTTTTTTTTTTTTTTTGAAATTGTTTCTAATTCAAGTCAATTGCTAGGCACAAGACAAGATTACATATTGGACAGTTGGTGAAAGATACATCAGCTAAACTTAAAGAAGCTAGTGAAACTGATCATCAAAGAGGTGTAAATGTGAGTGATAAAAGGAAGATTCTTGTTCTTCTTCTGTTGATGATTTTCTGAAATTTGATGGGTTTTGTTTTTATATATTTTGATGGTTTGTTAGCAAAAGAAGAAGATTGTGGATGCTAAGCTTGCTAAAGACTTTCAAGCTGTATTGAAAGAGTTTCAAAAGGCTCAGCGTCTCGCTGCTGAAAGAGAAACTGTATATGCTCCTCTTGTGCATAAGCCATCTCCTCCCTCAAGGTTAATATGCTCGTTTGAACAATATTGGAAATGGTTGTGGTTTTGTTGTATATTGATTTACTGGTTTTTTGTAATATAGCTATACGGCCAGCGAGGTAGATGTGAATGCAGATATGTATCCAGAGCAGCGTGCGCTTCTTGTGGAATCAAAAAGGTAAAGTTTACACTGACTAAAGTCTCTATCTTTGTCCTGATTGATGACGCATCTTTTAATTGGTTTGTTGTTGTTGCTGTTGCAGACAAGAACTCGTACTGTTGGACAATGAGATTGCTTTCAATGAGGCTATTATTGAGGAAAGGGAGCAAGGGATACAAGAAATACAGCAGCAAATCGGTGAGGTGCACGAAATCTTCAAAGACTTGGCAGTGTTGGTACATGATCAAGGCACCATGATTGGTAAAACTGATTTTAAATCCCGTCATAATAAAAGCTCTCATATCCTCAATCTAACACCTATTTTTATATAGATGATATCGGTACTCACATCGATAACTCCCACGCTGCGACTGCACAAGGGAGATCTCATCTCGCAAAAGCCTCAAAGACACAAAGATCGAATTCCTCTCTGGTAAAAATATTCAAGCTTTTGATGATGATGTGTTTTTTGAGGATTTTGGATGATCATATCAACCTATAAACTTCTTCTTGCCATATTTTTTGTTTTCTCTTGCAGACTTGCTTGCTCTTGGTAATTTTTGGTATCGTGCTCCTGATTGTTATTATAGTGCTCGCGGTTTGAGTTTCCAGAACTCATAAAAGCATGGGCAAGTGCTTCATCATCAATCAAGAAGCTTCAATGATGAATCTTTGTCACTTCAAGGCTCTTTCTGTTCCTACCATTTAGTCTGCTGGACTATTGGTCTTGTGTTTCTTGCTATCCGGGTATATAGAGAAGTTTGGTTTTGGTTTCAGTTTGGTTTGAGGGAGTCTTACTATGTGTTGGTTTTGTTACAGAGAGTGATGTTACTTTCTCTGTGTGATATATTTTGTTGCAGACTAGAAAGGATGATGAAATGAAAAATCCTCTTGTGTGTTCTTTTTAAAAGTGATATTCCCGGTTTCGATTCGCTAATCATGAAGCTATGTGAATCTTTAAAAGAATGCAAAGCTTGATTCAATGGATTTAACTCATATGATCTCGGAAGAAAGTATGAACAAATCAAAATCATCTAGAAAAGAGTAAGCCTTGATTGAGATAACAAGCAGCTGTAGGATCCTTAAGGCATCTACAGAAAGCCTCTTCATCTTTCGGAAACGACTTTGGCAACGGATGATCAGGAGTAACACCGACCTATTCAAAAACAAGCAACGAGTAGAAAAGAAAAGGAAAAAAAGGTAAGTAATGTAGTGTAGACACAGAGGGAGTCACTACAGGACATCAGAATATGTGTAAGAAATTAGTTTCAGACCTTGTCTATATCTGTGTGAGCTGGAGTTTCGTATCGAGCAACTGTTACTGCCAAGCCTGAACCATCAGAAAGCTGAAACACTGACTGTATCTTTCTGCAAAATGTGTTAAAAGTCTCAAGAATGTTACAAAGGTTCAGTCTTTGAGAAGAAGAAGAATCAAAAGTGCGCCTTTTTGTTTACCCTTTTCCGTAAGTCGGTTCTCCATAAACCACAGCACGTTTGTTATCTTTCAAGGCGCCTGCTAATATCTCGCTGGCACTTGCGGTGCCTTTGTTAACCTGAAAAGGAGAAAGATTGTGCGAGAGTTAAATATGCCATGGTATTTACATTAAGGAGATAGACTGATTTGAGGAAGGAAGGAGAAAGCTTATACGAGAACGGCAAGAGGCTCAGAGGTTGCTATAGCATTACTTCCATCAGTATCATATATATCTCTAACACCTCGACTATCGCAAATATACACAATCACTCCTTTATCTAACCTGTGGATAGCAAAAGTTGAAGTTTCTATTATGAGAGCTGTGGATCTTGAAATTTTCTGATTCTTTGGATGAAGTGATTTTTGAGATTTACCAAATTTTAGCAATCTCAATTCCTTCAGGGAAAGAACCTCCACTGCAGCAAAAAAAAAAAAAAAAAAAATCACAAGTGTTCAAGAAAGGCTGTTGTAAAAACAAAAAGGAGTTTTCATTCCTCTATAATCATCACCTATTGTCTCGAAGATCCAAGACGAATGCATTTACATTGTTGCTTCTCAAGGTCTCAATTGCTTCCTTTACCGCACCTACAAATAAAGAGTTCGACTTTGAGAGATTAAACCAGAAAGTATACAAAATTGTAAGAAAGAATCAGTAAAGAATACATACCAGAAGCATTTTGATTGAATGTTGTTAGCTTGATATACCCAATCTTAGGGGAATTACTCCCAGAACCAGGAATTTCACATAACCTTAACTTCACCGGATTCACAGAAACTCGCTCTCGCCTGAATATTACAATACTCGGAGTGACGTAATGAACGTGAGAACCAAGATAAATGTAAGCAATGTAGGGATGGGAAAAATACGTCAAAGATAAGAATCTCGTTTCAGGTCCACTGCGAATCGCTAGCTCCACTGTGCTACCTTCAGGTCCCCTGTATTTTAACCAAAGCAATACACCAATGTTAAAAGCTTCCTCGTTTCTTATATCAGAATCAACATCTCATCACAACTGAGAAATAAAGGAAGGATGAAACTGCAAATGTGGCTCACTGCAACATCTCTGCAGCATCATATATAGTAAGAGTTTCAGTAGTTGTATTATCGATCCCTAGAATAACATCGCCGGCTGAAACTCCCGCCCTATTTGCAGGACCTCCTGGAGCAGCTGATATAACAACAAGCCCACCCGGTGATCCATCTGATGCAGCGGGGTAACCTATCGACAGCCCAACACCCGTAACCGCCCCTTGAGTCCCCGACTGCCTTCAACCAAACCATTTAATTACTAAATCTTACATACAATCTATTTGCTAAATCCAGAACAGCGGTTTTCAGGAATCCTTACCCGCAAACTCTTAAACTTCCCGGGCTCCAAGAATCGAGTAAAAGGATCATCTAGTGTTGCAATCATTTTCTTGATAGCATTGTCTAAACAAAAAAAAAAAAAAACAACAAAAATCAGAATCAGGTTATACTCAATTGTAAAAGGTTAACAAAACAAAGCTTTTGTCTCAATTCACACATACAAGTCTCTTCTCGAGTGTTCATAGGCTCATTTCGTAAAGCAGTCTCTCTGTAACGAAACCAGCTTTGTCCATTGAAGGTTTTATCAATATATGCACGATCAATTGTTCTCCAAGCCTCAAGGAAGAGAAGATTCTCTTCAGTAAGACCCCCTAGAGAAAGACCAATGAAATCAAATTGTAATCCCCAATTGGTTTCTCAATATGTAAAACACACACAAACTTACATGATGGTGAATCAGCAGTGGTAACAACTGAAATGGAAGAGACAAGCAGAACAGAAACTAGTCGAACAAATGCAACGGAGACATTCTTTCTGAAATTGACTGAAGATTTCATCATAAACTTCCCAGAAAATTTCCTATGATCATTTCTTTCGATAACACAGAGAAATCTATTACAGACGAACACGAGTCCTGGGTTTGTTGTTGCATTGCTCCTTGGTTTGTTACTACGATTACGAGCATAACTAAAGTTGCTAGCTTTCAAATTATTTGGAGGTTGAGTTACCCACAGTTTCACCTGCAAAGCTTGAAACTGTTCCATGAGAATTTCAGGAGAGAAACTAAAAAAGGAGTAAACTTTGCGAAAAGCAAAAATACCTGGATTGAGAAATTAGGGTTAATTTTATTAGGCTTAGTAAAAATTGGGGAAAATGAAGAGCTCGCAAGGACCTCCATTGAAAAGAGCTTCCCCGGGAAATTCCAGCTCTGTTTTTCTTATCGGAAAATGATTTACAAATATGATTCGTGAAGTTGTCACTTTCTATAATAAATAAAAAAATGGCTTGTTCCTTTTAAAAACATATTATCCAAGGAAATATTTCTGCACAAAATTATATTTTTTTTATATACAAAAGAGACTTACTCCTAACCATAGTGTTAGTGGATAAAAACTTTACATTTGATACTAAACATAAATCCTTTACAATTGCTGTTTCTCTGATGTGAGAAGACCCAACTCTTCTATAAGCTTATCCATATGTTCACCATTTATGTCGTTTGTTTCATCTCCAAGAACTGGGCTTTGTGTCAGATATTCGTCAAAGAGATCACAGTTACTCATCAGTTCATCAATGTCGGGGTCTTCAGGTATATCGTCAAGCTGAATTGGGACTGAACCACCGTCAAGGAACGGGCTTGGAGAGATGAATGCCTCTTGAACATTCTTCTTCTCTGTATCCATGTAGTTTTCTGTAGGGAAGTCATTGATGCTATCTCGTGTTAATTGTGGCATCTGCGAAATCGCAGGCATTACAGTATCCGGTAAGGAAGTTGAAGTAGAGGGTAAATGCTCTCCCGATGCTACGGGTACATATGCATGTGACTGTCCTGAAGTTGTAGGAAGTACCTCTTGAAGAGTGACTCCTGATACCCGATTAGGCGATGATGAGAACCCATCAAGAAACGGATACTTATCATCTGTTTTCATGATGTTCCACATCATTGAATCGTTTCTAACAGGCTGATACTTAACTATCTGTCCATCTGATGCAGCTGAGCTATGGCTATGATTCTCAGCAGCAGAAGCAACAGCAGCAGTATCTTCTCTGAGTCTCCGCTTCTTATTAACCTCAGTTACATGCATATTACTATCAGTGTTCTTCTGTATAAACTGAGAGAGGAAAGTAGGATTCTGAACAGCTTTAGCAAGGAATGACATAATCTGTTGTTGCCTCTGCTCCATAGCCTGAAGACTTTTCACCATACTCTGAAGTTTGCTATCTGTTGATTGTTGCTGTTGGCGTAACTTAACAAGTTCCTGCATCAGCACGTTTTTATCTCTTTTAAGCTGTTCAACTTCTTCCTCTAACCCAAATTTCCCAACTTCTACACATGAAGATAATGCAGCTACTGAAACTTGTCCCTGAGATAATTGCTGAGACTG
The DNA here is from genome assembly GCA_963667165.1 of Barbarea vulgaris. Classification (NCBI taxonomy): domain Eukaryota; kingdom Viridiplantae; phylum Streptophyta; class Magnoliopsida; order Brassicales; family Brassicaceae; genus Barbarea; species Barbarea vulgaris. The sequence continues at coordinate 9,978,420 of OY763890.1, read as the reverse complement.
AGGATTATTACTACTACCACCATGTCCCTGAGCAGATTTTCTCCGGCTTATCGTCTTCAAGAGATGCTTTTTTCCTCTTAAGAAACCTTCATTTGCAAATTCCCACCGATCTGGATCCACTTTTCTGAAACCCTGTTCAATAGCAAATGATCAAATTGGCCAAAAATCAAACATCACATGAATCATTCAGAGTATTCATAGTTCTTCGTTTACTGAATCACATTCGACAAACAGTACAATTGGAGAAATCAATGGCATGAAACTCAGATGGTGGCGAAATTAGGGCGATTGAAGATTTTTTTTTTTTTTTTTACTTACATAGGTATTCAACTGACGAACAAAGCTGGAGAAATTGTTGTGTTTGAAGTATTTGGGAAGGAGATTGCGAGAAAACTTTGGCGGATCCCAAACAACGAAGCTATTGTTCGTCGGACTCCATGAAACAATCGCGTCCGTTGTTGGATCTTCCACCATGTCATACGTTTTGCTCAGGAAAGGAGTTGGTAAAGCATTCGCACCAAGCAACGTCGCTGGGTGCGGATTCCGCGGTGGCGGCGCCGTCACAGCCTCGCCGTTCTTTGCTCCTCCGTCGGCAACAACACCATCCATTTTCATACAGACTTAGAGAGAGAGAGAGGAAAAGGTGAACGAGAAGAAAGGGAAAAAAGTGACTACGGAATTTACAATAATACCCTTTTATGTTCCCTTATGATAACGAGATAACACGTGTCGTTATATTATCATATGGGCTTTTATGGATAAATGGGCTCACTACAATAGATATAATATTAGCCCATAAGATTTTATTTTTTTAGGCGGGAAAGCCGAGGAAGAAGAAGAGAGCGGAAGAGAGAGAGATGAGCTCGTCGCCGGCGATTGAACCAGACACGCCGGACCTGATTTGCGAAATCGATAATGTTCAAGGAATGGTCGATGCCCTCACTTGCGTCCGATGGAAACGCCACCAGGTCTGTTCTCTATCCCCCCCTAAAGTCTCATCTAGGGTTCTTCATTGATCTTCTGAAAAATGTGCGATTCTCAGAAATTCTCCATTCCCAGGATGCTTTAATAGAGATATCTGAACACGGAATCGTATTGATCGTTGAGGAATCAGGTTGTCTTCAAGCCAAGGTTTATCTTCAACGCGAGGTAAAAAAATTCTGAGTTTTCTTAATTTCCGAAAAAACATTCCCTAAAATTCTGAATGTATCGATGTTAAAATCTGAGAAGCTATTTACGAAATACGAGTACGGAGCTCAAGGGAGGCCGAGATTTGGAATCAGCTTAGGTCTTCTTGTAGATTGCTTGAACACATTTTCATCACCTGGACATTCAAATACTATAGAAATCAAGTATCCAGGTCCTGATATGGAGCTTCTTCTCAAGTATGAACTATGATCTGTTTGCTAATTTCACTGCCAGCTTTGAGTATATACAGTATTACGAGTAATTAGCTGATGTGTGAGCTTTTAATTAGATCTGTTGATACTCTAAACGCTTGCATCTACTCTGAGATAAGAACGAGAATCCCGGAAACCGTCACATGGGACTACAACTTTGAGCAAGCAGGGAGAGCGCCACTTACTTTTACCGTTAAGGTAAAACATAGCTTTCGTATTGCTTTTCCATTCATTAATCATTTTTTTTTAGTTTAAGCTTTCTCAAATGGTGTTGCTAATGTATCAGTCAGCGGCGCTGAAAGAAGCAATAGATGATCTTGAATGGCCTGGATCAAGTGTACAGATCAGCCTTAAAATGTCTCCTCCTTGTGTTACCTTTAGAGGAGAAGGACATGGAGACCTACAGGTCTCGTTTCTCACTTGTTTCTTGGTGAAGTTATTGTCTTTTTTCTCTGAAAGAATCAAAGTTAACAACACATTCGATATATCTTCTCTTTTCGCAGATAGACTTTATGTATTATGCCAACACAGATCTTCTCCTTGCCTTTCATTGTGACACCGAAGTCTCTTACGGGTAATCTTAACCCATATGGTTGAAATAACTTAGTTTGCACACTCCTTGGCCTGATTTACTAATCAAGAATAGTAGGCAGATACATTTGGTAACGATCTTGGTTTGGTTCTAGGTACAAATACAAGTTTTTGAAGGCAACAACTGCAAATATTCCGGGAAACGTTGTGAGAGAAAACAGGGGAAGCAAACTTACAATAGGAAGAGGAGGAATGTTGAAAGTTCAACACTTAGTTTCGGTTGCTAAAGCTTTAGCTCCACAAGTGGAATCTGCAGGGTATCAACCGCCAAGTCGAATTGCTTATATAGAGTTCTTTGTGAAGCCTGAAGAACCTGCTGAGTAGTTGAATTACTCCTTCAGTTCATTTCTGTTTGCAATGCTTGTGTTTCTTTAGTCGCTCATTATCAATTAGTATCAAGGAAATTTTTTTTGTTCACGACTTGCAAAGAAAAAAATGTTGTTTCACTATATTAGCTCAGATGTCTCGCCGTTTCATGTTATGGAGACATGCATGCCGTTTCGTAGTTCCCCACAATTTCACCGTGCCGGTGGATGTGGTTAGTAAATTTTATACCAAGGGACAAAAAAAACTATCCGGTTTAGTTTCGGGGGATTGAACCCGACGTGAATCGAACACGCAACCTTCTGATCTGGAGTCAGACGCGCTACCATTGCGCCACGGATCCGGATGACTGAATCTCGTATTTTTTTATATAAATTATATGCACGAGTTAGATTGTTAATTAGTAATACTCTGTGATTAATTCTGTAATACAAAAAAGGTTCCCGCTTTTGTTTGACTGACCTCTGAATATGAATTTTACTTCCGAGCAGCTTCCAGATGGGTTGGTGTTGGTTCGATGATTGGATCAATAAAATAAACAAATTTGTAAGCAAAATTTGAAATGTTGTAAGCTTGACACGTGGTGCTAATACATACGTCCAAGTAGCTTTCTTTCTATTTCGAAGTTGGTTGGACTTTTTCTCATGATTATTAAATCACACTCAAAAGAAAAAATAAATATCACTCAAAGCGCAAAACACTAAAAAAAGTCTTCAAAATATATATTTAGAAAATGATATGATTATGCTGAAAAGAAGAAAAGAAAAAGTAAACCATATGATTAGTGTTTTTTTTTTAATCTTCCGAGAAAATGATTACGTTTGTTAAAATAAGAGTTTGGCCGATGATTTTGTAGTAAAGTTAGCTTATGTTGTGTGTTTTTAATCATGTTTTGCAAAGAAATTAACAATAATGCTGACATGATATCATACTTCACCACCATTATTGGAAATACTATATACTACATATAGAATGCATTATGGAAGAATAATTAATATATCAATAATCGACAAGAACTCACACATTACATATACGCAAATGTCATGTATGTGCGCCTATTAGGCATTGTATGGTGGGGACGTGTTACCATTTATGTTGACATTGAATGATGGTCTTGACTCTTTTGTGGACCTAATCATGATACAAACATACATCAATGCTGTTTATATATTAGTATATATATGTCTATGTCGCACACGCACACCCACATATATAGACGGTGGGAAATAATCGAGTAGTGATATGCATCATTTGTGTATATTATACGTAATCTATCAAATTTATGTATCTATATGTATATACTCTTTAGAGACCTCGGAGATTACAAAATGGACTTGAACATATTTCTATATTGTTATTGAAAATTTAACATTTAAATCATAATCTCTAAAGTCTCATAATATTATAGGTATAAAACCATAAAACCTACGTATATATTCCCCCGAAAACACGATATACATTAAAAATATAATTTATAGTTATTAGTAAGATGTTTGATTGGTAATTTGTATCGCATCAGTAAGGAATTTACCTCTCTAACATTTATCAAATTCAAAGTGATAAAATCTAACGATACCAAAATGGTATTTTTAATTAGTTTTGTGTATTGTTTTCTCTTATTACGTTTTATCTCTTTTAACTATTCTTATGTGCTTGCAAGTCTCGTTTTATTAAAAAAAAAATTGTACGAATTCTTTTCTTTTTCTGTTTAATGTCACCATGTTAAACCGGTTAAAATAGTTATGATCGGTTTGCTCATGAGTTAATGAGCAAAAAGTCATCGAGACATGAGAGGAATCTCTCCTTTATAAAATTAACTATAATATAACGCCTAGTCAATAACATATTAAATTATATAAAGCAAATATAAATTAATAAAATACTGGCAATTTGCACCCACTTGATAATCTAATCATATATTCTTTGTCGGGTTGATAAACTGAAAGGACATAAAAAATATAAAAACTATATGAAAAAAATAAACAAATCATTCCTTTAGAATCTTGACAACCAATAAATCTTACCCTAGAAGAATAAATTAGTGATGAGAGAAATGTGTTATGTGTAGTATTCAACAAAATTCAAAACATATGCTCAATCCATGAAGGTAAAACGGTATTGTTGCACTAATCAATGATCGATCATACATAACGCCGTCCACGGTTCCAATTTGTGAGTGTCACGTGATTCAGCACGTGGCATATCCGTCGTCTTCTTCCAAGGTTGTGCGAAATTTGTTTCTGTCTCATCCCCGTCTCGTTCTCGATTCACACAGAACACAACTTTGATTTCCAAATAGGAAAGTGATAGGTTAGAATAAGACCAAAAATTAGACCATTCTTTTTTTTTGTGATACATGATTATTTACTTTTTAGCGATTGATTTTCGACAATTCCAAAGAACAAACGTATGATACCAAACGATCAAAATTCTCCATAAACATCTGTATTATAGATTATGGAAGTATTGTAACTTTTATGTCGTTTTTATTTATAATGGGTTTAAATATGTAAATGTAACTACTAGCTAGCTTATATATGTTACTTTCTTCAGTGAATAATCTCTATTCGGATATGATAAATAGTATATATGTACAATTTATTATTTTTTTAAATCCACTTGGCGTGAAAAATGCATGTATAGTATACTAGTTGAAATATACTGAAATGATTAATGATTTAACTGCAGTAGTTAAGATTTAATTTAACCATAGTCAACTAAATTGAGAATAAATGATGGATAATACTCTTTAATGATAATCACGACTTACGAGCTAGCCTCTTCACTCATAAAGTTAGTTTTGAATTTAGGGTTATGACATTTTAAATTAGAATCACATTAGAAATGTAAAATGACATTTTTACTAAAACAAAAATTCAACTCTAAAATAATTATTTTTGTAAAATGGTGAAAATAAAAATTCTAGTCTTATCTCTATTTTAATACATTAACCAATATAGAAATCATAAAATATATTAATAAAAATAAAACATAAAATTTTAATATTTTCTTAATATGTATAAAAAATTTTAATTAACATTTATAATAAAACGGATAGACGGATATAGTATTATTTATTTGTTTTAATAGTATGCATTATACAGAATTTGAGTTTGAATTGTAATACTGATACAGACTAATGTAAATTACTAGTTGATATGTCCTAGTCTAATATGATTGATTAAAAACGTCACACAAAAAATGATTGATTCAAGAAAATTATTTCTACGGCTCTACAGTTCAAAATTAATTTTAAATTATCAAAATGTTACACTAGCTTAATTTAATTTTGAATTTACATATATTATCTCACTATTATGACTATTTCCAACCACAATAACAGCATTAGTTCAATTGCTTTTTACCATGTTGATTCTTATTTAACAGTGAGAAAATACAAATTTTAAAGGAGACATGACCTGTGTTCCCAATCTACAAAGACATCATGAGATTGTTGTCTTACCATTTACAAATTATTAAAGTTAACATCAAAACTATTATTTATAGAAAACGACCACTAATCAACATTAATATCATCTTAACTTGCATTATTCTGATGCCTAGCAGTTACTATACACACCAACCAAAAAAATCTATCATTTTTCCTATATGCCAACCTTAAATAATGCGTATAAGTAGAAAACAAAAGGATGTGATTAAATATGGTTTAATATATGCTTGTCCCCTATCTGTGTATATAATCATTTTTAAATATCTTCCTTAGACATTCACTCACATGAACAAGGATATATTAGTGTTTTCCGTGCATCATCATCCGAATTCAAATGTGCAAAATAATATATGTTGAAAAAAAAAAGACATTTAATCACATCAAAAGAAAATAAACCTTTTTTTTTCTTTTAAATCAGGAAAGCAGAAGAATATGTAGAAAAATAATTTGCATTCTATTTATTTTCTTATACAAAAATCACATAAATATGTTTCTGATTATCTTGTGTACTCATTATCATTTGGACTATTAATTACTTCCATTACATGATTGGTCTCATAAATTACACAAGACTTATTGCCTTATGAAGGGAAAGCAGAAGAAGAGAATCGTCCAAAAATGATAAATCTGGAAAACAAATAAAAGCATAGGCAAAGCAAAGTCCAAAGTGCAGAAAAAAAGAAAAAAACAAAAGATTTAGCTTTTTTTAATAAGAAAATAAAAGACTTTTTATAAAAAACAGTGAAGAAGTAGCAGAACAAAGAGAAAGATCGGAGAAAAGAATCTTTTTGAGGCTCTCCCTCGCAGACTTCGCACTCACACTCACTTCCATTACTCTTTAAAAAAAAAAAGTGAGTTTTTTTTCCTCTTCTAACCATTTTATTTACATCTGACTAGGTTCTCCTTACTTTTTCTCTTCTTCTTATGTAACTGAAGAATCTGATGAACTTTTACTAACTCAAAGTTTTGTTTTTTTTTGTTTCTTTTCTTTTTTTTTTTCCTTGAGCTCTCTGTGTTCTGATCTTGTTTTGTATGAGTGTAAGCTTTGTTAATTTTTTCTGACTACTTGAAATTACATTTATGGCACATTTCGATTATTTTCAGGCATTTTTTCCCATTATTTTTCTTGTTCCGGCATCGGTTTGTGTGCTTATAAGCTGTTTGAGGTTTTGTTAAATTTGTTCATCTGATTTCAGCTTTAGCATTTTTTTTCCCTCATTATGCATCTTTTATGTCAAAGGAATCATCTTTTATATATCTGAGATCTGCTGATTCTGTTCCCAGTTTTGGCTTAAAAAAAAAAATTAAACCTTTACTTGAGATATTTGGTTTCTTTTAATTTTTGAAATTAATGATCTTTGATCAAAGTTCTGATTTTTGTGTGAATCAGATGAATTAATGATTGATCAAAGTTCTAATCTTTGATTGTTGTTTTGCAGACATTGCACCTCCTTCACTTGGTGTGTAGAGAGTTTATATAAACCCAAGAGATATGGTATCAAGATCTTATTCAAACCTCTTGGATCTTGCTTCTGGCAATTTCCATTCGTTTTCCCGGGAAAAGAAGAGGTTCCCAAGAGTAGCAACTGTCACAGGTGTCTTATCTGAGCTAGATGATGATAACAACAGCAACAGTGTCTGCTCTGATGCTCCTTCTTCAGTCACACAAGATCGAATCATCATCGTTGGGAACCAACTTCCTATCAAATCACATCGGAACTCGGCCGGTAAATTGAGTTTTAGTTGGGACAATGACTCACTTCTCTTGCAGCTTAAAGATGGTATGCGTGAAGACATGGAAGTTGTCTACATTGGTTGTCTTAAAGAACAAATAGATACAGTCGAGCAAGATGATGTTTCCCAAAGGTTGCTTGAGAATTTCAAATGTGTTCCTGCTTATATCCCACCTGAGCTATTCACCAAGTACTATCATGGTTTCTGTAAGCAACAACTATGGCCTTTGTTTCACTACATGCTTCCCTTAACGCCTGATCTTGGGGGTAGATTTGATCGCTCGTTATGGCAAGCTTATCTTTCGGTTAATAAGATCTTTGCGGATAAAGTGATGGAAGTGATTAGTCCTGATGATGATTTTGTTTGGGTTCATGACTATCACTTAATGGTTTTGCCTACATTCTTAAGGAAGAGGTTTAATAGAGTAAAGCTCGGTTTTTTCCTTCATAGCCCGTTTCCTTCCTCTGAGATTTACCGTACTCTTCCAGTGCGAAACGAGCTCTTACGCGCACTCCTCAATGCGGATTTGATTGGGTTTCATACCTTTGACTATGCAAGACACTTCCTTTCTTGCTGCAGCAGGATGCTTGGTTTATCCTATCAGTCCAAACGCGGAACCATAGGGCTCGAGTATTATGGTCGAACGGTTAGTATCAAGATTCTTCCTGTGGGGATTCATATCAGCCAGCTTCAGTCAATTTTAAACCTTCCAGAGACTCAGAACAGAGTTGCTGAGCTAAAAGATCAGTTCTTGGGTCAAAAAGTTCTTCTTGGTGTTGATGACATGGACATCTTCAAAGGGATCAGCCTTAAACTCTTGGCAATGGAACAACTTCTTACACAACATCCTGATAAAAGAGGTCGAGTTGTGCTTGTCCAGATCGCAAACCCCGCTAGAGGCCGTGGGAAAGATGTTCAGGAGGTTCAGTCTGAAACTGATGCCACGGTTAAAAGGATCAATGAAACGTTTGGAAGGCCGGGTTACCAACCTGTGGTTCTGATTGATAAACCACTTCAATTCTTTGAGAGGATTGCTTACTATGTGATTGCAGAGTGTTGTCTTGTTACAGCGGTGAGAGATGGTATGAATCTTATACCTTATGAGTACATTATCTGCAGACAAGGCAATCCGAAACTCAATGAGATTATAGGTCTTGAACCTTCTGCTGCAAAGAAGAGTATGCTCGTTGTGTCTGAGTTTATCGGATGTTCTCCTTCTTTAAGCGGCGCCATTAGAGTGAATCCGTGGAACATCGATGCCGTGACTGAAGCAATGGACTATGCATTGATAGTTTCAGAAACAGAGAAGCAGATGCGTCACGAGAAGCATCACAAATATGTGAGCACACATGATGTTGCATATTGGGCACGCAGCTTTATACAAGATCTTGAAAGGGCTTGCGGGGATCATGTGAGGAAGAGGTGTTGGGGGATAGGTTTCGGGTTAGGCTTTCGAGTTGTGGCGCTTGATCCGAGTTTTAAAAAGCTTTCTATTGAGCACATTGTCTCGGCTTATAAGAGGACCAAGAACCGAGCCATTCTTTTGGATTATGACGGCACAATGGTGCAGCCAGGGTCCATTAGGACAACACCAACCCGTGAAACGATCGATATCTTGAACAATCTGTCTAGTGATCCCAAGAATATCGTGTACCTCGTTAGCGGGAAAGACAGAATGACACTAACAGAATGGTTTTCTTCATGTGATGATCTCGGTTTGGGTGCAGAGCATGGATACTTCATAAGGTAACGCTTGGTTTCCACATAACTCTTATATAACTAAGAACTCTTGAATTGATTGAATTTTTGGATATAAAGTAAAGATCTTTAGTTTCATATCTTCTTGAATTTTCGTTAAGACTACTTGAATTTTGGATATAAAGTTTTGATTTTTTCATATGTGGGTTCTTGAATTTCATTACGATTACTTGATAAGATCAATCTTTTGGATATAAAGTTATGATTTTTACATATTGGGGCCGCTTTCATGTCTTCTTGAATCACTAAGAGCACTAGAAAAAATTAGATCTTTTGGATAATAAAGTTATGGTTATTGCACATGGAGGCTGCAGTCATGTCTTTTTTTCAGTCTCATTATTGTGAAAAGATAAATCTTTTGGATATAAAGTGATGATCTTTTTGTTCATAATGGGACAGGCCAAATGATGGAACAGACTGGGAAACATCGAGTTTGGTATCGGGTTTTGAGTGGAAACAAATAGCAGAGCCAGTGATGAGACTATACACAGAGACTACAGATGGATCAACAATAGAGACTAAAGAGACTGCTCTGGTTTGGAATTACCAATTTGCAGATCCTGATTTTGGATCTTGTCAAGCCAAAGAGCTTATGGAACACCTTGAAAGTGTGCTTACAAATGATCCAGTCTCTGTCAAGACCGGACAACAACTCGTTGAAGTTAAACCACAGGTCAGTTAAAACCAATAATTTGAAATGCCAACTCTTCTCTAAGTTCTGATAGCTAAACTTTTTTTGTTGTTCCGGTCAAAAAAAAAAAAAACAGGGTGTGAACAAAGGTCTTGTGGCAGAGAGGCTTCTAACAACAATGCAAGAAAAAGGGAAACTTTTGGATTTCATTCTTTGCGTTGGCGATGATCGGTCTGATGAGGACATGTTTGAGGTGATAATGAGTGCAAAAGATGGTCCGGCTTTGTCTCCGGTGGCTGAGATATTCGCTTGCACCGTTGGACAAAAGCCAAGCAAAGCAAAATACTATTTAGACGATACGGCGGAGATAATCAGAATGCTTGATGGCCTATCCTCCGCCACCGCAAATATCTACGATCAAACAGCTCCAACCGCAGCTGTTCCAAAGAAAGATCTATTTTAAGGATTTGTAAACGAAATTAAGTATAATGGGGTTTGTTGTTGTGACTTGTGAATGGTTTTCAAGTATAATGGATTAACATAAGCAAATCTCTTCTTGTGTCATAGATAAATCCACTTTATATCAATTTAAATCTTAAAAGAGGAAGAGACATAAGTTAGGAGAATATAAATACATAATATAAGATGTAAAACCAAATAATAGTTTCACATTTGATAAAGTAAAACCTTGTAAAGAGAGGTAACCACATATGTAAAATGGTTTGACACTCACTAGAACTCTAGAAGTAGACTTCCTAAAGAAACAAAATAGAACCAAGAGGAACAACAATAGCTAGAGTGCTTAAGACAATAACTATGATCCCAAATTCATTCGGTTTCGGAAACAAGAGGCACTCGGATCTACAACGAGGATGAGGATACGGAAGTGTTGATTTCAAAGCAAGTGGTGCTAAATTTTCAAAGAAAGGACCTATAACACAAGTGTCCGAAGAGAAACAATAAGTCTTAATTGTCTTTGGATAATATTTGAAAAGTTGCTTGTTATTGTCATAAAAGACAAGACTCCCTTGCTGAGAAACCGCCACCGGCGTGAAACAAGTGTGAACAAGACTATTACTCAAACGTATGGAGTAAGTCTTGGTCCATCTTTCTTCTTCTGTATCCATACTCCAGATCTCTAGTTTCCATACAGGTTTAGTATAGGTATTGGCTATAGCCAAACGGTCCTTAAGGTTTACTAAAAGCGTTTCTTGCGCGACACTCATAGCCGGAACTGAGACTTTATAAAACTCTACTTTGTGAAGATCCAAGGCTAGTATTTTGCAAACACTCTCAGTAGTGTTGTTTAACCAATAGATTGATCCATTCACACACACAGATTTTGTTACCGCAGAGACATAATAAGTAGGTGGACGACTCAACATCTGCCATTCACCAGTTTCAACATCAAGAACACTACACTCACCCACCACAGGTTCACGTAACCCTATCTTCACTACTTTATAGCTTCCTGTAACTTTGTCACAACCGAATCCCACTGCCCAATTTCCCGGAGATAAACCTGGCCATGCTCCGATTCCGATTCCAAACCCTAATCCGTATCGCCGGAGTTGTCTTGTCCAAGGGTTCAAAACGTCGATCCAGTTTTGTTCGAGGATGCAGACTAAACCGTCGCAAGTCAGTGAGGGTCGTGCGGCGTTGCAGTGTAGATAGACAATCTCTTCGTCTCCTTTGTACCGTGACTCCGGGAGGAGACTAGGTTGGCCGCCGCAGTCGCAGTTGTAAGCAGCCATGATTTTTCGGCTCTTTTGAAGACTCATACGTCTTTTTACGAACTCTTTCGATTCCAGAATTGATCTCCATTGTTTTGAGACGCTTTTGGATATGATGATGGTTTTCAAAGGAAGTCTAAGGAATATTTCTTCTAATATATCGGCAACTATGCAGATCGATGTAGGGGTTTTCTCTTCTTGCCTCATATTTTTTTTTTTCGTTTGAATAATACATGAATCTATATAATAATATTCATAATTAAGCACTTTAAAAAGTCAGGGAGATTGACATAATTTCCTCATTTAAGGTTTACATTTGTATATATACTTCCTTATTGCTAAATAGGAATTTCATATATTTATAGAAACCTTGTTATCAAGTTATGTTTTTGTAATAAATATATATATTTTGTTTCCCTTTGGTTTTGATTGTATTAATAGATTTTTTGGCTAGTCAAAATATATAAACTTAGAATTTCTTATACGACTTTGGTTTTAAATAAAATAAGACGATCATTAGCTTAACTAACAATTTTGACTTTCAGCTACTTTTATAAATTATCAAAACACTTTAGAGAATTACTGTGAAATGTGAACTAATATTTTCCGTGTTAAGTTTGACTATAATGTAGATCAAATCAGGGATTTTGTCTTCTTCTCCCATTTTAGATGCCTGCATTAAAGAAAAAAAATACTATCTGTATATCTAATATTTATAATCAAATTATTTGAAATTTATACAGTAGTTATTTTTAATTAATTTATTGTCACAGTTAAGCCAAAATTAATATTCTCTAAATTTAATGATGAATTTTAACCGAATAAGTTAAGGTGTAAATGCTAACAATTTGGCTGAAAACTTAAAAAGTTGTCTCACTAAATAACTAAAAATCATTAGTAACTAAAATTTTATATACTGTATGACTAATCTAGTTATAAAAATACAAAAAAAGTGACTGATTTTGTTTGATTGTATAATTAAATAGATTGTCTGTACATATTTACCCAAAGTATTGTTTTTTTTGTTTGTTTACAGCAATAAGATATCCAAAGTGTATATATTGTTATTAAATGGGGAAAATATAGAAAGGTAATTACAATGTGTTTCTTTACACATCAAACAAACTCAATAGAAGAAACACAAACGTTCCTGTATGAAAAGAATACATACATTAAAATAAACATTTCATAACAAAAAAAATCAATAATTTGAATCAAATATTTTTGTGTGCTTTCATATAAACTATTGAGTATACAATTCGAACAAAATCCAGTTCTACCATGGGACGGGTGACGACGTGGGCGACGTTAAGCTGCAGATTTAAATAGTAAAAGTCTGTTAATAAAATAATTTAGTTTGAGAAAATATATTGTGTTACCATATATAAATAACATATATTTATAACTAATATGGGAAAAAAATCTTACTCTAAGAAACTTTTCCAGCAAGAATCATTTGTTTCATCATCAAGGAACTTCTCCCAGTCCTCTAGGAGATCTGAACAGGATGAGTGTTGAGCCAAACCGAAATGGTTCAAATCGGATGCCACAGGAGAAACCGATACCGAACGGGAAGATGGGATTTCACGTAATTGATCACCATAGTAACCCGGCATCATACCGGCCCCAGTTTGATTATCAAGGTCGGTGGTAGTACTGGTACCGGCCGGTTTTGCTTTATTCTGATTCTCTTGAGAAACCGTAACCAAACCTGGAAGCTGGTTATCTTCAAAACCATCCCAAATATCTCCAAACGGTTGCATGATATCTGAGGTGGCCTCAGAAGTGGTCCCACTTTGGTTAATGAAAACACGTGGATCAATCGCATTCAATTGTCCCGCAGCCGGCTCCGGTTTAGGATTCATCACTGAATTGGTATTGATAGCCGCCTCCGGTTTAGGATTGGTGTTGAAGTTGTTGATATTTGGTATGGCGTTAGGGGTAATGATTTGAAGCATTTTATGGATCAGTTGGAGTTTGAGTAGATCTTCCAAAGCAGTGCTATTGTTGTTATGACCAAACTGGCCATTGTTGATTATTGCCGCCGCGAGCATTTGAGAAACATCGAGCATAGGGCTAAGATTGTTGGTTCGTGGCTCGTGCGTGACTGGATCAATCCCCATTTGCAACAACTTCTTCCTCATATGAGTGTTCCAATAGTTTTTGATCTCGTTATCAGTTCTTCCTGGAAGATGTCCCGCAATCTTCGACCATCTGTAATAGTAACATTCGATTAAAAAGTTTATTACACGAACCAAAGATTAACCTTTAATTTGTATGGTTGGAGAATCTTAAACTCAAGTCTTGAACATGTGAATTCTATAATAGCAATAAGAAAAGTATGTTTGACGTAAAAGATAATATATATTTGATGGTTCGATCAATCAACGGAATTATGATAACGACCACGATTGTTTTTGTGCGTTTATGTTTTGTTTGTGTTTACGTTTATATTTAGTGTATGTTTTTTTTTCTAAATAAACCCGCCATTTAAAGCATTTTTTTTTTAAAAAAATCCTTTACGAAACAAATGAAATTAAGCATTTTGATCATTTTGTTAACTGTAACAGTACAATGCAAACATTTTCTTACGTTTACTTGATCGCTTACAGACTTGTACATACATATTTTACGAGAAACTAAAAACGTTCTTTATTTTAAAAAATATAAAAATAAAAATTATATAACCGAATCACAAAAGTTTTCGTTTTAATCGATCGAGACTAAATTTTATTTTTCCTCCTCAAATCGAGACTAAATCATGCTAATAATATATAGCATAAAATTTTTAATTAACAAAAAAAAAAAAAAAAAAAAAAAGAGTCTTACTTGTTGCCAAGAAGGGCATGGAGTCTAACGATTGTACTCTCTTCTTCGTCGGAGAATTTACCTCGCCGGATATCAGGCCGGAGATAATTCATCCACCGGAGCCGACAGCTCTTGCCGCAGCGGTTAAGTCCAGCGAGCTTAGGAAGCGACCGCCAATTCCCATAACCGTTTTCATTTATATAAACGGTGAGCTTATCATCTTCTTCCGGCATCCACGGTCCTTTCTTCACGCCTTTGTCTTCATTGCAACACGGTGATCTTCCCATTTTTTTTTATATATCTTCTCAAGAACCCTAATTTTACCAAAGTTTTTTTTTTTTTTGATAAAGAGCTAATTTTTTTATGGACGAATTTTTTTTTTTTTTTTTTGATAAAGGTTATTATCGAAGTTTTGATCTTCTTTCTTTCGTAGCTCCCTACGTTTATTTTTATGTTTGCATGCACACATTTATATAGATGTGCAAAGGAGCCATGACATAACTAAAATAAAGTTGTATGCCTTCGTCGGAATTTTTATGCAAATATTATTTTAGTGTTTGACAAGTCTACAATATATGAGTCATTCAATAAATAACTAAATTAAATATCACAAAATCAAGATTAGGTAATGATAATATGTTATGTGTCATGGCGTTCGAACTTCGAAGAGTAATTCGTGGGGATAAAAGAATAAGAATAATTATTAATGGTTTTTTTTTTTTGTGGGTAACTGTATATACTATATACAATATTTCCCCTAGCTAGCTATGTTAGAAAAGAAAAAAAAAATGCAGATATTTCATGTATACAATTCTTTCTAAATTTGGTACGTACTCTATTCTTTTAAATCTTATTGACATTAGTTTAAAAATCTACATTTCAAAATTAAAATATGTGATGATTTTGAATATTAATTGCCCATATATATGTTTTTACATTTAGATTAAAACATATAACAGTTTTTTTTTTTTTTTGCTTAAATGCATAATAATAATAATTATACTAGTTAACTACTTTTCTTGAAAAGTATATAAGGAATATTTAATTGAATTATGCAAATTATGTTCTCATTGCAAAGTTCATCAAAATTGGAATCTTGTATTTATCATTAAGTGATTGCTTCCACCGCGTTCAAAGTAGTCTCTACCTGCTTCGATGTCTCATGTTTGATCAAAGCCTACTCTTTCTCGTCTTCCTCAGTTTGAATTCAAACGAAGATTATTAATCTTCTCCTCCTGAGTTAGCGAGCAACTTGCTTCAACTATGGTTTGCTAAAATTCAAAAAAAAAAAAAAAAAAAAAAAACAACAACAACAACAACAACTATGGTTTGCTCGACTCTATCTCCACAGCATAACGGGACAAGTCATTGTTCATTTTGCTTATCTCTTGTGAGATTTAATAGTTCTCGTGGATTACATTGTTACAAACACTGTCAATTTTTTTGGTTAAGTTAAATCTATAAAGAATATCCGATTTTTTTACAAAAATTGATAACCAAATTACCTTTCCCGAAATAATTCTCCGACTGAAACTTAAATTAATTTCGTAAACCTCTAACAATTACGTAAATTCCACACTTCCATTATATCTACTACTTTTCACATACGTTGTGCGAGGAGTCATCACTAAAATAACTTATGTATAATGTTTTCAAGAAATTTTGCTAGACGTAAATATTTTTATATCATAATAATAAATATGACTATATAATATTAAAGAATTTATGATAAAATGATATAAACCATATTTGGTTTAATATAAAATGGATTGATATTAACATTTTACTATTGGCTTTTTTATATACCATTCACAATTTCATTTATTTAGAAAAATAGGTTGTGTTGTTTTGTATATATGTGCAACTAAACTTTGATTATTTGATTTATAAAAATATTATATATTCATATAGTTTTCCTTATTTAAGTTATGGGATTACATAAAAAATTCTGCTTATATTATTATTTACAATATTTATCATTGCAATATTAATGGAAAAAAAAATTAGTATGAATTGGCCAAGGCTATATTCGCAAAAAAAATTTTTTAATGATTTGTAGCTAACTAGGATTTATATATACTAGGTAAATACCTGCACTACGTTGCGGGATTTTTCTTCAATATTTTTGGTTTTTATTATATTTAGTAAATTATTTTCTTATGGACATTATATTTGAAATTTTCTTTTTGGAACAAAGATTCAATCTCCCTCCCAAAGAAATCTTTGAAATCATGTGACCTATCACAACTTGTTAAAACAACATAAAAATGTCTTTTTTTTTTTATTTAAAGTAAGTTTTTTGGTAAAATCAAAATATTATGATCTATTAAAAAAATTAAATTATAATGATTTCAGTAACAATATAAAAAATATTAAATTATTCTATGTTTGAGATAATAATAAATTAAATTAATTCGTGAAATTAGTATATTAGTGATAACACAATGATGATATTTATAATAAAATAATTATAATAAAAAAATATAAAAAAAAAAACAAATAGTTCTCGTGAATATCTCACCATAAGATCATGTAGATATATACAAATGAACGTATACCGAAAGAAAATAAATAAATCTTCTGAATAGTGATATTGTGAGGTTCTCTTATATTGCATTGAAGTTCTTAAACCATCAAATGGATTTTAGGAACATATGTATTGCATGCTTAGAACTTAAAGCAATATAGATAAACATACATTATTATGTGGAAGAGAATATAAGTGGGACATCTTAGTTTTATGGTTTTGATAAAAAAAACTTTCAACAATAGAATGTGCAGTTCGATTTTTTCTGCATTTGATTTTTTATTCGTTGTACCAGCTTCAAACTTTGAGCTTCATGTTTAATATAGATCAGACTGAGTGAAACTCACATCGTCTTCTTCAAATCCGTAGAGATAAAACTTGTTGGTCTTCCGTGATAAAGAGATAATGAATATGAAATAAAGAAATATGAGTCTAAACAAAGAAAAGTGACGTGAGTGTGGATCGACTACAATTTTTTTTTATATAATTTCAGATTTATGTTTATGATGGATTTGAAAAATATTAGAAAACGTGCTAGAAAGCGGAAGAGAATGAGAGATGGATTTGAATTTAACGTGAACTAAATTTTTAGAGAAAGATAAAAAGATTTTAAAAATCTTAATACAGTGTCAAATTTTCAAATATCATATAATCATGAAGTGGTGTGTCGTGTGTAAGAAAATTTAGGATTAATTGGTTGTTTGTTTTCCCGATTTTTTGTTGCTTAAATTTTTGTTTCAAACTATGTATAAAAATATAAAATATGAGTAAGTTGCATTTTTTTGTTAACTTTTTATTAATTTTTTTTAAAATATAACACAAATTCCATGTGTCATGTTTTTATTGATCAAATGAATTTGTGTTTTATAAAATAAATAAAATAAATAATTAAATATGATGTGTCTAATTAAATATGATGTGTTTAATTAAAATGTTCTTATTGGATTATAAAGTTTTTTCATTTATTGACATGTCAACACCAAAATCATTAAAAAAATCTGATGTGTCAACACAAGGAGAGGCACTTGTGTTATTATAGTGTTGATTCTTCATATTAACTAGGATTTTTTAAATTTTAAAATAAATTAATATCATTTATATTCTTTGTTTCCAAAATTTTTATTTATTAAGTTTCCAAATTATAAAAAGAATGTAAGTTTTCATCAAGTTTTCAAAATGAAAATGAGCGTTTCTAAATTGCAAATTTTAAAAAGCGTGGTTTTCCGTGTATCCAAGAGTTTTGATTTCAAAACTGTTTCTAAAACAAAAACGGATATTGATGAAAGTTTTCATGCTACCTAGGCTACAATGCAACTAACTATATACATTCTTATTATACACTATCATTAATTATGGTACGGTAAAAAGCTTTTGTAGATTAAAATCATCATCATTTTTCTTATTACTAAAATGTATTACATGAAATACATTAAAATTAAACAAAATAATCAAATAGACCATCAATGTATAACTTTAAACCAAATTTTTAAAAAAACACACAAAATCAAATCATAATATGTGCAAAGTTGAATCCGCATATCTACTCATATATCTATAATTATATATATTTCAAGATAGATTCTTAAGAAATTTGATTATATTATTTAACTAATAGTATGTAAACTAATTTATAAGTATCTTAATTCTGCATATAGGTCGATTATACATTCAACAACGATTGATTTTTTTTTTTGATAAACCGCGAGAGTTCTGAATTTTTGGCCCATAATATGTTTCGGTAATCAGAATCGGCCTTTAATCCACTCCGATTTAAAAAACATATCTCTATTTCAAAAAAAAAAAATTGAATTTTGGACACAAAAGAACCGAGCCCTTATACTAACACTATGCCACTAACTATTCTGGTAAAAACATTTTATCGATGGACTATCATCATTTTATTTGTTTGTTTTGTAATTTTTGTTACTTAAACGTGTAAATACATGAAACATATATATTGTCTCAATTTCTGTTTCTTAGATATTTCTTTTAATTTGATAAGAAATATTGTGAGAGACGAAAAAAGAAAAAAACTCAGTCCGTGTGTGATGAGTATAAGAAAAGGGGTACTGAATAGATGGTAGAGATTTGCAAAGTAATTTACATTTGGGTTATCCGTTTAATACAAGTTTTGCAAAGTAATTTACATTAATAAAGTAGTTCGTTAGCTTTATTCGATTTATTTTATTTATTTTAAAGAACTTCCTCGAGGTTTCTAAACATTATTCGATGGCGTAAGGAACACATAAACAAGAAAGTGGATTATATTAGAAGGTGTAACTATAAAGTTGGTATAATATATTACGTTGTATTATACTATTGGATATTTGGAAAAATCTTATATATAATAGAATCTTTGTTGTCTTCAAAGGAATGGCCAGATCGCGACAAATTAGAAGAAACAGAAAACGAAGTTTCCTACTGTTGGAGAAAAAGTTTCACTCTCACAGAAGATCTTGATTCTATAATTTAATTACTATCTTTGACCGTTAATTACTGTCATGGATTAAAGGGGTCAATGTTCAGGCTTGTTTCACATTGTCAAATTTAAACCAAACACTTACCAACTCTCTAAGTCTCTATTTATCTCGTTGACTATATAAACAGTCGTGTAAACTAAGGTTCAACAGAAGTAGCCCAATACAGTAAAATTATTATGCTAGATTTATTTGACATTGTCAACGATTGAAGAGAAGCCAAGGCTTAAAATTCGATTTGACGTTACTGTCACGCCACAACAATAATACGTAAATTAGATAGTCGTTATGGTTTATGAAGCTTTTTTAATCGGAATATTTTAAGGGGATTAATATAGCTTTATGTTGTAGCAAGAAGCGGACTCAATAACCAGTTGGCGTTTACCGTATCTCGTGGAATTGTTAAGTGTGTTGCCAATGAAACATGTCATGCTAAAAAATACTTCTTAGGTTCTTACCTCTGTGGAATGAGGTTGATAATAACAAAAGACACTCACTCAAAAGTGACCAGCTATATCGGGTCTGTTCGTTTGTCAGTCGATGGTAACAGCGACAGCGATTGATGATTGTTCGTTTGGCAATTGCTGCGACCAACGATCAATCGCAGCGATTGGTCGTAGGGACCAGCGATTGAAATTTTTGATTGCTGTCATTTTTCGGCGACTGTTTTTAAATGTAGCAACCAGTCACGACGACTGTTTTTAAATGTATCGACCAGTCGCAGCGACTTGTAAACGAATAATAACTCTAATCGTTGGTCGTTGGTCGCAGTTACTGTCACCAGCAACTGACAAACGAACAGACCCATTATCTCCTTTCAAACCTTTCATTTCCCATGCTTTAGTAATATATATGCATTTGCTCTCAAGTTAGCTATGCTCTCAGCCAAAGCGGCATGCCTATTCTATCCGACATGTTTCTTGGATTACCAAGACTTTTTTTTTTTTTTTCTCTTTTGGCAGTTTTGGAGGTCACTCAATTGAAGTTCAAGGAATCCTATCTGACAATTTATCGATTCTAATTAATTTACCTTGTAGTTTTCTCTCTTTTTTTTCTTTTTCTTTTTTTTATCTCCCGATTAGCCAATTGTGTGGGAGTCTCTATCTATTGCATTATCTGTCCAGTTATCTTCTAACGTTTTCTCCTTTGATAGAAAAGAAAGAGTCTTCCGTTTCACTTAAGACTACATGATCCGGCCAAAATTTGGTGGATACCAAGAAAATCAATAACAGTATAATAATTAATATGATATTATGGTCAGTAAAGTAAGGTGAGTTCGGGATAAAATTTTCAGCAGCTCTTATCTCACTTTCTTGACAAGGAAGTATACAATTTGGTAGATGGGGAAATTCTTGGAAAATCAGTTAACTTGTAAAAGTATATGAACGACCAAAGGTTAATCAATACTTAATATAGAATACAATGAAGATGTAAAAGTAAAATTTGCATTAAAAAATATCCATTTGCAAAAATTTCTAAAGGGTTATGTTTGGTCCTATATTAAAGCGAAACATCCGTTATCGTGTCTCCTGGGAGCCGCCGTATATGTTTGGTTATTTCAAGCAAAACAAACATTAATTGTCATATTATAAGTTGTCGTTACATAACGACTCCATATTTTAATTCTACAATGCTAAAGTTAATACTGGCCAATTAACAGTTAAGATAACTTTTAAACAAAGCAAACTAAAGAATTCAAAAATAGGTTTAAAAAAGAATAAAAAATTTGAAGAGTTCCGAACATGAATGCGCGTTCCTACATACAAACGTACAATACTATTAAAAAAAAAAAAAAAAAAAAGAGAGACGGAGAGACACGCAAAACAAAATGTTGATATCATTTTTATGAAAATAAAATAAAATACAATATGTTGATATAATTTATTTATTTTATTTTCCCTCAGTTAAAATATAGAATTCAATCAAACTTGGAACATAACTGCACATATAAGAGCAATATAACTGCAAACTTGTTCACTTTAGCTGACGAAGAAAACCTACTTTCAATTCGTACTCTTCTCAAGTTCGTAGTGGTGAAGTCACATAGGAAGAGAAACATTGAACTGTCGCTGCCACCGACATCCGTAAATGAGAACACAAGCTCGCCGTTATCAATTGAATCGAGGCATTAGAAATCGTCTACCGACGATAAATCTCCAACAACTTGTTTTCAAGTCAGAATCTCGACACTTCTAGAAGACCACACACTCTGTACTGAATCATCGAGAGTCCAAATCTTAAAAGAAGGATTTGGATGTCTTGCCTGGAATACATCCACATGATTGTGTAACTTTACCAAACTAGTAGTCCCAAGCTTATCAACTCTGACAGCAGTGGGTATTTTGATAGGAGCTTCAAAAACTTAAGAAGCTAAGTTGAATCTACTTAAGTAAAGCCCAATACCTCCACTTATTCATTTAAACTCTCCATAATATCCAAAAACTTGTCTACTCTAGCTGACGGGAGGTAACCTACCTTCAATCCGTACTCTTCGCATATTTATTTAAGGGTTTTCTCTTAATATAATTTACATATATAACACAAATTCAAGCAATATAAACTTCTATAATTCTCTTTCTTGTACTAATAATATGATTCACTTATATACTTATGAGTTAAATATTAAATTTAAAATTAGCTTATATCTTGTGGTCAGTGGTTAAAAAACTCATCCTAAAATTGGAGACCAGAATTTGAGTTCAACTATTATTTTTTTTGTTAAAGGATTTCAACTATATAGTTGATAACTGTAAATGCGTTATATGGCAAAAATCGGCAAAATCACAAATTCTTGCTTGTAATTATACCAAAAAACTGCACTGAACACATACAAAATAATACTTCTTCCATTTCTAATTGATTGTTTTCTAAGATTTTCACAAAACATTTTAAAATTTGATTAATAATGCATCATTTTTGTGATCAACAATTTTATATAACTCTAAACTAATAGAATTCAATTATTTTCTTGAAATTGATAATTTATCATCAATAACTAATAAATTATGCATAAAAAAACCTAAAATGTGATATTTTTGAAAGGAAATTTTTTTCCTACAAATACAATCAAATAGGAATATATGGAGAGAGAGTACTTATAATGAAACAAATTTTAAGATATAAAACGACACCTTAACATGAAACATAAGAAGTAATATTAACAACTATATTTAACAAAAAATCTAACTATTATTATGTTAAAACTTTATTTTCAATTAAAAATATTAACATTTAAAATGATGGGTGTTAAAATATAAAAATCAAATTGGTGTACTATTTCCAAGTGGTCGAACATATATATCTGATTTGTATATATATTTTTACCATGCAACCATTATTTTTCAATAAATTCCAACCAAAATTTTAAATATATATTATTTTATTTAATTTAAAAAAATTTCAAAACAAATGAAGTATTTTTTTCTTTTGTTAAAGAAAATGAAGTACTTTAACAAAGTTTGGTTCGGCTAAAACTAGTTTGGTATCCAGTTTGTAGTTTGTGGGTAAATGAAACTGAACTGATTGCAAAGAACATTAGTATTTGATTTTGATTCAGTTCGGTCCAATTGTCTCTTTGGAAAAGAGAAGAACATGCTGATATTTTTTTGAAAATTGAACCACAACTTATTTGGTCAGAGAAAAAGCCTCTTTAATTATAGAATGGCTCAAGGGAAAGTCGAAAGAGCCCACGACCCAAGAAAACAAAAAGCTGTAAACATATCCACTATTGAACTAGCTTTTCGAACATTAAATTAAAATTATGAACTAAGCAAACTTCAAAATATAAATCAAACGGTGGCAAAACAGAAGGAACATCAAACATTTTGTAGTAGGTGGATAAAAAAGCTTATGAAACTTTAATATCGAATGTTTGGATATTCAAATTAAGATCCATGGAGTGACTGTTTTGAATTATCTAGAGGCAATATTCTCGATTGAGGTGAAAATGATGATGATGATTTATGCCCCCCCCCCCCCCATAAACTCTCTTTTTTTTTCTTTGTATAATATACATATATATAAGGGATATATCTTCATGAAATTTTCTCCTTTAGACTATATTATCGAAAACGAAAAAGTTTATAAGAACCAACTTGAAAACTATTATATTAATTTAAAAGTAACCTTGAAGTGTTGCACGCTGTGTCCGTCTCTTTATCACCTTTAAAGAAAGAGAATCCATATTGATCTTTTACATTATCTCCATTAATATAAATAAGTTAACCCCACTGAGCAAAATTTTTTTTTTTTTACATAGCAAACTTTCTTTTCTTTGCGGAGTACAACTGTACAAGTCCCATTCAAAAACTATAAAAGTTAATTCATTTATTTAAGAAAAGTATAGAAACGATTTTCTTCAGTTATTAATTTACTAGAGTAGTAACCCGCGTGTTGCGCGGGATTCTAATATTAAAATATTATTAAATATATAAATTATAAATATAAATAAATCATTAATTATAAATAGAATTATCAAGTCAATTCATTATTTTCACAAAACTTAGCATACTTAATAGTTAAAATCATTCGATTCAAAAATATCCTCAAACATTTATTTTTATTTTATTTTATCACAACATAGACAAAACTACATTTTCACTCATGATAAACTACAAAAATTATGTATCACGCCTAATTGGATGTTTTATTGTGCAACATTTGAGTTTGTATTTACCAATTCTATATTTGTTATTTATCGTGTAAAATTTGGAATCTTTTACTTAAAATACGAAGACTATAAGTCCATAACACTTTCAAATTTTTTTAAAAGTTTAGATGTTTTCAAAAAATCCAGCTGTAACTTTTATGTTCATATACAATATTTTTAAAAAATATTGGTGCATATATTTTTATTTTTTGGAGAAAGTTAACTATCATTGCTCTATAGTTTTTTTTACACTCAATTTGTTAAAAAAATTTTGACACTTCGGTTACTAACATTATATTCAGTTTTTTAATTCTTACCTATTTTATTTAATTATTTTTTACAATGTAATGAACATAAAATAAAAAATATTATTTGATGACATGTTTTATTTTCATTAGATGACTAAGATGATGATGTAGACACCCTAGATTATATATATAATTTATTCGTTTCCCCCTCTATATATATCTGTACCACCATTCCTCTTATACATATCCCCACAAATTCTTAGACAAACAAATGATCTCTCCACTATCTCTCTGAGTTTCATTTTTTCTTCCAAATGAAATACATACACATTTTTTCCCGCAACGAATCCAGACCGACGAATAAACCACATATCATTCACATTTGAAGGTTTTGTTACGTGTGTATATATATATATATATATGGATTTACAGTCGTGCCTGGCTCCCTGTATGCCACAAGAAAACACCGATTTAGTTATTAAATCGATCACTGGTGGCGTACAGAGTAGTCAAGCATGACCAAACCTTTTATTGATATATAAGTATCTTGTCTTTATGACACAACATAAATAGTATGGATGGTGTCTACAAGCTTTTTGTTATATATATGTTTTTATTGTGTCTAGCTAGAGGATTTCTGTTTTATGGTACTCATATCTTCATTATTTGTTTGAACATTCTTTATATTAGTAATGTTTCATTCGTTTTAACCATGTAACTTGTAACCCAAAAATAATTCTAACGGGTGTGATACTCTTATTGTTTGAAATTATCTATGGCCGAAAAAGCACGTTGAACAATAGTTGAGTTTGTCGACAATGACTAGATAAATTAAATAAATACAAATGTTTTTTTTTTTTTTTGAAGATTAATAGGAGTAAATACAAATGTTAGTACACGAAAGAATTAATCATCATCCCTCTTTGTTTTAGTTTACATAATTATATGTGATGTATGCATAGCTAAGCCTCCCATATATTTTATTTTTACCAATATTAATCGTTTCAGATCTTCCATTCAAGGCATCCATCACTCAACAATATAAATGTATTGTTTTCTCTACTTCAATTTATTGTTTTCTCTACTTCAATGTGAATAAAATGAGGTGGCTCTATCTATCAATATCATAGTATTTGTTTATTCACTTCTAAATTTTGTAAAGCTGTAAATTTTAATCCGGTATTGGTAGACAGTTCAACCGGTAAATCAACTAGCCACCTAAAGGATAGTGTTTTTATGATCCCGAGTTCGAGTCTTAACGACGAGTAGAAGACTGAAATGTTCATTTTAACCTATTTTGATCTTCGATCTAAAGGACTTCGGCTGGGAACTCCTTACATAACAAAAAAAAAAAAAAAACATGTTCGGTATCATTAGCGGTTCAATTTTCTATTTCTTTAGTTAAATTATTGCAAATTAATATCAGTGGATATACATCGTCAGGAGTCTGGACCTCCAGCTTATCAAGAGGGTCAAAGCCTGGCCAAAGCTTTAGTGTGAGTTAGAGGTTCTTAACAAAGCCAAAGCCTCTCTTTAACGAACGGGTTTGAAAGGTGATGCATGTGATGCGTTGTATGTTGTCTTTTCTTGTGTGACAAAAGAAATATAGAACACAACACATTTGTCTCGCCCTTTTCATGCATCTGTCCCTCCCAAAAATATATATATATGGTTGAAAGACTGTCCCTCTTATTTAATTTTTTTTAATGTTTCTTTCCTCAAAATCATCGACACAGATTAGACGATGTTTCATGGGTAAACCTAGTTTTGTATTCTATAATCAATAATCAATGCATACAAACTGTGTTATCTAAATAGTACCAACGGATATATAGATTGGAAATGGATCAATCATTTTTGACAAATTTATGTCGGTAAGATGATAGATAATTAGTGGTAAATTTCTTTTTATACAATTTCTGGCTATATAATTAGTGGTAATTTGATTGACCTTTTTAGTTGCCGTTTGACAGAAAGAAAATGGAAGAACTAATTGAGTATTGGCCCAAAATAATTTGAAGTATTTAGTATAATAGTCTCTTTCTTATATATCTATGTAATTTATTTTTGTCGTGAAGCAACATAGGCAAAATTATAAGGTCACATGCCGATGAGCGTTTAAGCGTGTCATCTGCCATATTCGGTGGGCAAAGCACAACACTATCAAGTATCAAATGGAAATCGATTTAGGTTTATTGTTTATACTCTCAATAAGAGAATTATACTTTTTAAATACAATGTTGATTATAATAGTAAGATTAGTTGTGCTACTTTTTTTTTTTTTTTTTGTAAAACCTGAACTCCACGATTGTTTACTTTCCTAGAACGTACATGAAATGTAATGTAAGAGATTTTATAATATATATAAGAAACAAATTGCTCCTTTTTAAACTCAGCAAATTATCCTCCTTTGTATGAAAAGAAGCAATTTTACTTATGAATCATGTTGAACAAAATAATCGTAAATTAACAAATGGACTATATTCTATATCAGTACTTCAAAATGTAAGATATAAGTATCAACATATCCATAACTTACACGAATCATGTAACTTTGGTTTTGACTTGTATTTTATGTTATATTTATGCGTATCAATCATAACAAAACTTTTCCAATAATAAGGACAAAATTACACTCATCATGTTTCGTTGAAGCTATTGGAGGTAACATGCATAATGAATATTATAGCTATAATAGTGAATACAACCAAGATTAAAAAGAACAAAAAAAAAATTGTAAAGTATTTTGATTTTTGGCAGGAAAAAAGAATCATAATACACTAAAAAAAAAAAAGGGAAAGAGTTTTATCGCTTAACGGGACGTCTCAATTCCCAATTCCTAATTTATTTATTTGTCTGCTTATTTATTATCTACGTTTTCTGAACTAAGCACATGTGTTTATCTATTTCATAGACCACCATCCTTAATTGATTGTCCAAGCAACAATTTTTATTTCCAAAAATTATGTATTAACATTTAAATGATTAATTAATCAAATGATACATCCGACCGATCCTAATGGTTTACGAATTTGGGTATACGACAGGCACGTCTATAAATCCCGGGGCTAAATTTGTAAACAAATAAAAAAATTAAGGGCCACAAATTATTTTTAAAGGTTACAAAATAGTTTTGTTATTTGTTTTATTTTTTATTTACAAATCCAAACAAATCCTTCAAAATCAAAATTCGAATATTCCTTTTATATTTATATCTTCGTCTCCTCCTCCTTCTTCAATCAATCTTTCTTCATCATTCAGATTTCGAGAAGACAGAGACAGATAAAAGGATTCGTGTAAGCAAAAGCTTTAACTTCTTCTTTTCCATTATATCCTTTCTTCTACCTCTCCCTCTCTTTTTTCGATCCGATCGATACAAAAAAGAGAGATGGAGAGAGAAGAAGGAGAAACAACAACAATCGGCGTTGTTACGGCGGCTCCGGCGAAATCAACGAATCCGAGATATCTTCTGAGCTTTTGGGAGGTCACGGCAGCTTCCGGCGTCGTTTTAAGTTTTCTGGTTGGCCTTGTTTGTGTTTATCTCACAATGCCTCAATCTGATTATAGCTTCCTCAAACTACCTCGTAATCTCGAAGACCTTCAGATTCTTAGGTTAATTTTTTTATTCATTATTTCTGGGTTTTTAGCAAAATGCAATCTTTTTTGTTATTTTAGGATTTAGGTTTCTGGAATTTATATGCTTGTAGCTAAAGCTATAATCTCGTATTAGGTTTATTACTAATTTTAGCAATGTTTATTGAATCATTTGAATCTTTAAACATAATTCGTTTGTTGATTGATGGAAAGATTTGATTTTTTTGACATTTTGAGCATTTTTTTTCACCAGACTGAAAATAATGTGGAGGGAGGCAAAGCATTTTGATTGAATTACTAAAATTTAGTGTTGTTTTGTGAATTGCAGAGATAATCTTGAGATATACACAAGTGATTACACAGTTCAAGTTCTTGTTGGATATTGTTTGGTATATGTATTTATGCAGACATTCATGATTCCTGGAACTGTGTTCATGTCTTTGCTTGCTGGTGCTCTCTTTGGTGTTATCAAAGGAATGGCTCTCGTTGTCTCCACTGCAACAGCTGGTGCTTCCTCTTGCTATTTCCTTTCTAAGCTCATTGGTAGACCATTACTCTTCTCACTTTGGCCCGACAAGCTCATATTCTTCCAAGATCAGGTTCGAGAAAACACACAATCTTTTTGTCGATTATTCGATATAAATGTTCTGAGTAATGCTGAAGAGCTTTTTTTTTTTTTTCTTTAGGTTGCGAGAAGGAAAGATCGGTTGCTGAATTATATGCTGTTCTTGCGACTAACACCAACATTGCCTAACACTTTCATTAATGTTGCTTCTCCTATTGTTGATGTTCCTTACCATATCTTCTTCCTAGCTACATTCATTGGTCTGATTCCTGCTGCATTTGTCACTGTCCGGGTATGAGAATTTTAGGCATCTTCCTGGTTTGTTATCTTATGGTTTCAATGAGTGTATGATTATGTTTCTGATACAAATGTGTTTTTTGGTTTTGTGATACAGGCTGGGCTTGCTCTTGGAGAGCTACAATCATTGGGAGATCTCTATGACTTCAGCTCGATAGCGACTCTGTTTCTCATTGGTGTGCTCTCTGTGACTCCAACGCTAATTAGCAAGAAAAAAGACTAGAAGAAGAAGAAGAAGATCAATGGGGTAACATAAGACAAAGCCTTCTCATGATGATGAATATCTTTTCTAAAGCCTCTTTGTGTATATATTATTTAGAGTGTTAGGACCAATTTCAAAACCCACCTGTTCTCTACGTGTTTTATTAAGTCAAAATGTTAGAATACATTTCAAACGGATTTAATGGGCCTTAGCATTAAGTTTTTGGGCCTAATAACAAAACAAAAAATCCATAAAAGTGGCCCGAACCTGAATTTTCTATGCTTTTGGGTTTCGAACCGATTCTATTGATGAACGACCTACCAATAAATCAATCTAAATACTTGTCTCGTTCGTTAACGGAAACTATAAAGTGATATCATATTTTAACTTTCAAAGTATTAACTTGTGCATTTCGAGGAATACTATTGTCCTATAACTTAACAAAAAGAATTGGAGTTTGAAAGATTAAGAAATTTATGATAAAAAAAAATAGATAGTGAAGAATATATATACACATACATACAATAATGTGTTCGGAAGAACAGATTTTGAGTTTTTTTTTTTTGTGATCTCAATCAATAATTTTCGACTGCAGACGCATTAAGTAAAATACGAGTGTATTAAGTGTACTATAATGGGTTTTAAAGGTTTTGGAAATAAGTTTATGGGTCTTGTAGTAACCAAAAAAGGAAAAAGAAAAAAAACCGTAAATCTTGCTGGAATATAATAGACATTATGCTATACCATTAAAAGCCAATCATGCTTTTGTTTGGCCTTAGATGAAAAATTAAATTGACTGATGAAAAGATAAGCATATCTGGTCATCTAACTTCCAATAATTTAATAACACATCTTTATTACAAAAAAAACGATATAATAACATCATAATTTTATAATTTTTTATATATAAAAACATAAAAATAACATCATAATTTTATTTTGGAAGTTTTCAACTCGTGCATTCTTTTTTTTTTTGTGCATCTGAGATAGTGAGGTAACATAAGTTTCCTATAATTTAACAAAAAACTAAAGACATTTGAAAGAAAGACGAAGACATAAAAATTCGTATGTCCTCAACATTCATTGCTACTAGACATACAAAATAATTAAGTACTCTTCGAAGTTCGAACATTATGGTACACGAAAACATAACGCGAGAGGATTGGTCTATTTATGTTTATCGCTAGGTCATTGAAGCCATATCAGACCTCACATTGAAGAAAGTGAGAAGATTCTTACCGGAAAAAGAAAATACAATGCCATCGTTAGAAATAGAATAAGTTTCTTCATTTGTAGTTATTGGATTTGCTTTAGAAAACATATGGATATATAAACTCCTGTTCCAAATCCTGTTTCGAGTTCATTAATTTGGAAGTTCCATCTATCTAGTCATACCTTAATTTTTAATTAAACTTTGTTTCAAGTCTGCAATAATAAAGTTAATCTCTATTACCCGTGAATGTAGCCAACAAAACCTAATTGGTAAACCACGTAAATAAGATATGCGA
The DNA here is from genome assembly GCA_963667165.1 of Barbarea vulgaris. Classification (NCBI taxonomy): domain Eukaryota; kingdom Viridiplantae; phylum Streptophyta; class Magnoliopsida; order Brassicales; family Brassicaceae; genus Barbarea; species Barbarea vulgaris. The sequence goes on along the minus strand of OY763890.1, from coordinate 9,947,924 downwards.
GCCTCAAGCTAATATTCTCAAAGTAGCAATCAATATTGTTATCAAATTAAAGCATCGGTCTTTGGATTCTGACTAGTATGGTATATTTTTATGCCTAATATAATATGAATTAGATCAGGTCAAAAAAACTTTTGCTTGACCAGTGTACTGCTTAGATGAATTTGTAAATGTATATATAACTTAATAGCACGATCAAACCTTAGAAAATTAGTTCTTAGATAAACTATTTCATACTTCTTCAGTTTCTTATATAAATATCTTATTAATCATATTTATAGAGAGAAAAAAAATTCAATTTTTTTAAAAAAATTTGTTTTTAGGTTTTCAATGTATATTTTATTAGTTATTGATGATGAATTGTAAATTTCAAAAAAAAAAATTGAATACTATTGATTCATGATTATAGCAAATTGTTAATTACAAAAAAATATGTATTTATAATCAATTTTTAATTATTTTTCTTTATATATATATATATATATATATGTAAAAATTCTAAAAATAAGATTAATAACAAAAGTAAGGAAGTATAATTTAGAAAAAGAAGTTGCATTTGTATTATTTGTATATCTTATTCTCTAATCACTACGACAGAATAATCTCTCAAAATTGATGTATTTATTAAAACATACATATGAATCTCATGTTATATATATAAAAAGCAACCATAGCTTATATTCCCTTTATTGTTTATGGCTGTTCAAACTATATAATAAATCAAAATTAAATGTATTGAAATCAACTGCTCAGAAGAAACTTTTTTATATGAATTATATGTTTAACAATAAATATGATTTACGTTTAAAGAGGTGTTTCACGCTGTTTCATGCTAGTTTTAGATGTAACAATAATATATGTGTATAGAAAGCTTGTAATTTTCTACGTATACTTGGTTTTGTAAAATTACAGAATATAACCTATACATATTGTTTTAACTAACATAAAGGCAATAAACTTTAACTAAAATAAACAGTTAATGAAACATAAATATAGTCTCTATAATTAATATAATCAATAATGGATTTGAAACTCAACTTATAAGTATATTCTCACGCATTACATGTTCTGATGTTCAATATAATATTGCTCGAACATTAATTAAACCAGGAATATAAAAATAAGAAGGTCGCATAACTAAGGAACTTTTTTCAGAGAATATAATTTCCAAATAAAAAGCTCAATTGATTAATCAAAAGAAAGTTCTCTTACAGATAAGCACCACACCACATCAGTTTAATAACTTAATAAGTCGGCTTCCAATACGAGATTCCCATAAAATCATTAACAATTTAGGTAAATTATTATAACATATGAATCTGATATGAAGATTTTAACTAAACGAGAAGAAAATAAAACAATCATCACCCGTACAAAATCATACATACATTAATTCATCCACACTAATGGGAAACACATATTATGAAAATATACAATGAACAAGAAAATAAGATAATATTAATTTTTCCTACTGCATCTAAAAACTAAAATATACAAATCCACATCTTAAAGCTAGGAACCAAATATTTATGAAGACACATGGTAAATATAAGTATAATTAAACCTAAAACATGTCATGACTCAAATAAAATAGTAGCTAGTAATATAAAACACAATGACAAACGAATAGGTTTCATTGTTTAGTACTCGTCGATATCGAAACCAAAACAGATTTGGTCATTCGATATGTTAGGGCTTCAAGAAATTGAAAATCAAATCATAGACACACATATTGTATAAATATATAAATATATTTAGTTTATCACCATGCCAGACACATACACAGCACATGTATAATAGCTAAATCTATGTATACATAAGTCATATATAGCAGCAGTTAACAAGAATATCCATTAATTAAGCAATATATTTGTGTCACATTGTTCTGTTTGATAAAAATATTAGGAAACAAATATTTAAGTCATAAACTCTATCACAAAATCCCCCAAAAAAATGTTTTGCACTTAATCATTGCACTGACCAAAACACAAAAGGACCTGGATTTAAACTCATATATGTATATATATGTATATGCATATCAACAAACCTATGTAGGACAATAATATTAGAGAAATTTTGACTCATCATGAGGAATAACCTCTGATCAAATTCTAGTCGGCCTCAATAATTTTCGATAATAAATTTGTGATATCCAAAGTGGTTACATGTGAAGAAAGATTTGAGGATGTTTTTCATCGCAGACGAACACAAATAGAGTTTCACAGAAAATAGAAGGATTAAAACATAAAATTCTACAAAACGCAAAAAACAAAAAAAAAAACCTAAGCTTAACATGATGAACAAGATCATGTCCGAAATCACGATGATAATTTGAAATTCATTAGTTCAATTAAAAGCTTTTTCTAACCTTTCTTCACTCTCGCAAATTCTTCGCCGGAAAAGCTCCTCCGCCAGTATATATATATAATGATTATCAATATATACACATCAGTAAGGACCTCTTCCTCCGGAATTCCCTGGCCAACCTTCCACCGGAAGTTGCACATTCGGTTGCATATTCATCGGTAAGTTAAAGAACGGAAGTCCTCCTCCTCCTCCGGCAGCAATCTCGGGAAACAAATTGCCTCCGCCGTTAGATCCTCCTCCTCCTCCTCCGAGCTGTTGCTGCTGCTCATCTTCTTCTAAAGGAAGTCTCTCATAAGCAACATTAGTAAACGAAGCTGCGATAACAATCACCGGTCCAGCCGCCGTAAGCTCACCCACAACGCTTCCTCCAACCACCTGACCTTGTCCCCCGGCCAAGAATATTGTCAAACTCGTTGCTCCGGGAGGAGCCGGAGGAGGAAGAAACGATCCCGAGAGAGAAAGAATCTCGAACGTTCCTTGTAACGTCACAACAGCTCCAGCCGCAGATGGCTGACGTATGGTGACGTTCGTAACGGTTCCGCTACCGCTCAGAACACAGATCCCTCGCTGCCTCCGGCGAGCGTAAGTCGCAACACAGTCGAACACGTCGCAGCCGTTTGTTACTTCAAGAATGTGAGCTCTAAGAGTGTTTGCGCTCTCGCGCGTGATTATCACCGGAGGTTTCGGTTTGTTCTTTGATCCCGGAGGTCTGCCACGTGGACGACGACCAACGACGTCTCCTCCTCCGCCGTGACCTCCTCCTCCAGAGCTTCCTGATCCTCCACCAGAGGCTAAGTCCAGAGCTTGATGGTTGTTGTTGTTGTCGTCTTCGTCGACGGTGAAATGACCGATTCCGGCGCCGGGAGTGACGTCATCTGAGGAGGAATTGTGGTGAAGGTGGAGATCTGGACGATGAAGCTGGTGATTAACGTAACGAAAAGCTGTGCCTAGATCAAGACCAGCCATGCCCACATCAAAAGCAAAGGAGAAATTTTAATTTGAAAAATAAAAATTATATAAAACACACACACACAACAAGATTAAAATAAACCTTCTCTTCTTTGTAGATTTTGTTTATGTTTTTTTTTTATTTTATTAAAATTTAAACTAGAAAAAAAAAATGAGAGAGGATTGAGAAGAAGTTAGGAAGACGAAAATGGGAGGAGAAAAGGAAATGATAAAAAGTAGAAGGAGAAGGTGAGACTAAAATAAGCATTAAAGAAGAAGAAAAAATGTTTGTGTATATATATAGATATATGTATGTAAATGCAGTCACTTGTCTAACCTAAACTCTTACAAAACATATATTAATATAATATTTCGTTTTGGTATCGATTCAATTCAAATTTTTCATTTCTTTGAGAGTTTTATGTCGTTTTGTGTGTATTGGACTCGACAATAAACTCCACTCTTCTTCTTCTTCTCCAAGAGCGTGAAATATACGCGACTACCATGAGGAAATATATTAGGTTTCGTTATTTGCATTTTTGTAATTATGTTTTTCGTTATGTTGATAAATTCACATAGTTTATATATATATATATATATATTTAAATACACTATTATATTTTAGTGTTTTCTCTCAAAGCTATTGAAAAAACTTGCTTTTGTTTCGTATTTTCATTTGTGATCCATATATATATATGATTAGAAAAAGTAAAATATTAATTTATTTCGAAGTATGAATTATAAATTTTCACACATATAAACTCCATTCAAAGCAGCTAAACTTATTCTCATAGTTGGTATTTTCTTAATTAACTTGATAAATACAAAGTTTCAATACACACTTATATAAAAAGAAGATTAGCAATACATTTTTATACATTGTATTTAGTAGCTTAACGGAAGTAGTATCCACGCGCATACTTGAAGCGTGAGAAGTTATGAAGGATGTGTATGTGAGTGGGTGTGATCTAATTGGTATAATAAGTTAAAATATTTAGAGAAAATGAAAGTTTAAAGTTTAATTAAGATGAATGAAGCCATCATGATAATATGTGGTTGGGGTTATCTTGTGGGTTTCATTAAGATGCTTCCTCTTTTCTGTCCTTCAAAACATTCCCCACCATCATTGCCTTGCCTCTGTTATTGATAATTTATTTAAATTTAATAATAGTATGTATACTCTCTTATATGTTGTAGACATACAAGTTTCCTAAATTAAGATGTAAGCCATTTAAAAAGAAAAAAAAAAGAAGAAGATGTATAGCAATTTTAAAAAGAAAGAAAAAATTAGGCCAACACTTGTTCCTCAATTAATCTTCGAAATATAATATTTATTTTTTAATAGTTAACCATGGTTAACTTAAAAAGTTGACCAAAATGAATCAAAGTTAAATTTAATTAGAGAGAGAGAGGAGAAATAATCATATCAAGTGGGAAGGAGAGAAGCGGCGCGTGGGGTCCACGATTGTCTGAGGATGGGTTTCTCTTCGGTCTCATGGAGAGCTAAAGGATTTTTATTTGGCTTTGACCGTCTTTGGTTGGATATTAGTTGGATCTAATCATTTCAATCCAATAATTTCGTGCCTTTATTAATGTTGTTACATTCAATACAACATTTAAGTTTACGTTTTACATTAATTTTTGGGAACCCTTATACATTTATATCATATGTATGTCTGAATTAAATTAAGATCAAAAGAAAGAAAATAACATAAAATTTTTAAAAGAAAAGAAAATAATGATAAGCTCAATCTAGTGAAGTTGTTTACATCAGAAATCACTTCAGTTTCGAGCCATGTGTGGATCATTTGTTCTAGATTTTTTTTTTTTAAAACCTTACAGGTTACTTAAAGTTTTTCGTACGTTGACTACCATATTTTAAAATCTGACTTTATTTTTAATAAAGCTTCATAATCATGGGTTTATAAGTATTATTATTTTTTTACTATTTTTTATAGAAATCATCTATAATTAGTGTTGTCTAATACGAGCTTGAGATTTCCCAATGAATAATATTGCAACCCACTTGAATTTTGTTTTTCTTACTATAATAGTGTTTTGACATCCGTATCATATGTTTTTTTCAAGACCAAGAGGTCCAAACAATTTTTTTTACTATATGTAAGGGATCGGTTAGATAGCATTGTACTTTCTTAATTCTGGAATAGTTATGATTTTTTAGTCCAAACTATCTGATTTCTATATTCATGAATTTTATGGAACAATTTCTATGACATAATGATTACAATAAAATCAAGGAACCTGTGTCTTTATAACTTGTTTAGTTGGCTTCGATATTTTAGGGTTAAATTGCACATTCCACGTGCAAAAGTCTGTAGATCTTTAGGACCTTTGGAATTTATATTTTTCCACGTTAGATTTAGACGAATTATATATAACCAAAAGGGTTGCTTTTCAGTGAAAGTTGTTAATTTAGTTTTACGTAAACAGTCTAAATAACAAATTATATTTATATGTGTGTGAGTCACTTCAATTATTTAAATTATAGTATCTAAAATATTAATTAAATAACGTGATAAGTTGATATATTCGTAACCACTAAAATTAAAAGGCGAAACCTATTGGCAATGACGACTTTCGAACAAACGTAGTGATGTCTGACAAAGCACGTATATAATATACATTTTTAATACAATTATTTTATGTATATTTTCTGGTTTTCTATTTCTGCTATTTTTTATTTTCTTTACTATATTTTAAGGATGTTTGTGGCATATGGTTCCTTATCCAATACCAATAGCATTATGTAGGCACATAAACTTTTTTTACATATATATATATATATATATATATATATATATATATATAATTGAAGTAAGTGGGTCTTTAAGTTATTAGATTAGCCACAATGCCGTCCTATACATGTTTAACAAGGTAGGTAACCATATTTTACACTCTAAAACATGTATATTTTTGTCGGTAGATAAATTTCTATATTATTTATTGACCATATAATATTGAAGTTGTTAAATACTAACCGAATCAACACCGATCAGTTCATTTTATATTTTAAGATTATTCATCATGAAGTAATTATTATACGATACAAAGGTAGTTTTTCTATAGTTCATAGAATCTACAAAAATAAATATATAAAAATTCATTAACAATTGATTGACTGGAAAACGTCCACAATTTATATTCTAAAAGTAATTAGTATACAAGTGCACGTATTTTATCGCAAAGTAACAACAGTACAAAATGGTTTATATAAGAAATTAAAATTTTGATGTTCGCAACATCGTTACTGGTTATTGGTTTTTTTTTTCAGGTGGTGGTGGTAAACTAAAGTTGCAAGTTGACTACCAGTCTACCACTTTATAAATGGTTATAAAATATAATAGCCCGTGATTAAGAATTGTAAATATATTGAAGTAATTTAAAAATATCAAAGTCTAAGTTATTAGTTTAAAACGATTACAAAAGTGTTCTTAAAATTACTTGATTGAAACTCGTTTCTGACTTAAGAATATGTAAAAGCCAGAAGTTGAACACTCGGCCATAATCGTTAGAAAAGTCCCTAATTTTAATTATAGGGTTAACAACGTAATTACGTAGTAGCTCGAGATACGCGTCAAGTAAACGCGCTAAGGTGAGTACTTTTTAGCTTAATTTAGTTTAAAGGAAACATGAATCAGAAATGTCAAATCCAAGTTCTTGGATCAAAGCACGTAACCTCTAGGGTTTCTAACCAAGGAAAAACAAATTTATAAGCTAAATTATCTATCATTATATATAGACACAGAAAAAATAATTAAATTTAGCCGAATATCTATACGTATGTGTGTAGGTTTCTACAAAAGTACATGATGAATATTGAAATACCTAATTATGATTACGCAAACACAGACATTGAACAGTGTTGGTACGAGGTTGAAAAATACTGTTCGTAAGCAGAAGCTGGTTTTTATTTCCGAAACCAATAAAATGCCTGCAGGCTGCAGATAAATAATAACAACTATATATATAACAGCGATTTCTCCCAAAATTATATAATAACAATTTTACACACACACGTTCAAATATTTAAAAATAATAAAAAAATGAATTGTTTATAAATTTCAAAAAAAAAAACTTCTCATTATTTCGTTTTTGAACATACGGGTCCTTTGCATACATGTATTTGTAGAAAATATGAGCAGGCACGTGCGAAGAAGAAGGGAGACACGTGTGACATAAGAAGATGAGTGAAAGGGAGAGAGACGAACGTATAGCTGTCGGCCACGAAGCAGGCTGTCACTTCTCTCTCATGAAAACATTGGGAATTGCTCTCTCTTTCTATCTCTCCATGCCCTTAAATTTCGGGGGAGTTATGTAAGAACGAACATCTATCTACTAGGCTTCTGCATTTTCACCTGCCCTAATTCACCAATTCTATAATCTTCAAAATATTCATGGTAAAAATCAAATCTTATATGTGTATATACTTTTTCTTTTCTTTTCTTTTTGTAAAAGGGTTTAATATGTGTATATACTTTACATGTTTAATAAATTTCCAAAGGAGAAGTCACGAGGTAGTGTTTTATAAATTTTTATTACTTATTTACATTCACTTAATATTAATAGTTCTTTGGTTATTTAAGGTACGTTAAAAAAAGATATGTTATAGATTTATTTTTTAATTGTATTATTCATGATCATTCTTATTTATTTGACATTCCCGTTCCGATGCGATAAGTTTGTCCTAGTAAGCTAAACAATAAAATTTCCACGAAACTGGTCCTAGTAATCTATTGGGTTCATTGAAAAGGACAAAATTGGTTATTACGTCTATATGTTGACAAAATTATTCGAATATATACATACATATCTATATATGTGTGAGTGTGGTGTGAGGATAAAGAAGAGCAGGTAAAAGATGCAGAGGTATGGGGTTTGCTTGAAGTTGGAGATATCCTTTTAAATCATTCATTAAGCTCTTCGTGCTTCCCTAAAAAGCCTCAACAAATTTTAGGTGTACTTCCCAAATAAATCTTTTACTTTTTTTCCTACTAATATACTCTTATATGACTATACAAAAAGATTTTGTTTTTAAAACGTGTATCAGTCGATGTTTCGCTGTTCAATATAGTAGAGGTTCTGATTTGTTTTTGCAAATAATTGTTTGAATATATTAAGATATAAATTGATGTTATACCGAATGATATTTTATGTAACCATCTCATTTTCCCACATAACCAACACAAGTCCATTAAACGATAGATAAATATTTGGAAGAAGATTGGAAAGGAAAAGAGTCAAAAGACTTGTGATTGGCACTTGGGATTTAAAGTCTGGGATTATAGAGTACTCTTTCTTCTTTCTAAAAAATATATATATATATATAAAGGAAGATTGTTTCTCATCTAAAAAGATTGATTAAATCCAACTCCTTTTCCCTTTCGTTTTACCCAAATTACTCCTATATATATGCTCATTCTCCTTACAAGTAAAATCGACTCATGCATGTATACAGTAATTTAGTAGTGTGTATATATGCACAAACTTATATAGAACCACCAAATTAAACAAAAATAATAATTTAGATTAAGATCATTTGCTTGAGCTTTGTATGCGTATTATATATATACATAAAGTTGGTTTGAAATGATCATATTAAAAATAAGAAGAGCTAGCTAAGCACTAATCTTGGTTACAATTGACCAACTCGAATAATTGAGGCCACTAAGAGCCTTTTGTGATTCTTCCAAGTGCATTAATCTCTAATGGAGTCTTAATGCATGAGCTAATTTGTCCATTTCCCACCATACACCTAATTAACGAAATATAGTATGTTAATTAATACAATCTTTCAATAATAATAGAATTGGACCAAGACCAATTGGGTGATGACTTTCGGACGCGAAATAGGTGATTAGCTTGCCTTAATGCGTACTTAAGTCCGAAGTCCCACAATTACAACTTTTTGCCTTGAAAACCAAACCCTTTACTTTAGATAAATTAATGTCGTTAGCTTGTTGATTTTGTAATTAAATATACAAATCTATTATTGTCGGCCTCTAATACGGGGCTTTGGATGCTAGACGACAAAAAATATAAATGCTTCTTTTAACTTTTTTAAAACGCTTTTAGTGAACTTAATCAAAAAATTATTTTTAGTATTTCGATTACGAGAAAAATATAAGGATGATGCAAAACCAACTTAGGGTTGGACTGGTAGTTGAATCCATGTAAGCTGAAAACATAGATATTTAGAAGAATATGAGTTTGATTTATGTTAGGAGGGAATTTATTAAATGTTGATTTCGATTTGGAGAGATGAATAGGCGTAGGTTCAGAGCTTCAGATTAACAAAATAAAATAAGGTGCAAGATCTTTATAATGATTTGATTTATACTGATATAATTTTTAGGGTACTTAAGAAACATATATAGAACTAATTTTCAATACTTGTTTGATTTTATACTAATGTCAGATTAATTGATAAGGTTTGTGATTTATGAAATAGCTAGCAGCCTCGCACATCGGACAGAGCTGAAACTTTCAAACCAGTAATAGACTGAGGATAGCGTTGCAAGAATTGTTTTTTAATAATTTGATTTAGATGTTGATAATATTTTTGGGGTAAGAAACATATTTAGAAACAAATTTTCAATATACATGTGATTTAAGAAAATATCATATAAAAATTTATAGCAATCTATAAAGTAGTTGATAAATTTTGTGAGTTACCAAATAGCGCTAACAAATCAGACAGAGATGAACCTTTCAGACCACAAATGAGTTAACAAAATATAACGCGACGGAAATTTTTTTGATAATTTCATTTATGTTGATAATATTTTCAGGGAAAAAAAAACATATTTAGAACTAACTGTCAATACACATGTACAATTTTAGAAAATAAATATAAAGAGTTTGTATTATGCTATAAATCAATTGCCAAAATTTATGATTTACGAAAGAACTAGTGAGTTGGATAAAGATGAAACAATTAGATCGAAAATATTGATCTCAGCGATTCCGACACGCCGGTAAAGGTTTATTTGAGTTCTGATGCTCGACTCCCTTCTTATTTATCGTGTTTTGAGATGTGGTTTGTGATATTGTATTATTGCAGTAAAAGATTTATCGTATTCGTAATCATTCTATAAACGTAGTAAAAATTGGTGGTGTAAAACATACAAATTAGATGTAATTTTTTTTGTATATCATATCATATATTTATTTTTTATTTTTTTTAAATGATATCATGATACTGTCGTTTTATTAAGTTATTTTGTTGTCAAAGTCTAACATTTAATTATTCATCAGACCAAAATTCAAAAAGCTAGTTTATAACATTCACGAGCGCAAACATGATTGAAAAAATATATTACAACAATAGGTAGACAAGATAATGATTTCTCTATTCATTTAAATAGTGGACAACGGTGTACTTAAATAACATAACAAATACTTAATTCTGAAAATTAGTAATGTTAGACCCCGTAAAAGTGAGACATAATAACGTGAAGAATGTTTTAACCGTACACTAACATAAAAATAATCGATGCGTTTTTTATATTGATACTTCCCTTGTGTAATATTATAAACCTACCTTATTTTACCATTTTTGATTGAGAAAGGTTGGTGCAATAAAATTTCCACGAGACTAGGATAATGTTTTTACTATGCAATCATTATGCAATGAACACTTTCCTTATAATTTTAGACGTATACATAAATTTCTATGTCTTTTTATGCACACACCCACATATTAATAGTAATATAGTATTTTCTAAAATATCCACCCATTTATTAATTAAAAATATCGTGTGTTTTTTATAAATAAATTTCTTTGATGAATAATGCTCTATCAACAAAGGAAGATTTCATATATTATTAGTTGACAAATATTACTATTTGTGTAAAGTAATCTTATTTTAAAGTACTTTTTTATGGTCCAATATTCACATGCTTGAAAACACTTTCCTAAACAGTACTTGTTGAAAAGAAAAAAAAAACAGTGCCCAAATACTTAATAATTGGGTTAATCAGATGAAGCATTCGTAATTATATACTGTACTAGTTATTAAATATATCAAACGAGATTGTCAAATCCTAGAACAATACGTGTTACATTACACGCAAAGTGTACCGCTGTACGATATTTATTATCTTCTTGTCATTTTGTTCTGGAGTGATATAAGGCACTTCACATTAACTATTTCAGTGTGATAAATGTTATAATTCGAAAATATTATTATAGAATAAAGGGTTTAAATGTAATTCTATAACCGGAAGAAATCAGAATACTAAGAAAATCTAACATATAACAAGCCACCTTGATCGGAAGATTCACAACTAGTGTTTCCGTCTCTTCCATTACTAAAAAGAAAGATACAAAATCCAAGGAAAATGATATGTAATCAAATCCCTCTAATGCAGGGGATATTGACTATATTTACATATAAGATTTTTACATATTTTCCTTTCTACTTAGATCGTTTATTAATCACTATTTGGTTATTTTTAGGATAACATAAACTTTCATATGCTTTTTTTTTTTTTTTTTCGTTCAAGTATATATATTTGTTTGTATTAGTACGTATAATATATTACAATAGTAAGTTAATGTTGTTACACCTAAACAAATATTGGAAATTCAAAAAAAAAAAAAAAATGGATACATGACTGGCAGAAAAATATTGGATATCAAAAATAACCTTTTTTTTTTAATTGTACTCTAAAACTAATAAAGCAAAAAAAAAAAAGGAGTAAACCGTGGGGCCCATATTATGCTAAACTGATGTTCTATATTTATATTATCCAATGCATATAGATTCGTAGTCTTTTCAGTTTTGTTGCGTTTTTATATATTTTATCGCTTAATTAGAATGTACTAAAATTTTGAACAATTTGTTAAAAATAAGCTAGCTAACAAAAATAAAAAAAATAAAATTAGTGTCCGTGTGCTTATTTTACCTGAAAGTACGGACACGAAGGCAAGGGATTTGATAGATAGCCAATACGAACACGCATCACGTGCTTTCAAACGCTTCGATCACTCTGGGGTCACCACGTGTACAAATCTAGCCAATTAGAGTCAGAACTTGCCATGTGGGCACGTGCGATTCCCATAGCTCAAACATCTATGAATGCCCCCATGACTCCATGTGATCATTTTGAACTAATCTAAAATAATGTGTATATAAATATATTTCAAAGAAAAATAAGATCTAAATTTCTTTTTAAGGGACTAGAATCCATAATAAGAAATAAGAAAGAAAAAACTCAGTATAAGCTGAATGCTAATTGATTTGTAAATAATTTTACATATAGTATTATGTCATCGACACGCACCAAGTCGTTGTTTATGATAAGTACATTAATGGACCGATTAGGTATTAATTAACCAATATTTTTGTTTCACATAAAGCGAAATGATAAAGCACGTATTAATTAGTGAATAAACAATAGCCAATAGCTTGCCGAAATGAAATACAATAGTCAACCGAATATCACAAGACTAAGACTAAGTCTATATTATTTTTTAAAAACATGAAATCATCATGTTAATTTTACGGTTAATAAAACATTGCTGTATTCAACAACAATTTCTTTTATTTTAATTTAAAATTTTATATAATATATGTTGACAAGAGAAATCTTATACCACATAATATCAGTTTTCTTCTATTAATAATATGCAATATGTGAATTTGAATTTGGATGGTAACACAACAACAAAAACTACTGTAGGGTTAAAAGTCATTATCCATCAGATATTTGTTTTCCTCCATCATCAAATATATAATAAAAGAAGAAGAATTTATATGGAAATATGTACAGATGTGATGGGCGGCCAAAGGTCGTCGTCGTCCGGGAGAAGCGGTCGTTTGATAGCTGCAAAAGGATTCTCTTTGCTCCCAAAAGCTATACGCTGGCAAAACGTCATCGTTTGCTTCTCCCTTAATCTATCTTTGCTTTATTCTCAACTTCAAGAAAATTAAAACACACACATACTGTATAATATGATATATCCATATACATTTGTCCAAATCAAAGTTACAAATTGTAGAAGTTTTCTTCAAACTGTAGATCGTTCGTCTGATGTTTGTAATGGATATGATGTACTCGGAATAATATAGACACTTATAAATATTAAAATGACTGTAGTTGATTTTTATTATTGACGATTGTATTTATTTTCTTGTGAAAATAGCTTAAATAAATTACTGATAAAGAGCGAATTTGTGATTTAAATATCACATGGAAAAATAGCAGTAGTTTGCAGGCAGTATATATGGTTTATGTATCACAAAAATGGTTATTCAAGTATAGTTCGAAGGCCTAAACTACTTGTCCAATGGCCCATTTAAAGCAATTGCTGGATCCACAGTGACTTTTGGGCTGACATTTCTCATTGATACTGTATATACTATTTTGAGTATTTTCTAAGGAAACTAAGTCGCTTTTATCTTTTAAGTTAATTGAAAAAGATGACAAAACAAATGCGATCCACATTGTCCAACAAAGGAGTGATTTAGTTGAAATTCTCAACGAAAACAATGTAAATATAACTGTATAAGGCAAATATCTTTCGGACATTAAGGCCCATCACTTTCAGCTCTTCTGTTTTTATTTTTATTTTTCTCTCTCTCTTGTATATTCCCGAAAATCTAATTGTTTTCAAAATTCCCGGATTTTAAATTGTACTAGATTACTTACCCTTTGGCTGAAGGAAAAAATAAGTATTTTTTTCTAGATGGACTTTTTAAATGACACAAAAAATGGTTTGATATATATATAGAGTTCATACACAGTAGGTAGTTTATAATGTATATCTCGAATTGTCTGTCACCATATATATATATATATATATATATATATATATATATAGGATCATTATCTAAAATATATGGTGATAATGTGAGAGTGTAAAGCTAAAGAAGTCATTTGTCAGATTCTAACAAGAGAATCTTAGTAGTGATCACGCAAAGCTAAGATCTTTGCCTCACCATTTAAAGCAAACAAACTTTGTCTTACCCTTACATAGGACATCAAAGTCACAACCAGCTTTTTTCTCTTTAAATCTTCGCCTATTTATATATAATTGCACCCCTTTTTTTTTGTAATTGGGTTTCCTATATTAAATGCATATCTATCTGAGACTTATATGTCTTTTTATTATTCCATCTTTTCCACAAACATAGATTTTTAAGGTTTTGCACACATATTAAAGATTTTTTTAATAGTATAACCTAAATACTCTTATTCTTTAATTAAATGTTAATTATTATTATTACTTTAACTTTAACTAGTAGGGGTATAATAAAAAAAAATATTACAAAAATTTTGCATAGAAAATACTAAACATGTATCTTTGTGAAACCTTTTTTTTTAATCGAAAACATACACCTATATCTTAAAGAAATGGAGAGAGTAAAAAACAATGAAGATAAAAGATGAACACATCTAAAAACATATGGTTTTATGTAGGACGTCGTCAAGTGGTAATGTGAAGTTCGCAAAGTAGCTAAATCTAGTTAACTAATAGAATCAGTATATATATTCATTTTTTAATTGGCTAAACTATATATTGCTAAAAGATATGTATATTTTTTTGATAAAACGCTAAAAATATGTCTGCAAATTTTGAAATTAAAACGTTATAATCAAATATAATTAAGTACTTCATATTCTCGTAACCTCTTATTCTCAGTAGACTTTTAATGGTTCAAATTTTTTTTTTTTTTTTTTTTCCATTTTACTGAAAGTGATAATTTGAAGATAAGTGACAAATCTATATGTATTTTGGGTCCATCTTGATATTTATTATTTACATCATTATCCACCAACCCCATCTTCTTCTTATTCTCCATCTTCCCTACTGAGATTTCTCTATAAAAAAAAACTCATCCTTGAATGTACGGTGGTGCATGGATGTGGAACCCTAACAAAGTTGAAGAATCAATGGAGGAAGATGATGAATCTTGGGAAGTTAAAGCCTTCGAGCAAGACACTAAAGGTAACATCTCTGGTACCACTTGGCCTCCAAGATCTTACACTTGCAACTTCTGCCGCCGTGAGTTCCGTTCTGCTCAAGCCTTAGGCGGTCACATGAACGTCCACCGCCGTGACCGTGCCTCATCTAGGGCTCATCAAGGTCCCACCGCTGCGGCTGCGGCTAGAAGTAGCGGCGGAACGTTACTCAATTCTTGTGCTCTGCCGTTGCCGACAACGACGCTTATATTCCAATCCACGGCGAGTAACCTTGAAGGTTTCTCCCATTTCTACCAATTGCAAAACCCTAGTGGCAGTTTTGGTAATTCCGGTGATATGGTTAATCTCTATGGTACGCCGACGTTTCCTTCGAGCAACCTTGCGTTTTCGATGTTGAATTCTCCGGTAGAGGTTCCTCCTCGGCTTATAGAATATTCGACAGGAGATGATGAGAGCATTGGCTCGATGAAAGAGACGACAGGAACATCGGTGGATGAGCCTGATCTTGAACTTCGACTAGGGCACAATCCACCGTGACATTTCATTTTCACGACCCACTTGAGGCTTTCACATCCATATTTATACACAGGTTCTTTAAATCTTAATTTTCATGTGTGTTGTTAAATTCTGGATTCAGTTTGGCTTGAATCGTGTATCACAATTATATTCATTTGATTTCATGCTTTGCAACCTTGATATCACATATATATGTGCATTAGTTTACATAGAGATAAAATTAAGACTACATAATTACTTAATTTTATTGGTATATTCAAATATAGCGAAACCTGCATTATAAGACTTGTATATATATATATTACTCTATAACTTCATCTCAGAAATCCTAAGAACCTATACATTGATTGATGGTATATATATATATATTTTTTTCTTGAGCATTACTTGGTTTAGCAAAGGATTTTCTTGGAAATAATTAGAGTTTTTTTTGTTTTCGAATTCAAAATTTCTGTTTGATGGAGACAATTTACATTTTACAGACATAATTAACAGTTTTTTTTCAGAGATTAAAAAAGATAATCCGAATGCTCAAAAAATTAAAAATTATTGGAAAGCGTCTTCAAATTATATATATACAATTAAAGCATTCTTTGATAGAAAGTTAAGATGCCAGTAAATTTTTGCCATCACTTAAAGAAGAAAATGTGTTCTTACCATTTCCGTATACTTTAGGGTTTTGGAGTATTGGAATGATGGAGAAATTTAGTGTTGCTTCTTCATCATTGAAATGTCATATATACTCTATGGCACGTTAACTAGTTTGAACCTGCATTATTTTTCATGGATGTTTTCATAATTATTTTTCATGGATGTTTTCATAATTATTTTTCAGATGGTAATATGAAAAACAATTCACCAACACACATTATACAGATATAAATTATCTGAATGATGATGCAATGTAAATATTAACACAAATAATTAAACTATATAAGTAGGTTTGATTAGAAATAATATTTGTAACATTTGTAACAAAAATTTGATTTGATTTTTTCTATTTCTAACTAAAGTTCTCTAATACGATTAATACAATATTTAATATGTCCTAGCAACGTTAAATTACGTTTTGACCTCGAGGTAGAGGAAGGAATTAAATTAACATGTTTTTGTTATCGACCCTATAAATTTAAGTCCAACAAGCCAAAATATTTTGATAAATAATTGTTTTGATGAGTTGTATGGATGTTAACTAATTAATTTGTTAGACAACACTTAATTTTTTAAACATTCATTCTGTTTCATATTATATGATGTTTTAGGAAATTTGTTTGTTTTATTTTATAGGATATTTTAGAAAAAAATTCGAATTTTTATGTAAAAATTAAATTTACATAACTTTTATAACTATTTGTATTCAAAAATATGTTTTATTATTGGGCGAATTGTTTTTATTTAGATATTAAATTATATATTTGATATAGGAAAAACAAAAACAAACAAAAAAGTTAATTAATTTGTTAGACTTTATATTTTTAAGTAAAACGTCTTACAGTATATTGTTATTTTGAACGGAGGAATTATAATTTGTATGATTGAATAACAAAAAAGTTTAATTGCGGCCAATAAAAAACAAGGAAGTTTAACGATAAATAGAAATCAATTCAAAAACATGATTGAATAAGTTATTTTAGGTCTATATATGCATCTTTCACATAAATAAACTGTGATATGGTAGGTATTGAAAATTTAATCAGTCAACTGTTAGTTTTTAGAGAAGAAGGATTTAAAAAGAAACGTAGAACCATACATAGTACAATTTCCAAAATGGTGATGTTGCTGTTACTGTGTGCGTGTGTGTATATTATATCTTGAAGTTACATACTTATATAGAGAAAGGATACGTAGAGCAAATAAACGTTACAGTAATAAATAGAGGATATAAATTAGGGTATATAAAGGCAACTGGAATCCAAAAAATGGAAGAAGATCTGAGGACCACATAGAAATGGAAGAAGAGATAGAGAAGGCATGTGAGTTCTTTTTAATTCGTTGCATGTTTCTTCTTACTCAGATCTATTTCTGTCTCCACATCCATTTATTTATTTATATCTCTACACTTTTATCTTTATTTTTATTTTTTTGATTGAGTATAGTACTCTCTTCGTATTAGATAATTATAACCGGAATTTTAGTACAACTAGACTACCATAAAAAATTTTAAAAATCATGACTAGAATTTGACATTATCTTGTCTCGGACCCCCACATGTGATGAGATTCAAAAACATTTCAAACTAGGCCATTAGAGTTATGTTGTTTCTTCTGGGATTGGTCCCCGCTTTCCTCACCATATCTAGCATCATACATAATCTATATCTTTTATATATATATTCGACATAACATGTGTGTTTCATTTATAACTTCTTTAAGATTTACGCCAATCATTGATAATACATTTGTATAGCAAATATACATAAAATTTTCTACAACGTAGGATCATATTCAAACTCAATTCTAATATTGTTAAAAAAAAAATTCTTAACCGATTGGATTAAATTAACTTCACTTAGACATCGATTGACCATTTTAAACCTTATTAGGTTACTTGAATTCATTTACCTGTTTTTACTTTGAAATGAAGCAAGACAAACCGAAGAGGACAGAAATATACCGACCAAGATTCGTGTAAAAGCAAAACTGAGATATGAATTTGTTGGTATGCAAATAAATTACAAATGTTTGATGCTAAGACCAAATAAAATTAAAGAGGGATTTAGGATTTGATATGTGTGAGAGGAACAGTCCATTGAATCAGTGAGATAGGATTCATTCATTACACTGTCTTCTTCTGCTCAGCATGGTTCGAATCCCCATATCTGTCATCCATTGTCTCTTTCACCTTTGTTTTCACAAATGGAAAAAAAATAGTTAGCCTACAATTATGACTAGCCATTTAGAGTTTGGAATAATCATTTAAAAACTAAATGTGAATCTTCTCCTAGTTTAATGTGAAACATATGATTATATTTTACTCCATCCGTTTTATTATAAATAACGTTTAAGATTTTTACATGCAGATTGAGAAAACAGTCAAATTTTCTTTTTTATCTTTTCATTAATATAGTAGACAAAAAATTTCATAGATCATTTCAGTAAATTAATAAAAATAAAACTAGAAATTTTACTTAAAACATTGTATTGGAAACGGTACTTATAATAAAAAAAAAATTAAGAGTTAGAATGATACTTAATTTGAAAAGGAGAGAGTATATTTTAGAATCTTCTCCTAGTTTAACTTTTAACATTTTTTTCATAATGTCTAGTAACTCACAACTTATCTTTTAACTCTATATAAACTTCTTTTATTAAAAGCATGGTTTACTTGCGTTATATAAATGATTTTTCTAGGAGAAGGTCTATTAGTATTGCTCGGGTTTTTGAGGACTTATCTATCGCAACCCCAATAAATGGTTGAAGCTGCAATCACTTATATTCCCTTATATCAAGAAATCAATTGGCAATGGAAATAAAAAATGACGAATACCTCATGCAAGGTTTGACTCAACCTAAACCTTGAGTTCCATATTATACTCATTGTTTCTCTCCTCTCGATTTAGTTTGTGACAAAGAAGATGAACCGACTTGGATAGTTGATTGCCTGGTTGAAACTTGAAACAAATTTGAAAGTGGTAGGATATAAAATCTTGTTTGTTTTTTCCTCTACCTAAAGTCTTTTTTTTTGTTTTCTTTTTTCCTTTTGGTTTTACTCTACCTAAAGTTACATAGCATAATCATCATCATGTAGCTGTCCCGAAACATAGCTGCGTCACTTCGATTTTCATAGTTATCGAAATCCCTAGTCGTGTTTACCTAGCCTCGCGGAGTAACGACTATAACATTTTGTTTTTGTTTGTTTGTTTGTTTTTTTTTTCCGATAATGGCGTCAAGTTTCTTCTTTAAAATAATTAATATGATACTCAGAATTATTGGACATATCACTTTCCCTGTTTGTAGGACCTTGTAAACAAGCCTTAGAAGTTACAAGTTACAACAATAACCCTATATTGCAAGAGACCATACTTGGCAAATTATTACCACTTATAAAGCTATAGCGTGAGCATAATAGGCATTACCACGCACACACGATACTCATCGAATGACAAAACTCTTTTAACTGTCTTATCTGATAGAGCGTAAGCGTGAGCGTCTTTGTTTACGCAAAACAACCCAAGTCTCTCAAGTAAGCTTCGTTTTGTGGTTTCATTGTCTTTTTCCCCCAATCGTATAAAATCGCTATTTAATGATGTTGATTTATTTAACATTATGCTTTGCTTTGATTAAATAAATTATACATGTT
The DNA here is from genome assembly GCA_963667165.1 of Barbarea vulgaris. Lineage (NCBI taxonomy): Eukaryota > Viridiplantae > Streptophyta > Magnoliopsida > Brassicales > Brassicaceae > Barbarea > Barbarea vulgaris. Next base: position 9,927,848 of record OY763890.1, on the reverse strand, counting down.
ATTGAAAAAAAAACATTTTAGTTATGTTTTCCAAAGTTAAGAAAGTTATTTTGTAGAAAAAATGAAACGTAGAACATCTCAATTTTATGATATCTTTGTGGCAAAAAAAAAAAGGAGTCAATATTGAGGGTTTTTTTTGTTCTTTTTCTTTTCAATTGATCTCTTACTGAATAATTTATTTTCTTCCGTATAAATTATAAAATTTTAAATACAGGTTACTACGCACACAATTGTTATAGCGTAACACTCCACCCACAAGGTCAAAAGTCAAAAGACTCAAAACCTTCGACAAAGCAAAAAAAAAAAAAAACATATATCTGTGCCTCTGGTGCAACAATGGCGTCGTCATCTTCTAACGCAATGATCGAATCTTTAGGCACTCTTAACAAAGACTCATTCGTTTCTCTCCTATCAAAACTCATCGGCGAATCAAAACTCGTCCAGAACAATCCGCCGGAGCTCATCCCTCAAGAGGATCTAATCGTAAAGCACGTCCTTGATTCTCTCCGTCCTTACAGCACAGGAACTGGTGGTGGGCCTTTAGTGATCAATCATGTGGCTTATCACTCAGGAAGAGGTAATCTCATCGTGGAGTACCCAGGATCTGTTCCCGGAAAGATCTTATCTTTCGTCGGAATGCATATGGACGTCGTCACTGCGAATCCTGATGATTGGGTACTTTCCATTTGATTCCATTTTCGAATTTTTGATCGAAACCCATTAGAATTAGGGATAAGTTTGATATTGGGTTCTGGTTAATTTCCGATAAACTGATTCGAATTGTTCTAAATTTCAGATCTTTCTCTAGATTTTAATCGTTTTCTGGATTCTACTGTTTAATTGATTTGAAATTGTGAAGAATTACACTAAAATTTCTCTGTTTGATTTTGTTTTGTTCATAGGAGTTTGATCCTTTCTCGTTAAGCATAGATGGTGATAAGCTTCGTGGTCGTGGGACTACAGATTGTCTAGGTCACGTTGCTCTTGTCACTGAGCTCATGAAGAGACTCGGGGAAACCAAACCGGCGTTGAAATCAACGGTGGTGGCGGTTTTCATCGCCAGTGAAGAGAACTCTTCCATTCCAGGTGTTGGTGTGGACATGCTGGTTAAAGACAAACTTCTTGATAAGCTCAAATCTGGACCCTTGTTAGTTTCCATTCTCTTTACTCTTCTTGGTGGTGGGGTTTTAAGACAAAATATTGGAAGATGAATGAAGCCTTTTGATGTGTATTATTTTTTGAAGGTTTTGGATCGATACTGCGGATAAGCAGCCGTGTGTTGGAACTGGCGGTATGATACCGTGGAAGCTTCATGTTACCGGAAAGCTTTTCCATAGTGGTTTAGCTCACAAGGTACTATTTTATATATGAACGATGATTAGTCGAATTGATGAAGGTGTAAACTCGGCATTGATCTTTTTCTTTTGTTTTTTCGAGCAGGCGATTAATGCCATGGAGTTAGGAATGGAAGGGCTTAAGGAAATCCAAGCCCGGTTTTACAGAGACTTTCCGCCTCACCCACAAGAGAAAGTTTACGGTTTTGCAACACCATCCACCATAAAGCCAACACAATGGAGTTGTAAGTTTTGGAATCTAAAGCATAATGTATGACTAATGACTCCAAATGTAGTCTACTTACCGTAAAGGATTTGTCTGGTTTTTACAGATCCGGGAGGCGGAATCAACCAAATCCCTGGAGAATGTACCGTTTGTGGTGATGTCAGGTTATGTTTATAAGTTGTGAATACCGTAAAACCGACATGTCTCATTGTTCTTCTACTTACTTCTTCTCTATTCTTTTTGGTTTCAGGTTAACTCCTTTCTATGAGTAAGTCTCTTCACACTTCGTCCCTAGTCGTTTATTCTATGCAATTAGGCATACTTTAATAGTTTTTCATTGATGCAGCGTGAAGGAAGTTATGACGAAGCTGCAAGAGTATGTAGACGACATAAACAGTAACTTGGAGAAACTCGAATGCCGTGGTCCTGTTTCGAAGTACGTCCTACCAGATGAGAATTTAAGGGGAAGGTTAGGTGTTTTCCTGCTCACTTGATTCTATCCTTCTCACATATTAGTCCAACTCCAAAATCTTAAAGTCTCAATTGTCTCCTGCAGGCTCACGTTAAGCTTTGATGAAGCATCAGCTGGAGTTGCGTGTAATCTTGATTCCCGTGGTTTTCACGTTCTATGCAAAGCAACAGAAGAGGTTGTCGGGCATGTGAAGCCTTACTCGATCACCGGTACTTTGCCTCTAATCCGAGATCTCAAGGTAAGCCATTAGATAAACCTTACGTCCCACTAGACTCAAGACTGATCTTTCAGACTTCAGAGTCCTCTGCAACTTACTATTTCTAAATCGATGAATCTTGGTCTTGGGTTTGTAGGATGAAGGTTTCGATGTGCAAACTTCAGGATACGGTAATCACCAAACCCTCTTCGGATTCTCTCATTTTCCGGATTTTGTCATCTTTGAATCTTAATTCTGTTTTTTTTTTTTTTTTTCTGCAGGTCTCATGGCTACATATCATGCAAAGAACGAGTACTGCCTCCTTTCAGACATGTGCCAAGGCTTTGATGTCTTCGTTAGGATCATTTCTCAACTTGAACAAGACTAAAATCAGATATAGATGATATAATAAAATAAAAGCTTCAAATAGCTACTCTCTTATTAACTAATGCTTCTATACACTTACTTTGCTTCTATCTATTTTTACAAGTCAATGGTGGTTCATTACATAAGACAATTTACAAAATTTAAAACAAAGTGTTGTATTTATTCAGTAATCTATTGTCTTGAGTTGTTGTCACCTTCAGTTTCAAGCTTCTGAACACGCAGCCGGAGTCTCTGTTGATGATGGTGTAATTTCCAGAGACCATTCCCCAATACAACAGCCGAGTATATACCATGTGTGATGATAGGAGCAAGAAGATTGTTTGTCTGCAATATTTACAGTTTGGTTTCAATGATTTTACTTCGAGAAGTCGAAAAAAAAAAAAGTTATGAACAGAAGAAGTAAAAACCTGAATCCATTCAAAGCCGAGGTATAGACCCAAAAGACTTTCAAGTAGAGGAGAGTAGATTTTCTTCATCTGTCTTCGTTCGTACCACGCTGCAAAAAAACAACATGGAAGAATCCTTTTAAGTGTTTAATTGTGAAACATACATTATCTAAAGCCTTATGCTTTACTTAGTTTTACGAACCTGCAAACAACTTCTTCAGCTCGTCCCGGGCTGAGCGAGTTTTCAAGACCGGTGCCATTATATAAGTCGGATCTATGAGAATCAAAGAAACAAAATTAGTGGAGAGTTTAAAGGTTTTGTAACATTTATTAGGATTCTGAGAGTAGTGAGATACCTTTAGGGGAAGCAGCGATGTAATAGAGAGAACCAGTGAGAGCAGCTGTAAGAGTGGCTGCAAATGCTTGAGCAAACGGTACAAATGGAGGCAAGAGTCCAGTCTGAAAATTCAAAACAATTTGAATTCAATTTGAAGCTATACTATACTAGTCTAAAGAACAGGAACAACTCGAGTAAGAACAGAAACCGTACCAACGCAACCATTCCTCGCGAATCTGAGATGAGATTTGTACCTCTTAGGAATATATCAGCTAGTGCACCCTGTAAGGACAATACCGAGAGACCGATAAAGCTTTACAGACCGGAAACAGAGAACAAGAACAATTGAAGATTGTTAAAAAGTAGAAAACCTGAAACGCAGCGCGATAGAAGAGCTCTTCTCCAACTGAACTCGCAGCAACTACTAAGATAAACTAAAGAAAAACAAAAGACAAAGCTCAATGGTTCTTCCTAAAGGATTCAAGAAAAAAAAAAACAAGGAATTCTTGAAGTTCAAAAGATTCTGTTAATGTTCTTCACCTGCCAAGCTGACATTCCATGAAAGAAACCTCGAAGCTCCTCATCTTCAACATCTCTAATAGCACGAGCATGTGGCGAAAACTTCACAACTTCATCCTAAACAAAAAAAAAAAAAAACAGTAAACAATCAAATCTTTTACCATAACCACCAAAAGCTTCATTACCATTTAAAGAGACATATCCCAAAAACTTACATCAAGAATGAAGAGAAGAGCCATAATTGGTGGAGAAGCATAACCAAGTCCAGCAATAATTGCATCTAATGAAGCATTAAAACCTCCTGTGTAATCAATCCCTGCTACTTCACATATAAATCTCCCTGCTACTGCCATTCCACAGTATATTCCTGTTTTTCCCAATTCAGCAAAACCCAAAAACACACACAAAAATCAATTTTGTATTACTTCAAAAACCAAATTCTGAAATTCAATTTTTTTTTGATAAAGTTTGAAACTTTTGATATCAAAATTGCATAATCAACGAGTGACTCACCGATTCCATAACTCAACCTAACAACAGCACCGATCTTATCCCAAGCTTTATAATCTCCGCCGCTTCCGCCGACAAATTCTCCGACGGATGTAACTTCACCTGAAGGTCCAGCTAAACCGCCACTACCGCTAACAAACTCTCCGCTACTGAAACTTCCCACCGACGTAACCTCTCCAGAAGGCACAGCTAAACCACGTGCCGCCGTATCTCCGTCGTCGATCACTTCGCCGTTGCTCTGTCCGGCGGATGATGATGATGACGACGCTTTGATAGACCTCAATTTCTCTAAAGAAAGTCCATTTAGCCGCGAATTTCTCTTCCCGCTACGTTTCTGTAAATCCGATCTTGAACTCGCCGGAGAAGAATCGAAAAGCCTTGAACTACGATTACTACTCCTAAATCCACCGTTTCCGCTACTACACCAAGACGATGATGATGAAGAAGAAGAAGAAGAAGAAGAGAAAACGACTCTTGTTGTACTACAAGATAACAAAGGAAGACCCATTTTATTACATGCGACAGCTCTCAGGCGAAGTTATCGGAGTAACGCCGGTAATTTCGCCGGAGAGATTCTCTTCTTCATTTAGTAAAAGAGAAACGGTGACCATTCGTTTTTTTCAGTATTTATTTCAAAAAGTAATGTCATAAATAGAAGTAGGGAGCATTTTGACCGTTGGATGAAACAGACAGAGTTGATCTAACGGTTATGATGCGTTTAGTAATAGAGACCACTTAAAATTGACAAAGAGTAATTGGACTTGACTACTACTATGTGTACTTATCTTCATCACTGATTTTGATTTGTACTTTGCCGTATTCATCAGTCTTTACATGTTTTACACGTTACCCATACAATTTTGTGCAGCTAATAAAATGGGCCAGTTTTTGTTGTTGTGTTGGGCTATATTTCAAATTTAGATTATTATGAAAGTGAGGCAATATATACGTCGCCGTTTTCTGAAGATTTGTGGGATTTGGTTTTTGTGTCTCGTGGCTATTGTCGAAATAGAAGTCTAGGTTCATTTGCTTTGAAAGATACCATGATTCTACAATAGGAGGTTTCGTTAACTCCAAAGTGAACATGTATTGTTTTTTCCATCTTCTTTTGTTCAACAGTAGTTGGGAATAAGTTTTGACAAGTTTGTTTTTTTTTTGAGCTTTTTAAGTTTCTGGTATTTGTTTTCATCATTTGTGATTTGTATTATCTTTTTACTTAGGTTCCATGTAACATAGGGTTCTTGCTTCTCTATGTTAGGTTTTTAGATTTCGAGGATATTTACTGTTTTCTGTCCGCATATGTATCGTAACAATGTATTTTTATAGTGTGTTAAAAAAAAAAAATAGAACCAAAAAAAAAAAAAAAAGGTGAGGTCAATGTATCTCTTGAGAGACATGCGAGATCTACTAGTGTCATCACAACAATAGATCAGGCATATGCATGCCTTCGTCTTTTATAGTGAAAGCATGAAGGATCACTTCGAGATTTGGTAGCGTGCATGGAGTTATGGTGCATGTCTCGTGGCTTTTGACACAAAGATATTATTTGTCTTTCTTTAGTGGCCAGTGGGTAGATTACGTAATCCGTATACGATGCTTGAACTAGCTAAAAAAGTATGGTGTTGAACTTTCAATAATTAATCATTGACGACTAGGTAGGGTAAATTGTTAGGAGATCTAGGAAACAATATGACCAGATCGACTTGAATATAGTATATATTATGGCCTCTCTTGTATATAAGATAAAACCTTAATAATTTGATCAATGAGAAAACTGTTAATAGTTTTAGGTTTTTTTTTTCAAATCTGAGATCAATAATAAATTTGGCTCTTTTCAATTTCTTTTGCCATTTTTAATTAATCGTCTCTTCTTCATTACTTCTCGATCGATCTCATTATTATTCTCTACTTTTCAATTTTCTTTTAATTATTTATTTTATAGTTAAGTTTTATTTTAATTTTTGAAAAATGAAAATGATTGAGATCTATATCTTTTTAAAGCTTCGTTTGGCTTTTTTTCTGGACTTAAATTCGGATTGTTCGTTAAAAAAAAAACAAAGACATGATAGGTCTGTTTCTTTTCATTGTAGTGCTATGTTTTGTTCAACATACATGCTTCAAAGAACAACTCTTCATATAGCTTGCTATCAACTCAAAAATCAATGGTGGTCGCTAAGATAATGTTGGATAATGACTTCGACATATATCATACTAATCCGGTGCCGGCGGGATGATGATGAATGAACCGACCATGAAGATATCAAATCCGACTACGACAACATTGATGGAAATACATATAGACAATAAGGATGTACTTTTCACTAAACCAATGATCATACAAACATATATAAACACTGTTAAATACCCTATGATCAGGTATAAATACCATGAAGTTAACCTAACGACTAAATATAAAACCATTCATTTGAAGGTAACCGTTAAAACTGTTACCATATGAGTTTACAGGGGTATTAGAAGATCTTGAAGATAAGAGACCAAAACTGGTTTGGATATAATATATTTGGGAGATATGGTTTCTCTTGTAATTTAGTTTATTCAGTTGTATAGTTTGACGATTTACTTGAATATAAGTAGATCTACTGTTTTGTGTATAATCCAAAGTCTTAACAGTTTTATCTAAGAAAAACTGTTTAAGTTTTTATGCTTCTAGGGTTTCTTCAAAGTCTGACACAAATCTTTGTAGAGTATGCTCAAGTTTCTTTAAGACTAGTTTTTTTGAGCTACATCACAAATATTATTATTTACAATATTCACATAAGCTACAAAGTTTTCGTAAACCTATATTATATGTATAGTTACAAGATTCACATAAGCTATGCACAGAGATAAAAATGCAACTTACACATGTCATAAAGAACAAATAACAAAAATAAAGCCATAAATCAAAATATCTTTGAAATCTAACAAGCAAATATGGTATACAATTTATTCAATAAAATTAAAAGTCAAAATTAAGGAAAATAAAAAGTATATACAGTAGATATGTTTCCTAAACTGAGAATTAAAATATAGAGATCTAGACAAATTAATTTGCTTAACATAAAGAAAAAAAAAACACGAAAAGATACTAGCACAATATGGAAAACAATTTATGAAGTGGCCTTAACTTTAGTCTTTAAATATCGTATTTTCTTTCTCTTTGATAGTCACTATCATCTTTCCTTTATTTTCTTTGTTAAGTATTCTCCCAAAGTTCATCTTTTTGTTTACATTTTGGTTGGAGTTCTTATTTGTATCAAGTAGAAAAGGCTTTAAGTTTCTACATAGTTTTTGTTTTGATTTCTATTGTTGAATAAAATTTTTACCCTAGAAATTTAGGATTATGGCATTTTTTTAGCATAGTTATGAATGATTTAGAAAATTTATTATTGCAGATTGATTATGATTTTAGATGATCATTAGTTTTACCTGTATACTAAATTATGAATAAAAAAAATCAAACTGGATCTAGTATTTTTATTTTTCATTGGGTTGTAAAGTAATTTATGTTGAATTTCAATGCTTTGATTCTTTATATCTCTCCAAAATTTTTGAATTTTTCGTTTATCTTGATGTTTGATTATAACAAGGATTAAAATATAAATTAAAAAGATTGATCACTTAGTTTTATTTGATGGAGATGTTTTCCTTTTTTTTTTCTTCTTCTTCTTCGGTTGTATTATGTATTTTATAATCTTTTGTTGAATTAATTGTTGTGTTTTGATTCATTATTAATGATATTCTGAGATTTTTTTTTTCACAGATGTGAACTCCGATATATTTGCCTAGAGACAATACATAACATCTACCATGGTTTCGAACAATCATGATAACTATCATATTGTGGTATCTAAAGAAATTACACAAGCATCTTCCTCCTCTAAGAACATATATGGCTTAAGCAAATATGATTCTGCAGAATCATCATCCAGAAAAAAATATGCTTTATCAAAGGTATTATATGATTAATCATTTTTTTTATGGATGTATAAATGTTTATCATGGATAGAGATTGATATCTCATTGATTTTCATGAAAAATGAATATGATAACGGTTGAGGTATTTAGAATGAGAAATATATGAAATCGTATGTGCAGGGTAAAGATGATAATGTTAAAAATAAAAGAGTTGTAAACGTTATAGCCCTCGACAATAACAATAAATTGTTTCATGTCGAAGAAGAAGTACGTAATGATTTTCTTTTTGGTTAATTTTTTATTTTATTTTAAAGATTTTGTTAGATCTTAAGTTATCCATGCTATCAATATGATGGTATATTGAATGATATTTTTTCAGGTAAATATTTGTGATACATGTGGTGATCTGGGATGGGAACGTTTACTTGTGATTTGTGGCAAATGCAAAATTGGTGCCCAGCACACGTAATACTTTTTTTGTCAACTACAAACATAATGTTTTAAATAAATTTTAAACTAAAATATCTTTAGTTGAACAAATTTTAATCGTCTTTCTTGTTGTTGTAGTTATTGCATGATTACAAAAGTTGATGCAGTTCCAGATATATGGTCTTGTTATGATTGCACTAAAGATCAAGATAAAATGCGAGAAAGAGAAGGAAATGAAGAAACTAGCTCTAGAAAAAGGAAAGCTGAATCTCTTGTGGATTATTTTGAGGTATCTCATAAAATCTAACGTACATATGAAAACATTTTTATTTAACCTGTAAAATACATCATGTTTAACCAAAAATAAATCGGTTAAAATGCATCTTTTTTATATGAAACAAAAATCTATATTCTTTTAGTAATCCAAAAAATGCACATCACTCATATTATGTTTACTTTTGCAGGTGACAGACAAAAAAAAGGGATCATGTCTATTAAACATACAAAATAACCGTAAAATCCTAGATTTGGACTTGAACACAGACATGGAAGAAAAAGTCAGCACATATCTATTTGCGAAAGATTTGAGCAAAGGCCCCAGCACAGACCTGATCAAAACCCCATATCTATTTGGGATAGATTTGAGCAAAGGCCCCATCACAGACTTGATCAAAACCCCTGGCATAAACATAAACGAAAATCGTGACACTTAACTATGACCCTAGCACAAACATGAATATGGGTCCTAACATGGGGGTTTCCTTAAGTAGTGTTTTGTCTTTTGAGTTGGGATTTTCTAATAATATTTAAGCTCATATGAAATTGATGGTGTCTTTTACTACAGACGAAGAAATGGATACAAGACTCTCTATTTGATATATAGAAATTGAAGAAAGAAAATCCAATAACAAAAATCAAGAGTCTTTTTTGTTTTTCTAATTGTTATTTGAAAAAAATGTTTCTCTTTAAATAATAAAATGTGTTATATCATTTATTGATGCTTGAAGTTATAAAATTTATTTATCTAAAAATTTGATATTTTGTTATATTATGATTTCCTATGGTTTTAGTTTTTTTTTTTTTTGGTTTGACATATATTTTATATTGTGGAAACATATTGATCAAATGGTTTTGAGCTTTAAATTCATGTCTTTACAATGACATACAGTCTCCAAAAATAACAATAGCTTTTTTCACTAGATCGATGGAAACATTTAAACACGATAATCTAATTTAGGCCTAATAAGCTAATGATTGTTTTTTGGGCAATTCTCAAAAATAGCACAAAATGAAGTTTTTGTGACATTTTTAGCTCATATTTTCATTTAAGACACAATTAGCATTTTTATTAAAGGGTCTCATATTTTTAAGGTTTAGGATTTAGGGTTTAGGGTTTTCTAAACCCTAAACCCTAAGCCCTAAACCCTAAATTGTACCCCTACCCCCTAAAAACTATATCCTAAATTCTAATATAGTCAACCCAAACCAAAATAAATAAATTATGAACTTCATAAAATGCTATTTTTGTACTAAATAAAAATGTGAGCTATTTGTGAAACAAAAACTTGTTTTGGTGCTATTTGAGGGAATTTCTCTTGTTTTTTCTTACATCTATATTTTAATGATTTTTTATTGAATATTGTTAAAAAAAGTGAAAAATAGATGCACAAACAGAAAGAGATATAGAATCAGAAGGTGATCGTGATTCGTGTAAGAAATTGAAGGTAAAATGGTCTAATTGATTTTTTCTCTATTTTTTTCCTGCATAAGATAACACATTTGGTAATTGATTTTTTTTTTTTTTTTGGGTATATTGACTATTGAATTAATTTCTTCTGTTGATGAATTGACTTTTGACTTTTGAGTTGTGATTCATTATTAATGATATTCAAGAATCATCAATGTTTTTTTCTTTTCACATATCTGAACTCCAATATATTTCCTTAGAGACAATACATTACATCAACCATGGTTTGAAGCAGTCACGCTAATTTTTATATTATGGTATCTAAATAAATTACACATACATCTTCCTTCTCAGAGAACACATACATCTTAAGCAAATCTGATACTGTAGAATCATCATCCACACAAAAATATGCATCAGTATATATTCTGTTGACTCAACCATTTTGCTTGTCATAGAGACTGCATAAGTTCTTTCGCTTGCACATGATCAGAAGATGAAAATATTATAACTAATGCAACTTCTAAGATTTTGGATCAACATATACACCTTGTTTGGAAAGCTTACCTCAACGCTTAACTTGTCAAACCGCATTCCTTTATCATATGAATGACGAGCAGCTGGTATCCACACGTTGAGATCACCACATCTTCTTGCTTTAAAATCAAAAACTACGGTATATAAGAATTTCCCTCATATTTCCCAGGAAACATAATCAAGGTGGAAATATGAGAATGTACGAGTTCAAAAATTGACAAAATCTAATGATAAGAACGGCGTTAGAGATACATACAAGGACAAACTACATGGTTAACACAAATATGAACATGGGTCCTAACGTGGGAATTTCCTTAGGTTTTGCTTCATTTTTTGAGTTGAGATCTTCTAGTAACATTTAAGCTCATAAACTATTGAGGGTGTCTTTTACTGTTGTCGAAGAAAAAGAACAATATGCACAATGACCTGGATACAAGATTCTCTCTTTGTTTTGTAGAAATTGAAGAAAGAAAATCTAATAACAAAAAGCAATAGTCTTTTTTTTGTTTAAGTTGTAATAAAAAAAAAAACTTTCTCTTTAAATAAAAATAATGTGTTCCATCATGTATTGATGCTTGAAGTTATAAAATTTATTTATCTAGAAAATGTGAAAATTTGAGATTTTGTTAAATCATGATTTCCTATAATAGTAATTTATTTGTTTCATAGATATTGACTGTTGTGGGGACATACTAAAATCAAATGGGTCTTAACTCATGTCTTGACAGTTATATACCATGTTCAAAATTTCGCTAGGCGTTGATCGGGCGTTGAGGTACCGCATAACGCGGAATCAATTAAGCAGAGATTAAACAGAGATTAAACGGAGATTAATCGGGGATCAGTTAATATAACTTTTATCATATTATTGTTATATATATTAGTTATTTGTTAAGTTAGAAAGAAAACTTGGTAGTCGAGTTGGTTATATGCCTTCCACAATTCTCCCACAAGCCCGCGCGAGTTCGAGCCAAGATGATTGATTTTTATTCTATTTTTTCATAATTTCTTTATTAAAAGCAGAACTGACGAAATTACCTTTATCTTCAACCTCTCACAAAACAGATCTGTAAACCCTAGCCGCCGCTGCATTTTTGTTTCGCGAATTGTATGGTTTTAATTTGTTTTCTTTTGCTTTTTTTTTTAAACAAAATATGATAGGTTTAGGAGAAAACTACTGATTTCTAACTTGAAAATGACAAAAATTTGACTTTTGTTTTGACTTCCGATTTGTTGGCCGAGGAAGACTAATCCCGGTGGACGAACGCCTCAGCGCCGCCTCCGCGGACGCCTTGGCCGCGTTTTTAAACATTGGTTACATACAGTTTCCAAAATTTACATTTTTTTTACTAGATTAATGGAAACTCTTAAACACCATAATCTGATTTATGCCTACTATGCTAATGCTTTTTTCTTACATTTATATTTTAATGATTTTGTTATTAATTATTGTTGAAAATTAGGAAGTACAATTGAGTATAACATTAATTGTAATTTAATTTTATTGAATATCAAATGTGTCAAGTCTTTTATGGTATTATGGTCTTTTATGGTAATTGGATGATAACAAATCTAAATATAATTAATAATTTCGAATATATAATTATATTTCAAATATTTCAGGTAATCCTTCGATTTTCGGTTCGGTTTGGATTCGGATTCGGTTTTTCGAATATGGGAGAACTCATTCAAATATTTTGTCGGTTGGGATTCAGATTCAATACCCTTTTATGGGTCGGGTTCGGTTTGGTTCTTTGGTTCCGGGTATATTGCCCACACTAATCAAAAGTTAACCACAACCCTCTTCGAGTTTATTAGCACAGTCACTTGCCTCCGTTTCCCATGGCTGATTTTTAGTTGAATTTTGTCATTAGTAAAACATCAGTTTGAATTTTTCTTAGAAAAATATTAAAATTTCTGATGTAAAAAAAAAAAGATTAGAATTTCTATCTAAGAAACTAACTTGGTTCACATTTATAAAGTCTTTAGAATATATAAAAGTAAGAATGCACTTTTATTCAAATATTTGAGTTGAAAAATATTATGAAAAGTATGATATTAAATATCTAACAACAAAAGCACAAAACCCATTTGATTAGATACCACACTGTCCACCAGGTCCACCGAATGTGAGGATCTCTCCATTGCCCAATTCAAACTTACGAAACCATACATCATAACACTTTGGACTATCCACATATTCTTCAAACTTATTCGAGTCAATATCGACAAGTCTGTTACCCTCAAAACACTTGAGTTGTTTCATGAAACATGAAAACTTCCATAGATTTCCCAGTTGTTTCGGAAAATTCCCTGACCCCATCGGCGGGCTAGTAGCTCCGGCAAGGCCGCCTGCATATCCGCCGAACTGAACTTGTGATACTCCTTTCATCGAATATATTTGATACGGCCAATAGCCTATCAATGTCGATTTCGTCATCAGTAACCAGTTTTTCGTTTTTGAATCCTGCATGATTGTTACATAGTTTTTTATATATATTTTGCTAATTAAATATAAAGATGTAATTATGTATGTTTTGTTTTTTTATTTTATTTTTACCTGACCGACGACAAGATGAACACTGTACTGTGCCTTTCCTGGAACACTAACTCTATCGTAAACCATACCGGGATAGATGGTTTTATGGACTTGGACATAGCCTCCTCGGCATAAAGCATTGTAACATCCGTTTTGGTGTCTAGCTGACTATTATATATAAATAATGCATATAAAGATGATTATGAACATATCAAAACCAAAAATGTTCAAGTCATTAAACTTGATAATTAATGAATTAAAAAATTAAAATATAAATTATATATATCACTTACGATCCCGTATATTGTTAGCCTTGGACGATCATCTCGATATAATCCGGTATGCACCTAGAAGACATTTAATCGTTCTCCAATAAGTGCATAAGTCGACAGATGAAAATATGATGAAACTTATCGACTGAGTTTGTAGTATATAATATACTTACAGCCCAACCGAATTGAATGCTGCTTATGAAATCTTTTTCTCTGTGATTTAGCCAAATCCAAGCTTTACTAAATTGATCTTTCAATACTTTTGGCTTGTAAATATCGAATTCCGCTTGCGCTCCATTCCATATATTTGTCGTATTTGCAAATGGTCTAATAATTGCATACTAACAAAAAAAAAAAAAAAAAAATTAACATGATATTACTTAAAAAAAAAAAAAATGGTTAAAATGCTTACATGTAGATTGGCTTCTGTAATTATTTTCTTCTGATGGATAAAGTCATTAGTATAATTTATTTGCGGTCTGTGAATTGGAACTTGTCCTTTAGGACAACGTTCTTCAATGTTACCAGTGGACAGATCTGATGATTCGGAATCCATCGATAGCATGGCTTGAAACTCGACACTTGGTCTCATCTAGGATAGAGACAAACAAAGCAGTACTTAAGAAATAATCTTGATATACAAACATTAATTAATTTGTGTGAACCTTGATAGATAAATTGAACTTTATAATAATCATGAATCTCAAACCTGGATTTGGTGATCCTTCATTAATGGATGTTGAAATGCAGGTTGCTTGTACATATTAACACATTCGTATTCTATTTCCTGTTCCTGCCATACAACAAATCCAATACATATGAGTCAACATTTAAACAGATAATATACTAATTCTAATTTGATTGATAATGAGAACTTTTTTTTTTTGGCTACCTGAGCTGTTTGAGCAATATTATAAGAGAAAATATAAATGGAGAAACATAATAACCAGTACAAAGCCATAGATTATTGTTGTTGTTTTTAAATTTTCTGATGAAAATAGGTTGATCTTAATCTTTAAAGAACATCATGTATATATAACCTTGACAACTTTAAAAGGAATTCAAACTTTTGATGTTTTCTGGTCTTAATTCAGTGTCACTGACTCGTTTAAAAATTATTATACTAAAAGAACCATAATTACCTGGTTTTTAAGTCAAAGTCAAAGCCGGTTGATTTTGTTCCTAATTTAATTTGTTTGTGTTTTGATAGTGGTTAGATCTTCCAGAAATAGTGAAAATCGCAATTTAGCTTACATAAATGCTATATAACTAATAATAATTGACTGTATTCAGATGCGATGATTGTTCACTAAAATATGTTAAAACACTTGTTAATTGCATTCAAACTCGGGGTTTTAGAATACAAAACACAAGTTCACAACACCTATGAGTATATAACAAGTTGAAAATTAATTACTAGAAAAGATATTCAATTTTGATCGTACCGAAATTGGTTCAACAGACATAGAGCCGAGCATAACACCAACCAAAGGGAAGCCACTGCTTCTTTTTCATTTTTGTTTATATTTTTTTTTTAAGTTTAAGTATAATTCTAAGTGCATTGTGACTATTTAACTATTATAAATTATTTATTTTTTTCATTTTTTATTATTATTTATTTTATTTTTTTGTAAAAAGGTTTTTATTATTATTATTTATTTACACAAAGTTTTAGAATGAAAACGTATTTCCAACACACATATATCTAAATTCGACTCGTCTAAATATAAAAATTAAACAAAACATTCTTTCAGTATGTACCCTAAATCATAGAGAGCAAACACTTCAGGGTGTATTGGATCAAATATTTTGTGTGATTTAAATTGATTTGGTTAAATTTTAGCGAATATAAATTTTGTTATTAAATTCTTTGAAATATCACTTAAAATTATGAGATTTTGATATTTGTATCTTTTAACTATGAAATCTTATGAATCTGACTTAAAACTTTCAAATCCAGTTCTTATAATGTTTTCAATAACAATGAATTTGATTGTATATTCTAAAATCATTAATTCAATAACATTAGATTTTAAAAATATATTTTAAAATCATATTTTAATAACACATGATTTATTATTTTAACTCAAATATCTCAAAATGATGTGTCCAATACACTCTCACTCATTTGTATATTCATCTCTATACTAATATTAGAGAAGTAATTTAAAAAAAAAAAAACTTAAAAGTGTAAAATATTACAGTAAATGCTATTGAAGATATAACTATAATTTTGAAATCATTAATGGTAAAAATGACAACTAAAAATCATCTAAATTAGTTAATATTAATTTAACAAAAAAATATATATTACTGGAATCATTAAAAAGTCTGCACAAAATCTAATGGTTCATCAAAAATATTATTATTAGAAATATTTTAAGCATTTAATTAATATACAAAATCAAATATATATATATATATATATAATGAATACACAAAATCTAACTACTAAAAATTTATTGATAATAAAAATTCTTATTCACTATACATATTAATATTTTAAAACTTAGTATCTATACTATATAAAAGTTGAAGCTATAGTGTTTTTAACGCGTCCACATAGGATTTAAAAAACGCGATACTATTGGTCCAGTCAATGTTTAACATAAATTCTTGAGGTAACTTAACAAAATCTAAAAAAAAAAAATCGATATCTACCAAAAACTTAAAAAAGAAATCATAACTAAAATAGGTAAAAAAATAATAGAAATTACTCAAAATAATAAATTTAATATATAAAGAAATTGAGCCTTAATTTAAAGAATAATGTACTAAATTAATTTAGAAATTTTTTTTTTTAAAAGTTAGAAGAATAAGTGATAGCTTAAGAAAAAATATCATAACCAACAAAAGAAATCTTAGCATATTTTAAGTACATATATATTCGTATTTGAAAATATAAAAAAAAGAAAGTAAATAGTACTTATTTTTTTAAAATAAATAAAAAGTATAAAACGCAAAAATTTTCGGAATGGTCATTTACAAATAAAAGAAAGAGATAATAAAAATGTTAGAGGAATAATTGATGTTTAAGAAAAATATCATCACTGATAAAAGAAATAATAAAATATATTATGTATATGTGTATTTTTAATTGAGAATGGAGGAAAGAAAACAAAATAGATAATTTTCAAAAAAAATAAATATATTGTACATGCTATTTGTAAACTTTAAAAACCACATACATGATGTAGAAAATCTCGACTATGTAAATATATTCGAATCGGAAAAATAAAATGGAATTTAAATACAATAAAAAAAACCAAAATCATATATAAATAAATTAGGAACTTTAAAAGAAAAGAAATAAGAAAAGTAAACTAAAAAAGTTAAAAAAAACAATACCCTACTAAATGGAAAACAAGAAGAAGAACAAAATATTGCATGATTAAATATATTGAATGCATAAAATATCATATATATACTTATGATAAAATTTAGAAAATAGATTAGTTAGAAAAATATGAAAACAATTGTTAAAAGTATGGCATAATATCTATGCTCAAAATCATGTTTCTAATTGGAAAATGATCTTACTATATATATAATCTTACCAAAAATGAATTATATATTGTTTTAAAACTTACACATTAAAAATATATCATAAATTATCAAAAAATTAAAAACATACAAATATACCAAATAGTAATAATTGACTATTTATTATCAATTTATTTTCTAAATTTACATTACTATAGTCACTAAAATTTGTTTTCAAATAGTTAATATATATAATTAACATCTCCTATATAAATATTATAAATCGCAAATAATTTTTGTGAAAAATATACTAAAATATCTACGCGTAGCGTGGATCCAAAACCTAGTATTATATAAATAGAGTCATTAATTTTTAATAACGATATCATCCTGCATAAATGTTATTGAAGATATAACTATAATTTTGAATTCATTAAGGGTAAAAATGACAACTAAAAATCATCTAAATTAGTTAATATTGATTTAACAAAAAAATATATATTACTGGAATCATTAAATAATCTGCACAAAATCTAATGGTTCATCAAATATATTATTATTAGAAATATTTTAGGCATTTAATTAATATACAAAATCAAATATATATATATATATATATAATGAATATACAAAATCTAACTACTAAAAATGTATTGATAATAAAAATTCTTATTCACTATACATATTAATATTTTAAAACTTAGTATTATATAAATAGAGTTACATTAATTTTTAATAACGATATCATCTATGATGGGTATTATCTAGTTTGTATATATATATATATATATATATCCACATGTATGATATGTTTCATATTAAATGTAATCTAAATACAAAAAAAAAAAACTTCTTCATAATGGAAAATAAATACAAAAAAAATTGATTTTGCATAAAATTTTTGTTAGATATCTCCTTTACTATTAGTTCAACTTCTGGTGCCACATGGTCATGAAACAATTAATTCTGCTTATCTTTGAACATGTCACTTTTAAGGTTCGAGTAGCTTTATATTTAGCAATCTGCCGGAAAAAGAAAAAAAAAACAAAACAAAAGCAATAAAGTTATATGTAATCCAAGAGAGAGGATCTCTCCATCACCTATCTCAAACTTACGAAATCATGCATCATAACATTTAGGACTATTCACAAACTCTTCGAGTTAATTAATATCAACAAATCTATAATCTTTGTAAATACATAATTTCTTTCATGTAAACCTGATTCGATTTTTTCTTTGTTTTGTCTTGGAAACGTACCAAACCCCATTTGTGTGACTTGTAGATTCAGACAATTCCCTTGTATATCTGCCAAGTTTTTGGTTATAGAATACAATTATCAGAAAATCAGAGAATATTTAGGAAGACAACCGCATATATATTGAGACTCTCCTAACTATATACATATAGTGGTGTAGGGCGAGTTTGCCCTCTAAAAGTCGAACCGTAAATTTAAATTTAAACGATAGACAATGTGTATCACTCCATCACCACTCAAGGGACATCTGGGATATATAAGCATGCCACCACACTACCTCTTACACAATCTTTCCTTTGAATCTCTTCAATCAGAAGGAAGAAATTTACATGCTCCGGGCACAGATTGCGGACACGATGGTCCATAATCATTTATTTGAAACTTGGAGGTAGCTCATGTCTAGTGACGACGTAATGGTCTAACTCGAACATTCATGTCTCATGCACGCCTAGTTCCACCTCAAGTGAGGACATGGATGAGGCTCATCCCGTTGGTATGCTCCTACATCATCTTCCCTACCAAAACCTGTTCTTGGAGTCTCTTTCTCGCCAGCTTGCTCCCGAATAATCTTCCCCACTTGTTTGCTTTTATATGACATATTCAAGTTCAGACGGATAAATATGAAAAAAACTGATCTCTATTTTTTTTTTTGTAAGATTTATTCTTCAAGTAATTTTTCCTAATAATTGCAACTCTTTTGTCACTAGCATTTATTTTCTCTTTTTAGTTATAATATTTTATCTGTTTCATATTAAGTGTTGTTTTAGGGTTTTTTCACACATATTAAAAAAAAATTAAATTTTCTGTTTTATATCTTATTAATATAGTTTATAAAAAAAATTATTGGCCGGTACACTAAACCAATAAAAATAAAAGTGAAATATTTGTATAAAAATCTAAAACAACATATATTATGAACAAAATTTTAGTTATATAACATCATTTATTATGAAATGGATGGAGTATTTTGTTTTTCTTGTTATGAATTGTACATTTGTTAATGATTCATTGCTGTTGTCACTACATATTTATACCAGACCAAAATAATATCTTGAACATTAATGAAAATAGACACACACCCACACAAAAATTTGTCAACGACTAGATTATAAAATTTAAACAATAATTATAAACATGGATTCTTTTTTGACAACTTCAAATTACAATATATATGAAATTTGTTTAATCTCTAGGATTTCATTTATTTTGTGACTAAATATAATACCGTCGAAAATGAATTCTTAAAAAATTAAGAAAATTTAAATAATTAACAAAAAATTACAATATTATTGCGGTCAAAAATCAACTTAACAAATTGACGAACAATATAAAAATATTTAAAATCAATCCAAATATATATCTAAACTTTGAAACAAAATACATGAACAAATTTAAATATCCGATTGGTCTTATCTTATCCTTTTTAATTTCCATTTGTTTTCCTTAATCCGATCATCCGAATGAGTAATAGCCCTGAGACTCCACGTCAAGTGATAGAAATTATACATAAATGTATTCCATTTTTGCAGTACACTCCTTCAACCCTCAGGAATGTTTCTTTATTTGCCCTTATCCTTTTACATATTTCCAATTTTACCCTTCGTCTTCCCTAAAAGTTCAACCTCTCCCTCACTTCTGTGATTTCTTCAACAATAAATAAAGAGAAGAGAGCAAGAGTCTGAGCTCGTCGTTGTCGTCAATGGTGAATCTCAATCCAATTCAATAAAAGCACACAAAAATAGAAACTTCACAACAACAAACAAAAAAAAAGAAAAAAAAAAAAAACTCAAGCACCATGCCTTCCGAGTTAACTCCGGAAGAACGATCGCAGCTGACACAATCAATCGCCGAGTTCCACACTTACCAACTCGGTCCAGGAAGCTGCTCCTCACTCCACGCGCAAAGAATCCACGCGCCGCCGGAGATAGTCTGGTCAGTCGTCCGTCGATTCGACAAACCGCAAACCTACAAACACTTCATTAAATCATGCTCCGTAGAAGAAGGATTCGAGATGCGCGTCGGATGCACGCGCGACGTGATCGTGATCAGTGGATTGCCGGCGAACACGTCGACGGAGAGACTCGACATACTCGACGACGAAAGGAGAGTTACTGGATTCAGCATCATCGGAGGCGAGCATAGGCTGAAGAATTACAAATCGGTTACGACGGTTCATAAAATCGAGAAAGAGAATCGGATCTGGACGGTGGTGCTTGAGTCGTACGTCGTCGATATGCCGGAAGGTAACTCGGAAGATGATACTCGTATGTTCGCCGATACAGTTGTTAAATTGAATCTTCAGAAACTCGCCACTGTAACTGAAGCTATGGCTCGTAACAACTCCGGTGACGGAGGTGGTTCTTAAGGTGACGTAAACAAAAACAAAAAATGATTTATTTTTATTTCTTTTTTTAAAAGAAAATGAAAAATCCGGAAATGTTATTTATATTGCTTCATATAAGATTCTCCTCTTTTGTCTGTTTTTATTTTTTAACCTCATATAGTCAATATTTACCATTTTCATATGTTGAGAATGACATTAATATCCTTACGTACAAGGTTATTTTGGGTACTTTAAATTGTGGATAACTATGAATCTTTCCATTTTGGTAGGTATATTCGATGAGTAAAGTCAAAATTTTCGCCTCCGCAACAAACTCTCTCATAAGATATATATAATATTCACATATATATATATATATAATCAAAAATAGAGAGAAAAATAAAATGAATTATCGTGATATGTTTACTTTTTTTGTGTGTATTTTTTTGTTGGGTTGAAAAGTATGGGGATAGGATTTTTCACGTGTATTCTGCTGTTATTGGTATGGTAGATAATAAAGAGTGTGTGATCGATCGGTCTGAGATGGTAATAACTTTTCATAAATTTCTAAGCAAGTTTAAAAAAACTCTTGCGTAAATGAAACAAAATTCCGCAATATTGTTAGATTTTTTTGTATTATTTCCTTAAATTGTGAACAAAGTTTGCTGTAAAATGTATTGTCAAAAAAAAAAAACAAATTATGTAGCTATATATAGGAGATGAAAGGCGATAAAAAAACCATAAGTGGAAGTATTTAAACGAAGATAATTTAAAAGTGCGTGCCGTTTACAGATTCGGGTCACCTTATGGACTATAGTCAGGGCTAGTGCCCCACTTTAATATATCTCATCATTTTTCATTTAATATTTTCTTTTATAAATTATTATAGAATTTGATGTGGGCGATCCATTATGAGGCGACATTTACATATATATATATATATATAAAAGATTTTGTCGTCACATATATATATTATACTTATATAATTCTCGAATTTAGCTGGATCGAGACGAGAGCGAAGGGCCACTTTTTTTTTTTTTTTTTTTTTTACTATTTGAAAATCAAGATCTTCTAATTAAGGCAAAGGTGATGCTGGTGCAAGTTGCCAGCTTCGTTAATCTTGCAAGTTGCCAACTTGGTTATTAAACGCCGACATAAAAGTAGATTAAAATTATTTATATTGCGCAAAAAGTGGGAAATGAAGGAGAAAAAAATAAAAAAAAATAAAAATTGGATGTACTTGAAGTTGATGATGGTGGCCAATAAGAAGATGGATATTTTGAGCTCACCTACTTTAATGATTAACATCGTTAACGTCAAATCTTTCTTTCAGTATTTGTTTAGTTAAGACGAGATCTAAATCTGAAAATATTAGTATAAAAGTATCTTATTATTGGTTGAAATACATACTTAATTTTAGAAGAAGCCTAATAAGAATGAGTAGTATTTGATCAATTATTAGTACACAAAAAAAAAAAAAGAGAAAAAAGCTGCCATCGATACTATAATAATTTAAAGTTTTCTGTTTGGTAATCCTATCAGTTTTTTTTTGTTATATTGTTATTTATTATTGCTTCTAACTTCTTCTTTTTTTCCCAATAAAATCTTAAAGAGGACAGGAAAAAAAAAAGAGAGAAAACGGTATAAAAAAAAAAGTTAAAAATACCGTTTTTTTTTGTGGTGGACTAAATTTTATGCAAGAGACTCTTTCTTCAGAGTGTTCTCCTAAATCGTATGGTTGCCACTTGGCGGATCATGATACGCCGATTCCCTATTGTGTTTTATTCCAAATTTCCAACAGTATTAATTAAACAGTTAATTCTTAAAAGTAGTTAAATAATTGTTCTATTTTTTCCGGCAATTAATTAGACAAGAGTTATATAAATTCTGCTAAGCTTTTTTTTTTCTTTAATAAGAAACACTAAATTTACTACTGTACTAATTAACATTATGTTCGTAAAGATAATATTCATATTCGATTTTCCAGAAAAAAATATTTGTATAAATATTTGACATAATCCACTTTACGGATTAATGTATTATTTATTGAATCCCGACATGATTGACAAATCGTCTTATATATATATGAACCTACTTATATGAGATAGAACATGGGCTGGACCTGGACTCATTAGGTTAGGGACAATGTTTAAATTCAACAATACTTAATTATCGTTTTCTCCCTTCTGGACTAAGCAACGCGAACAAGAAGCAGTCGTGGAATATTGAAACAATTCAAATTTAATTTAGGGAAAATTAGAAATAAAGGAACTTTTTAAAATTTTTTGTCCATCTATACTTTTGTTTTAATTTTTTGGTGTATTAATTCTTTTGAAATATAAAATTCCATTTTACGCTCATTTTAAAAAACTTTCAATTAAATCATAAAATCTAAATCCTCTAATTCATAAAGAGACTTCACTTTTTTTTTTTTTACATTTTTAGTATAATCAAATTAAAATTATTATAAATTTTAATATAATTCATTAAAAATCTAATATAAGAAAATCATATATAATTTTAATATCTGATATAATTTTAAAAATCCAATATAAAAAAATTTTAATATAATTTTTTTTTTACATTTTTAGTATAATCAAATTAAAAGTATTAGGTTTTTTTACTTAATAATATGTGTTATTTAAAAAAAAAAAATCGGATCCTTTTTTTTCGTCAATTTTTTTTTTTTTTTTTCATTTAATCCGAATTTTAAATAAAAAATATATAGAATATTCTAAAATTTAAATATTTACTTTCCTTATTTTTAAATGCAGTTACTTTATTTTTTCAAATTCTAAATTTTGTAGAATATGTAATCTAATATTTCTAGAATGTATATTCTAAATTTTTTAGAACATAGAAAAATAATAGAATGCATATTCTAATTTTCGCAGAACATGTACAAGTGATAGAATATGTATTCTAAAATTTTCAGAATTTTCGCAGAACATGTACAAGTGATAGAATATATATTCTAAAATTTCCAGAATTTCGTATTCTAAAACTTTTAGAACAAATTCTATTCTAAAATTGGTAGACCATGTACAAGTGGTAGAATACATATTCTAAATTTTTTAGAAAATGTACAAATGGTAGAATATGCAATCTAATATTTTTAGAAGGTTAGAAAACATATTCTAAATTTTTCAGAACAACTTTAAAACCTCTAAAAACTTATTTAAAACTGCATAAAATCAAAAAATTTATTTTGTAAACCTTCTTTAAAGTTGTGTTTCTACATGTTTATATGAGTTTTTTTTTCTAAATGGTATTTATTTAGTATGAAGGGTAGTTTAGGAAAAAATTGCTAGAACAAAAAAAGGTATATATGGACAAAAAAGTTGGTAGAGCTCCCTTATTTCTAATTCTCCCTTTAATTTACGCCAGCTCTCGAGTTTAAAACTGAAATTGTATTTTCAAGTCTATACCAAAAATTGTAATTAATTACCAAAAAAAACCCGGACCTAGTAAGACACTTGTGAGCACTATGATGGAATCTGTTTCTTATGAAGTTTAGTTGTTTAATTATGATGGAAGATTCGGTGGATGAGCATCGCTTTGGAGATTTTGAGGACGGTTTTGTGTGAGCCTCTCTTACCTCTTTAGAATTAGGCTCTCTCTTTGGGATACCGGTTGATTTAGCTTATGTTTTTACTGTTTTGGCTTTTCTTTAATTCGGCTCCTTGAATCCAATTTCTGACTCATCTCTACTCTTCGATTCTCAATTGTATCGCTACTAATTGATGTCATTACTATCAAGTTATGACAAAAAAAAAAGAAAAAAAGTTATGATGTCAATGGAATACGGATTGTATTTGCTTATATGTTTTTTTTACTTTCTTTTTTTTTTGTCATGAAACCAATCTATAGGTCAACCATTTTGTTTACTCAATTTGTAACACTTAAACTCTTTATTTCAATAATATTTACAAAAAAAAAAAAAAATTTGGTGGAAGTCATTCTTTGCACCCTTTAAGATAGAGTTCGATCGAACCTCATATTGACTCCACTAGATAGTTTATCTTTTTTCTTATATAGACGTTTGTATCTATGTGTTCTTTTTTATTTATTTATAGTCCGTTGTATTCTTTTATTCTTCACCATTTATTTCCTATTTTCCAAAGTTACTTTTTAATCATTTATACACTATTTTATACTATAATTACAAATTATTATACTACTTTAAAATTCAGTACTCTTTAATGCCCTAATATTCAAGAAAATACTACAACGTGAAAGAAGGGTGATGGGTGAGTATAAAAAAATTCCAAATACGCACGCACTTTGGAGCATCAACTAAAAAATGGCAGAAAAAGTGGTGACATGCACAGACAACCATGCAACCATTTTGATTTGGTAGAAAATTTAGCAAACCAAAGGATATCCGATCGTCTTAAAAAACTTTTATTTTTGGTTTTCATCTTGAAAACTTTATAATACTCCATTAGAATAATGTGTACGTATATATATATATATATATATTATTATCGCACTATAGGATTGATAAGTGAATCGTATATATATATTTAGCTACTTGCCACAAAAAAGTAATTAGTCCAAATCAAGAAAGCCCAACATCGAGCAGTTTTCATTAACAAATCTTCAAAACACGAAAGCTGAGCGACAATATTGTAGTAGAATCATTATGAATGGTTAATAATAATAAACAAAACATAATATTACTATAGTCTATATATATATATATATTAGTATCGTAATATCATATATACAAAGTTTTGTTTTTTTAAAAATCGTCAATAGTTTTACAATGGTTTATGTTTTAGAAAATCGTTATGTATATATAACGAACGCTCTCCAAAAGTAAAACAACCCTCATAAGTCATTGTTGAATGTACATGTGTTAGCTAATTCTAATCTGAATTAATCTATTCAGTACTTCTTTTTACGTACAGTTAATCTAGGTTTAGATCTAGAGAATCGATGAATCCAACAAAACTATAGTGACTATGATGTGTATAGCAAAATAATAAGTGTCCCCTTTCATTATTTGTCTTTTTATTTGGCAATGATATATACGCTTTTGTGAAACACATGCATGCTTTCTTATTCTCAATCGCACGTTCCCTTCGCAGTACTGTCACTCACTCCACACATATATTTTCGAGGACTATTGCTAAAAAGGAAACAAAAACAATAATATATTTTGCAAAAACAAATCGCTTTAATAATCGACCACACATGTCTCCATAGTTTTTGTGTGTATGGTTAAACTTCTTTCGTTCAAGATCCTTCTAAAGATAACCTCACTTTCCCTTCCCAAAACCCTCCTAAAGACCTCTTGTTTTTGTTTTTATTTCCCCTTCCTCTCTTACATGCATTTTGATTCACATCTTTGGACCTTGTGATATGGATTGATTTTTGATAAACAAGTATTTCTAGTGGTTTCAGTTTTTCTGTCGAGATCAAGGAATCCATCCATTTTAGCCATTGCGAAAATTGCATAATGATTCATGCCACAAATTTATATATAATTAACGAGAAACATTATCTATGCTTTTGCCAACTATTTTGGACATTATGTTACAGTTTGAACTTGGAAAACATGTTTTGATAACAAAACGATTGTATTATAGTAATTTTGATTTATTGGATAAAGCTAAGAAACAGCTTGGTTATTCTATATATGAGTCCATGTTAATTCGGTTGGAAAAATAACATATACTTCGAGTTCAAAATCTATCTAAAACATAATAATGGTTATGCCCATTAGACATCCACATTAAATTTAGGTCCCAATGAAAAACCCTACATTAATTGGAATCTTGAATAAGATGTGATCGATTGATGTGCATAATCGCCATTGAAAAAGGTATATTCTTTCCTAACAAATTAGATGCCTCTTTTGAGGCCGACTTGTCCTTATGTGGCTGAGATGAATGATTACACATTAATTCATAGAACCACAGACACACACAAAAAAAATCACTTCAGAGACTCAAAATTATAATCTTATTTTATTTTATTTCTAACAAAAGCCTTATTTCCATTCATACTATATACATACATAAGATACATTACACCACAAAACAAACCAAAGACACTAATCTCATGGAACCATAGACCCAAACTAAGACATAGCTACTAATTACCATCAAGCTACTTAACTAAGAACAAGTGGGTGCTGCAAAATTACCCTTACCTTACACAATAACAAAGATTTAGGTTATTTTCACCCTTTATTTTTACCCCTAGTTAAAGATGGTAACTTTTTGTTTCATGGGCATTCATTCACCAACTTTCTCCATTAGAGCAACCTTAAGCTGATCTTGCGTGAAAAACTGATTCCCCATTTTCACAGTCGCTTGTTGGATCATAAGATCATTCACTACCGATAAACTCGCATGATTCACCTCCAAATCCAATTCCTTGAGTGTTTCCATGAACTTAGCACCAGGATGGTTCCTCTTACTGCATTGGATCCTTATCATTGCATCCCAACCAATGATCTTCACATCAATCTCCATCTCAATCGACACACCCGATTCTTGACTCGAACAATCTTTAACCGAACTTTTCTCATTCGCCTCCTCCTCTTTGCTCATCCCATCAATCTGCTTCTGCAACTCTTCTTTATCAGCTTCAACTTTTTGCAGCTTAGATTTAAGCTCATTGATATACGAAATAGCATCTCCTAAAAGAGAAGCTTTATCCATCTTAGATACATTAGGAACCACAGCTCTTAAAGAGTAGAACTTTTGATTCAACTTCTCCCTTCTCTGCCTCTCTGCCTCTACATGGTTCAACGGCTCTTCTCTTCCATTAGCCGGTTTTCTCCCTCGTTTTCTCGGTTTCTTCTCCGGTTCAACCACAATTCTGTTACTCTCTGCTTCTTTAACCACCGAAGCTTCAAGATCAGAGTGATTCGAGTCACCTGATTTAGCAGGACGTGGAAGAACAGAGGTGAAAGAAAGCATTCCTTCTTCATTGTTTGAAACCGGAGATCTCTTCTTGTTACTATCCTCTTCCATAAACCGGCTTTGACCAGACAAACCATTCTCAATCCCGTTCTTGAAATTCACCAAATCGCAAGATTTCAGAATTTCCGGTTTAGGGTTTTCCACAGAGCTTCCATTACAAAGCTTTTGAGAATCAGAATTAGAAGTCGAGTTATTACCATTGTTCAACGCCGGAGTTACAAGACCCGATTCGATTCCGGTGACATTAGGCTCACTAATCCACAAACCCGGATCATTCTCTCCTTGATCCGGATTCAAATTAAACACCCAAGAACCCGATTCACCACCACCGTTGTTAAAACTGAAAAAGGCGTTAACTTTATCAACAAGATCTGAGCTTTGATGTATAACCTCCGACGAACCAAGTTCAACGACGCCGTTTTCAGATGGTATACAGACCATCGTCTCTAACCCGTAAATCTGACCTTGACGAGCTCTCTCACAACTCGATCCAGCTAACGCATTTGAACCAGAGAGCCAAATCGTATTCGAATTTGAGAAAGCTTGACCAGGTAAACCAGTACCGTTAACGAAGCTCTGTGTCATCGAAAGCAAGAAGAACCATTCAGTATCAGTAACTTCTTCATCTCCAGCTTCATCAGAGCCACCATTAATAACTGTTCCTCCAACGCCGGAGATCAAAGCATTGAGTTCTCGAATCACTCTCTTTCGATGCTCTTGCTCAGCTGGATTTGAATTCGTCTTCTTTGGTTTCTCTTCTTCTCCTTTGTAATAACCATCTCCCCAACCTAACAACGCCGCGTTATTGTTACTTCCTCCGATGTCTTCTCCGGCGAAATCGTAAGATAATTGCCAGAACACAGCGTAAGTCCAGCTCTCGTTCGCTCCTTCGATTAAAGCTTGGAGTCGTTGTTGGAGAGAATCTTCGTTGACCTGAGATTGCGCCGGAGGAGGAGGAGGAGGAAGTGGAGGAAAAAGTGAAGAGTGATCGGAGCTGATGAAAGCTTCCACTTCCATTACAGATGTATCATCGTCGGTTGACCAGAGATTTGTAGCGTTTGTTGATTGGTTGAGATGGTAATCGGTTAACTGAACATTCGTCGGAGACATAACCTTTTCTCCGATGAACTTAAAAAGGAGAAGACTTTTTTTTTTTTTCTTCCCCGGTGAAAGACAGAGGAGAGATCAGAGAGCTAAAGTAAGTTCTTTTAGCAACTATGGCGTTTGGTTGGATTTTT
Organism: Barbarea vulgaris; assembly: GCA_963667165.1. Taxonomy (NCBI): domain Eukaryota; kingdom Viridiplantae; phylum Streptophyta; class Magnoliopsida; order Brassicales; family Brassicaceae; genus Barbarea; species Barbarea vulgaris. Next base: position 9,898,861 of record OY763890.1, on the reverse strand, counting down.
TGGGGAAAAAGGAATCTGTATATATTTTTAAAAATTCATTTTTTTTTTTTTTGGTAAACTGTAAAAAATAGTTTGATCAAAGAAACGAAGAAGATACTTTTTGGTTTCATTAAGTAGAGTTTATAAGAATTTTATTTATTGAGTTAGTTCTTAAAGTGGTTTTTTCATTGAGGCTCTAAATGGGTTTTACATGAGCATAGAATAAATAAATTTTTTGTGAATGCGATATGAACAATTGAAAACTGAGTATATATATTCAAGTATAGTAGTAAAAACATTTATTAAAAAAAAGAATTATTAATAAATAAGTGGAATGTTCACTTCATTATATTCGACATAATTAGTTAAATTTGAACAAAACATAGATGCATAACTTGTACCAAAAATAAGTAATATTTAAAAAATATTTTAACCAATATTTTTAAAAATTTATAAATATATAATTAAAAAAAAAAATCCTCTTACTTGATTTGTTCTATTCAGTCTTTGGGGTTATTATATACATAGTAACATAACTTGACTAATAATAAAAAAAAAAAAACTTTAACATTTTTTACTGAATGAAAGAGAATCGGATCAAATTTGTAATCGGGTAAAAAAGGACCATTTTCCAACAACACCGTCCTTTTATATATAATCGTGATAATTAAGAACAATTAAAGAATGAAAATGATTTTTCACTTAAAATAATTATCATGTCTCCCTCACTTTTGGTGTTTGGGTCAGTGTCGCTTTTCTTGTGATTTAAGGGCTATACATCATTTAATTCTTGCAAGCAATATCAATTTATTTCTTTGGAAATTTTGAACTACTATTTTTATTATTGAGTGTACATAGTTCGATTAACACTATCATACAATATACTACAATAAGTGATTTGTTAAATTAGTTGGTTCTTGGAGGCAAAACAATTGCTGCTTCTATAAGAAAAAAAAGTAACAAAAAGGAAGATTTGGATACAACGCTTGTACACAAACCTTATAAAGTAGACAGTATTATAGTCAAAACATATACATTCTTTAAAACAAAATTTTGTTGGCATCGTTATAGACACAACTTTTTGCATGATAAATAAAGAAAAGAGATGGGTGATTTCGAAATCAAAGCTGAAAGAGACACGAGAGCAAAAAGGCAAATAAAAGGTCTAGCATTATTATTAAAATAAAAAAGAAAGGATTTATCAATTATTTATGGAAATTATATGACCTCACAAAATATCACATTATGTTTTTATTGGCCAAATTTCATTTATGCTTTTTCCTTTTCAGTGAGAGCAAATGCCCAAAAATGTTGGTCTCTCTATGTGCATATCCGACGAAAGTCGAAACCATAGCGACTGTTGCAGTGTACAGTGACATTTTGGAATCGCATAAAGCCACAAACTGATAAAAGCAAACAAACAAATTAAACTGGGTTTTAATCATGTCGGGCCTCACATATTTTGGCACATTAATAAATCTGGGCCGCTGAGGTCTGTTTTTGTCAAACTAGTTGTTTTTTTGTTTTTTTTTTTGGGTTAGATTTCTTGACCTCTTGTGATGAACCGAATGACAAGTGGGAGGTAAATGTTTATTATGGGAGGAGAGGAATACATGTTTAAAATAGACAAATGTAAGATTTTGAAGGTTTCGATTATTACAAAGTTGTTTATGTATAAGTTGAGGCAAGATTCAAATTAAATGCAAATAAAAACTCAAGAGTTATTAAGATATTATATATACTATTGTTAATCTACTAATGAATGTTTGACTTCAGAAAATTAAACAAAAAAAACTATATACTATTAGATCAAAAATGTATAACAGACAAATTATATATATTTTTAAAGTGTTAGAACTAATCTTTGAATTGAGGTTGAAGGAAAGGGTCCGTCAGTTACAATCCATGTTGCTTCAGAAACGGAATTACGCACTACGTGTCGTTTCTAAACAATACCATTTTCGTAGTTACTAGAGTCGATTCAGGGTATTATCGTCAGTCTAGTCAGATTAAATGTTTCCATCAATGTTTACTTGGGTTTTTATCAGATTTACAGATTTGATTTAATAAGAAAAGAGGAAATAAACCTAATTAAAGTGGAATTTTTTAAAAAAAAATCTTTAAAATTCATTGAGGAGAGGTGATCCATTGTCACCTCTTCAGATTTTGTGTTTTTTTTTTCTTCTCACAAATCTGTAAAATCCTTCAATTTCGTCTACAATGGCTTCTACTGACAATCTTACCGACAAAAATATCGTTTTCAGAAAACTCAAATCAAAATCTGAGAACAAGGTATCGAATTTTTTTTCTGAATTTTCCTCTTTTCTTTTGAAATTTTGATTGTGTGTGAGTCTAGATCTGGGATTTGTTTGACTAGATCTTTAATTTTGGAATGTGTTCATTCATATAAGCTTTGGATTTTTTTTTTTGTTAGGTCTGCTTTGATTGTAGTGCGAAGAATCCAACTTGGGCATCGGTTACATATGGGATTTTTCTCTGCATCGATTGTTCAGCTACTCATCGAAGTCTCGGTGTTCATATCAGTTTCGTCAGGTAAAATAATTTTTGAAAATTTGAGGTCCAATTTCAGCATCTGATTCGATTCATCCGCATTGATTCTAGCTCACAGTTGTTAGTAATTTGTTGAATTTTTAGCTAAAGATTTGAGCTTTTTTTAGTTCTATAAGTGTAGCATTACGTTGACTCGAGTGTGATTTGTACAATATGATTATGTTTTATGTTAATTAGACTGATTTGAACTATCGATCTATTGACTAGTTAAAGATTTTCAAGATGGTTTGTTCTTTGTCATGTTCGATTGAATTATGCGAATTCGTTCTATAGATGCTACATTTTTTCGTGTTTTGTGTTTCGCTGGTTTGGTGTAGATCGACGAATTTAGATTCATGGAGCCCTGAGCAGCTCAGGACAATGATGTTTGGTGGCAACAACCGAGCTCAGGTGTTCTTCAAGCAACATGGATGGACCGATGGTGGCAAAATCGAGGCTAAGTATACTTCAAGAGCTGCTGATTTGTATAGGCAGATTCTTGCTAAAGAAGTTGCTAAAGCCATTGCAGAAGAAACTAATTTCGGTCTACCGTCATCTCCTGTTGCTACTTCTCAGCTACCGGAAGCATCTAATGGGATTTCTTCTTATCCTGTTAAGGAAGAGTTACCTCCTAAACATGAAGCTGCTAGTGCCACTTCTTCGCCTAAAGCTTCTAATACAGTTGTGCCTAGTACGTTTAAGAAACCTATCGGTGCTAAAAGGACCGGAAAAACTGGTGGTCTTGGCGCAAGGAAGCTTACTAATAAGGTCAGTCTTGGTTTGTGTTTGGTGCATTGAGCTTTATTTTTTTTCTTGTTGAGATTAAAAGATTGGATTTGTTTTTTTTTTGGTAAATTGTAGACAAAGGAGAATCTGTATGAGCAGAAACCGGAAGACGTTGCACCGGCTATTCCTGCTGCAACTTCAACTAATAATGGCGGAAGCAAATCATCAGCTGGTGGTTCATCATTTACCTCTCGGTTTGAGTACAATGACGACTTCCAATCTGGTGGACAAAGCGGTGGTGGTACACAAGTGCTAAACCATGTTGCTCCACCAAAATCATCAAGTTTCTTTTCGGATTTCGGAATGGACAATTCTTTCCCCAAGAAATCAAGCTCCAACTCGTCAAAATCTCAAGTAAAGCCGATGTTTCTCAGAAACAAAATACTAAATCGGTATTCCAAACCCTCTGCTAAACCAGTTTTTTTTCTTAATAGGTTGAAGAATCGGATGAAGCAAGAAAGAAGTTCACAAACGCAAAGTCCATATCTTCTGCTCAGTACTTTGGTGATCAGAACAAAAACACTGATCTTGAATCAAAAGCTACTCTTCAGAAGTTTTCAGTAAGTAACATTCCACACAATTTCAAACAAACATTTTCTCATACTTCGATTCTAATGCCATTGTGGGATATCACAGGGCTCAACATCTATCTCCAGTGCTGATTTTTACGGTCACGACCAAGATCATTCCGATCTTGATATAACTGCGAGTGATCTCATTAACCGAATTTCTTTCCAGGTAAAAGATGTCATACTCATGAATCTCTGCTTCTTCTTCAGATATTAAACCTCTTGATGAATGAAATGTTCGATTTTTGCAAATGTTTGATCAGGCCCAACAAGATATATCGTCGCTGGTGAATATAGCAGGTGAAACGAAGAAGAAGCTTGGAACTTTGGCTTCGGGTATCTTCAGTGATCTTCAAGACAGAATGCTGTAAGAAGAACACGAGCTCTCACATGTTTTTTTGTTTACTTTACAGAGAAAAAAAGAAAGAAAAAGAAATATCTTTGTCGGAAACTTCGAATGAGGTTCACGTTTCTCTGTTTTTTTTATAGAGCTTTTTTTTTGGAATATTGAGACGTGGCTATTGTTGTTATCTCAAAAAATCTATATGGGGATTATTATTATATTGGATATGTCATAGACTTTGTTTGTTTGCAGAAAAAGTCGATTTAATTGTGATGATACAATACAATGTGTTTTGAATGTTAATCCATAAAATAATAGAATGATTGGTTCTGCAATATTGATATTAATATGTTCATGATTTTTCACATGTACATATAAGTAAAATAAAAATATTTCTTACTTTGTAATATTTTTTTCTATTAAGTCAGATTTCTTTTTCATTTAATTTATAAAATTTGTTTCAACTTTTAGAAATTGCAATTTTGGGAGGATACATATCTAGAGGACTAATTTTATCTTTCCAAATAGTTTTAAATTTCTTGGTTGACTAAGCAATTATTCTATTTCGTAGATTTGTTTTACCTTTTTAACCATAAATATGTCTTATCCTCCAAAAAAAAATGTTGAATTAAAATAAGTACCTTGCCTAAGAAATTATTAATTTTAGATTATTTTTACATATTAAGTAATTAATGGTTGACTGAGTTTTTCAAATATGTGACATTAAAAAAATAAAAAAAAATAAAGCATAAAAGGACTATAAAAGAGTCCAAATCCAATGTTGACCACCGACCTCAAAAAAAAAACTAATTTACCGTATCTGGAAGCATATCTCTCTATCTGAGATTACACTTTACAGTTTTACGCCTAATTTCAATTTTTTTTTGCAGATTAAAAACCCTAAAAAAACATGGCGATTCGATTTTCCCTCCCAATTCAAATCATCTCCTAGTCTCTTTCGTCTCACCTTCCTCCTGAATTCGCTTCCGATCATCCTCCAAATCCTTTTTCTTAACCCGAATTTCAATTCTTGCACCGGAATTTCGAGTTTTCACCTCCCGTAGACGAAACCCTAATTTTGAGTCACGAATCGAAACTGCATGACGATGCTAATGGCTGATTCCGGTGTATCTTCGTCGATTTCGTCACGTTCTCCGATAATTCCCAACTCGACGGAAACCGTAGGTGAGTCTTCTTCACCAATCGCGTCGATTGGAGCCAAAGTTGTTCAGTCGTTGGCTCTTTCATCGCCAAATCGAGATCGCGATCATCAGGATTCTCCAAACTCAGATGAGTATACCTCTTATTCGTCAGACGAAACGGTATCCGTGGATTCTCCGGTAGATTTCGAGGACGATGAGTGTAACAATGATATACAAGTTAACACAGAGTCTCAGATTTTGCCATTAAATAATAACTCTGGAAGCAATCACAATGCTGTTGACGATATCGACGATGCAATCTGGGAAGCGTGTTCGTCTGAGCTCGCAGAGAATCACCATCGATGGACTCCAAAAGTTTCTCCTCGCTATGGAAGTGATGATAATGATGATGACTCTAAAATGGAATGTAGCCAACCCTTGTCGTTGGGGTTTAAGCAACAAGGACCTCTGAAGATTGAGGAGCCCATCACTGGTGTTGTAAGTTCTGGTTTCGTTTCAGTTTTGGTTGCATTGTTTTCTTCAATTTTCATCTTTGAATACGAATTTGATATCTTTTTGTAGGGTGCTGGACTTTGGAATTTAGGCAACACTTGTTTCCTTAATTCAGTGTTGCAATGCTTCACTCACACTGTGCCACTTATTGAGAGCCTTCGTTCTTACAAGTATCAGAATCCCTGTAACTGTAAGACTCTTAATGCGTTTTGTTGTAGCGTTTTTTTGTTTTTATTGTTTATGTTTCCTTGTTATTAAGGTTGTATATCCTTTGAATTTGTAGGTGGGAATGAGTTCTTCTGTGTTATTGCGGCTCTTCGACATCACATTGAGGCTGCCTTGAGGCCTTTGAGATATCCATTGGCTCCGCATTATTTTCTTAACTATCTCAATTGTATCCTTTATAGAACCTTTTTTATTTATTTTCTGAATATATTGGTTTGGCTGCATAGTTTGCTTATGGGATTCTCTGATTATGTTTCTTAGATGAATTGGTTTATCCTTAGCTAGCACAGATTTCTCGGCTGACTTCCAGCGTTACCAACAAGAGGATGCCCACGAGTTTCTGCAGGCGTTTTTGGATAAGTTGGAAAGATGCTGTTTGGATCGTAGAAGTTATCGTGGCTATATGTCGTCTCAAGATGGTAACATTGTTGAGCACGTCTTTGGTGGTCGTCTTGTTAGTGGGGTAAGAAGTTAACTATCAAACTATACATTTGGTCAAGTCTCAAAGCTATTTTCCATGTGGGTTTCAGTTTGATTATGGTAAATATGTGTGCATTTCTTTCTTTCAGCTTCGTTGCTGCAACTGCAACTCTGTTTCTGAGACTTTTGAAAAGTCCGTTGGGATCAGTTTGGAAATTGAACATGTGGATACTCTTTGGAGTGCACTAGAATCCTTTACCAGCGTGGAAAAACTTGACGAGCAATTGACCTGTGATAACTGTAAGGAAAAAGTTTCAAAGGAGAAGCAACTTTTGCTTGATAAGCTGCCATTGGTTGCCACATTCCATCTGAAGAGATTCAAGAATAATGGATTTTTTATGGAGAAGATCTTCAAGCATGTCAAGATCCCATTGGAGTTAGACTTGCAGCCATATATGAGGAATATCCAGGAAAATGAAGTATGTGAACTTGCAGTATACTATCTCTTATCTCCCTTTTAAGTACTCAAAGTTTGTATTTTATCTAAGATTGCACACACTAAAACCCAATCTATTTATTTCTTTCTTCAGGTTTCCACAAAATATCACCTTTACGCTCTTGTGGAGCATTTCGGGTATTCATTAGCTTATGGTCATTACTCCTCCTATGTGAGGTCAGCCCCCAAGGTCTGGCATCAATTTGATGACGTGCAGGTGATATTTCTAGTAATTTTAGTTGATTCAGGTGGTTAAGTAGATGATTTCCAATAAATGAATATTTCCTTGTTGTGTGTGTTTTCACAAATCTTGGCAGGTCACAAGAATCGATGAAGATAGTGTGCTATCACAGGATTCATATATTCTTTTTTATGTAAGAGAAGGAACTCCCTGGTTTTCTGAAGCCTATGAAGAGATGCTGCCATTACTTGAAGCTAGCTTACGAAATTCTTCGCCACAGTCTGTGCTTGATTCTACCAACGGCGAGTGTTTATCAGAGATCAGTTATGAGGCTGTCGATAAATCCAACAAACCCTCAGACTCAGCCGGAGTGTCCAACCAAAATGTGAAGACAGAAGAGAATTTTGTTTCCCTCTCTGAGGAGCTAAACGAAGATGTGTTTCTATCAGCAGAGTCTAGTGAAGAAGATTCTCCAATGGAATTGCTTTTGGACCCGCTTGAGACTGATGATTCTTACAGTCCATGCGCTGAGAAAGAACCAGATTCTTGTTCAGCCATTGAAAGAGCTTCTACTGGTGATGATTTTTTTCCTCTGCTCATGGTTGACCCTTCTCCAAAACAGCAAGGTAATATTATTTTTATTACAACACGACCTTTTTAACCGAGTTATAAACTTTTCTTCATATCAATGTTAACGTACTCGGTATTGTGTCTCTGTGGTGATGATTCTGCAGAAGGAACTTTCCAAACTCTACTAAAGCAATTGGAAAAAACCATAAAGAAGGAAGAAGAACCTTGCAAGCAGCCATTATTGTTAAGCGACGTTGTTGCAGATTCGAAGGAAGCAGAATGTGGTTGTAGAGACCTTGTGAAGAAGCCGTTACCTCGTGCAAGAGAGTTGTTGGATCAAGCCATATCTACAACAACTGGTTCTCCACCAAAAAAGATTAAAACAGCATGAAAATGTCTTAACATCTAATGCTGTATCTTGTAGACTTTCTTGATCGCTAATTAGCTTCAAACTTCTTTTAGGGATGATGGGTTAATGACTTTGATTAGACTAAATCAGGCTTAAATCGTTTTCGGTTTTGTGCATAGTACTACTAGTTATGGTACTTTGGTGTTTTTTTTTCTTGGTTTATTGATAAAAGGCAAGCTTTAAGAATCTAATAAAGCTTTAGATTCTGCATTTGTGGTTTTTTTTTTTTATCTTTCCCCGAAAATTTATTCCACCTTTATTTGTTCGAACTTGAAAACACTAATAACGAAAAAATAAATGAAATGAGAATAACCGATAATTCAGTTGAAATGATAACCGACCGGTTTGGTTCCGCTCATTTTGACCTCTTCCTTGACTGATAATTCAACTGAGATTGATTTACTAATCATGTTAAAAGAATACAATTGTCAGTAATAACCTGAAGATTAGTGGACTATGAGTCTATAATAATACATATATTAAGACTACTAGAGTATAATAATATACACTATTTAACTACATGCCTCTACATCTCGATTTTCTTGTTTAAATTAAAAGATTTATTGATCAAATGTTCTCGAAGAGGTGAAATAAATACTAATCGTTGATGTTTATCTTCGACCGAGTCTTCTCTTGTTTCGTTTTTATGGTTGATACATTCAAAATAATAATAATTTCGTAAATTAATAAAGAACAAACAAAGGAAAAGGATGATAAGAAGCGGGTCCATCAGGTCAGATATGGCGTGCCGTGTTCAAGTGCTTCAATTTTGACTAAACCTTTTAATTTTTTGTATTTTTAGTTTTAACGTCAAGGAAAATAACTCGTGTTTGTTTTTGGTGGATTTAAAAAAAAAACTTGTGTTCATATGGTTTAAAATGATATATCCTCATGATTATCATGAATTAAGCAAAAGTTAACACGAATAGTCCATATTCGTAATGTGATTTATTATAATGTAATACTATCGACTAACCTTTCAATTGCTGCAATATTAAGTAATCTTTCTAAATTTTTTATTTTATTTTATTTATTTGAGTTTGCATTGCACATCAAGGAAAATAACTCGTGTTATAAGTTATAAAATGAATTTTCGTTAAAAGTGTAAGAATGAGTTACATAATATAGCTAGTTTGTATACGTATGTAATATAGATCAAATGTGATAAACGAAAACAAATGATTTTCTTAACAAAACAAAAAAAAAAAAAAAAAAGCGAAAGAAAAATCATCTAAGAAAAATATGTGGATTGGGACTATCACAATTTGAAAGTCAAGTGGCGTCCTTTTTCAAAGTCAATGGACAATAAAATGCAAATAAGACTTGTGTGTTTCCTTATTAAATGACTACACACATATTTCAAATTTGTCACAAAGATTCTAACTTGTCCACCAATAGAAGATTATTACTATGAAACTGTTTCAGTTTTTTTATGTTTTTTTTTTTTTTTTAATAATCCGGTAATCGGATTCCGGCTAACAGTTTCAAGTTTGTATAGAAACTGTATCGAATATGTTGCAAGTTTTATAATGAAAAAACAATTTGGCATCTTCCTCCATCTACCATCATGCATGACAAATGAATAAAAGCTGTTATTATCATATGATGTCTATACAATGCATATTATATGTTTTTCTTTAATTTATTTCCTTGTCGTCACTCTTTTATTTTATTTTATTATAAACATTATAGGTGTATTTAAAATATATCGGATTCATATATAAGGTATTAGGTATAAACAAAGATTTATTATCATCGGGCCAACAAATTGTATATCCGCATGAAACACGGAGGTCTAATTAACAACGCAATGAGTACAATCTTATAATAATACATGAATTTAAATAAACAACCCCATCGAATTTACAACAAAAAAATGTTGTACTTTCATATTAGATGAGACATGACATCGAAGTTTTGGTATAGAAAAATGAATTAAATTATGAGTATATGATTTTCTATCAAAGGACATATATGAGTTGAAAATGGAATTTCCTTTTCGAGTGATGCATATTGGAATAGTTAGTACTGACTTTGCTAAGTTTATATACACAACAACCAAACTCAAGCACTAATAAACAAAAGGGTGTGTGTTTTTATATAATCACCCATCTTTTGACCTAAATTTCTGCATTAATTTCCTCTTTATTTAATTATATTAAAAAAGTTATAAACAAGTACACATGGATTAGGTTTATTATGTCCAATTCATGAGCTTGTCTCCGCTTATTGCTCGCTTTAAAGCTATAGCAATGGAATCTAATTATTGATATCATCCATCTTCTTATTATATACTACTATACACCAATAATAAGAACAAAGTAAAGTGCGATTCACACTTATTCCAACTCATTCTTATGCACATTTAGCACATATAATAGAAATAGATGCTCGTGCACATACACATTACACACACTCAAATACATATATTTTCATATAAACAGAATTATAAATTCCTTCTTACTGAATTAACGAAATTTTTTTCTACAATTCTACCTTTTTTTTATGGGAAAGTTACTAGAATAACATAAATGAAGAGTTTAATTACTAGAATGTTTTATGAAAGAAAAGAGTTATTTGAGTTATTTTTATGTCTAAATTACTCTTTTTGGTGTTATTTAAGTAAAAAAAAAAAAAAAAAAATTTCCAGCGTGGCATTAAATTACCAAAAATGCAAATGAAAATTTTTCAAAAACTGTGGGTCTAGTAATAACAGATTTTATTTTTAACGGCAGATTATTTGTCCATGACAGTTTTTTTTTTGCCAGATTTATTTGGTTGACTGACTTATTAATTATATGGTGATGACAGATTTATAAATTGTAGCAGTTTTATTTCCATCGACAGAATTTTTAATAACGACAACACAGACTTTCATTATTTTTGACAGAGTTATTATAATGTCTGACAGTTTTAATTTTTTCAGTGACCAGAGACTTCAAATTTTTGTTTAAAATCTGTCATATTGTAACAGATTTGGTGACAGAAAATAAATTACTAAAATGGTGTGTAATGATAACAGATTTTTTTTATGTTATAACAAATTTGTTTAATTTTACCAAAATTCTGTCGTTTAATAGCAGATTTGTTTTACTAAAATATAATTGCTATAATGACATATGGTCAGAAAATTACATTCTTATGTTATGACAGATTTGTTTTATGTAATAACAGATTTTTTGTAAATTACAAATAATCTGGGGTTTGATAGCAGATTTGTTTAAAAAAAAAATTAATTGCTCGAATGACCTATATAGTGATTTACATTATAACAGATTTATATTTTGCAATCCTATGATGACAGATTTATTATGTTGATCTAGTTACGACAGATTTAATAAAATAATGATAGACTTCTTTATATTGTAATTGACAAATTTACCATTAAATACAATTTAGGATTTTATCTTCTAATAACGGCTGCCTCCTTTTTTTTTACGTCCTCCATCGTCGACGACACAGAGACATCATTCCAAAAAAAAAATTTCCTTTTGGGTTCTTCTTTTAATCCTTTTGTGTTCATCTTTTTTTTTCTTTTGGATTCATCGACGACCAAGGTTTTTTTCCTTTTGGTTATTCTCTTTGAAACTTGGCGTTGGAACTGGATTTTGTTTTCTCCTTCCCCTTTACATCTCCCACGATGTCACAAAACGAAAGGACAACACAAGATATGGATCAGATTATTCTCGTGTGTGGCAGTTGGACAATTGAGAAAACAAATGGTTGTTTATGATTGATAGTAATAGGGGTTGTCGAATTTTAGAAGGTAACCGTCAAACCAGTTATGATGATTGCATTCAAATGGTATATGAAGATTACGGGCTGGATAATAGAGTATGTGATGTTGTATTGAGCTACAAGATTTCGAAGATGTTGTCGCAGAAATTACCGGGTAATACACCACCAGTTTTTATTTGTAATACTCGACAATTTCATGTTTTTTTAGGGCAAATGAATAAGGATAAACTTCGACTTTGCGTTGAAGTGAAGAAGAAAGTAATGGTTGAATCAGATAAAAACGGAAGTAAACGAGCTTGATTCTCGCCGGCGTTCTTAGACCTTGACGGCGGAGAGGGCAAAGGAGGCTAGGGTTACGATTTGGAGAAAGGAGATTCCTCGAGATTGACGGCGGAGGGTTCGATTGTGGATTTGCCGGCGTTCTTAGAGAACGTTGACGGCGGAGTCGCCGGCGTTCTTAGAGCTTCACGGCGGAGTTAGAAGATTTGGAGAAAGAGGGTTTTTTTTTTCAACGAAAAAGGGTTAAAGAAGGAGAAGTTCTTCGCGTGCGTTTTCAAAGCATTGTTTTATTCATTTTTTGTTTTGTTTTTTTATCTTAATTCAATTTAATTTAATAATTTCCATATTTTATTAAATTAAAAAACAATAATTAATTAGAGGGGTAAAGGTTAAATGGTCTTTTAACCATAAAATTGTGTTAATCTAGCAATCCATTTTTTTTGGGTGTTATTCTAGTTATTAGTCATAGAATTGGTGTTAATCTGGGTAAATTTTAGTTTTTTTATTAGCTACATTTATGAAAATATTACGTATAACATTGATGTTATATTAAAACTATTTTTGGACACGAAAATGGTTTTGGTTAGTTGGTTGTGTATTGAGATGGGTCAAATTATATAACGTAAAATATTATGCATATATACACATCTACACCTATTTTTAAAAATTGAATACGCAAAATAAGTTTTTTTTTTTTTAAATGTAGGAAAAAATAGAGAGACCACCTGATGGCTGATGGAAGAAACAAAGAAACATATAATGGGATTATAGAGGATAGATATGAGATGTCAAAACTACAATAATGGAGCAATAGTTTTCTCCACTTGGCTAATATAATATCTAACACGAAAAAACTTACACATCCCACACGAAAAAACAAATTGTGGTAAAATAATATAAACAAATTCCATATTAACAAACAAAAAAGAGATGATTACTTTATACATAAATACAATGTGTATGTAACCAACAATAATGTTGTACTGTAAGTCTATGTAACGGAAACAAAATATTACCTTCTTAAGATAAATCCAAATAGTGACAGAAACAAATTCATAACAAAATAGGAAAAAAACAAATAGTATGTTTTCAAACTTTTCTTTTAAAAATATAATTAGTAAAATGGTAGAAAAATTCTTATAATATAGAATCATATATCTTTAGTTATATATTTATAAAACTTAAAAGAAATATTAATTTTCTTAGTGTGATTACATTGTTTGAACTTTGAAGACAGTGAGAATGAATACATGGAAAATAGAGATATTGATATATATGAGAAAGGAAAAATAATTATAATTATATATAATATAATTGAGAAAAAAGAGAAAAGAAAAAAAGAAGAAGGAGGTTGGGTTGGTCGACTTTGCTAAGATAAGAGAGACTGACTCTCTTTTCTCCTTCCTTATTCTTCTCTCTTTACCTTCTCTCCAAGAAACTTCTCTCTCTAAGCTGACTCTCTCAAAAAGACTCTCTCAAAAAGACTCTCTTTTTTCTTCTTCTTCTTCCTGCAATTAGTAAATGGCGATTGAAGATCAAGAGAACAACACAATCCGTGAATTCAAGCCTAAGAACAGAAGAATCATGGTATTTTTTTTTAACTTCTTCTTCTTTATTCTCTGTTCTTCAAATGTGAAATGTTTTGTGTTGTTTTTTTTTAAGTTTCCGAATTTCTCATTTATTTGATTATCGATTTTTGTCTTTTTTTTTTTCTGGGTTTCGAGTTTTTGATTGAATTTGAAATTCAAAAACTTGAAAATGGCGAAAAGTTGTAATCTTTTTATTTGTTTTGTTTATTCATTGAAGTGCTCTGTTTTCGTGTACCTAACAAAAGAGATTTTGATGGTTTCATTTTGAAGAATCCGAACAATGCTCTTTTGGAGTTTTCATCCTTTTTTTAATTTTATTTTCTTTCAGGCTCGATTCCGATAGTTAATTTACTTTATTTGGTGTCACGAATTGGTACAAGATGCTTTTTTATATATATTATATACCAAATTTTATACTTTTAAACCCTCAGAAATCGAAGTGAAAACAGTGAGAACGAATCTAGAACATTTCTGGGTTTATTACGATTCCTTTTCGGATGACTTTTTATATTGAAAAAAAAAAAATTTTAGAACAGAATCAAATTTCAAACTTCAACCACAAGACGAATTCAAAGAATTTTTTTAAAATGAGGAGTTTATGAAGTTTTTAATGGTAGTTTTACAGAAATGGCTAAATATTCTCTTGAGGTATATATATTGTAAAATGTTAATGTTTGTTTATGAAAATAAATGATGAAAAATTGAAAAAAAAAATTTTTTGGGTGTAGGGAGCTGGTGGACCAGAGGAGGAAGAGAACCGTTGGCCACCATGGCTAAAACCTTTGCTTAAAGAGCAATTCTTTGTTCATTGTAAGTTTCATGGAGACTCTCATAAGAGTGAATGCAATATGTATTGCTTAGACTGTACCAACGGTCCACTTTGCTCTCTTTGTCTTGCTCATCACAAGGATCATCGTACCATTCAGGTGAGAATGTCTTAATCTTGATTGTTGCTTAATACTTGTGTCTCTCTTTGCCATAATTCCAAAGAGTTTGATATTTATGTTTTTGAAATTTTCTTGATTGGATTTTTTGGCAGATAAGGAGATCTTCTTATCATGATGTTATAAGGGTGAATGAGATACAAAAGTATCTTGATATATCTGGGATCCAAACATATGTGATCAATAGTGCTAAAGTCGTTTTCTTGAATGAGAGGCCTCAGCCTAGGCCCGGGAAAGGTGTAACCAATACCTGCAAGGTTTGCTACCGTAGCCTCGTTGACGATAGCTTCCGCTTCTGCTCTCTTGGCTGCAAGGTACATTACATTACCAACTTTTCATTTTTATTGAATCAAGTAGAAGAAACTTTGGTATTGGGTTGACATTTAATTTTCCCTCTTTACACGTTTCCATATAGCAAATCAGGTCTCTTACAGTTTCACCTAACATTTGCTTGCATTTTCTGTAAATATAGTTCTCGTTTAACCGCACGATAAAAAGATCAAAACTTTTGAAATGGGTCATCCTCAAATCTTGATTTTATCTTTTACAATTTCACCTAACTTTTCCTAGCACTTTCCCTAAATAAGTAGTCTCTAGAAAAAAGATTGAAACATGTATCTTTCTTGCGCGCTTAACTCAAAATTTGAATTGAAATCTTCTCTTCCTCGTAATCATTCTCTAATCAAACTTACTTTCTCTATGTTTATGGGGAATGAAATCAAGATTGCTGGAATATCTAGAGGCTTTGAAAAGGGAAGGGAGCACCTTCTGATGGAAACAGAGGATTCAAGTAGCAACATTGGAATTGGGAAGAACATTTCAAATTTCCAAAGTTTCAGCCCATCAACACCTCCACTTACTACATCTAGTAACTGCAGAATCGCCAAGCGAAGAAAGGGAATCCCCCACCGATCTCCGATGGGATAAGAACCGATAAAACGAAGCTTTTGCCAGATCCAAGTTCCTTCATCTATAAGATAACACACAAAGGTTTTAGCTAATACAGAGGC
Organism: Barbarea vulgaris; assembly: GCA_963667165.1. Classification (NCBI taxonomy): domain Eukaryota; kingdom Viridiplantae; phylum Streptophyta; class Magnoliopsida; order Brassicales; family Brassicaceae; genus Barbarea; species Barbarea vulgaris. The sequence continues at coordinate 9,883,118 of OY763890.1, read as the reverse complement.
TTTTTGTCTCTTTTTATCTTTTCTCATATACCAAAGAAATGGTCTTTTTGCTTGTGTAGCAAAACAAAAGAGAGGCCTCTTAAGTTAGGTTTGGTCCAACTAATGGCAAGTATGTGAATATGTAATGTGATTGTATATTTTTATGTGGTGTAAAAGGGTAGAATGGAAATATAGGGGTTTTAGAGGGCTACAAGTGGGAATAAAACAAAATTAGTTTTTGGTTTTCATTTATGTACGCATGTGTAAATTTGGTTTGGTTAGGTGCATAAATGGATCTAGAATAAATAAATAAAATAATGAGATTTCCTACCTTTTTTTTTCCTATTTTAAGAGCCAGAAATGTTTATTTTAAGTCCAAAAATCCTAGAGCCATATGTTATTATTTGGACTTAATTAGAAAGTTGGGATTTTTGGCTTTAAGCCTCAAACCAACAATAACATATGGTCCCTGGAATAAATGGAATGACTTTAAATATATAATTGGTGTTGTAATAATAATTTAAACTTTATTCGTAATAAATGGTATACTATTAATCCTATGGGGCATTGTGTTGGAAAGCAATTTGGTGGGGAAGGTCTAATTTGCTTTCTCTTTTAACTTTCTTGAGAAGGGAATCATTTGGAAACTGGAATAAGCATTTGAAGAGAACGAGAGAGGTAAAGAGAATATATTATTGTTTTCTCAATGAGTAGTTATTGTCTATCAATTAGTGTAATTACAAAGGAGAGGTCTTAAATAAAATTCTTACTAATAAAGATGGTTAAATGGTTAAATTGATCAATTTTCACGTGTAATGGTGTAGACAAACTTAGATTTTGGAGAGAAAAAGAATCCATATGACCATATATATAAAAATAAATATCGTAATTAACACAATGAAAAGCAAATGATCTAATAAAACTTATTTTCTAATAGTAAATACTTAAACTGTAATACAGATAAACCATATATCTTGGAAGTTGGAATATTATGGCGATTCCTGAAAATATTTCTTGATGAACGTAACCATTTTATATATATGTATGTATAAATTTCTCAAACCGTAAATACAATATTATATGTTTCATATTCTCGTCCCCGCCCCAAGAGAAAAAAAAAACATATTGTCAAGGAAGTAAGTTTAAAGAAGATCTCCTACTCCTTTCTTGAGTCCCAAGAACCAATCCACCACTTGAGAATGATCTTTTCAAGCCTACGAGCTTCACTCTGTTTTCATTTTCAAGATCATAACTTTCCTCTTCTCCGTCTCTGCTTGTCCGCAAAACAATATCCGCGGCCGAGAATCGACGTGGATGATGAGAGCTAATCGAAACACTAACCTCTTCCCGATGATCAACAACGATTACATTTCCTTCTGCTGATCCAACATTGCTAGTAAACCGATCAAGATTCATCACCACAACACGATGATCAGTTTCTTGATTGGTAGGGACGATGATCTTAGCACGACAAAGCGGACAATTTGAATGAGATTTGAGCCACCGATCGATACAAACGACGTGGAAAACGTGGTTGCATTTAGGCAATAACCTTAAGCTCTCGTCTTCGTTAAACTCTCCAAGACATATTGAACAATCCGTACCGTTGATCTTGAGCCGGTTTTGATGCTTCTTTAACTTGAAGAATCCGATCTTTTTTATGAGAGCATCGTCTAAACCGCCGTTTGAAGACTCATGAGCAAAAGGGTCGTCTTGGTTTTGACTTTCCGGCGAGTCAACATCGAGAATTATATCCGACCTTCCGGCTTCTGAGGCAGCTTCATTGTTGGAGGAGTCTTTGGTGCAATACTTTGAGACAAGAGTATAGTAAGTTGCCAAGAGAAAGGCAGTTGCAAAGATTCCAATAATGGCGATGACAAGAGGGGAGAGATTGGGGTTTGATGAAACGCCGTCGTTTAGGAGTTGTTCATAGGATATTGGTGGTGGAGAGATGAAGTTGATGTAACTACACCATTGAGGACAAAACGTAGAACAGAAGCCTTGAGAACAATCTCTTGGATTGATATATTGATTCCAAGCATTAGTATTTGGATCGGACTCCATGAAAGAGGGAAAAAAAAGAAGATAAAACTGGATCCTTGAGGGATTAATCAAAGATTATGTTACATTGATGATAAGTGTATGCAAATATATATGATAATCCAAATCGTAGCATAAAAGGACGTAAGAATTTGTTTATATGTGATGAATGGGGCTTATAGATGTGGAATGTACGAAATTTGATATCATATAATATATAATGCAGATTCTTGTTGGTGGTATATGAGAAGCTTTGCTTTGTTTTTTTGTTTTACTTTTTTGTTCTTTTAATGTGGCTTTAGCTTTGTTCTTTAGCTCTTTTTTTCTTTTCTTTTGATGGCATAATTGGCTTGTTGACTAAGATATTGAATATGGTACGTAAATATGTTAGCTATGATTTTGATGTCTTTTTTTCCTTTTTCTTTTTCTTACGGCAACTATGATTTTGATGTCGCATGATTCTATTTGAACGATCTATAATTAGTGTTGATTTTTTTTGTTACTGCTTATGTTTACAGTATCCTACAAACTCTTCTAATAATTTTGTACTATTATTTTTAAAGTGAAACAGAGACGACTTAAGGACTAGAACAATGAGCATGAATGAGCATGCCATAAAATTCCGTGGTTAAAATAATTAAATACATAAGAATCACTCAATTCTGTCATAAAAAAGAAAAACAAATCTTTCTCCGACTTGAAAATATATCACCAAGAACAAGGTACAACAACAAAAGTACCATCAGTAAAACTAGCTAATATCAATCATGTGAGTTGTGACTGACAAATAAGTATGTTTCGGTATACTTCTTTCAAACATAAAATCTAATTCTACATAAAGATTTTATTAATAAAAAATAGTTATTGTAGATTAGTTCTTTGGTATAATTTAGGATCAGTTATCTTTTAATTATTTTGGAAAATAGTGTCACATTTCTTTAAATCCAAAGTTTCACATATCTTTCTTTAGTCTTCTCATTTTTGTTTGTTTTTTGTTTGTTTCGAGTTATATATATTAGGCCATATATACTTTTTTACGTTGATACACTGCCAACATATGGCGTGACACACTGGCACACCAATTTAATATTTGATAATATAACTAATAACTACTGCATAGTTAATAATATAAACAACAAATAATTATCGTAAATTTACACTGCATAATTAATATGGGATATTATTCTATTGTTAAACTAGTATGCTATTATAAATAAACACATCAGTTGTGAATGCTAATATTGGACCTCAGATTTCAAAGTTATAACTAGAATATTGTTGAATGCTAACATTAGAGGTCGAATGTTAGCATTCAACAATATTGTAGTTCACAACTGATGTGTTTATTTTTGGCTAGAATTTGAGCTTTTAAGAGCATGTGATAGGTATATTTCTGAAAATGTAGCATTTCGTTGACTTTCCCCTTAATTACTTTATTAAGATGAGCATGCTTTCAGAGTTTTGACTACAATTCAACCGGTTTCTTGAAATTAGAATGATTCATATTATATATTGATCCATTGAGTTGTTTAGATTTTTAAACTGGTTCTTTGTCTTATTGAATTGAATAACGCCATGTTACGTTCTTAAAATGCTACATTTTTCGTTTTGGTATTTTCTCTAGTTTGGTATAGATCAACGAATTTAGACTCATGGAGCACCGAGCAGCTCAGGACAATGATGTTTGGCGGCAACAACAACCGTGCTCAAGTGTTCTTCAAGCAACATGGATGGACCGATAGTGGCAAAATCGAGATTAAGTACAATTCAAGAGCTGCTGCTTTGTATAGGCAGATTCTTGCTAAAGAAGTTGCTAATGCGATTGCAGAAGACATTAATTCTGGTCCACCGTCATCTCCCGTTGCTACTTCTCAGCTATCGGAAGCATCTAATGGGGTTTCTTCTTATGCTGTCAAGGAAGAATTACCTCCTAAAGAAACTTCCTCTGTGAAACAAGACGCTATCTAATGAAGTTATGTACAGTACGTTTAAGAAACATATCGGTGCTAAAAGGACAGGAAAAACTGGTGGTCTTGGTGCACAAAGGCTTACTATTAAGGTCAGCCTCAGGCTGTTTCTTGAAGAATTAACATTTCTGTTCTCTTGTACGGATTTAAAGATTAGATTTGTTGTTTTTTTTTTTTTATAAATTGTAGCCAAAGGAGAATCTCTATGACCAGAAACCTGAAGAAGTTGTGTCGGTTATTCCAGCTGCATCTTCAACTAATGAAGGCGGAAGCAAATCATTATCAGCTGTCTCATCATTTGCCTCTAGGTTTGAGTACAATGACGATTTGCAATCTGGTGGACAAACCGGTGGTGGTACACAAGTGCTTAGCCATGTTACTCCACCAAAGTCATCGTCAAGCTTCTTTGCTGACAGTTCTTTCCCCAACAAATCAAGCTCCCGCTCGTCGAAAGATCAAGTAAGCCCGTATGTGTGTTTGAGTGACAGCTCTGATCCAGTTACAATCATCTTCTAACTAATTTTGATTACTAGGTTGAAGAACCGTACGAGGCAAGAAACAAGTTCTCAAACGCAAAGTCCATTTCTTCTACTCAGTTTTTTGGGGATCAGAACAAATCTGCCGATTGTGAAACAACAACTACCCTTGCGGTAACTTTATCACTTGTTGTGATATCCCCTATGATGTCTGGTTTTGATTTGGATATGTTGTTGACAGGAGAACAAAGATTCATGGTTATCTTTACTGTGGGAAAATGCAAGAACAATGATCAAGAAAATTATGATTAGACCCTTTTTTTATGGATATATCCGTAGGAGGGCGACAGAGATAATAGAGAAATTTCTTGCTGATGATATCATTCTTCAGGATGAGGAAATTTCTCATCACAAGTATGAACAAGTGAGCAATCAACACAATTTTATCCGATGTAAAGTTTTACCACGTTTGAATCTCTTTCTAGGGTTCTTGAGTTTTTTAATTAAACCCTATTTGTTTCTCATGAAGTCACAGCAAAAGTTAGTTCCATACAAAAAGAAGATTTAGACTTCACAAGACTGTCTTTAGCTTCTCTGATCATATGCCACACAGAATCCAAAACTTGTTGAGAGCCGTAAAGTTAGTAATTGTGAGAACTGAGAAAGATAGAGAGAATCCAATATGAGATTCAGACCGTGAACCCTATTTTTCGGAATTCACACGAGGAAAACAATACAACAAACAAAAATCGAAAGAGAGGGTTTTAGATAGAACCGTTTGCAAGAACCAAATGTTTTATAATAAATAGGGGGCTTAATTAGAATTTAGAAATAACCACGATAATATCTTGTAATAACTAATAACAAAGTGGATATAATAATAATAGTAGAGATTGAGATTTCAGACAAGAAAATCTAAAACCTAAAAGAAGCAAAGATGGATTACAAACGTTTGCACTTTTGCTTATTTTTCAAGGGTATCATTTTAACTCTTCTCCCATCAACTTTGCAAAGTTTGGCTGTTCGAGCTATTGTCATTATCTCTTGGCCTTCATCTTCATCATCATCATCAGAAATAATCACCACCTCATTATCAATTCCAGGACCAACATTATGTTTCTTGTGAATAAAGGAAGTGTCTGATTCATGCAAGTTAGAACACTCTGGACCACCAAATCCGCCATAGTTGCTACCAGTTACATCATCGCCCAATCCACCAACACTACAGCCATAGACCAAGTCTTCGCTGACAAATACATCATCGCTTTGGCTGCCACCTACACCGCTGTATCCACGACCATTTCCTTGTGTTTCACGGTTTTGGCTTGTGGAGATAGCCAGATCGTATTGGGCCTTGATGTGTGGCTTGGACAGCATAGACCAAGCTAGTTTGGCTTTATCAACAGCTTCCTGGTTAAATGGTAAAGGTTTGTCACTCCGTCGTAGAAGTCTCATCAACTTCATGAAATCTTCCTTTAAAACCGGTCTTGGTCCGGTCATTCGAATCATTCCGTAGTAATCCATCAACCCATTTGGGAGTGTGTTCTCTGCGGCGTGGAGAACGTCGCTGATGGCTCGGGCTTTCTCAAACTGATCATGACATTCATTGCGTAGGTTCATGAGATCCATAAACCGGACGCCTATAAAGTCACGCTTTGCGAGACACTCATGGCATATTTGGATCAGTGTAGTTTTGGCTTTTGTGCGGTTTTGTGAAGCATCTTCTCGAGACGACATGATAAACGAACTAGAGAGATCGAGACTGGGAATGCTCAGCTTGAGTGGTCGGAAGAGAATGAAGAGAATGAGACTTTTGAAGTGATTGGGAATTAGATAAGATTTGAAGTTGAGAGGGTGCAGCTTGAAATTTGGCACAAGGAGGATGGATTCTTTAAAGAGTGCTTTAATTTAATATTCTGATATACATAATTAGATGCATTTAAAGTTTTTTTTTTCGTTTTTTCTTTTTGGAATTACCGTTGGCTAAAATTTTTATTAACTAATATATACTTTATAATTTTAAACTACGATTTATTTTTTGAAAATGTCATTCCAGTGATTATTATATCTCTTAAAACTATTTCAATATATTTCATGTAATTTTTATAATTGCATTTAGATAAGTTTTGACTAGTTTTTGTAAAGTTTAAAGTGTTAGTATAGTTTCAAGTTTTGACTAAATTTTTTCTGATAAATTTTTTCTGATAAATTAGTTTTGACTAGATTGAGATTTTATTAATGCATTTAAAATGGACTCTAAACGGTGAATATCCACACATATGTACATATATATCACTATTACTATCTATTATGTTTTATTGGCTGTATTTCTAAAGTTAATTTATGTTAATTCTAGATTTCTATGCTTTCTTAGAACTGCAGATATAGAAAAATGTCATACTGAAATCTCTAAAACAGCCAATAATACAGCTAAGCAAAACTATATTTGTCCACAGTATATAAAAATAAAATTGAGCTAAAAAAGCTATTATTCTAAATTTTGGAGTCTCTTGTTGATTTTCTAATCATATACAACATGAAAAGAAAAAGAAAAAAACTCCAATTAGTTTCGAAATGCTTTAAAACATAACAAAAGAAAATTTGAAAACTTTTAATGTTTCAGGATATTTCGAAACTTTTTTTTTTAAACCTCTCTTAACTTTAACCTTGCCATAAAATTTAGCTCCCAATTGATGATCGATTTCAGTTTATATCTTTGAGAGCTTATTCAGTTTCTAATTTCGGTTTGCATCAAAAGGGATTGGTTTGGTGACCAGAATTGAACAACAAAACCTGATAAGTTTGTTTATTACATGGGCAAAACTTCTGTCCTAGAAGAAGGGTTTTGTTAAAGGCTTCAAGATACATATCAACACTACAAACAAAGTTTTCTAAGAGAAACAAAAAAGGTTCCTCGTCTTAATGGTGACCGTCTTCAGTTACAACATACTCACACTTCATTGCCAATCTTCGAGAACCAATTCGATCACAAAGTTGCGTAACTCTCACGAAAGTTTTCATTAGCTTCGTGTCTCCATCACACAGCTTCAACATTCCATTCATTCGCTGATAAAACTCTACAAGATTTCGTTTTGTGTGGTAACTTGTTTCAACTCTTTATGCTTAGTTTCCAATTCAGCCCCTAACTTGGTTGCTTCTTGTCTGAAACAAGAAACATATTCATCCAATGTTTAGAGTTTCTCCGGCTGGGACTATAGATTTCCCTCTTGAAGCTCTATGATCATCATCTTTTGCCATTCGGTTTCTACCGCCGTAAGAATCTCTATAGCAGTAAGTTTCTCCCATGCTTTGTGAAGCATACTAACCTCGTTTTGCGTTTGCTCTAGCAGTAAAGATACAGAGTTTAATGAACCCTCCGATTCGTGCTTCACCTCGCACGAGTCCTGCTCTTTCTGCAATCATATGCACAAGAACAACATCCTCAAGCTCCCTACTAAGGGGATCTTGTTCCAACAAATCTACTTCTCTCTGCAGATGTTTCAACATCTCGTCCTTATCCCTCATAAGAGTTTCATTCTCTGAATCAGACGATCTTGCAGAGTTGATAGCCTTTGGTTTACTCAACAAATTCTCGGTAATGATACTCTTTCTGTAATAAAAAGAAGCCATAACGGCAAAAGTTCCATACACAGAAAGAAACAATACTGTCTTTCGCTTCTCTGTTCACATGCGATACAATCGTATCTAAATCCTAAAATAGTGTCTGAAACTTGTTGAGACCCGTAAAGAGTTAAAAGATGTTGGTGAGCTATTTACCAGAACTTTAACCGGAAACCGGAGAAATGAACAGTTCCGATAATAGCGGATAAAGCAAAGGCGTAAATACTTAATATCATAAGAGAATAAAGTGGAGAAGCAAATATGGTATCTATGCATAGGTTCACCATTCCTGTAAAAACATTTGCCTGTAAAAACGGGAAATGTGAAATCAGTTTGAAAGAGAATCAAGATTCGTAAAGATTGTGGAGAAATCAACTGATAAGAGACTTACAAGTAGAAATGTAGCTAATAGATTCTGATCAATTGCTTCTTCAAGTGATGAAAGTTTGTTCATTGGTATATAACTAGACAACATAAATATCCCCAGCGCCTGGATATAAAAGCAGAGACGAATCAGATCTCAAATTTCAAACAGAAAGTCTTTACCGTTATGGTCAATTCTGAACTATAAAGGAGACCTGAAGATCTTGCGCGAGCACCCAAGTAACGTAAGGCATGTTGCACTGCAGAAGATAGAAATGGTTTTAATCAATATTGTCCCCTAACATGCTTTTGAGCTTTAAGCAAGTATCATTACCGTTCGACGGGAAATTCTCTCAACGTAGTTGTCAAGAAGTATAGTCACAATCCTGAGACATACATACACACATATATGTGTCAATGAGTCTCTTATCATAATGAGATGGTATTTTCTATAAGCGCTAGTTTTTACCATAGTAGAAGAGAAACGAGAAAGACTCTAGCGATTGAACTCGTGGTGCTTCGAATATTTGAATGTTTTGCGTAAAAGAGACGAAAGCCTAAGTGAATGCCAAGAAGGTACATGCCCCAATAACCTGAATCAAAAGAGACTTAGATGCCACGGAATCAAACGAGAATAGTAAATAAAGAAATCAAAACCTTACCAAGAATGCTAAATATTCCTTCCTTGTTTTTGCTGATAATGTCAGTTCCTCTTTCGTCGGAAAGCAAATATGTGTTCAGTCCACTAACCAACCCAGTTTGGTACCCTGAGAACCTCGAAGTTGAAGATAGTTAGGTTCCACTATCTTGTAGTTAAGAGAGAAAGGAAAGTAAAACCTGAACAGACCTGCAAGAACAGCGAAACCCAGGATTCCACAGTACTTGGCTGGTATGTTAACAAATGATGTGAGAATTGATATGGCTGCAAGTGTGAAAAAGAAATTCCAGTGTACTCCATATTCCGTAACGTGGACCTTTATATAGTTAATAACCAACAACGTTAAGACTTTGTAAAACGAGAAGTATTTAAGGCATAGTAAAGCAGAAACGCAAGAGTTTCTTTACCTGATAATCCACACCTGAAGTGGTAACAAGACGAATAAACCCGAGTAGCAGCAGAGGAGCAGTTGCTTTAAGTCCAGTTATCCAGTTTCTGAAGCAATGCAAGAAAAATTTAGACCGAGTTTACATACGCAGAACCAGTAGTAAAAAAGCTTTTCATAATGGATAATAGAGTGCTAAGGGTAGTCACAAACCCTGATGAGACGTCTCTAGCTTGCCGAGAAACTATAGCATTAGCCAACACAAAAGAGCCAACCCCAAGATCCATCTGTTTTCATTTAAAGTTGTAATACACAAAGTTATTAATCGCTTTAGGAAGACACATCTCATATTAGTCTGGAGCCTAAAAAGATTATGAGATTAGACATACCAAGCTAGTACCGTAAGTCTCTGTCTTGGCATACCTCCTCGGAAAAATAGTAAAATCAACAGCCAAGATGCACAAGCATGTAATAAGCATCTGCAACAAAAAAATCCTTCATGAGTAAATGGAAGATAAAAGCAGAGAGGGCTTAAATTAAAAACTAAATACATTAGTGTTGTTTACCAAAGCCACTCTATAAGAAGATACACTTGCTCTAAACGAGAGAGACTGTCCTCTCTGCAACCCAGTCGAAGATCTAGTTTTAAAAGCTTAAGTTAGCATAAGTTAAAAACCATAACTAATTAAATGCTTGGTTAGGAATACAAGTGAAAATGCATGACTTACAAGTTCTACCTTTTGGCAGTCATAGAAAGAATCAGCAAGAACAACAACGACAACAAAACTGCCCCAAGATAGACCCATTCTGAAAGAACCTGTAATAAAATAACCATTCATCAGTTTTAATGATCATAAGAAACCATCAAATTTGTGCTCACAGAAGTTTGAAAGGAACGTACGGTGAAAAACAGGAGCATGGGGAAGACAATGAAGATGAAATCCAAGGATATGGCATAAGTGTAAGCCTTCCAATTTCTGGAAACAACAATGTCATCATCGTTTTTCTTCGATGAAATGGATTTGCCATTGTTATCTATATATAGCAAAAATGAAAACATCTTAGACTAAATCAAACTCACTTCAAAAAGGACTATGCGATACACATAATAACTTCATTGGTTACTGTTCTACCAAAAGCAAACGACTTTAGCAATTCCAAGTCCATATTTGTTTACTGGGAAGATGAAATGAGAGAACTGAATCAGATAACGAACCAATTTTGCAGTGGAGGCCAATGGAGTATCTCAGAAGAACCAGCAGCTGAAATATCAGACATTTGAGCAAGATCATCAGAAACTGAGAAAAAAACAGAGAAATGAGTTAAAAAGAAGGAAACTTACAGGGACAATGGTCAACAATGCTGCGATTTCCAGAATAGAAGATCCATGGAGATTGCTTACAAATCTGCCAAGTCAATTCCAACCAAAAAAAAAAAAAAAAATTACGAGGAATCAAAAATCAATCAATCTGAGAGAAATAACAGATCATCGAGAAGACGAGTAAACAAAAAAAAAAAGAGAGAAGCTTTACTGTTCTTTGAGATGCTTGTTTGGATTCAGAGTCTGCTTCTGTAGAGAATCCATCAAAAAGAAAACTCGAAAAACAAGAGAGCAAAAATATATCTAAATTGTATTCGTTACTTCAGGATTTTAATTCGGGTTGAATGACGAACCGGCCGGTTCAATTAATATATAAATCAATAAGTTTTAGAAAAGACTACGGCAGATAATGTTTGTCCAAAAAAAAAAAAAAAAGACTACGGCAGATAATGAAGGAGACTCTTAACACATATGTTCTCAAAGGGATGGATTTAGATCCGTTTTATTTGGGTATCAGGTAGTTTGGATATTGCATTTAAAAGAATAATTCTTGGGTTCACCCCTCTCTCATTCACCCCCTTATTATTACCAATCACAATCTTCCATAATCTAATTAAATAACTAAATAAAATAATTAAATTAATTGTAGGGACCACTTAATTACTAAATATAATAATTAGATTAAATCATTAATTACTTAAAATTAAATCAATTGTAGGGACCATAATTAGATTAAATCATTAAAACAATTAAACAATTAATATTATATAAATAATATAAATAAAAAACGTAATAGATTATTAATATTATATAAATAATACATGTAAGATAATTATTAATATTAAATAAATAATACATGTAAGATAATTAAACAAATTAAAACAATTAATATTATATAAATAAAACAATTAGATTAAATCATTAAAAATCCAAAATATGTCTCTTTTTTAAGTTTCATTCATCTTTTTAATCATTAAAATAAAGACGTAACAAATATAAATTAAACCAAAATAAATAATAATAGAGGTTCAACACTTCCGTATGTTTTCCGCTTCTAAATAATAGAACTTCACAATAAATCATCATAACTCTTTTCAAATTCCTACAAAATATAAAATTTCATTTCATGAAAAAGTTGATTTCATTTCATTTCATAAAAATCCAAAATATGTCTCCTTTTTAAGTTTCATTCATCTTTTTAATCATTAAAATAAAGACATAACAAATATAAATTAAACCAAAATAAATAATAATAGAGGTTCAACACTTCCGTATGTTTTGCGCTTCTAAATAATAGAACTTCACAATAAATCATCATAACTCTTTTCAAATTCCTACAAAACATAAAATTTCATTTCATTTCATAACGCCATTGCTGCAGATTGGTCAGTAAGAATTGTTTTTGGTTGTTTTCCAGACATTGCTCCAAGAAAAGTCTCGAAAAGCCACTTATATGACTCAGTAGTTTCATCATATAACAGAGCAGCACCAAACACAACAGTTTGCTTATGATGATTGACCCCGACAAATGGAGCAAATGGTCTATCATATTCATTGGTCTTATAAGTTGTGTCAAAGCAAACGACATCTCCAAAAAGATTGTAATCACTTATAGATCGATCATCTGCCCAGAAGATATTCGTGATCATATCGTCCTCATCAAGTTGCATTGAATAAAAAAAAGATGAATTATCCTCTTTCTTTTTTTGAAAGTATTCCAAAACTGCTCCAGCATCTCCCTTTACCATTTTTTCCATTCGCTTTCGGTAAATGTAATTTCGATAGTCTTTCTCCAAGAAACCCAGATTTTCTCGTCCCCCAACTTCTCTACTCATCATTTCAACGGTTGCTTTTGCTGAAATTCCTGACATCTCGGCATCATCAGCATGTTGTGTTTGAGCGACAGAGAATGACCGGTTTCCCTTCAGCAAATGCTTCATAGGCGTCTTCACTAAATCATGGTTATGATTCTGGTTAAAAGACACAATCTTATATTTTTCCGTCCTATGAAGGTAGCAAGTCATATGAGCTTTACAACCACACCGTGTAATTGGTTGTGAATAACATGTCTTGTTCTTTGATTCTTTCCTAAACCCTTCTTTTGAGCAAACATAAAGAAGCCTCACTACCTTATCATTTTTTTTCTTCCTCCGTTGTTTCCTTACATTGAAACCATGTTCGCCAGCAAACTTTTTATAAGCTTTATATGCAGTCTCATCAGAACTGAACTCCATTCCAATACACAGTTCATCTTTCTTCTCAATTTTTAAGTTTGGTTCTAAAGTAGAAACCTCTTCAGTTTTAACATAGTCCTCTTTGTTGGGTATGTCATCTTCTTCTTCTTCGAATTCGTCGACTGAAGTTTCGTCTTCATTTACTGAATCATATTTTTCCTCGGCTTGAAACTCAAACGGGTTTTGACTAAGAAAATTGGATTCACCTGAGACTTGCAAACTAGATCCATATTGATCATCAAGAACAATTTCATGGCTACTCTCCATTGCAATCTGCACTAATTAATATAATATTATGTAAATATATTTCTATTATGTCATATAAATCTTTCCAATAACACCAAAAAGTACCATACGATACGATTTTTACCAACAAGAAAAGAAAATAATAACGAGGAAGAAGAAATTTTTTTTGTCATTGGTGCAACAAGAAAAATATCGACACTTGTAAACTAAAGTCAACAAAAAATAGAATACTAATAAAACCACACCAAACTAAAATCATAAATTCACGTAGTAACAAGCTTAGAAAGGACAAAGAAATTCTCACTTTTATGATATTCAATAGAATTATATGAATCTAGTAAACACAAAAATCTTCAATTGACTAATTTTCAAACTAAGAAATTTTGATGTAAAGATAAAGAATATTTTAACTTACGTTCAAATTATGTTGAAACGTGAATCTTCTTCTTCTGTGTAAAATTAATCTCTTTTGATGATATGTGAAAGAAGTAGAATAGAGAAAAGCTATGAATAAGGTTAGGGTTAATCCCTTTAAAATTTATATTTATATGTTTTATTGACATATTAATATATCTTTTCCTTTTGGAATTATGATTTCTACGTTAATCTCCACAATTATAATTATGTGGTCCCTACAATTGATTTAATTTTAAGTAATTAATGATTTAATCTAATTATTATATTTAGTAATTAAGTGGTCCCTACAATTAATTTAATTATTTTATTTAGTTATTTAATTAGATTATAGAAGATTGTGATTGGTTAATAACAAGGGGGTGAATGAGAGAGGTTCACCCCTAGGGGTGAACCCAAGAATTATTCCATTTTGAAAAACCATTCAAATATTTTAGAATTTTGGTTAGGTTTCGGTATGGTTCCTTTCCGGTACAAATATTTTAGATATATGAGTTTATAAACCATTATGATCTTTTAGAATTTCGAATTTGGTTCAGTTTGGTTTTTTTTCTTTTTTTTTTTAAATAAACTACCCAAAATATTATGAAGAAAAAAAAACTAAAACATTGATTCAAATTTAATAATATTTGATTAAATTTGAAAAATGTAACTAGTTTTTTAAAGATAATTCGGTTATTTTGGAAATTTAGTATTAGAAAACTGATACAGTATATTTTTGTTTCTAATTGTTTTGAGTATTTGAGGAATAAGATTACTGTAACTGTTTCCAAATCATATGACTTCCTTTCTCACCCGAATTAAGATTTATTTAAAATAATGAAATTATTTAAGTGCCTTATACAAAAAGATATGTAATTTTAAAACTATATTATTTTTAAAAGTAACTATAATTTATGGGATTTTAAAAATAAAGACACTATTCTTAGTTTCATTTATATTTAAGATAAATCTAATATCAATACATCATTTTAAATCAGCAAATAACTAAAAATAATATATATTTTTACAACAAAATTTATTTTAATTTTAAAAATAATATTAGTATATATTTATATTAATATATGACATCCATAAAAATTATTTCTATATTTGCTACTGATTGTGAGACAACTTTCACTTATAAAACTGAGTTTGATAAAAAAAAAAAAATGCTAATTTTTAGCCAACTCATGGATGGATCTAGCTTTCTTTCCTCAAAAAGTTTGCCTTTTGCGAGCTAATGACAACAACAAATATGTGATGATAACAAATAATTTTTTTCTTGAGATTTTCATTCCAACTTATCATCCGGTGTCACTCATTTCAGCTTTTATTTCGAGCGACCATAACAACGACATGTTTGTAGATTTAAGAGAAGTGTATGATGCTTTTATGTGTCTTGGTTTTAATTTCTCCCAAATGGAAGGCCATCTCCTCTCTTGCATTGTATTTCATTTAAAGATCAGATGGTTTAAACTTTGGTTCCAACTATCTTTCCAGTTATTGTGCAAAAGTTGTTCTACCGCTTTGTATTTCAGTTTGATATTGCCCCACCAAAGACTTCGTTAAGCTTCTTTGCTGATACTGGAGTTGACAGTTCTTTCTCCAAGAGACCAAGATCCAGCTCGTCGACAGTTCGAGGAAGTCCTCTCAAGTGTTTTAGTGAAACTTGGAAACAGTTACATTCATCTTATTACTAGTTTGATTATTAGGTTGAATACTTGATGTGATCTCTCTCTCTTTGATTTGATATGTTGGCAGGTGATGGAAGATATTTGGTCGATTGTGAGCAAAGTTCACAACAAGCTCATTGGGTTAGTACTTGGAGCTGATGTCTATGGTCTCCGTCGAGAAGTGACAGAGTTGATTGAGAAGTTGCATGCCCAAGATGTTGATGCCATCCCTATAGCCACTAGTCGGGAAGGCTCCGCCTAGTTTGTGACAAAGTAAGTTTTACTACACTCAAACGTCTTTCTCTATCTCTCCCTCAACTGTGGTGTTTTTTGAGCTTTTAATTCACCGTAATTATTTGTTGGTTGTTTCTAACAGATAATAGAAGCTCCACTCAATCTTTATTTTCTTCCCGTATATGAATCCATACTTCAAAGTAAACGACAAGATGCGTGGGCCTTACTTCGAGAAATACATGGAATGAAACCCTACACTACAAAAAAATGGTATATTGCATCACTTAAATTACATCAATCGAATAAATGATATAAATTTGAGTTACTTATTATAATTGATACAAATTATAATTAATTACAATAAGTGATGTTATACTTAGTTATTTGACATCAATTAAATAAAAATGATATTAATTTATCTTAATTTGTATCATTTAAAAATAAAAGATACAAAATAAAAATTAACGTCACTTGTTTAAATGATGAAAACTTTGTATCATTTGAAAATAATGCAATTTTTTTTCTTACATTTGTTCCACATCGCCAAAACAAGTTGGGAGGAAAAAAATACTCTTCTAAATAAACTAATCATTTTACAATAAATTTACTAAATGTTTAGATGAAAAAAATTTCATCACCAAATAATAATCTTAACATGTTTATTTAATTATATATTAAATAATATTTGAGACTTTATCAATAAATTTATCTATTATTATATAAATTTAATAATATTATATTTAATTAAATTTTATTGTGAAAATCAACTAATTTTAGCATCAATTATTTACAATTAATGTAATTATAACATCAATTATAAATAAATGATACAACTATGTAGCATCATTTTTATTAATTGATGCAAAATTAACATCACTTATTTGTAATTGATGCAAACTTAACATGCATATTAACATCGATTACAAAACTGATTCAAACATTAATTTCAAGTGATGCAAATATTTTACATCACTTATGATAAAATTACTTACATAAATGATGCAAAATCATGTTGCATCAATTATAAATAATGTAAATACATAAAATAAATGATGTAACTAAATTTTTTTTGTAGTGGATATGATGATGAGTATTACACTTTAATAGCTGCTGATTTGTATGAAGTTGCTGAAGCCATTGAACAAGATACTACTACTACTGGTCTGCAGTCATTTCCGATTGCTACTTCTTAGCCACCTTAAGCATCTAATTACCTCCAAAAGTTCAATTTAGCAAGAGCTTTTCCTTTTTTCAGCATTGCCTGATACTTGCAATTTGATATTCCTGAGAAGATTCCATCCTAAGTCTCCTTATGACCCAATTAGAACTATCTTAGTTGTTATCTCTAAATGCACTTTGAACTTCTTTCTCTATCCTTTCTACTTTTGTCCTTTAGTTGCACTCACCATCTTTTGGATGAAACTTGTTCACCATGCATTTATATGTTCAACTTTCTTCAAGTGACAGTGTCTTGAAACTAATTTAATTATGCACTATACTTCATCATGTCTCCTTCTAAACATTTCAATAACCTCATCTCATGCCAACACTTGTATGCAACGTTATATCTAAAAAACTAGACAGCATAAATTCTCGAGCGCCTGAAAATAAAAGCAGAAACAAATGAAAAATAAGGCATGTTTGTTGGCTGTTGAACTTGAAAAAAGGTGAAAAAAATATAACTGATTTGATTTAAGATTTAGGGAGTATATTTTATTTAATTTGGATATGAATCACGAACCAGCCGGTTCAATTAATAGGTCTGGTTTTGTTCACATGAAGTAATCTCTTGAAACTAAAAGAATCAGACTTTATTCTATTTCATCATTACATATAACATACATTACATATAAAACCATATATATTTTTATTGAAAAAAACTAAAATTTACATCAAATTTGTGAGGTTCAACAAAAATGATATTATATTTGCTTCTAACTTTTTTTAAAAAAAAATACCTAAAATGTTTAAAAAATTCAATTGTTAAAGAGTTTTCATTAATAAATTAGATACAAAATTTATAATGTATTTCATTACTAAAATTGTATTTATGTTACATAGTTATATTAATATTGAACCCTGTAAAAAAAATTTCTCCCTCCACCACTGTTCATATATGTTGTAAAGATGAGAAGTTGAGAACTAGTTTGTTTTGTTTCTTTGATATCTCATATTGTTCTGAATTGAACAGTTTAGCGTTTTTGTTATCTTTAATTGGTTGGTGTGTCGTTGAGTTTGTAAGATATTCCCTCCATTTATTTTTTTGTATTTCTAAGATTTCACAAATATTAAGAAAACATATTATTAATGCATTATTTTTGTGATTAACAATTTTCTATAACTCTAAACCAACAGAATTCAATTATTTTTCTTGAAATTTACAATTTATCATCAATAGCTAATAAATCATGCATAGAAACATAAAAATGTAATCTTTTTGAAAAAAAGTTTTTCTAGAAATACAACCATTTTGAAATGGAGGGAGTATATGTTATAAACTGATTAGGTCCATTATTGACAAAAATAAAAGAGACTTGAGGATTTCTATAGAGTTAACATTAAATAATAATAAAATAAATATTTTTTTGAATTATTGATGGACAGAAAATTGAGGATAGTATAATTAGAAATCCCATTGTTAGGTCTTCCAATATTCTACACATACTAATGTATTATACCCTGTTATTACAGTTCAACAGCTGCTGATTTGTATGAAGTTGATGAAGCCATTGAAGAGGATACTACCACTACTGGTCTGCAGTCATCTTCTTTTGCTACTTCTTAGCCACCTGAACAAAGTTCAATTTCTAGACTTTAGCTAGAGCTTTTCCTTTTTCAGCATTGTCTGATACTTGAAATATGATCTTCTTGAGAAGATTCCATCCTAAGTCGTCTCCTTATGACCCAATTAGAACTCTCTCAGTTGTTGTCTCTAAATGCACTTTGAACTTCTTGCTCTATCATTTCTGCTATTACTCCTTTAGTTTAACTCACCATCTTTTGAATGAAACTTGCTCTTCATGCCATTATATGTTCAACTTTCTTCAAGTGACTAGTCTTGAAACTAATTTAATTATGCACTATACTTCATCTCAAGCCAAGACTTGTATGCCACGTTATATATAAAAAAACTAGACATCACAAATTTCCCCAACGCCTAGAAATAAAAGCAGAGACAAATGAAAAATAAGGCATGTTTGTTGGCTGTTGAACTTGAACAAGGTGGAAAAAATAAAACTGATTTTGTTCTAAACTTTCGGGTGTAATTTATTTAATTTGGATATGAATCACGAACCAGCCGGTTTAATTAATAGGTCTGGTTCTGTTCACATGAAGAAACCTCTTGAAACTAAAAGAATCAGACTTTATTCTATTTCATCATACATATAAATACATTACAGTTTCAGTTCAACACTTTTGTATAAAGAACTAAGAATATCGTCAGGAATTCCCAACCAGAATCAGTTTCATTTCAGCCTTAGCCTTCCTCGCCTCACCATAACACCCGGACATCCGTAAACCCGACAAAACTGCTCGTCTCGCTGATGCCGGAATCTTAATTCCTTTATTGTAACACGACAATAGCAGCTTTGAAGCACAAACAAACCTCATGTCTTTACAGAGATTATGCACAACAGAAGTGTAAGTATACTCGTCTTTCACTTCCATCGACTCAAAGTATCTCATCGCCCGGTCCACGTGACCCGCTTTACACAATCCATCTACCAAACAATTACATGTCACAAGATTCAATCCAACCCCCATCTCTCCCATACTTACAAAATGCTCCTCAGCTCTTCTCCTCTGCCCCGTCCTTAACAAACCATTGACTATAATCGTGTGCGTATACTCATCCGCTTTCATTCCTTTCCGCTCTATCTCACCCAACAAACCATCAACCGCATCCAAATTCCCGTCTTTAAAATACAGATTCAACAATGTGTTGTACGAAACAATGTCATGTCTCCTACCTTTCCTAACCAACTCTTGCATATACTCGTAAGCCTCTTTCGTTCTTCCTATCTTAATCAAAGCGCTAACAACCGCGAAATACGCATACCCATCATAAGTATAACCTTCTCTTTTCATCTCTAAGAACAATTGAAGCCCTCTTCGAATCCTCCTAGTCTTGAAATATAGCTTTAAAACTGTAGTGTATGTAACAGCATTCGGAACATAACCCGATTTCTTGAGCTCTGTTAGCATCCATTTCGCAGTACCGACTCTCCTAGATTTACAAAGCCCATTGATGAGAATGTTATAAGTCATGAGCTCAGGTTTAAACTTACTCTGCATCTCTTTGAAAAGCTCAAGAGCATTGTCAATATAGCCACACTTGCAGAGAGCATCAAGAAGAACATTGTAAGTGTCACGACCAGGATTTAACCCAGCGAGCTGAAGATCTTTGTAAAGAACCCGAAACGCTTCTTCGTGTTTACCTAGCTTAAAGTAACAACACATCAAAGTATTGTAACTCCACAAATCAGGATAAATACCCCATTCAAGCATTTCGTCGAACAGGTAGAGGACACGATCTAACATAAGCCTTCTAGCTGCTCCGGCGATTAAAGAGTTATAAGTAGCGACGTCAGGTCTAATTCCGGCGTCTCTCATCCGACGAGTGACAGCGTAAGCTTCTTCTATACCAACGAATCGACAGTAACCACTGATCAGTGTATTGTAAGTGACGACATCAGGAGAAACACCTAATCTGATTCCGTCTGTGATTAAAGACTCAGCTTTTTCCAATTTCCGAAATTTGCAAAGTGAATCAACGCAAATGTTCAATAACCTCGTTGATAATCCAGTGAAATTCACCAAACCACGAACCATTCTATCAAGGATTAATCCGAATAAACATGGAAGAATGGTAGAAGAAGCAAGATTTGCAGATGATTTCTTGACATTTGAAGAAGAAAAGACAAAATTTTGGAGAAGATTTTTGAGAAATTCAGATGCAGATCTTGGCGAAGAAGATGAAAACTTAAAAATCTATGCTAAAAAAAACCCAAAATTTCTCTCCCGGCAATATCTAACAGAGTTTTGCCTGAACAGTCTTCAAAACTCAAGGGTTTATATTGCAATAACCCCTAATCTAGGAAGATGTAAAATTTCCAAAATCTATCTTAAATTGTTGAAAGAAGCAAATTACCCCCTGGTAACGTATTCGTAAACAGTCTCCAACTTCCAGGTTTATATTGGAATGACCCCCTAATTTTTAAAATAATACAGTTTTCTTCTCCAATTGCTCAAGGTTCTTAGGTGAGTATGGTAGCAATTTTTTGGTTGTGATTAATTCCTGACTAATTAGCATGATGAAGCAAATACTCTGAATATTACAAAGAACCCCACTGAATTTAAAATATATTAGTAAGTAAATAAATTAACATATTTATGTGGTTCTAAAGTAAGGTATTTGTGTGTTTCTTTCTTCTGATAAGAATGTGCTTATTGTTTTTAACCAAAAAAAAGAATAAAATATGCTCTTATTGTACAATGGCTATTTCGGGTTATATTATATGGTTTCTTTGCATAATTTTAAGCTTATAAATGAATCGGAAACGTTATGGATGCAAAACATTAACAAAGACCCGAGTTCGAATTTTATTAGCCACTGCAATTTACTTCACACATCACATATTTTATCAATATTAAGATTGAATAAACCTTAATTAAACTCTTGGGATTCTTACTAGTGTGTGGATGATTCTTTCGATCAACACCTCTCTTATTCTATAATGCTTATTTATTTTTTCTATCTGAACTTTAGCCCTTTGAAAATTAATGTATGATTAAAAAAAAACGAACACAAGTATAAAGGAAGAGCGCATGACTGTAACTCACATTATATTCTTTTAGGTACATTATTGAAAAATTTTGGAAAAATACCCTATTTATGTTTTTAAATTTGAAAAATACCTTCTCAATTTTTTATTTTTTAAATCTAATATTAATTGACTAAAATACCCTTAAAACACTGATTAATAATTTGTAGAATAAATTAATTTTTAAAAAAAATAAAATCAATTATTTGGTTTTGTAGATAAAATAACTATTTTTTTTTGGAGAATAAATCTCGAGACAGATTTTATTTTAAAAAAATATTTAGGAAAATCTCTAAAATATCTCTAAAAAATCTAACTTTTAAAAGTTTATATATAAGTAAAAAACAAATCTTCTAAATAATTAAAATTATTATTATTATTTAAATTTTTTTTTTGACATAAACATGTTTTATTATTTTCTAAATTATTTTCTTCTTCCTACACACAACTTATACTAAATATATTTTTAGAGATTTTTTTTTCTTTTTTTTTTCTTTTCATCCGATTTTTGAGAGATATTTTAGAGATTTTTTCAAATAAAATCAGTTTCCAAATTTTTTCTCCACAGAAATAAAATATTTTTTTTATTTACAAAAAAAACTAATTGATTTCATTTTAAAAATACTGATTTATTCTAAAAATTATTAATTAGTGCTTAAGGGTAATTGAGTCAAACAATATTAATTTTTAAAAAAAAAAAAATAAGAAGGTAGTTTTCAAATTAAAAAACATACATGGGGTATTTTAAAAAAAAACCCTATATTATTCTCTCTTTAGATATATTATTTATAATCTTGTCATTAAGTAAAAAAAAAAAAATGCTTTATAACTCAAGAATTCCAAGGAAAGCAAATATCAAACATGCCGGTGTTCTGATTAAGCTTGCAAGGTCCATTTTTCCCAATTTTCCACAAGCATATTAAGCATCGAAACTCTTTAGATTCTTTATCTCTACTCTGTTTGTAGATATCAAAATAATGATTTTCATTTTCCCAACTAAAACTACAGAAAAATAAAGTCCGACCAAAAATATTCGGCTTAAAAGCAAACGACCACGATCCACCTGGTGCTAGACTTCGGACTCCAAGATCATCATCCCCTGATTTGCAGTGGTACTCTAGCGGCAACCCACCTCCAAGATCATTATCAATCATCACTGTCGTCGCTCGAGATATAGTTGCACTTATGAACACAATCATTAAAACAATAACTAAGAATGTTTTTGGAGAATCCATGATTCCTCCAAATTTGTTTGTTTTTTTTTTTTTTTTTTTTTTTGGCAATATCGAAGTATATGTTGATGATTATTTTAATCAAACTTGTTCAGTATTTATACTGTAATAATTTCTTATTATATTTCGGTTACAAGTTATGAACTTATTATTAAATTTATGATCATGGAAACAAATAATTTAAGGATTTGATTAATAATTGGCAATATATGTAAATCTCTCGCAATAAAATATTGTGTGTATTATATAGTTTCAATTTAATGTTCGTGAAGCAAACTTGACGGTTTGTGTAGCGTGAAGAAGAATTGATAAACCCATGTCATGTGTGTTTGTTATTTTGCAATTGAACAAGTGACAAAAACAATTTAAAAAGCTCAAAACATGCAATGTTTATTATTGATAAATAGAAGGCAAAACTAATAAATGACATAAGAATAAAAAAAGAGAACAAAACCGCGAAACTAATAAATGAAAAACTAGAAGACATTTTTTACTATAAACGCAGAAAAGCTAAGATGGGCTCTGAAGATTCCATGTCAAAGGACGTGATGAGCATTCCCGTAGTATCGGTTAATGCGCGGCCACTGCCAAAAACAAAAACAAAAACAAACAAGCAAATAAAGATGATTCACATTCAAAGCTTTATAACAAACTATACTCAAAACCCTTTTTTCTGAATTACAGGTTTCTTATATAATTTACTTAAAAACAGTAATAAACTAATTGGAGAAGGCAAGTTTTTCGTTTTTTATTTATTTTATTTTGTTCTTACCTTTTCGAATCTAGGGACGTCTGGTGAAAGCTGAGGGTAGAATTTGTAGAACTTCATGTTTTGAAAGGCTTGCTTTGTATCTTCACTCATTTCTTCTATTGCTTTCTTTCGAGCATCTTTTGCCTCTCGATTAGCTTTCTTTGCTGCTCGAACACGTTCTTTGACAAATTCCTGGAAAAAAATAATATAATTAAGTAGAAGAACAATAAGTAATAATTAGAAATATAAATATAATCAAGCGTCATGAAAAATGACATCAAACTTACTTTGAATTCATTCTTTTGTTCCGCATATAATACTTCCTCTTGAATCAATTTATCAACAAATTCCTAAAAAAAGATGCACAAAAAGCCATCTGATCAAGATTCATGCGTAATACTATAAAGGAGCAATGAGGAACCAAATGAAGAAGTATATTTTAAGTTTTATGGTTACAGAAAAAGTCCAAACACACACCTCAAGTTCATCAAACTCCCAGTCAAACTCACATACAACCTGCACAAAACATAAAATATTAAAGCTTGATTGATTATAAAGAAAATACTCAAAAAAAAACAACATTCATTGCATGATGCCATAAAAACTTACACGCGGTTCAGAGGGGAAAACTATTTGGACCTCAGTACAGTAGTACTGTTCAAGTTCATCTTCCTTAAATGGATCATATAAATAAGGAAGACAATACTCCAAACGCTTCACATGTTTGAGAGCAGCTCTCGTTTGCGTACACCCCAAGTAAAATATTCTTTCTTCAAAGGGAAGCCATTCCATTTTCATCTCCTTCATTGGAATGATAATTTCTTCATCAAACTGTAGCGATGCGATTCCTATCTTATCAGAAGGAGGAAAAGATGATTCAATAACAACAACTGTTGGGACATCAACAATCTTTTTTTTTGCATCTTTGTAGGAGAATAATAACTCAGGTTCTGTACTGCAAAAAACATAGACTTGTTTCCCATAGAGCCTTCCTCCTTCCTCTAATGCTTCTTCAAGATTTTTAAAATCCCAATTGTATTCATAAACTTTATCTAATTCGTTCCATGCAGTTCCTATTGGAATTGCTGCCTTCCACAAATCTTCAAGATTACGTTTCTTCTTCGACAAGTACTCTTCTTCTGGTTTGGTTCTTCCCATCATTCTTCTTAGTTTCCTTACCATTAGGACGAGAAGGTCTCTGAGACACTGAAAAAGATATAAGATTAAGAAACGTAATCTGATCGTATATTACAGCCAAAAAATTATAAACAAGCAAAAGCTAAGAGAGTTTTACCATAATCAGTCTATGTGTTGTGAAGTTGTAAAGAAGAGATTTGGAGAGAAAAGGGTTTTTATAAGAAGGGTTTTTATAAGAAGGGATTTTGACTTAAGTTTGACGCTAATAATCTTATATTTTTATGACCGTAAGATTATTTCTTCTGCATTTTTGACGCAGCTTTATACACCGTTGGATCCTATTTAGCTGTAGCTTTAAGTCAACGCTTGCTCATTAATGTGGTAATTTTTCTTTTTCCAAAAATGTAAATAATTGGATAATCTCTAATGCTCTATTAATCAAATCTGAAAACAAAAACTGAGATTTAAACATATAAAAGATCGAGGGGACAAAAGCTTGATTATAAATAAAAACTTTGTAGGGTCGATCACTCAAAATTTGGTTTTGCATTAGGAAAAAAAAAAGGGTAAATTACTGGATATACCCCAAAAACAACTTTCTTTTTTGAATATGCCATTTTTTAATATTCATTTCAAATATGCCATTTTTTTGGGTCTTTTTCTTTACTCTCTTTTTTTATCTCTCTTTCTCTCATGTTTTATTCTCTTTTTTTTTTTTCTCTTCATTTCTTTTATTTTCTTCTTCGATGATAACAGCGATGACAACGCCGACGTAGACAACGCCGCCGATGACGATAACGACAACGACGTGGACAACGTCGCCGACAGCGGTAGCGCGAAGACATGGA
Organism: Barbarea vulgaris; assembly: GCA_963667165.1. Classification (NCBI taxonomy): domain Eukaryota; kingdom Viridiplantae; phylum Streptophyta; class Magnoliopsida; order Brassicales; family Brassicaceae; genus Barbarea; species Barbarea vulgaris. The sequence goes on along the minus strand of OY763890.1, from coordinate 9,857,732 downwards.
CAACGTCGCCGACGACGGCAACACGAAGACGTGGACGACGGCGCCGACAACAACAACAAAAACGACGTAAACGACGACGGCGATATGGTACATCGAGGATGATGACGACGTAGAAATGACAGAACTACCCTCTTCCTTATGGACATGAACATTCTTGTGAAGAGAGTTATTTTTCGTCCATCAAGTATATCAAATCGTCTCATGCTAATTCATCCATTAGTACTAGTTGTCCACAATTTATATGAATAAACTTGTCCATTGCATAAAATGTCCATAAAAAATACCACTTTATTGCATATATAAACAAGGGAAACCATCAATTGCAACAAATTTGTGTATAAATCGATTAATTAATGTGGATAATAGTTTGTTCTGAATCTCTTAAAATCATAAAATTGTAATTTTGTCTACGATAACTTGCGAAAGTGTTGTCCATATAGATAATTAATATTAATAAAAATGGTAGACTAAAAAGAAGTGTGAACAACTATAGCAATAGACGAATTTATGGATTAGTCGTTATGTAGACAAATTAACATTTGGTTATGGACAAGTTATTAAACATAGACAATTGTCGTCGCTGTTATCGACATCACCGAGATACACATTGTCGTTGTCGTCGGCGGCGGCATCGTCCACGTCGTCGTTGTTACCGTTGTCGGCAGCGTTGTCCACATTATCATTGCTGTTGTCGTTAGCGTTGTCCATGTTGTCATCGTTGCTGTCGGCGGTGGCGTTGTCCACGTCGTCGTTGTTGCAGTCGGCGGCGGTGTTGTCCACATCGTCGTTGTTAGCCTTGTCGTTATCTTCAAAAAAAGAAGAAGATATGAGATATAAAGAGAAAAAAAGATGAAGAAAGAGATATGAAATAAGAAGAAGGAGGGCAATATTGTCTAATCACAATGTTGACATATGCCATAAAATGGCATATTTGAAAAGAAGGTTGAAAATGGTATATTTGAAAGAAAAAAGTAGAATTGTGATGTTTTGGGCAATATTCCAAAAACAAAAAACTGTCCGTTCTTATTATTAAACTCCTGATAGAAAATTAAAATTCACTAATAATAACACTAATTTGCTTCTTTTCAAGTTAATAATATTTTCTACCTAAAAGATATTTAACCAATACAACAACAAGAAATAAACGAACTAATTGCCAAACAAAAAAAACAAAAAATGTGTATATAATTTCGTTCTTCTTTAGTTTTCTGATTGCGTTTGACCGGAGACTTCACCAAACCGGCGATGATCATATCCTCTGTTTCTAACAAGTTCAGCGAAAGTAACACAACTCTCTGTCTGACTATGTCCTCTCGTAACCTTAATCTTGACATGCTCCGGTAATCTCAATGTATACTTATCTTCTTCCTCCGGTTTGTGTCTCACTATAGAGTGACCTGTCGAATGCGATCTCGAGAATTTCTCCGGCCAAGTTTGTTCTTTTTTTATGCTACTACTCTGTCCTGAAGACGGCCAAGTATCAATCGGTGTTGTTGTCTGATTATGATGACGATGACGATCGTCATCGTCATCGTCGCTGGTTTCTTGAATCACGTCAATGATCATCTCATCGACATTAGGCTTTGCGTTTTCCGGTTGCGGAGGAGGATCAAGATCCCGGCGACAAACAGGGCAAGTTCTATGAGATTCAAACCAGAGATCGATGCATTCTTGGTGAAACACGTGGTAGCACGTGGTCAAGAGACGTAGCACGTGATCTCCGTCGAATTCAAGAAGACATATGGCGCATTCGAGGCCGTATTTTTCTTCCCGGAGATCTTTAACGGAGGAATAAGGAAACGTTGGAAACGAGTTTATGATTCGGAGGTCGAGGCCGGGATTGACCGGTGGAGCTTCTGGTTGTTGGAGAGGATTGTCGGCGGATTCGATGGCTCCGCCGTGGTGGATACGCCAAGCTTGCATCATTGTGTCGAGGAAACACTTGCAGAAATAAAGAGTGAAGAAACCTATGAAGAAGAAGATGAGGAGGATTACGGTGAGGATCACCGTGAGAGGTGGCGTGACGTAATTTTGTGGCGGAGGTTGTGGGGGCAAAGGTGAAGGAATTGTCGACGACATTACGGTGGTCGGAGACTGATTATCTCCGCCGTGAGATTTCTCATATAACACAAAAAAAAAAAAAACAAGAAATCGAGAGACAGAAAATTTTATTATTTTTAGGGTTATTTAAATTTCTATTTTTTTTCTTTTTAGAGTTCAGTTTTATTTGGTATAGTATGTGGAAAATGTGTGCTGGGTGTAAGAGAAAAAGTGTTTAGAAGTTTTGGTTACTCTAAAAATAGAAAGTGTGTTTTGGGTTTTGTTATGTTTATTTTTTTTGTTTGCTTAATACTATGCATTGAACGAGTCCTAGGTGACATTTGTTTGACGTCAAGCCACTTTCTCCTTAAAAATAGTACTCCTTTGTATTTTTATTTATTGGTTGTAACTTATAAGAGTATAGTAAAGTTGTTAATTTAATTCACGTATCTTAAAAACATTTAATTCTCTTGTGTATTCAACTCGATTTATCGTATATCACTTACCATTATTCCGACCGACTTCCGACTAATATAATGGTCGGATATGAGGTGTTTTCTTGTAATGCTTGGTTATTATATGCACTCTTGTAACTAGTACGGTCAATTGAGCTGCCCACTCGTATGAACCGAGATTTTGTAACCCAGTTCGATGTGGAGCATTTGATGGACATAAGACCACCCTCTTGTTTGCTCTATGTTCATACTGATGACTTCTCCACCGAAGTCCCCCTTTACGCTAAGTTAGGGCTCCATAGGTACAATATGATCAAGGTCAAATACTAGTCTTTTATATATATTTTATTTTTAGATCCTCTTATTCAATTCTTGTTGATTTATATATATTACAGGGGACGAACTTGAAGCTCAGTTGCATAGCTAGAGAAATATAATTGTCGACGTAGCGTAGTATGTTCCTCTTACTATATAACTTTGGTTGCAAATGATCCATCTGCACGTGGTTCCTTTGTAACTTTTCAGACGCACGTTGTTGATGAAGGCTATGCCATCAAGGAACTGACTTGTTCTATTGCTAGAGCTAAGTTCGCACCACCTGGTAAAGCGTTGACACATTTATTTATATCAGAGTGTAAAAGAATAACATAGCTTTGAATGAAAACATATTCCAATGATCATCTCTCTATTCTACTAGTTCCTCTCAAACTTGCACCATTTAGACCCTTTAGTTTCCCGTAATAATCCCATATGTGTTTATACCTTCTCCATGCGACACATCTTAATGTAGTGTGACTTATCTTTGTAGAGAAACCCATCAGACCTATGCCTTGTGGACCGGTAGATGGTAACTACCAAGTTAAGTTGCCTGAGGAGTGGGGAAAAAAACGACATTACGTGGTAAGCATGCAGCTTGGTAGTTTCACTTTTGCAATTTTGCTCGTGACAGTCCAGTAGTGATGTGTTTCCTTTTGCAGGTGAAGATCACATCAGAGCTGCTGCGAAAAATGACTGGATTCGTCTGTCAAAAGTGGTGATTGTGAAGGTAGCGGTAGAAACTAAAGAGAATGTGGAGCCGGCAAGTGAGAGACTCAAGGCCAGAAACGCTATTTTCTACATTAAGTACAATTGTACTACCCTAATTTTAAGGGTCGGGCTCCTAAGGTTGATTGTCACAATCCAATAGGGGACTCCTCAGACTAGCGTTTGAGTGTCGGTTAGCAAAAACTTTGCTATAAGGCAGTACTGAATAGTAGTCATTAGGCGTACGTCCTTGGCGAGCATCGTATGGCTTGAGTCCTACTCTAATTATGAAGAAGACTAAATCCATTGGAAAATAAGTTATTTATGCTTGTCAAAGTTTAAGTGGTTGTTTCGATTGTGAAGTGGATTGGTTGGTTTTTTGTTTAATTAATTTGTGAGGTGTTTCAAATAACGCCTTTAGTTACAAGGCTTTAAGTTGCTATGTCAAGATTAGTATATTATAAAATCGACTATCTTAAAACTAAGATTGGCTTACGGATTGTGTAAAATTGATACGAAATCACCAAAGCGGAACAGTTTGCCAAAAACAAACCGGCAACGATTGAAACAGAGCACTGATTTACTTTAAAAAAAAAAAAAAAAAAAAAAAGAAATTAGAGGGAGAGACACAATCCCCTCCGGCATAACCAAAGTCTTGTTATGTAAATTCGAACGAAAAGTCTTTTACTTGTCGATATATATATACCAGCCGTTATAATTGTGTTCAAATTCTTTTCTCTTCACTTCATGTTGATGATCTACTATTAATTAATTTTTAAAAAATAACTAACTGTATAAACATGCTTAGATAGTTAACTCGAAATACATTTTTTTTTTTTGGGATAATAATCTAAATAATTATAATTTTGTACCACTATGCTTGTAGAATTATACCATATACAGTACATGTGTTTATAATTTATAAATAATCTAAATATTTATATTTTCGTTTAAGTATAAAATAATAATAAATAATTTTATTTGAGTATAAAATATAAATATATTAAATTTAAGGATTGATTTGTAAATAATAAAAATTCAACTCCAAAATAAAGTAAAAAAATGGAGACAAATATGAAGTTAAAAATGAGCTTGAAAATGAAGATGGGTTGAAGATAATTTTATCCCAAAATGAAATTTGGAGATGGAAATGGAAGTCGTTGGTGATGTCTAAAATAATAATATTACTTTTAACAATGAGTGAAACAAAAGGACAAAACTAAATAACCATATTTTAATTATAGATTTGCGAAAACCTTATCTTATCTTATCAAAAACAGAAAACTCGCCAATTGTAAGTTAGGGTAGTGACTCCCGATCCTCCAAGTTTTACAGATAAATATAAGAAAAGGATATGTCATTTTGTATGATTGTGATATTAATCATTCAAGACTCATATATTAAAATCATTTTTCCTAAGCACATTAGACACGTGAAATACAAATTTGATTCATACTATATGAACTGAATAAAATGGTAATTACTAGTGTCGTATTCATATTAAACGCCAAAATGTATTCATATCATTTGAACTAAATATAATGGTGTCGTATAGTGAAAACCGTATAATTAACAACAAAAGAAGATAATTAATTATACGCCCAATCCGTTGTTGATAGAGATCAATCGCCTATACATTTGTGAGATAATCAGTGAAATATTTATTATCCTTTATTGTTCATTTCGATATATTGATCATATAGTACTAACTAATAGTACTATATTGTGTTCTCAATCATTATATTTCATCACATCGTTAATTGACTGCTTTTCATTGTAATAATTTTGAGATGGAAAAAAAAAAATTGCATGCAAAGAATGATGGTTTTGGTAATGGAATGGTAGATTAGTAAAATGTTTTGTTTTATTGATCAAACATACATGATTTTAGGTGCTAAAATATAATATTAACAAGGCAACACAATTAACAAAAAAATGCACAAAATTCCACTATTTCAGACTTTTCAGTCCAAGTGTCTTAAAACCCATGTTCGAAAACGTGTTCTAGGCGACCGATTACACGGTAGGGAGGCGCTCGGCGGCACCTAGCCGCCAGGACTACCTCAAATCGGAACAAAAATCGGATTTTTCAAAAAATTTAATGTTTTTCATCGATTTAGTTCATGAATCGATTAATAATTGATAGATCTATCCTATTTGGCAATTTGAAAATAAAAGAAGCAAGAACAAATGATGGAAATCGTGAAGAAAAGAAGGAGGCAGCGGCAGATTAGAGTTTCAGAATTTTTGTCTCGAGGGAGAAGATAAAAATAAATTTACATTCATTAAAAAAAAATAGGAAAAAAATTCTAAAATTCAACACATGCTACTCGAACCCGTGGCCAAGTTTGAAATTTATGGGGTATTAACCACTAGCTAAGGTGTTTCGATAACATATGTCTCTAAGTTTAATATATACACAATCTTTAAGTTAAAACTGTATAAACTAATCCCCGATTTAAATCCGATTTTTTGATTACTCGCTAGGCCCTTCCTTGCCGCCTGATCACGCCTAGCGAAATCTTGAACATCGCTTAAAACAAACTATAATTTCAAAATTTTCGATAATGATACGAGGCGCCAATTGTTTTCATGAATATACAACGGCAAGTGGTTTTCATTATTCTGGGTGCACGCACCTAACCAAGTGTGAAGAACCCGTATAGCCTTACCGGGTCGGCGGGTCCCACCATATCCCGACGTGGCATTCATAGAGTGGTCGATCACGCCCTTCACGTGGGTCTTCACGTGCAAAACATCCACACTTGTTAGTCATCCCGTAGCTGATTCTCCACCTTGACAGTCATCGAATCGGACGGCCGAGAGAAACCAACTTTAAGTGTATCACACGGAAGATGTGAAGTAGCGAGAAATTGGCGCGCGAAAGTCAATAGATCCAACGGCGGATATGATATAAAAGTCAGACGATCGTATGGTGTGATTGAAGCTATATATAGTAAGAAAATAATGGATTTTTATAATCACACTCGGGCGATTCCGAAGAGAAAGAAAGCAAAATCGAAGTTTGAGTTTTCGTGATGAAATCTTTTTTGATGAGAACCGGTTCGATGCCGGTTCTTGAAAACCGGTTAATTTCAGGTGGTTCCCCGCGGAAGGTGACACCTATCTCCAGGAACAACTCCGTCGAATCATTATCCAGCTACGGCGAGAGATTCGCCGGCGGGAAGATCTCGATCGAGGTTAAGGCTAATGTCGGGATCCGAAGGGTGTTATCGGAGAGCGATGTGATTAGATCTGAGAGAATGTTAAAGAGTGTTGGATCTAAGCCATCGCCGGCGAAAATCCCTGAGGATGATGAGGCGGAGGAGGAATTTAGATTTGCAGATGGTTGGGGATCTTTGTTCTGGAAAGAGAGTGGTATTCCCGTGGAGGAGCAAGGCTTCTCCGGCGGCGGCGGTGGTGGTGGTGGTGGAGGATCTGATTTTAACGGCGGTAACGGAAACGGAGGAGGCGGTTATGATGAGTGGAGCAAGATCGGTGATTATTATCTGGAGATGTTGAAATCTAATCCTAATAATTCGCTTCTTCTGATGAATTACGGGAAGTTTTTATACGAGGTAGAGATTTTAGATGCTATGAATCTGAGTTTTTTTTTTTTGGTTGAATTGGGGATTAGGATTTTAATTGAGTTTTTTGGATTTGAAACTCAGGTGGAGAAAGATGCAGTGAGAGCTGAAGAATACTATGGAAGAGCAATACTGGCGAATCCAGGTGATGGTGAAGCCTTGTCGATGTATGGTAAATTGATATGGGAAACGAAGAGAGATGAGAAGAGAGCTCAAGGTTACTTTGATCAAGCTGTTAATGCTTCTCCTGATGATTGGTAATAATAATATTACTTAAAAAGATTCATCATTACTTTACTAATCTCATTTTTTGAAAGTCTAAAGGTTTGTGTTTGTTGTTGTAACTTTGTAGTATGGTTTTGGGATCATACGCACATTTCATGTGGGAGACAGAGGATGAGGATGATGAAGAAGAGGAAGAAGAAGGATTAATGGCTGCATCACCAGTTATGGTTTCCGCGGTTTAGAAACACAGAGACTAACACGAAGAAGATGAAGAAGAAGAGTAATGGAGTCTAAAATTATGTATCAAGTATCAACCTTTGGTGTCTTTTGCTAACTTTTTTTTGGTTTGACTTGCTATGTTGTAATAACCTGAAGAGTAATAATATAAACAATGTATGTGAAAAGAAAACTATATGTAACCTTATTAAAGAGAATAAAAGAGCTTTTGTAAAGCTTTTGTATAATTTAGAATTTTGTGTTTTGTTATTTGTGAAATTCAGAATTTTGAAATTAAAATGGATAATTCGTTGATTGTAGTAGAAAATAACAAGTCTCTATGATGTTCATCACAATCAAAAGAAACAAACTAACAAGTAAGAAACAAACTAAACAAGATTGAATTGAAACCCTACTTAACATCTCTCTCTCTATTTTATCTAAAACCAAAATCTAAAGAAGTAGGAAGAGGAAGAGAGAGTAAGAAAGCTCAATCTACTTTATAAGATAAATTCTGATGGAGAGATGTGTCAAAAGGAACAGAGAAGCATGGAGAGATGTGTCAAAAGGAACAGAGAAGCAAACCCGGTCAATCCCAGACTCATGAACCATCTTCTTGTTTATTGAGGACTTTGGCTAGGCCAGAGATGGTACATCTGCATAGGCATTTGGTGAAGTGATTGAGTTGTTGAGTTTCCAAACAGTCCATGATTGTTGTTGTTGCTGCTGCTGTTGTTGTTATTGTTGCTTCCACGGTGTAATGGAGAATTACTTTCGTTTTCCTCTGAAGACTCGCTCGAATGTTGTTGTCCTTGAGATCGAGGGCTTCCCGGTCCACCACCACCCCCAAAGCTCAACATATTGGCTGGTGCTGAAGCTGGCTCTGGAGTATTCTGAGCACGCCCCGTGCTTTGTTTCAGCTTCTTTACATCTGGTACAAAGCTTCCCACAATAACCTATATAGAAAGAAAAAAACCCAAATCAAAGTCAGTGTCTTGAACATTTTGTGATCTCAAATCCAGTATAAAAGTCAAAAGAATTTAGAATAACCTGAACTTGTGATCCAGCTACTAGCATCCCAGCAACACTTCCACCCACAATCCGGCCATCATGTCCAGCCAACGAGACGCTCAAGTTACCAGTTTTGGTCACAGTGCCATTACTCTCAGAATTCAAGAAAGAACCTGACAGAGAAATGATTTCAAATCGGCCCTGCAAAAACCAACAGAGTTCAATACCAAAGATCACACAACAGACAAATCCGATTAAAATTCCAGCTCCATTGATTAATAAACAGAGCTCACTCAAATCAGGCCAAGAAGTAAGTAATGTATCAGATGTTATACCTCATACTTAACAACTCCACCAGTACTGGTAGATTGATGAAGCATCACACTACAAACAGCTCCTGTAGCTGAAAGAATACAAATCGCTCTTGGTCCTTGCTGCGTAAACGCCATTACCTTCATAGCTATGTCCTGAAAAATATAAACGAAAAGATCAAAACTTTAACCAAAAGAAACATACAAAAATTACACAAAATCTTAGACAAAATCCAAGATTAAAAAGATTTTGCTGCAACAAGACATTAATTACCTCTCCAGATTTGACCTCAATGACATGAGGTGTAAACCCTACTCCTCCTGTACCTCCTGCTCACACAAACAAAAACAAAACCCATTTTTAGTATCAAACTGTAAACAGTGATTTAAGATTTGATCAGAGAAAAAGATAGATCGAGTACCTAAAGCATCGAGCTGCTTCTTACCGGAGCCAGGAGGACGTCCTCTATTCCGTTTAGCAGGTGGATCGGAAGAGTTAGCATTACCTCCTCCACCACTATCTCCACCACCACCACCAACTCCTTCAGTCCCACCACCATAAGAATTAGAAGCAGAAGGAAGAGGCGATGTAGGAGCCAAACCAAGAGCAATGTTGTTACCACCACCACCAACACTACCACCATCAGCAGCAGCAGCATACTTCCTAGGTCGACCACGTTTCTTCTTCACCTGTTGTTGTTGTTGCTCGATCCCAAATCGCATCGACTGTTGTTGTTGCTGACTGGCTACAGAAGAAGGCGATCCGTCGAATCCAAGAGATTCAAGAGTCTTCTGATCAATCTGTTGCTGTGGCTGAGGATGATGATAATGATGTTGTTGTTGTTGTTGTTGTTGTTGATGCGGCGAGATAGAGCCGAAAGGTAATCGCTGGTGGTGGTGTTGTTGATGATGATGCTGGTGATGCTGATGATGCATAGCTTGAGATGTAGAGGTTGGACCCATTAAAGAAGCAGCGGCGGCGTTAGGGTTTCGATTGAAAGAATTGTGGTGACTCATTAACATCCCTGGCGGTGGTTGTTGTTGCTGTTGTTGTTGAAGCTGTTGTTGCTGTTGCTGTTGTTGTTGTTGGTGGATTTCTCTTGAATCCATTGAAGGAAGATTTTAGAGAAAAATCTCTAATCTTTCAAGATTTGATAATTTTTTTTTAGCCTAATTTTTTTTCTCTTTCCTTAACTTTTCTGTTTTACGAATGCCGAGAAAATAGACGAGAAAGTGCAGGTTTTTGAGTTTTAAGCGAAAGCGTGTGAGCTAGCTAACAACTCTTTTTTTTTTTTTTTTCTCTCTCTCTTTTTCTCTTCTTTGAGTTCTTGTGAAGAAGGGGACGATCTAGTTAGTGTCTAATTCTCTCTTTTTTTTTTTAATTAATGTGATTTTAAGAATAAATATAACAAAATAAGGAAACAAATATTTGGTTTAGGATTTTCGCTTTTTAAGGAGATTTTGTTTTTGTTTTGTTTTTATTATTTATTTAATTTTAATGAAAGAAATCTAGAGATATAGTTTAGTTAGGTTTTTTTGTTAGGATGTGAAGTGAATGTGTAAAAGAGAGAAAATTTAAGCAGGTAAGAAAAGAGTTTTTGTCTTTAATGATGATGTTTATTCCATTTACAATTTGTTGTAAGTTGTAATGTTAATAGGTATGTCCTCTTTGGATTTGGTGTCCTTCTTTAACTCTACTTCTGTTTTAATAAATGTTTTTCAAAAAAATTTAGGTTCTTTTCACATAAGTTTCAATGTTGCATTGAATGAACCGAGTTTGGTATTGGAAGGGAAATCTAACCGGAATGAGTGACATTGAATTTGAATGAATGTTAGGAGGATTTATATTAGTCTTAGTGAGTGAGTGAGCTACTAGAAAATTAAGAAAAAGCTTCCACAAATTTTTTTTGGAATAAAAGACAGATGCACAGGATTTATAAGAGAATAATACACATATTGGTTAATAAATTATGTAACTAAAGATTTTGGTTTGACTGTGTTTGGGAAATCCAAATAAACATGGGTTTTGTACTTTTATGTGTCAGATTTTCTTAAGTATATAAGTATATATCCTCAGATCTTAAAAACAATCACTACTTTGAAAATGACAGCAGCTTATTTTGACCATTTTGTCCTTCTCTTGCCTCATCTTTCTAAGAAATTATATTCAGAAAAATGTGTAATACAATATAGATAGATTCCGAATTAATTGACAAACTGAACTTAATGCTACACCCATTGGAAAAAGACCCACTGGAGTTGGAATAGAATGAACCAAGACGTATATTTAGTCCAAGCAATTTTGGAACCGAAACATTAAAATCATTATATAAAATAAAACTAATATTCACTCCCAATTTATATCCAACTTTTTTTTTTCCTTTTTTTTTTTTTTTAACAAGGAGGTTCCGAGTTTTTTACCACTCGACTAATCCTTCAGGATGAGTGTAGCCGTTGAGTAGCACACTCATCGGGTTTTCTAATGGGCCTAAAGCGTGACACCATTTCGACTGACTAAATAGAGTGATTTAGATAATTCCGCGTTTGAGGGAAATTAATCTCTGACCTAAACCAACATGACAATTCCTTTCTCAAATGAGAACCTGTGGACCACCACTACAACTTGGTTATTTTTTCCTTTTTTTGTACAGAAAGAAAAGTGTTTTTAAATGTTGAAACTTTCAGCATCTTATTTCATACTAACCATCTTTGGATATGTAACGAACCCACTTGGACAGTGTTATTAGATCCACTCTTCTCCCAAACCTGTTCACGAGATATTCAAATTCACCGGTTAGGTTCTTGCATGCATCCCGGTTTAATCCAAAGGACGAATTGATGTGATCTTTATTTAGTTTTGGGATAATCAAATGAGGAAAAAAGCAAAAAACTTTTTGTCTAGCTAGCGGCTAAAGTAATCGACTTTAATAGACCAACAAGCAATAAAAGCAGTTGATAAAAGTTTAAGCCATGTGTAATTGTGTAGCACCTTATAAGAAACCGGACACGTAAACCAGACGCTGTGAACATTGGTACTCTGAAAATAGAAAGATGTTGTAGACAGTTAACGAATGTTATTCTTCATTTCGCTTGGGAAATATATAATGCTTCACTGATAATATTTAAAACGTGTTTCATATATATGCACACTAATATATGTTCATATATATACACATTAATAGATGGGATTTACAGATGAAAATGGTGATCTTACACCTTTCTGTGTTGCACCACTTAAGTGAGAGTTTTGGGTGGAAAAAAATTCAGAGAAGTTTTAAGATAGATAAAAAGATTTCGATCTTAAGACTAAAGTATGATTTAAACAAAGCAACATATCTAGATTCGAATCAAGTCAAGCTGTATATATCTTGACAACAACAAAGTTCCATAAGCTAACGAAATCCTTCAAATAAAAAAACAGAACAACACTAATTGGAATCAACAAGTGAAACAAATATAAATAACTCAGCAACGAATTTGAACGCACAAAGCTACATTGTGACATGACATTACTGATTCGGCGCATATACAAAAGCGAGCAGCCTGCGTTTTCTTAATTAAGTTGGGCCTAGTTCTGACTAAACCAGGCCCATTAGTGGTCCAGCAATAAACTTAACGCGCCCTTAGGAAAAAAAAAAAGGCGCAAAATTGCAAAAGCAAAGAAGGAAGATGCTGGTAGATCCAATATCGGAATATCCTCCATTTTCGTCGCAGAAGACGACGAACAAGTAGAAATTTGGTGTCGAAGGAAGCAGTTTTCAAAAACCTTGTTAAGTATTTCGCAATATTGAACTTGTATAAGACCAAAGTTTGTAACTTTTACTGACGGATTTGATTTTGGGGGAGAGATTTTGTATTTCTTGGGGATTTAGAATGGGGTTTTTCAAGAAGTTAGCTGCTGTGTTTGGATTTGGTCAAGAAGATTTGAGAAATGAGGAAGATGATTCCGGTGACGGAGATAAGCCGAGATTTCGTGAAACTGGACTACCAAGGAAAGGATTCGGAGTTCCGGTTCAAGTTTCCGTCGAAAGGTCCCATCTTGGTCCTCTTCTTCAGCCTTGCGCCGCCGGAGACGGTGGTATTCAGGTTTTTATATTTCCCCCTTCTGTGGCTATAGAGTTTGATTCAAGTCTTGAAATTGACTAGTGAGTTTTCTAGTTACAAGGATTAGGTTACGAATATTCGAACATTAGCTTTGAATTTTGATTAGTAAGTTTCAAAATGTTCATGTTACCATTAATGATTTCATCATTCTTTAGTTCTACGTAGCTGTTAATAAGCATGGATCATGTTTCTACATAGTCCTCAGCTTGAGTTTCTTAGTATAGTTTACAAAATTGATTTCAGTATTCTCTCTTCTTGTTTTAGCATTAGTGGCCTCAGAACGCAGTTCTCCAGTTTGAGCTGTTGGCTGTTGAGTTAGGTTTCTTTATGAGTAGTAACAGTTAGATACTTAGATGCAATAAAGAAAACCCTGTAGAACAATTTGGCTTATCATGTAGTAGAAGCGAAACTGTAATTCTACTTTAGCTCATGTTTAGGATTAGTAATGTTCATGTTCATGTTACCATTAATGATTCATCATTCTTTAGCTCATGTTCTACATAGTCCTCAGTTTGACTTTCTTAGTATAGTTTACATTATTCATTTCGATATTCTCACTTACTTGCTTTAGCATTATTGCATTATATTGCTTAAATCCCAATCCTCCAATTGAGCTTTTAAGTAGTAACAATTAGATGCAATAAAGAAAGTTCTGTAGAAGATAAGTTCACCAATATTGCTTACCTTAACTTGCTATGTAGTAGAAGTCAAACTATAAACCATAGCCTCTAAACAGTTTCACATTGTTTTTCCTCGTTATCGCTTCTGTTTATATTGTTACTCCTAAAGTTCCTCCACTTAGCTGTTACTTGGTTTCTAATGTTAGATTGTCTAGCTGTTTAGGTCACTCGATTAGTACTGAACTTTTCTTAGTTAAGAGACCTTGCATTATCTTTCTTGGATATTGGTTCTGTGTCCCACACTATATTATAGTTTCTCTTGTATTGATTCAGGGACTAAGTTGGTATACAAAACGGTTAAGGGTTGATGAAGATGGAGATGTTGCAGATGAGTTTTTGGAAGAGGCAGAGAAACCGACAAACGCAGAAGATGGTCATAACTGTAGTAAGACTATCCCAAGACTCCAAATTAAACGCAAAACGAGACCTGCGAAAGTAAGAGGACTAGTTGTGTCTTCTGATGGGAAACTCCAGCAATGCATTGAACATCAAGGAAGATTAATTATAGTATGAGTGATTTTGCAAACACAAGAGAGGTTAGGATTCATTCAGAAACTCAATGTGTAAAGAGGGAAAGCAAATAGAGTTGCAGACCATATTGGCGAGAAAGGGCAATGATTAGTTAGCTCTGTTTGTATCTTTGAACTATATTCCAATTTGGTTTAATCTATATTGTCTGTACAAACTGATTTGATTCATCTGATTTGTTTTGGATTTTTCGTTTAAAAAAAATTAAATAATTAGTTGTTGCATTGCATTCACCTGATTCGTTTAGGAATTAAATGATACGACCAATTTTTATTTTATCTATAACAATAAAACATTATACAAGTAGCAATCGAATCTCGTTGTAATGTTTTTTTTGTGTGGAGGTGAGAGATCTTTCTAGTTTCTATGCAACAGAACAACAACTAATCTCGTGTTGTTGAGTTTTTCACATTTAGATGTCTCGTGTGTCGACGTGGCTCATGTGAGATCACTACGCGTGGAAAGCAAAATGATAGTAGAAGGATGAAAGGAAGATGAATTTACCAATACGAAGATCCAAAAAGAAACTTGGAAACATTTTTTTAGTTTTTTCGGTTAAAGCATTCATCGATCACAAAGAAGAACTCCTAATTGTACATAATACAAATTGCAATGGATGCAAAATAAGTGTACTATAACATATCCCACGATCATTTGTTAGAACATATATGAGTGGGGAGAACTTCACCAATTATATCGAGACATGTGTAGAATGAGTATCTTACCAAGTTTTGAGAATCTTTCATTTGAGATATCCATTTTATTCTCTTTCTTATTTTTTTTATTTTTTAATAATTTTTTGTGGATGAAAGATTCAATGAGAGACTCCCACTGCACATACTCTCCAGTGATAACGCCACTGAAACTTTACTATTTATATTTTTTTTACTTCAGGGGATGTATTTATCTAAGTACTGTATTAGTTTACAACGGAAAATGAACCAGATAATGTAGAATCAGATTTTTATTTTTACTTTATAAAATTCGTAGTTTAACTAACCAGCCTTACAGAAGAAAGATACGTTTATAAATTCATCTCCAACAAATCATATAATGAGCTGTATATCATCTACTCACAAGACGCAACCCGTGTTATCATTAAATATAGTTCACGTTTTTATTTTCCTTTTGGCAGAAGAGTACGGTTTAAGTTATATTTCGTGAAAATACGATTTTTTAAAATGTAAGAACATTACGGTTTCATGGTTTTCATTTTTGGTTTATTTCGTACTTCATTATTTTATTTCATATAAAACCTAAACTGATCTTACCAAATAAACCTTGCTATATAGCGAATTAGTTTTCTCAATTTAAAACAGATATCATATCAAGAAATTTGTCCAAAAATTTTAACAAAAAAGAAAACAAATATTATAAATAATTTACAGTCTGATGGTTAGAGACCTTTTGGTTATTAAAAAGAATAATGTATACCGGTTTTACTTTGTTGTTCGAAGTGATCAATTGATTTTTATTAGATAAACATATATAACTTAGATATTGTAAAATTTACATGGCGGTCTCATATATAGGTGTTAACACTTAACGTGGCCTTTAATTCATGTAATGTGATTAACAAACTAAATTTATGAAAGTTTTAGTTGTCCCCGTGCAAACAAAAATAAGGTATCATGTGTTATGTGTCAACGTTAGTACGACTTTCAAGGATCCAAAAAGTCAACTTTAGTTGATCAGATAGTGATACTGTGATAATTTATTTCACATTTACGCATAGCAGCATAACACAATAACACCTATCCACAACTATCAATATTTTCCATATATCAATTATGCATGAAAATAAACTATGCTTGAAACCAGGGGCAGAGCTACTAGATAACTAAAGGGGTCATATAACACCCATAAATTTTTGAAATCTAGTGTATTTTTGATATACTTTTGCTATAAAGCTATATTAACTTCAGCTAAATTAATAAATTAATATAATGACCCCCATAAAATAAAATAAATTATATTTTAACCCCCATAAAGAATTTTTCTAACTCCGCCACTACTTGAAACTGTATTTTTTTTAACAAAATTATTACATAATTTGAAGTTTATATGTTTCCTAATGAAACCATGTCAAAAGACGCCATAACATATACATCATACATCAAGTCATACCGTTTATATGTAGAAATCAGATTATGTGTCGCCATGTAAAATTGATATAAAATCATACTTTCAGTTATTTTATCGGAATTAGGAGGGTAAGTTTACTAAAATTCCTGATTGATCATAGTCGGCAATCAAATTTGAATTTGTGTTTGTATGTAGATTTTTTGCCCTTTCAAATAACGTTTGAGTTAATATTGTTAGTCTACCTGATTATATGAATATCGGTTTAAAAATAGATCAGTGTAAGGACTTTACATAATTGTGTTTGGTCTGTCCATAACAAATTCATATTTTTTCGCTATATGATCAGAATGATAATAATGATTAGTAATTTTTTAAAAATTAATGTAACTAAAAGTGTATGTACTTATGTCTTATGTTCTTAATCTAAGAAGACAACGTATATAACTAAGATCTAGTGTCTGGAACTATCTGTTTAAAAACATAAGTCCTAATTGGGTGCCAAATCAATATAATGATACAAATGGTATATAAAAAATTAATTATTATTATATCAAAAAAAAAAAATAGATCTCTAGTTTCAAAATTATAGCATTATGGAACGTGTAATTAGTTTAATATCTTTTTCAATAGCTTTTGACTTAATATTTTTTTTCGATCTTGTGAATAAAGGAGAAAAAGGTACCCTTTAATTTAATATTAACATCAATAATTGCAAGTCATGTGAAACCCATCGATTTAATTAGTATTTCCTCACTTGCAAAAAGAGAATATTATTTTTGTACCTATCAAAAGTATCCCATAGTATAGAGGTAATAAAAACGCAACACGACGAGATTTTTGTATTTACTACGAATTTTGGATTAAAAAATATTATATGAATAATATCATGCTTAAAATAATAAAATTGTATAAAGGTAAAAATATTACTCAGAATATAAAAATAATCACCGTAAAATGATACAATTTTATAATATTTTCTAACAAAAATAACAAAACATAAAATTCCTACCCTTGTATAATCATATGACACGTAAAAATTTTTAAATTACCAATGGAAACCTAAATGAGATTTTTGTAGTTAAACCAACACAATCACACGTACTAACTTGCTTTCCTCTGGCCACCTCTGTAGTCTATGAACTGCATACGCAAACCATAGATGATAGATCCATCTCTCTATATATATTCACAATACGAACACATTATATTCTTGTATAATCTTATTAATTACAAAACAACAAAAAAGAGAGAAGAAAGAGAGAGAGAGAGAGCGAGAGAACCAGTTTCTCTCCCTCAAAATGTCCAACAAGGTTCACGGAGGGAGCATTGAGATGGAAGAAGGTCTAAAAAAGACGAGGTGGGAAGCTCTAGAACCTTCAGAGACAATCAAGAAGATTCCGAAAAGGCTTTGGAATATCGGAAAAGAAGATCCAAGGAGAGTAATACACTCCCTTAAAGTGGGTCTTTCCTTAACTCTTGTCTCTTTGCTATATCTCATGGAACCTCTCTTCAGAGGCATTGGAAGCAATGCCATTTGGGCCGTCATGACAGTCGTTGTTGTCCTTGAGTTCTCTGCCGGTAAATCTAACAATATATATATCCTTACATACATACAATTAGTTATGTAACTATTGTTATTGCGACGTGTGTTTAATTTCTTGATTCTTTTAGGTGCAACTTTGTGCAAAGGGCTTAATAGAGGATTAGGGACACTAATCGCTGGATCTTTGGCATTTTTTATTGAGTTTGTAGCTAATGATTCCGGCAAAGTTCTTCGAGCTATCTTCATTGGCACTGCTGTTTTTATCATCGGTACGGATTTTTCTTATATACATCTACCCGCTTTTAATCTTGTTATTCAAATTAAACTCTCTGAACCATAATCTCTATATAAAAATCTAACAATAAAACTGCTAATTTGTGCTCTCTTTATAATGGTTACAGGAGCGGCTGCAACTTATATAAGATTTATACCATACATAAAGAAGAATTATGATTACGGTGTTGTGATATTTCTCTTGACGTTTAACCTAATAACGGTATCGAGCTATCGAGTAGATAGTGTGATAAGCATAGCACACGATAGATTTTACACTATAGCCATTGGTTGCGGAATCTGTCTTTTCATGAGCCTTCTTGTTTTTCCCATTTGGTCCGGTGAAGATCTACACAAGACCACCGTCGGTAAACTTCAAGGCCTTTCTCGCTCTATTGAAGGTACATAATTCTCCAAAACATATCATTTTATGTTTTGTTATTTAAAATTAACACCAATATAGTATATTAAGAAATACAACAAAAATGTCGGCAGAAAAAAAGAAATATAACAAAATTTGGTCAATGAAAAGTTCCTTTTTGTGTGTGTGTGTGTTTCTCTTTCAATTATTAAGAGATCTAGTAAATTACATCATTTATGTATTTTATTTTATTTTTGTATGTATGTACGTATAGCATGTGTGAATGAATACTTTGAGGAGAAAGAGAAAGAAACATCAGATACAAAAGACAGAATCTACGAAGGGTATCAAGCTGTTTTGGATTCTAAATCCACTGATGAAACACTTGTAAGTTTTTTTTATATTTCTCAATTTCAAGCATTTTTAATCTCTTAAAATATAAATATATGAAAGTTATATAAATGGAACAGGCATTATATGCAAATTGGGAGCCAAGACACACGATACGATGTCATAAATTTCCATGTCAACAATATGTTAAAGTTGGAGCTGTTCTTCGTCAGTTTGGTTACACTGTTGTTGCTCTTCACGGTTGCTTACAAACTGAGATTCAAGTAAGGAGGATTAATTATATATATTTTATAATGTGTGTTTTGTAATAAAATTGAATTAACTTCTCAATATTTGTTATATTTTGTTTTTCAAGACTCCAAGATCTGTTCGCGCGCTTTTTAAAGATCCTTGTGTAAGATTAGCCGGAGAAGTATGCAAAGCTTTGTCGGAACTCGCTGATAGCATCTCCAACCACCGTCACTGTTCACCGGAAATTCTCTCCGATCATCTCCACGTGGCACTCCAGGATCTTAATTCCGCCATCAAGTCTCAGCCTAAACTCTTCCTTGGCTCCAATCTCCATCGTCACAATAACAAACACCATAACGGTTCACAACGCAACAACAGTAACAGTGGGAAAGATCTAAACGGCGCCAGTTCTCTTGAAACCGGTTTACGTCAAGGCCAAAACGGAGCCGTTTCGCTTTCGAGCTTTAGGACTGACACTTCAGCTTTGATGGAGTACCGGAGATCGTTCAAGAACAATAACTCCGATATATCGACGGCCGGAGAGAGGAGGATGTTACGGCCACAGCTGAGCAAAATCGCGGTGATGACGAGCCTCGAGTTCTCAGAGGCTTTGCCGTTCGCGGCGTTTGCGTCGTTGCTGGTGGAAATGGTGGCTAGGCTTGATAACGTAATCGAGGAAGTGGAAGAATTGGGAAGGATCGCATGTTTTAAGGAGTACGATAACACGCGAGATCCTACGGCTGACGACGTCCGATGTGAAAAACCGGCGAATGTTATGATCAGTGTCGGCGCCGCGGAATGAAGCAACGACGGCGAGAAGTAAATTAGTTCTTTCTTTAGTAAATTAGAAAAGACCGAGATTAAACCGATCGGTATAAGATTGATAAATGACTCAATTTGGTTCGGTATGATTCGGTTTCTCATTTTTTACATGATGGGGGGATAAGGAATCGTATGCTTTTCGTGTCTTCGTTTCCAGAATTTGGTAATAATGAATTTATATATTCCAATTATCTTTCATGTTTACAATTGTTTCTTAAATTTCAAATTTTTGAATAAAAGAAAAAAAGCGTTCAATTGAGAGAGGTCCGGTCTGGTTCAGACAAACAATACAAGAAGAAAATGTTACGCCTTAAGGGTGGTTATTCCTGGTCGTCACTTTATTTATTTTTAAGCATAGAAATTAATTTTAAAAACAAAAAAAAACAAAGAAGGGCCCAACCGGGTTCGAACCGGTGACCTATTGATCTGCAGTCAATTGCTCTACCACTGAGCTATGGACCCAATTTGTTAAATAGCTTACACCGTTAGATATATATATATATATATGCATTTATTGTTTAATATTGCCCATAAATACAACCGTTAAATATTATCAAAATTGTTTCATTATCAAGAGGAAGAGAAGCATCCTTGTAAATTTAAACAGAAGGAAATGAGAAACGTATTAAATATTATCAAAATTGTTTCATCATCAAGAGGAAGAGAAGCATCCTTGTAAATTTAAAAAGAACGAGATGAGAAAAGCTCGTGAAAGAAAGAATAAATCATTAAAGCTCTCTAACAAGTGTGAAAATGCAAACTTTTGGGCTTTCATACATCTTTTTAAACAAATTGCTGCGTCACATTTGCCCTTTCTACACATTTTTTTTTACCCATCTCTACTTCTTTTTCTTTCTCGAAATTCCCTTTATGGATTTTCAAGACCACATATTTACATAACTTTTGAAATATGAAATGGTCCCGGAGCTAAAAATTTTGGATTTTCAATGCAAATGATTGCTATCACGTCCTCAAAAGTTGGTTTAAAGATAATAAGTTTGGTCCAATAAATGATTGGGAGAAATGTGATTCTCTTTGCATATATCATATCAAAGGCATCAGAAACATAAAAATAAAACTCTATAAAAACGTAATATATTCCCATAAAAAAGCCAAATAAGGAATTTATAATACTCATTCCTTAGCAAACAAAATATTTAGTAAAAATGGATATAAAAACAAAAACTAAGATAACTAAAAACTCAAAACTCAAAATAAAATGATAGACGCTCACAACTAGGCACTAGCTAGTTCTTCTTCTTCCAAGCGACCAACGTTAAAAGGCGTTTTTGTGCTACGAAAGAACCAACATCTCATTGTAGCTAAAACAGGTTTGAGTAATCGAATGAACCATTTTGGTCATATTCAAAGTTTGTCCAATAACCGGTTTGCACCGACTGATCAATGTTCTGGTCCACGTTAAAGTAAGAAGAGCTCGCCGGAAATTCCACTTGGTGGTTCGCCGTGGTGACCGGAAAATTGTAGTTAGGAAAGTTATACTCAGAAGCAACCTCATGAATCTGAGGATAATCCTATAAATAATTAAAGATCACAAAACAAATCAAAACACGGTTGTATATACTTAAACCATTATGGTTTCGATAGTAGTACGTACCTTTGACGAATCAAGGATGTAATCAGGAGAAATCCAAATGCTAGAAGAGTCTTTTATAGCCGAAGAAGGCATGGACGATTGAAACTGCACCGTTTCATCACGACAAGGAGAGGTCGCGAGGCTAGAGTAACCCGAGCCAATGTCTTGTTCATTTTTATTTTTCAAACTTTTCGAATTAGTCTTTAGTTCATTCTTCTTAATTACGCGACATAACGAGAAAGCTCCCTGAAATTCAAAAATATATATGGTTCTTAAGTTTATTTCC
This sequence comes from Barbarea vulgaris, assembly GCA_963667165.1. Classification (NCBI taxonomy): domain Eukaryota; kingdom Viridiplantae; phylum Streptophyta; class Magnoliopsida; order Brassicales; family Brassicaceae; genus Barbarea; species Barbarea vulgaris. The sequence continues at coordinate 9,836,006 of OY763890.1, read as the reverse complement.
ATTAATTCATAGAAATGATATGAAGTTAGATCAAATGAAATAAATTATATAATTTTTTTACCTTAAAATTTGTTGATTTTTGCGAAAGATCGTCATCGCATAGACGATATTCATGCATAAACCAATTAGTTCGGTCGCCTAATGGGGCACGACCTTCATAGAAAACTAAGGTTTTCCGGTATCCAGTTATAACACACGACGATTTACAAGTGATTTTCCGGTCTTTTCCGGTTGCTTTCCAATAACCGGCCTTTGTAGCCCTGTTGGTTCGAGAACCGTTTGGATACTTTTTGTCTCTTGGACAGAAAAAGAACCATTCCATATCCCTATTCGGAAGGAAAGACTTATCTAGAAAAAAAAAAAAAAACAAAGATAAAATTAAAACAAGTTTAGTTTTAACTTTTAACTATCTAAATTCATGAATAATATTATATATTTTAAGTACCTGGTAGCTCCCAAGGATCAAATTTGTATAAATCGATAACAGGAATGACTTCGAGCTCGATCTCGAGGCCTTGTACTTTTCTAGTTAAGTAGTATCCTATGAGCTCTTCATCTGTTGGATGAAATCTAAATCCTGGAGGTAAACATGAACTTCCCATTTGCATAATTTATATATTTGTTGCTTGCGACGCAAGATATTTGTAGTAGCAAATAATTAATTAAGTACCGAAACTAAATCTATTGAATACTTGGAAAATCCAAAAATAGAAGCTTTTTTCGACACTTGATTTGTTCTTAATAATAAGTTGCAACTCACGTTGTTTGCATCCTTTTTGAGACAAGATCATTGTCTGAAAGAAATCTTATATGATTATAAAAAAATCAAACCAAATTACCCCAAATTCCCTTTTTGTTGGTATTTAAATCGTAGAAAAAGGACACAAGATTAAAGGTAAAAAATTGGAAATAAGGAAGAGTAGTAGGTTGTAAGAGGTAATTGCTGCGGGTCAGAGACTCTGACTGAGGAAGAGGGTTCCTTGACTTTTAAATCGGAGATTAACAATATAAGATAGGATAAGAAATTAAAAATGATTAGTGAGTAATTACATAGGGAGAGTGATTAAGAGAAGAGAAGGTTGGTAGAGTGTTGAATGGTTATGGGGTGATTGATATTTATAGCACAAAGGTTTTAGGAAACAATGGGGCAAATTGAAGAAATAATAGTTTAATATATTGAATTAAAAATTGTTTGTATTGAGCAAAAAAATAGTATTATTTACAGTGCCGCTTAATATTGAGAAGAAAAAATAACAAGATACACCGAAAGCGCATAAAGACATTGCTTGTCTTAAGAGTTCCCAAAATTCCAAAAGAAGTGGACCCACTTGGTCTCAAAAGCTTAATAGACTTGTTCACACTTCACACATCATAACTTATCACTAATCAAAATTTAATATTCAACGACATAATACGTGGTTTCGCGTTTTTAAAGAAAAATATAATTTGCATGTCAATCTTTTATATCGGAGATAACCTTGTTTCACAAATAAGACATACATGGATTTCATGGTTTTCTTTTGTTTCTTTGATTCTTTGATAAAACTCGGTCCTAGACTCCTAATTCGTTTCTTTTCTTTTCTTTTTCGTTTTATTTTCTGACTATTTTGAAGGAGGTGCAACAATGTTATGTTCGTCCTCCGGTCCTCGTCAGCATGAGTAAGACAAAATCGCTTTTAATTAGTGTAATCACTTTCAACTTTTAAGACAGAAGATTAGAAGGGATAACAAAACTTTGACGAAAGAAATTTTTGTTTATTGTTTTCTTTTACCGGAAATATATGCTATTGTTTAAGATGTAAAGTTGAAGTTCAAAGTTTTGTTCCCATTTGTGTAAGACCCCGATAACTGAAATATTCAAAATAAAAACACAAAAAGATATTGGGAGGAGGAAAAAATGAATGACTTCGCGAGACGGAAATGTAAGGTTTAGTTATATAAACAAAAAGTGCACCTTGAAATGATGCGATAGCAAGAATATTCCCCCGTTACTTTAGGAACGGTCACCATGACCCTTAATGGTGATTAAAAGAGAACACAATGTTAAAGAGTAATTAAATGAAAGAGAAAAAGGCAACAAAAATGAAGAAAAAGGCGTAAAAGCTTGAATAAACTACGTCATATGGTAGGAAAAAAAGAAGCAAGCCTACGAAATACGAATAACGGATCTTCTATGTTGACTACACTAGGGCCTAATTTTATATATAAAAAAGTACCATATATGTTTGAATATGTGTGGTTACTAATGTCCAGTAGTCAAATTTGTAACTATTATATTAAATTTTGCAGGTTCGAAATCCTAGCTAATATGTATCTAATAGGTTCAACCGAGATCATCATCGACCAACAAAACTAATAAGAAGTACATTATTTTCATCAATCGATTCATATGTCTTTTCTCGTTGGTATATATGATTTCGAAGATGCATGTATTCTATAAGGAGATACATACATTTAGTTATTACAGTTTTGCCTAATGTGGGGAAAAAAATATCATAGATATGATCAAAATACACCAACCCACCACAATGGTCATCGTGTTTCTTGTTTTTGCCACCAAGTGTATTTTTCTAGTCCACGATCTCGACAAAAGATATATATAATATATATAGGTTTGCAATCATCAATGTGCAAAAATATATATGTTAAATTGTAGATCGTCGTGAACTTAGATAATCGATCTTATCAGTAGAATTGACTATATTGCTTCATTATAACACAGTTATACTTTATACATAGCTTCTATTTTCACTTGTTCAATCTGAAAAAGTATATTCGAAGTAAAACTGGTATTTGTCCGCAGCTCAACCAGTGTAATAGTTTGTCACTCACAAAAAAAAAAAAAAAAAAAAAAAAAAAAAAAAAAATTCAAAGTGGGGTTAGAAAACGAGAAGATCTCACAATTTATCACTTAATCACACTTTGTCCCCCAACTTTTTCCTTCTTTATTTCTACCCCTTGTCGTTTTATACACTGCCTGATTTGTTTGGTCTATTATATCCACCAACGATTACTATCATCGATGGCAAGAGTTGATCTAAAAATTCATAAAGTTTCCTTGTCTAGATTTAGATTCAAACCTCAAAGCTTTTGGAAAACATGTCGGTTAAAGGAAGTGAGTTGTTAAATCGTGCCAAACACTAGTCAATTTCATATAACAAATGAGGGAAACTAATTATGTTATCAAATACTTTAATATATGATAGATGTGTGCATGAATCAGTTAAATCTTACATGTGTAAATATGTGTGAGTTTGCGCGTGTTCAAATATGCCAATGTATATTGGTCATCATGTAGCACCTTGTCTAGTTGAGTAGTTGGATGTGACATATTTGTTTTCCCACATGTGTAAACATAATTTTTATTTTTATGACTATTTATATTCCTAACAAAAACATGTATTATAGAGGATTGTTTGATTGGCTTTATATATAGCAAATTAGCCAAAGAGAATAACAATAAAGGACGACAAAAATAAACAATAAAGAAGTCGTTTAGCCAAATACAAGACGTCCTAATCCTATTGTAAATAATAATAAAATGTACCTAAAATAAAATGTTAGAAGAACAAATCGGGGCTTATTCAATAAGCAGTTACAGAAAGATTAGGCTTTGAGTTTTTATTTGAAATTTAAATTAGGTGTATTCAGGGGCGGATGTAAAAAAAAATTTCACCAGGTGCACAAATATTAAATAAACCATTAAAACAAAATAACAGTCTATAAATGTACTTTATCTTAAGCTAATAGGAACCGGTTTATCACCGTTGGATATATAGAATGCAGTTATATTTCATGATTAGATACTAATTAGGAATTTTAATATAAAAAGGTAGATTAATAATTGGGCTTTAGAACTTAAGTTGACTTTAGTTTAGTTTAGTTTTTTTTTTTTTGGGCTCTTCATAAATTTTGTTGTAATTCATTCAAAAGATTATGTGCAAAATTTCACATTTAGTGGGTGCACAATTTTAATTTACTAAAAATTACATTAATTTTTAAAAACATTATGGGTGCACGTGCAACCCCTCCTCATATAATACATCCGCCCCTGGGTGTATTCATATGATGTAAAAAATTATTTTAAAATCAAATAGAGCCGTTTGAAGTTGAGGATGGAAGATTTTTTAGCTGTTTCTTAGAACTTAAAAATAATAATTTTTAGAGATATGGATGATTAAATAGCCCAAAAATGATTAAATCAGGGATATAATATACTGTAACATTTATTTAGCTCTTAGGACGATTTTGCGACTGTCTCCTTCTACCTCCTCATTTCATGAATTTTGGGACACTGGTCATTACTTTGATTTAAATACGATATAATAAATTTTATTTATATGACTTTAAAAAATACTTAAAAATATTTAAAAGTCACAGTTCTACAACTTTTATTATCAATCAAATTATTATACATCAACAATTTTTACGGCCAAAGGTTTTACAGGCAAAATCAACAACGAAAACTTAAAGTAACATGTTACTTTATAATAGTCACAAACTTTATCATCTCTCTTTTAACTGCCACAATTAACACATAATGTAGTCTCACATTGGCTGAAAGCCTGAAACATCACTAATAAATCCAACATAAAATTCTTAATATTTAATAAACAAAACAAAACATAAAAAATATTATGTTATTGGCTTTTTTTAATAAAAAAGAAAAAAAGAAAAAAATTTATCTACCGAACCAATGTTATTGAGTTACAAAGAGAGAAAATACAAATTTAATCCAACATGCTGTTTACGTAACATCTTCGTAATTTCGATATGATGGTTATGATCTACACAACTAAATACATTAGCAACATGATTAAGAGGGTTTTCTTCTAGAATTTTTGAGTATGATAAACTCTATAGCATAGTGGATAGGATATCCATGCGGTGGTGGTCAACTCTTTCATAATCATGTTTTTGTTTATGTTGCATTTCTTTAAGACAAAAAAATGTAAGGTATCTCACACTCATTGTAAAAATTTATCGTTTTCACCTGTGATTAATTACATTGCGCTATAAAATTTTATTGTTTTCATTGGTGATTCTTTGCATTGCGATGTAAAAATTGCTTGCTATATAAAGATATTAAAAAAAATTCTATTAAATAAGGAGTATATTTTATCTTTGGTTGTTTGATTTTGAACAGAGGCGACTACGTTCTAGAATGTCACTAGTGCTTATATTTCCAGTTGTAGGAAGTTGCTGATGTATAAAAATGAATATCTGAATGATAATCAAGTCATAAATGAGAAGTTTTTGGCAACTGTGAAAATTTCGTTCATCAATTTCTTGTTCAAATCGCATTATCTCATGAGCATAGTATTTGGAGGTACTTGGCATTGAAAGTGACAAAGTGGCCATCTTCTTTTGTATTACACGGCACACGCTACTAATCGGTAGCCACATATGTCCAACAATGATCTATGAGACACAAAATCAAAAATATTAAGAATATTTTATTTTTAAATAATGAAATAAAAATATAAAGTCAGAAAAATATATTACCATGGTCTGACTAGGTTTTAACAAGACCTACTTCAGTTTTTCAATCCTTATCCACCTCTTCTTCTTGTTCTTTTTCTTTTGAGATGTTACAAAAATGTAAAGTCCACAAGTAGGAAAGATGTGGACTCTATTTCGTTACCTCGTCCTATATTGTACCTAGAATCATTTTTGTCAAGGAAACTATCATATAACCATTTTTCCATTCTTTAATATTGTGGCTTGACTTAACAACAATTACCAGTTTTGCTTTAGTTCTTTTAAGTGCAATGAGTAGCATAGTGTGTAGTCATGAATAGATAGACGCGTCACTTAGAAGTCCTTCATAAATCTCATGTAAGTTAAAAAGTTATGTTATTGGTTTTTGATGAAAGCCGGAAAAAAAAAAGAGAACAAGTTTTTCTGAGATCTAACTTATTTCTTTCATATACTACGAATCAATTTCATAACATGTTTTTAGTCTTAGATTATTGACATATCACATTAGAAATACAATAGAACCTCTATAAATTAATACTCGATAAATTAAAAACACTATAAAATAATACAATCCTCCGGTCTCGAGTCAGACCAATATAAAATTTAACAAAATTCGATAAGAGAATATTTTTTTGGAGTTTCTATGTAAATATATGGTTCCATTAGTATTATAAATTAAGAATCACATGTATATATATAGAAGATAATATACTAGTGTATGGTTATAGTGTATGTTTTAGAGGTTGTATCAAACAATTGTTGTGTTATTTCAAATTATAGAATCATAGTATTTTCTATAATTTTCTTATTAATAGTCAAAATTGCGTATATTTGTGTAAATATGCATCATTATATTTGTATAGTTTTCTAGGTTGTTATAGTGGGACAACTAAAGTCATTGATCATAAAACTTAATTTATGTTTATCATTTGCATAAGTGAACTCATGAGTAATTTTATTACTTACTGTCAAAAATTATTTTTTCTTCTAAATATTAAATATTTTATTTAAAATTACAAATTTATATCATCAAAAACATTAATTTATTAGTATAAATTATCGCAACTTATAGTTTTATGAAAATTTAAGATACAATTTAAAATAATAAAAAAATTGTAGCTAACAGTTCTATAAATTAATAATTAAAATATCACTATAAATTAATAAAATATCAAATTTTCAACATTATTAATTTATAGAGGTTTTACTTTCCATAAACTGATTCTTTATTTGGAAAATTTGCTTGTGTTGATAGAAATGAAGGCGATCAAGACGAAATATGTGTGAAAATTCTCACAGACATTTCCAAATAGGAATTCACGAGTTTTCAGTATGTACGATACTGATGACCATTTTATTCGAAAAGTTCCTAAAGAAAATATTTACTCAGTCGAATTAAGTGACATAAAGAGATTTGGCTATGAAAACAACACTGTTTTCTTCGAAGTTACAGTCTCAGGTATTTTTCACAAGTATGAGTTTGACACTGACCAGATTTGTAGATTATTATTATTATTATATCAGTAAGAAACAATTCACATTTCGTTTATGAAACTGGACCATTGGTTTAATTAAAATGTTTTTTTTTTCTTTTTGCTCTAAGAAAACTTATAAAAGAGTTTCACTGGATTCAACCCAAACTAACATAGTTACATTACATATAGAGGCATTTTCATACTATATAAAGACTATAAAATACTCCCTCCGTTTCATAATATAAGTCGTTTTAGAAGTTTTGTTTTGTTTCAAAATATAAGACGTTTTCAAATTTTTAGGTACCTTTTTACTTTATTGAATATTGTGTGACCAATAATAATCTACAGTTTTTCTTTTAATTGGTTAAATTGTTTTTTTCTATATATTAGATAATACTTTTAAAAATAAAAAGTAATTTCTTAATATGCGTGCTTGAAGTCAAAACGACTTATATTTTGAAACGGAGGGAGTATAAGCATTAAGCACAAGAGTATGAAATCCAATGGACAAAGTCAAAAGGAAATCAAACTCAAACTCACTGTAAAGAGTAAAGTACTTATAGATTACATGTTTCTCAAGATGCAGAGACAATCACACTTGAGTCTGAAGAGACATAGCTAAGAAACTCCTCGACGCTTTCAAATCTTGACATATCGTTCTTGTCAAGTTTGACCTATGATCTCTTGAACTAATTAACCAAACCTCTATGGATCTCGTTCCATGTTTCGACAAAGATCGGAACATCAAATCTCACCATAGCAAGCTCATTCGACTTCCAAATCTGTATAATCTCATTCACATCTGGGATTCTTCGGAATCGCTATTTTCGTCGAGCTTTTCAACGTTCCGGACTATTTTCTTCCCCTGACACCACTCTCCCTACGGTTCAACGCCTTAAACGTCTTCTCTTCAACATTTATTTTTATTTGATCCTCTTCTTAGTGTCGAGAATCTCATCGGGTCGAAGCAAAGAGAGAGGCATGGAGCAGTAGGAACCTTAATCTACTGATGGCGTTTCATATTAAATTCTTTTTAAATAGTGCAAAACCTTGTAGTAGACGAATTAGTTACAATCATTACCACCAAAATTTCTCTCTACTTTGGTTGACGGATGCCGTTAAAAGGTTTATGTCTTTATGTAATCGATTACGTTTCCTCCACGCTATATTCAGATTCATTAATGGGCCTGAAATGATCATTTGTTGGTGGGAAAACCTCCTAAAGTTTGACATTACAAATGTATAATATATTCACGAAATTTGTGGAAAGCTCTTGTCACTTAAGGAGGAGTCAACGAAATACATGCGGAAGTGTTCTTGTCACTTGAAGCGCAAGTTACAGAAATGGAATTTTTAACTGTAAAAAGACAAAACTCACTTTTCTTATAATGATTGTTTCCACAACAAATATTCGATACACATAATAAATGCAAAATACATTATCATCGAAAAACCTGAGGGAAAATACTAGTATAATTAATTATATAAAATAAAGACCAATTCATTTAACAATCCAAACTACCATACAAACATAAAAGATAATTTATTCTGAGATCCATATTATCAAAATGGATCAGGTCATAATTACTAGCTAGAATTCATAAATATTAATTAGAGTAGGACTCATAAGGCATATGAAGGCTATGGACACCCAAATGCCTAAACCGTATTGAGAAAAGTGTTTGCATAACGACCCCTCTTGAAGGCGAGACGGAGCTGTCCTGAATTCTTGTCCATGGTTCTTGTTACAATAGCAATGCGATCACGGGGAGGATTGTGGCAACGAACCTTAGGTGCCCGGCCCTTAAAATTAGGGTAGTACTTGTACTTGATGTAGAAAATTGCATTTCTGGCCTTGAGTCTGTCACTTGCGGGTTCCACATTCTCTTTAGTTTCTACAGCTACCTTCACAATCACCAATTTTGACAGATTAGGCTGCAACAAACAAGACAAACATAAAACAGTGTTAGATATTATTAACAACGGAGACAGAGAAGAAGAGAAAACGAAAGAAAAAACAAAAAAAAACTTACATTTTCAAGCCTGGTATTTGTATCGAGGAATGCAAGTTCTAGGTATAGACGAATCCAGTCAATTTTTCGCACCTCGGATTTTTTCACCTGCATAAGAAAACATATCACTACTATTAGACTGTAGTTAAGCAAAAAAAAAAAAAAAAAAAGAGTAAAAGTGAAACTGCAAATCTTATTACCACGTAAAATCGTTTTTTATCATAGAAAGCATTCTCTGAGGACGGCCACTGAGTCAATCTAGGATCGTAGAAATCATCTTTCGGTTCAAAAACCATTGTTTTGCTTGGCGCGGGGTCCTCTATATACACAGAAAAGAGTCAAAGTATACATTAAGGATCAACGAATATATAAAACTGAAATGGAGGGTCTAATTAGTAGAATAAAGATGATTGGAATCTGTTTTCATTCTGTAAAATTACAAATGTGTGTCAACAACACCTTACCTTGTTGTTCAGGTGCAATAGGCTTAGGTCGACTAATATAACAAGACACTTTCCTGATGCCAGAGCCTTCTGCAATAACCCTCGTCTGAAAAGTTACAAGGGAACCACCCGCAGCTGGATCCTTTGCAACCAAAGTTATAAAGTGATCCGTATATATAACTTTAGCTTGATAATGCAATTTCTCAATGCAGCTGAGCTGCAAGTTAGTCCCCTGACATATAAAAGCAACAAGATTTGAATAAAGGAACCCAACACTTGATTGCAAAAAAGAATAAAATAAAAAACAAGAGAGACTAGTTTTCTCACCTCTATCATGTTGTACCTATGGAGCCCAAACCTAGCATAATGGGCGGCTTTGGTGGGGAATTTATCAGATCGAAATTTGATAGAACAAGAGGGTGGCATTATTTCCCTCAAATGCTCGATATCGAACACCTGTGTCACACACAATTAGCCATCAGGAATATCAAGTTAAAACCTAATATACAAGCAATACTAGAGGCCATGATTATAAAGCAAATTTGTTAAATTTAGGTTTGTGAATAAATTCAGGGACATCAAACTATATAAAATAAATAAATAAGAACTATAAAGATGAAAGACTTACGCCAGCATCCTCCACTAGAGCCCAAAACTTTTTCTCCTGATCCCGGGAATTCATTGTAGTCATCACGAAATTTCTCAACTTCTGCTCGGTGGAACCTAGCGGCCGATGCTCTTAAACCTCTAATGGCAACAGAGTCTATGATGACTTCATACACACATCCGGATTCATTTATGGGCCTGAATTTATAGCCCAGATTGTTTGGTTTTAGTTTTGATCATCTCCAGATGCTTGTTAATAATAATAAAGGTTTTGGTTTTGAGTTTCATTCAGCTTCACATAGACCACATTTTCCTGATATTTGATGGGCTTTTTCTATTGGGTCGAGGTTGCATAAGAAACTAATAAAACTTTTAACTTTCTTTTTTTTTTGGAAATTAGTAATATAGAACCTAAACGAAATAAAATGCTTTAGTTATCTAAACATTATGGAAGAGTTAAAAGAAAACATTACATAAATTTGTCTACGAAAATACATAAACAAAAATGTCAGTTCATCATAGTTGAATAACAAAATCCGAAACGTGAACATTTTTCAAAGATTATTAGCAAATTTTTAATTAACTCTAAAAAAGGAGGAATTTGAGTAAACATGTACTAAAACAATGAAAAGAAAAAATTTCAATAAAATCTCATTTTAAAGTCTAACTGCTCTTTTTAAAAAGTCCCTTTGTTTAATTTTTTTAAAAGTCTAAAAAATGAGACTTTTAGGCTCTAAAAAATTTAAAGAATCAAATTATTTAAAAAAATTATTATTTATCATTCAAAATAATTTATTATTTATTATTCAAAATTTATTATTATTTATTATTCAAAATAATAAATTTATGACTAACTAGCATGAAACTGTCAATGTTAATTAATATTACTAACACGTAATAATCGATCAACAATCATTCAAAAACAATGGAGAAAAATTCAAACCAAATTTATTATAATATTATCTTCATAATCCAGAAGCTCTCGATTTCATCCAAATTTTATTCAATTTGTCTCATTTCTTGATTGAAATTTTTTGTTACTAATTATTTATTATGAATTTTATATGTTTTCCCTAAACTCTATATCATAATGGATAGGATATCTATGCCGTGGTGGTCAACTCTTTCATAATCATGTTTTTGTTTATGTTGTATTTCTTTAAGACAAAAAAATGTAAGGTATCTTACACTCATTGTGAAAATTTATCGTTTTCACCGATAATTAATTGCATTGCGCTATAAAAGTTTATCGTTTTTATTGGTGAATCTTTGCATTGCGCTGTAAAAATTAGTTGTTATATAAAGACTCAAAACAAAAAAATAATATAATATATATATATATTAAATTAATTAAATAAGAAATATAATACGTTATATTTTATCTTTGGTTGTTTGATCTTGAATCTCACTAGTTCTTATATTCCCAGTTCTAGGAAGTTGTTGATGTAAAAAATGAATCTCTGAAAGATAATCAAGTCATAAATGAGAAGTTCTTGGCAAATGTGAATTTTTCGTTCATCAATTTCTTGTTCAAATCGCACTATCTCATGAGAATAATATGTGAGGTACTTGGCACTGAAAGTGACATATGCCACATATGTCCAACAATGATCTATGAGACACAAAATCAAAAATATTAAGAAACTTTTCTTTTTAAATAATGAAATAAAAATATAATTCAGAAAAATATATTACAATGGATCGTGAATGCAAGAATATCCATTCTCATCGTTGGGGTCTTCTTTAGTAACTCCATAATCTCTGATATATTCGATAGCTTCTTTGACCTGATATCCGTGGCAATTATGGTCAAATTGTTTATGAGGATCTTGGTCTTTTTTCCAGGTATACCATGATAGGTTTCTCCCTCGGTAGTGAAATATGCATAGTAAGTTACACATCTTGCACTAAGGGTCACGAAATTAGAGTCTTCTCATGTAATGAGTCTCCAGACACTGCAATGGTCTGTTGCCGTATAGGTCCAACAGTTGTCTATAAAAAAAATTATATTAGGACCATTTACTATATAAGTAATGAAATCCAAAATAAAAAAATCTGAAGCCTTACCGTGATCACGTTGGTTTCTTACAACATCTAATAAACTTTTTCAATCCGTAGCCAACAGCAACAACAACTTTTCAGCTGGTAGTTCCGTTTCTGCTACTTCCCAAAACATGTATGACTCAAACTTATCAACTATTCTCCTTTCCATCTTGCTGGTTTGGTTTGTCGCAAGGATTATTTTCCTCCTATCTTCAGACACGTGCAAGCAAAAGACAATAAATAGATAAACCCAAGAGCCTTATCGATTAAAAGACAAGAAATTAGGCATCAAAACATCCAAATCCTAAGAATTCAGAAGCTGAGACTAAAGTTTCTAACCTCAACAATATGTGGATATGATTCACATTTTTTCTTCAAGAAATTATCAACGGCCTTGACAACGTGATTTGTATCTTTCTCAATCTTCTTAACTTCCAATAAATCATCGATGGTAAATCCATCGATAATACCTTACAAGTAGCTCTAACCTTTTTCGCTAAAACATAAAACTTCCGTAAGTTCAGAAATTTCTAAAAGCTTCATAAGCCATTTAATCTAGAAAAAAATAAAAACGCAAATGTGTGCATTAGAACAGTTGACTAAACTACTCAATCAATGAATCAGATCATAAACTTTCATTTAGGAGTAACAAAATCGATGATGATGATGATGGTGATAGTGTTGATGGTGATGATGATGATGATGATGGTGATGATGTTTATTGTTTTATTATAATTATTTATTAGTTAAGTTTATGGTAACTAATTAATTAAATTTTAATTCTTTTAATTAATAATTAATTTTATTTTTAAATAGATTGATCCATTTAAACCATTAACCCATCAAATTAAATGGGTAATGAGTTTACCCAAGTCATTTGACTGAATGAGTTGGATCAACTCATATTAATTTAACTCTAAAACTCAATGGATAATGGGTTGGTTCAATCTATTTTAACCACTTTGACACCCTTATCAATGACTAAGGGGGTGTATTCAATCGGACATTTGGAGAGATTTGAGTTAAATGGACAAATCATGTGTTATTGAAATTTGGATTTCAAAATATCTTATAAAATCATGTGTTATTGGATTGATGATTTTAAAATATACAATCAAATCAACTGTTATTGAAAACAGTATTAGGATTTTTTATTTAAAAGTTTCAGGTGAGATTTGAGGAGATTTTTTACTTAAAAATACAAAGACCCAAATCTCATTGTTTTAGGTGAGATTTCAGAGAATTTAATAACAAAATTCCAAATTCACAAAAAATTAACCAAATCATCTAAAAATTCATTAAAACTTAAATCACACCAAATATTTAATTCAGTACACCCCTCAACTTAATTCTTCTTTCCTAAACACCAACTAAATCATTCTCATGTTCTAAAATATGTACTTAATAAAAAGAAATTAAAGATAATAATGAAAATAGAAACCTTGAGTTATGCAATGTAAAGTCCCTAAAATGTAGAAAAGATAAAGAATTTTGATATATTTGCAGAGAACTATAAATCCTAATGTATGTATCTAATTGATTCAACCGATATCATCCATCCATGACACGACTTTACAATAATCACAAGCTTTTTTTTCTCTCTGTCTCTCTTTTAACTTTAAGTCTTTAACATAGCCAAGGATCATTAATAGGTCCAATATAAATTTCTTAGTTTTTAATAAACAAAACAAAAACAAAATTATGTTATTGGTCATTTATAAACAAAACAAAAATAAATGACTGACTGATCCAGTGTTATCGAATTTGGAAGAGCAAAAGTGTATTAGTCCAACAAATTATTTCCATAGCATCTTTCAATATATTAGACTTATGTACTTTCACTTTTTTTTTTCTATGAATTTTGTATAAGACAAGGATTTTCCATCTGGTGGTTCTGAAATACAACTGCATATATCAACATCGTCAGTATAACCTCTTTTAGGATTCCAAAGTCTCTGATAAAATCTATAGCGTATTAGTTAGATATGGTATCCATGCAAATGGTGGTTGGCTCTTTGCTTGTGGTTCATTTTTTTTTTTTTTTTTTTTTTAGTTTATCATTTTCTATCTATTGAGAGAAGAGTAATAGAGATATCACTTGTAACCGGTTTATTAGACTAATATAATCGGTTTTGATTTATCAAACATAATTTTACTTGTTGCTGCAATTACTGAGATTAACAGGCACTGAGGCACACCAAGACAGCGGAGAGAAATGCATCGCTAAAAGCAGAGAAGGAAACTCTTAAGATAGAGAATTACAATCTTCCATCCAATTTACAATGCCTCCCTTACATTACATATATACTCGAATGGATCAATCCTCCTCCTCCTTCACAAGAGACTGCATATTGTTACTTCCCGTAGACTAATAACAACAACAAACATTACTGACTTCGGAGGATAACTTGTTTCACAAGTAAAACCTAAAACTTGCATCAATCAATGTGAATTTTGTTTTCCCGTGTTTGCTCCTTTAGTATTGAAGCGGTTACAAAAAAAAATGGTATTGTTTCAATAAACAAAGGACACAGTGAGAATCATGATCAGGAAAATTTGCGGTAATTTTGTTCCGTGTGCCTTCTCAATCACGTTTCTTCCTTGTTCTCATCACCTAGTCTTTGATCTTCTTCGCAACAATCAACAACAATCGAAATTTGGTTTCTCAATTTGATTTTTTTGTTCAATGGGTCATTTCAAGAAGTTGCTCATATCGGTAATAGATCACATCAGATCAATATTAGTCATTTCAAAATATTTTAATTACGGTGGCGATATCGTGAACTTGACCTTACAATTCGTAAGCCAATCTTAGTGTTAAGACTTAAAGATAGTCGAATTTATGATATCTGAATCTTGACGTAATAGTCTTGTGCACCAAATTTAGTTATTTGAAACAAGTCACAAAAATATTATACTATGTGATCCACATTTTCAAATGGATCTTGGTCTCGTAACTTATTACAAGCTTTCATAATTAGGAGGACTCAGGCATAATACAACGCCCATTCTCCAGTGCTCGAAAGAAAGGGTCAGTGAAGCCTAATAATGCCTAGTCACTGAGTTACAGAAGAGTTTTCGCAAACTGACCCTCCGAACTCGAGACTGAGTAGTCCCGTATTCTTGTCTATGGTTCTTTTTATTATAGCTATGCCATCACAGGGAGGCTTGTGACCATGAACCTTAGGAGCCTGACCCTTGTTCGGGTGGTACTTGTACTTAATGTAGAAAACTGCATTTCTGGCCTTGAGTCTCTCTACATTTTCCTTAGTTTCTACAGCTACTTTCACAATCACCAATTTTGACAGATCGGGCTGTAACATACAGTTAAGAAAACCTATGTTATTACTGCCAACAGAGTACGTAATTGAAAAGGAAGAAGAAAAACAAAGAGTTGCTACCTTTTTAATCTTCGTATTTGCATTGAGGAATGCAAGTTCCATGTATAGACGAATCCAGTCATGTTTTCGCAGCTCCGATTTCTTCACCTGCAAAAGCATACACATATCACTACTATATATTGGACTGTCATGAGGAAGAGCAAGAGCAAAAGCCAAAGCCTTACCACGAAGCGTTTTTTATCATTGAAAGCATTCTCTGACAGCCACTCATCAGGCACTGATCCATGATGCAAAGGTGGCACGGGGAGCTCTACACAGAGAAGGCATAAACACATGGGATTATTACGGGAAACTAAAGGGTCTCAGTATGAAAGGAACTAGTACTAGAATAAAAATGATTGGAATATATGTTTTCATTCCTGATTCCACCCTAGGATTGTTACCAGGTGGTCCGGGCTTAGGTCTAGCAATGTCACAAGTGAGGGTCTTGATGTTCACGCCTTCGTCAAGAACCTTGGTCTGAAAAGGTACAAGGGAACCGCCTGCAGCTGGATCCTTTGCAACCAAAGTTATATAATAAGCATGACATACTACGCTAGGTCGTTCATTGTCTTTCTCTATGGAACTGAGCTGCAAGTTTGTCCCCTGACATAAATCAACAAGAATTGAATAAGGGAAACACTCAATAAAAATAATATAAAAGAGAGGAGACTAGTTTTAGACCTGTATCATATTGTAATTATGGAGCCCAAACTTAGCATAAAGGACCATTATGGTGGGGTAATCCTCATTCTTTTCATACTTGCAAGTAGTTAGCAAACAAGAACGTGGTTTTATGTCCATCAAATGTTCGACATCAAACCCCTGACACACATTAGCCATCAAGAAAAAGTCAATATAACGAATTATCATATAATAGAAAACAGATGACTAGACTAAGTGGTTAAATAGGGTTAGGTTTGTGGATGAATTCAACTTAACAAATAAGAAGATGAGAGACTTACATCAGATTCCCTCACTCGAGCCCAAAAGTCCAGCCTCTTCTTGATGTCAGCATCCATTGTCGTCGGGAACATTTTTCCACCTTTGCTCAGCTCAAGCAAGCGGCTGATGATGCTTTTGATGGTTTAGTTCATCCATTAGGGCTTTTTGGGCCTGATTTGGGGCCTCCATATCCCATTCATCATGATTTTATTAAATCCATATAACTCGAGTTGTTTTGCCAAAAAAAAAAAAAAAAAAAAAAACTAATAAATTGAATTTGTCAAATGGCAGAAAATAAGGCAAATGATTGTTTTTTTCTATGAAATATGTGACTTGATGATCGTCTGATAATTTTGTAATCCATCCTCCAACAATTCGATTAGTGTGTGGATTACATAAGCTACTACAACGACTTTTATTGTTTGTGATTTAAACCCACCAGTAAGTTCAATTAGCACTCAAATTAACAGAATTTGTTTAATAGATTTTACAAAAATCTTCTTGGCCATTATTGATTGACATCTTTAACATTAATGTTTTTCGTGGAACAAAAGTTGCAAAGTTATAAGCATTATTGTGTGTGAGAAGTCAAAAGGTGGCTAAGTATTCTTCGAGTTCAGGGGACTTGTCTTCTAGTTAGTTCACATGTAAAACTCGTTGATGCACGATCTTCTACTTTCAAAAAATACATGTATAGCCATAAATTGAAACGTGATCTACATGATCGTAAATGCTAAAAAAAACATGGTATATTGTAAAGTTGGCAATGCAATATGCAAAGAAAGAGGGCACCAAAGCTTATGTGGAGTAATTAATATGGACCAAGACATATCCTACCTTTGAGAACCGAATCTATGAAATAAAATGAGAGCCAAGTTTCACACATGACTGTATTTGATGATCAAATGATGCTAGAAGCTTCTCTTATCTATTTGAATTAGTCTTTGAAGATTTGGATGATTTTAAAAATGTTTTCAATCAGAAATTATTTATTAAGAAAAGGAATAAAACGAAAAATACTCCCTTTGTTCCCAGTTCTAGAAAACTGAGGAAATCTATGAGAACCCATGCCACAGAGATCTACGACCTAAAAAATAGACAATGCATACATTAAAACTTAAAAGAGTATAACAAATAACAATCTTCAAGAGTTTTATGGAGGAGAAATTCAAACTTGTAGAGATAAACTGTCAAAATATGGAAAGTTTGTAGATTGAAATTAGAAAAATGGCTTATGAGAAACCTGAGTCAGCAAGAAACCCTTTGTTAAATAAATAAAAATTAAAAAATTTACAATCAGAAAACGTCACCTAATAATTAAGTTTAAATGAACGAATAATAGAGAAAGAAAGATATGCAAAAAGAGCGTTGTGGATTGATGGAGGTCTTGGAAATGAGAAGCGTGCGAACTCTATCAGACATGTGGAAGTGAAGCCAGAGATCTCACAACATTTGTAGGCAAGTCCGGTGATGGGTAATGTATTTGCAGTCAGACGAGTCATGTGTGTGAACCTTTAGTGTTTCTCTGTAGACAATCACAACTTTCTTCGACGGGTCAAATGAAACTTTTACGCCTTCTTAAGGAACTCCATGCAAATCGATCTTTCCAAACATGTTCTCGTTCTCCAACATCGTGAACTCACTGAATGTTTTTTTCCCATTTGCAAGAAATTGGATTTTCCTAGAGTTCTTGAATGATTGGAATTCAAGAAATCTTACGGAAATTTCTTACAAATGGACCAAAAGGATTCACCGAGTTCAAGATGTTGGAGAACGAAGACGTGTTTGTGAGGATGGATTTGCCTGGAGTTTCTGAAGAAGGAGTGAATGTTTCACTTGACCCGTCAAAAAAGTTGTGAATGTTTATGGAGAAGCACAAAAGATTCACACACATGACTCGTCTTACTATAAATACATTGCCATCACGAGACTTGTATGCAAATGCTGTGAGATCTCTGGCTTCACTTCCCACATGTCTAATGGAGTTCACAGGCTTATCTTTTCCTTGATCTCCATCAATCAACAATGCTCTTTTTTGCATATGTTGCTTTCCCTATTGTTCACTCATTTAAATTTAATTATTAAATGTTGTTTTCTGATTGTATATTAATTTAAATAAACATGAGATGTAGAGCAACATCAATCGAGATGAACAAACATGAGACGTGGAGCTGGACTGTGACACGAAAATGGAGGCAGATCTGGCGGTGAGACAGAGTTAGCAGGACCAAAAATGTCTTCTTTGTAAGGTGAGAGAGTAAGATGAGATGTTCTAAAGAAAAAGATGGATTTCCGAAAGTAAGGTTTGGGACGATTTCAGCCATCTTGATTTTGCCACAGAAGTAGACAGTGTTCAACCAGAAAAATGGCGACGAGGCAACCAGCGGAATTGATAAAGGTTCTTCGGACCTTTACGTAGATGACCACAAGAAAAAGACTCCACCACGCTCAAGAGAAGATATGGACGAAGGAGCACCGGTGAAAGAGGTTCATAATGGATTTAAAAATCTTCGGCGGAAGCTGCCTCGATATTTGGGCATAAGAGTCTCTAGGCTGATCTGACCGCGGTGTACACCGCAGGGTGATATTTTATTTTTATTAGAACAGACTTTACCATAAAATATAATGTTATGAATTATAATTTTTGACATTTATTTATAATTTTTGGAGTTACTTATTTTAAAAGGAAGTAGATTTGGAATTTGATTTTAGTTATGTTTTTTGTATTTTTCGAATCTATAAGTATAATAAAAATCGAACCTGAGTCAACAGCTTTAATCTCTCTCATGGTTGCATCAGCAGCCATTATATTGACGAAGTAGCATTGGTTTTGATCTTAACCTTGGCTAGATCATGCCTCAACGATCTCTCTTCTTCACCACTGCCGCTTGATCTTATTTAATATCTCAAAAAGATTAAAGCTCAGAAATGGATGATTTCAACAAAAATTAAACTAAGGTCAATAACAATATCTAAATAGAATCAAAGAAAAGGAGAAACCTGTGATAGTTGCGCTGAAGAGCAAAATGATATGATCTGGAATCGATGTTTGCGTTGAAGGGCAAAATGATATGATCCGGAATCGATGTTGAGATAACCTTATGCGCCATATGATTCCCATCTGACTCCATTTTCTCCAGATTGTATTACTCATGATCAAGCAAATCTTGGGTTTGCTCGTCTACCTTCTCTTAGCCACTGTCTCCTCCTCTCCATTAGACCCAAAAGAGCTCAAACTTCTCCAATCTCTCAACAACATCAAAGATCCCTCATCCTCCATAACCATAACTTGCGACAATGAATACCCAAGAGGCCAGGTCATCAGCGGCAGACATATCCTGATTTATAAAGAGCTAAGATTTGATATATAGAATAAAAACGGCGTCAACAGTTTATATGATTTAAGAGCTAGGGTTTTGATATATGTTTGAAAGAAATTTTGTGCAAGTACTGAATCAAATCTATCCACCCGACCATTTAGAAGCAAGTAGATCCATATAGAGGGACGCGGATCTTGTTGTGTCATGTGACTCGACGGGATTAAAAAAAAAAATTTAGCTAAATATTAATTTAGGATTAGTTAACTAATATAAGTTTACCCACACTTGATTATTGGTCATTTTAGATAGTTTTCACCTAAAAATGTATAATTGGTTTAGCTAAATATTAATTTACATTACAATTCTTAAGCCAATGCTAGTTTTACTTTTAAGATAATGGAGTATTAGAGTTTTAACAACTACAATCACATTAAAAAAAAAACCTAAGTAGTTTTTATATCTCTCAGGACATATGATGATTTTTACTTTTGAAGATGAATATTAAAGAAGAAGAAAAATATATAGATGAAAGAGTAAAACAATTTTTTTTATTTTTTTTTACGTCAAAAAATTGAATTAGATTTATAAAGATAATTTAATGTCAAATTGGATAAACATAATTGTTTTATCATATATAGTTTCAAATTTTAAGAGTCTAATATAATTATCCAACTATCAGAATTTTCTGGAAAAACCATCAAATTCAGCTTAATGTTCAAATATAATTAAATTCTAATTAATCAGTTTATCTTAAATTTCATGTAGTACCAGAAATTTTCAACGAGTGTGATAAGTAATAAAATTATTTTGTTAGACTTTTAAGAGAGAATTTTTTATTAGTTTGTATAGACTTAGATTGATGAGTTTATTTAGTTTTAGCGTAAGCATTATTGTACTATATTTTTTTGTTTAAATTTTTTTACTACATTATTCTTGGGAAAAAAGGTTTTTGCTTTTGACTTCCAATATACTCCCTCCATTTTTAAATGGTTGTATTTGTAGAAATTTTTTTTTTCAAAAAGATTACATCTTTATGTTTGCTATGCATGATTTATTAGTTATTGATGATAAATTGTAAATTTCAAGAAAAAATAATTGAATTTTATTGGTTTAGAGTTATAGAAAATTGTTGATCACAAAAAATAATGCATTATTACTATATTTTCTTAATATATGTGAAAATCTTAGAAATACAAACAATAAAAAATGGAGGGAGTATATAGATATTTTAAGATTCCAACTTTGTAAAAGACAAAGTATCATAGTGTTTATTAGTGCTTTTGAAATTCTTGTCCAATTTCAAATTCCCAGTTAACTTTTTAATCAAAATATTTTTATTTTAAAAGAATTTAAAAAATAAATTAGATATTTTTTAAGCCAAGAATTACCTAGTTAGGAATTTTAGTTATGAGAATTTGGTGAAATAATTTATTGGAAAAAAAGTTATGTCTTAGTTTTTTAAGATTATAGTTTGGTGTTCTTATAAGTTGACTAAAAAACTTCTCTTTTCAATAGTTTATGTTGTTTAAAAATTATATTATGTTAATTTTAAAAAAATATATATATACGGGAAAGGCTCGAGTTTTTATATTAGCTTTAGGTTTTTATGAATCTGGGCACATCTCCATAGCTAGGCCTGGCAAATGGTCCGCAACGAAATTTTCGACTATGAGATCTGCAATAATGGTGTTTGTATGTTGTGTTATGATAGGAGACGACAAGACTGTAATTGCATCAAGTAAACTACGTTTTAATGCTCACTTCAATTATAAGGTACTTTAGCGAAATTTCAATTATAAGGTACATTTTTTTTTTTTTTAATCAGGTTCCGGGCCGAGGCCCATAATCCCCCAGGGCCCAGGGAAGGCCATGTGAATGCCCCTGACCAAATGGAAATGATTAATGTTTTCACGCTTGAGGGGAATCGATCCCTGGCCTAGACCAACATGGCGACTTCCTCCTCAAGTGGAAGCCACTAGACCACCACCACTTTGTTGTACCGTAAAATTCTAAATCTAATAGAGAATTATGTAAAATATATAAAATTTATATACAAACTATTTAATACTAAAATAGTAAATTATTATTATTATTTATATAATAGCTATACATACATATTTTTAAGTTATAAACACAATAGATAAAAACCTATTATTTATTTTAAATTATTTTAAATTAAACTACATTATAAACCAATATTTTAATACACACATTGATTTTTTTTTCTTTTCTTTCTTATATCTTTTAGTTTAATAGTAATCATTTTCTTATAATCGAATAATCTAAATATATTTAGATTTTGAATATAAATATCACTTAATCTCACTAGTCCTTCTATTTTGAATCGTATAAACTGTGTTTTAGATTTAGATACCCTAGAAATGAGAAACAAAAGACCTTGTGAGTTTGCCAACTTCTTGAAGGTTAGTCTTTAAAAGGTATAATTTCCTCACTTTTTCCTGCTATAAACCTAATTTATCATAAACCACCAAGAAATCAGATAGAAATTGCAGTGTCAAACATTATGAGAATAATTTAAATTTTATATCAAAATTAAAAACCAGTTCAACTTTTTTGTTTTTTGATAAATACTAGCAAACATTAACAAAATGCTATAAATTAAAATGAAAATACCTTAGAATTCTGGATTTTAAACTCCAGATCCATTATATTTTGTTAGTTTAAGATCAACGCCTCAATCTTTTTAACTTTAAAAGATTCACCCCTTTCTTTTATTCTATACTCTTTCCTTTTAGATATTTTCCTCAATTTAAATGTCAAATGGTTTTCAGAGTTTGGAACAAGAAAAATATAAGCATTGTTATACAATTGTTTTTTTTTAATGAAAAACAGTAGATCATCAAGTGAAATAATATAAAATTTAAAACAACTAAAAGGCTCGTATACATAGACAAGTAAAACTGTAAAAGACTTTGGTTAGATTCTACATAACAAGAAAAATAAAAATCAAGACCCCAAACAAATCTTTCCCCATAAATAAAATAAATAAATCACAGAAATTAGTGGATAATTATTAATCTTTTTGCGAGACACCTAGACTCAAAAAGAAGGTTCAGGATGAACAGCAGAAGCAGCGGCGTTATTAACATGAAGAGCTCTTTGAAGTTTCCGGTGATCGAAAACTTCAACTCCGACGTTAAATATCGAAGTCACCGGCCGGTGGTCGGACATTCTTATCTCCGATCTCTTATAACACTCTTGTCTTATTCCTTTTCCCAGCCATAATATTCTATCACACCTATTAGCCAGTAACCAAAAATAAAAAATAAAAAAAACTTTATAAGAATCACCCAAGTTTTGTAAACTTCAAAATAACCCCATAACTTTCAAACATTTAATTTAGTGACTTACCAAGCAGGAGCTCTCTTCTTCTCTCCTTCTCTCAAGTTTTCTCCGGCGTAACGATCGGAATCAAATTCGTACTTATAGGTCGGAGGGAATTTAATCGGTCCTTCTCTCCATCCATCGAAAACATGTCCTCTTCTTAATTCTCTAATCAACTGTAGAATTAAATTTTGTTTTAATAGCTTCACAAAGTAGTCTAATAAATAAATAAATAAACAAAAAAACTTTAACACAAGTATAATCAAAACCAAACATAACAAAGAACCGAACCTGATCACTGTTCTTGAGCTCATCCCATCGTTTTTGTGCGACAAGCTTTCTTACTTCACCGTCTGGCAGATTAAGTCGGTAATTCAAATCTCCGAACCAGAATACTTGACTGTTGAAATTTTCAAAAAAAAAAAAACAAACAAACAAACACCCCAATTAATAAAAGAAAAAGTATCTTGCTTCGTGTTTTGTAATCTTGATTATTGCTTACTCGTGGCATGGAATCGTTCTGGGTTGATCGGTGTCAAGAACTGAGGCGAAACGAGTGCGACGTATGATTTCATACACGTCAGCATTCCGGCGTTGCTCAGCACCGTCTTTGTGGCCGGAAGTTAAGTGTGAACACACGAAACACATTCTTGATTGATATAACGTCATGCTAATAGACACTGACCCCTGAAATTATCAAATGTATTAAAAATTGCTCGGTCTTTAATTATTTCTATATTGAGGTTACTTGGAAAGGAAGATATGAATAGGGTTTATGTTTTTTACCTTGTTTCCCATGTAACCCATCAAGCCAACTCCGACCGGTGAGACTTTCAAGTTGTTGACGTGTCTTCTTAACCGCCTTCGGATCCAAACCGATACATAGATCCCAACCATCTGTTTACTTACTATCCTTGCATACTTTTGACAATCTTTCACTTTCCGACACTCTTCCACCAAATCTTCCGGCAATCCATAAATATTTCCGATCTTGTCTTCTTCTTCCTCGTACTCATCAGAGGAAGATTCACCGTCTGATGAATCATCAGACAGGATTTTCGCAGCTTCTTCCACTTCTGACGAGGAGGAGGAATTATTATCATTCTCTTCTTTTAGATCATTCCAACTCAACTTTAACGTTTCAAAACTCCGTGAACGTTTCAAGTTTCTTGCGTCAGAAGCAAATCTACTAACTCCTGTTGGATTCTCCGGTAGCCTAAACCCTAGCCTCGCGTTGCTGCTAAACACCCTCCTTAGCTTCCCCTCTGATCCAACTATCTGAGGGTTGTCATCTAAAGCTCTTTCAGGCCAGTCCATGTCTGGATTCCGCACTGGTTCCAGGCTCGGTAAAGTGGTAGCAGCATCGATGTACTCGTCTGTAGCTAGGTCTACCGAATGGTCCGCAGCGAGATTCTCGACTATGACATCGGCCATAATGGAATTTGTCTGTTGTGTTAAGCTAGGAGACGTCGGTGCGCTGTGAGATCTATGAAGAACGTTGTTGTTGTTTGGTGATTGATCATAAACTGATTCTTTATGAGATTTGTTCAGTGTTCTACGAATTATCGATTCCCATTTCGGGATCGGACCTCTATCTTCTGCTCCGAAAACGTTTCCGGCGTTTAATGGAACCACTTCTTGGAACCTGTTAACGAAATTTATCAAAACAAAGGACAAAAATACAAAATACTCTGTTTTTGAGGAAATAAAAATATAGGAAGAGGTTTTTGCTTTGAAAATAAAAAAAAAATAAAAAAAAATTTTATGGGAAAAAAGGTAAAGTTTGATGTGATTTTTTTAACTTACCCGATGATGTAAATATCCGAAGGGTTATCAGTAGAAAGCCAATCTTCAATCTCGAGATCATCGGACGGACGTTTCCCGGCGACGTTCCATGTAGCCACCGTCACTCTATAAATCAAATTTCACCGGAAATAAAAGAAAATTTCGTCTTAGAGATATTTCAAAGGGAAATAGAGCTGAAATTCCAGAAATACCCTTACCTGATATCCTTTGTGTTAATGTATTGGGCTCTCAAAGTCTCCGATTTGCCTCGCCGGTGTTTCCTTTGATAACCCCTCACACCACCGTCTGGAGGAAATTAAAAAAAAAAAAAAAAAAAAAAATCAGGAAAACAATATATTAGAATTTCTGATTCAATTACTCATCAGTAGAAATCTTTAAAAAATTCATAATCTTTACCTGATATTTTATTGCCGTGATCAGCTTCGCTTCCTTGGTGACCACCTTGGCCGTCTTCATCACTTACACAGCAAACATTAGCCACCTCTTTGACCGAACATACTGTAAAAGGGACCCAGAAAAATTATATTAATACAGATAAAAATTATAGACAGAACTTGACCAAACTAAGATAATAGGTTTTTTTTTTTTTTTTTTTTTGTTAAAAGATTTAACTTGAGATAATACTTACTCTCATCTTCGCTCTCAGGCTCTGTATCGATTTCATCTTCGCTAAAATCGTAAACTTTTGGCTTTATGTTCAACCATTTATTCATAACAATTGAAGGCCAAAACTTCTGTTTTTCATTTACAAAAAAAAAAAGAAACAAGAAAACATAAGATTCTTCGTAATCAGTGGAAATAAAGAAACAAAAACAGAGATTGGAGAATATTATTGTTCTTGTACCTCAGGGCGTTTCCCGCGTCTAGTTTTCATCTTCTCCGATCTCAGACAAAGATTTTGAGATTCTTGTTTTTTGGGGGAGTTTCGAGGAGAATTTGAACAGATGAAAATGTCAGAGTTTGATATTTATAACAGTGACAAAGAGAGTCAGAGAGTTGAGAGATCAAGAAGAGACACGAACAAGAAGAACAAGAAGAAAAACACAAAAAAAAAGAAAAGAAAAGTGAGAGTCAGACAAGAAGACGTGTGAAGGCAAAGCAAAGAGAAAAAAAAGGTGTAATGATGAAAATTCTCTGATATTATTTTTGGGTTCGTTCGAAGAAAAAGCTACAAAGCTATGGCTGTTATTTAACAGCCTAAAAAAACAAACTCCAACTTGCGATCCACTTTTTTATATTAATTTGATTTAATTGGGGATGACATATTAAACAAAACTATTAAGACTGTCAGGTTTAATTCTCCCATTTCTTCTTTTCTCACGTGTTTTAAGTTTTTTAGAAGAAAAAAATATATTCGAACCGAATTGGTTTTCTCTGTTCGGTTTTACTAAAGGGATTGCACCGGATACGTCTCTTTATGCTTAACCATACCGAATTCTTACGGCAGTGGTGTTTAATCCAAATGAATTTAACTACTCTATTAATATAAATCAAATAAATAAAAATTTGATATATTAGTCGAGTCAGATTCTAATTTTATCAGACAGATTTGTTCTTTTATAAATCCAAAAAAATTGTATTCCAATCATCATCCAGTCACGAAAAAGATCTAATATTTATTTACTAAAAACTTTAAAAATGTTTATTTCATGAAGAAGTTAGACGTAATCAAACTTATAATATTGTGCTAAATGTATTCATATTGAAATGATTTTGACTTTAGTTGCTGTTTATTTTTTCCTTTTTTGGCAAACTTTTTTTAAAAAGGTGTAACACAAAGATTTATTGGAAGATGATCTATTCTAGTACTATTCTCATCTAAACATGTTTAACTGTAAAATTTTGATGGAATTCGGTGCATTAATATTGGTATGATCATTTTTTTTAGCAAATTTTTCAGAAGAAACAAATTTTTCAGAAGAAAAGTGCAACACGAACACTGCATTAGTTGCTGTTTATTCTTATTCTTAAACTGAAAAACTAATAAGAATCTTATTTTGAAACACAAACCAAAACTGACCAAATATCCGATTCAGCACTTCTAATAGGATAATATTAAATAAACGGTCTTTTTGGAATATAAAAAAGTCAAAATGTCACTTTCTGTAGCAACAAGTACAAGATTAATATTTCAGTATGAGTCTAGCTCCAGCTAATATTTTCAGCCATATAGTCGGCGAAAAGATAGATTATTTATTTGACTAATGTTTGATTAAATAATAATTTATATACGACAACTATGAATTGGAACCCCGAAAAAACAACGAACAATAAGAGCGTACGCTTTATCCCCACTTTTAAAAAGTTATATAATTGTCTATGTCATTTAAATGTTATGTTTCAATTTCAAATATTTCAAAGGCAATAATTTTATATCCAGTTTCCAAAACTGGTGAATTTGATGGATATCTACTCTACAGATAAGATCGGAAATATCCAGTCTAATCTGTGGATACCACAACTATATGGATATGATAATTTCCGACAACGGAATTTAATTTGTTGATCCAGAAATATCTAATTAATCACTGAAATTAGTGTCAATAAATATGATAATGAAATAATGAAATGCAACAAATTGACCCCCATGCAGTGCAATTTGTGAGGACGTAACGCGAGTCATTAGGAAAGTTTTGGTTGACCCCACTTAAATAAATTAGTTTGATTCCTCAAATTGGGTATATTTAATCTATTAATCACGTTAATTAATTCATGGATCTTGAAGCCAAAAGGCGACGACGATGGTTGACCATCAAATACTTAATGGGGTACTTTCTACCATAAGTTCAGTGGGAAATATATAAATATTTTTACTTATCATCAACGAGAGCGACGGGGTAACTAATATTTGGTAGATTAATTCTTAATTTAACTGTGCTCCTAGGTTAACGTTAAATTATTTTTTATTCCGTCCGTCTCATATAGAGTGTTTTTTACTTAGTGTTTTTTAATGTAAGTTTTTGGTAAAAAATTTAATTTTATCTTTATACAGTAGAATCTCTATAGATTAATAATCTCTCTAAATTAATAAATTATTCCGATCCTAAGTTGGACCAGTGTAATAATTGATACATTTCGATAAGATAATAATTTTTTTAAAATCTCTATGTAAATATATGGTCACATTAATAGCATAAATTAATAATCATATAAATTTATTACATATATATATATATATATAATATTTTAGTGAACTATGATTCTAATTTTGTTTATTTCTTCGTAAATTTGTAATTTTGTTGAAGTTTATGTCTATTTTTCTTAAAATATTAAAATATATGATATTATCTTTTCAAATTATTAAATATTTTTATATATGCAATGATTATTTTCTAATGTGTAAATGCATCAAAACACATCGAAGTATTGTCTTTATTTTTTTACTTTTTATATAACATTTTTTGAAATTCAGAAAAACTCTCTATAAATTCAATAAATTAATAAATTTTATAAATTAATAAAATTCTCCGGTCCCAACATTATTAATTTATAGAGGTTTTACTGTAGTTTTTATATAATTACCAATAAAAAAGCTTGTCTAATGTATCAAGAAGAAAAAAAAAATTCATTTTTAATAGGTGTGTAGAAAGTTTAAACGCTATTTATAATCAATCATAAAAAATTTAAATAATACTTATAATAAAACATAAAGAATATTATTTTACTGTTTTAGTTTACTTAAAATATATTTTTGGGTTAACTAATTATTATACACTAAAACCTCTATAAATTAATAACATTGAAACTAATATATTTTATAATATTTTATTAAGTTATCGTATTTATTAATTTATAAAAATAATATTTGATCAAAATATCAATTTAAGATAGAATAAATTTATTGATTTATCAAAATATTAATCTATAGAGATTTCACTGTACATTACTATCAATTAACTTAAACAGGAAAGATTACCATTGTCCTTATAATATCTTGTAATTCCTTATATAATTTTAGAGAGGGGGTGGTGACTATAAAAGCTAACCTTTAACACAAGAGAAAAAAAAAAAACGAATACTTTAATTTAAACTGATCAAAGTCGGTCAGTCGAAAACATACAAAATGTGAGAACTATATCGTAATCCAACACAAATCTTTAATATCTTTAAAGTAATTAATATATTGTCAAACGAAGTAATTACTATCTTTTAATTTACCAAATCCACCACAAATATTAGAGACGATTGGTAGGCCGGTCTAATATACATTTGGACCACATACCTGTAAGCGCACCCATATGTAAGGAAAATAGGAAACTATTCCCTAAATTTTCACTATTATAACTAATTTGGGATATTGAATAGTGAATACTGTTATCAAAAAGATTGAATAGAATCATGCCGTAAGAAAATCATAGAGGTGTAGACAAAATAAAAAAAGTTTTATAACGCTGTCAATGTCATTTGCTTTCTTCAAAGTGCCAATACAATATCAACACGCAAATTATGCGAATAATCCACTTCGTATTTTTATATTTTATCTTAAATCATTTTTAAACAGAGTTTTAATGGACTGAATCACTGGGGTCATAACTACTCACACAAATCATTACCCGGCCCCAAACCCACAAAGCTACGTACACACGTTCACATAGTTCATTGGAGAATATTTAAAAATATTTTCTGAAGTATAATCGAATGATCCAACTATATTTGTAAAACCTTTCATCGAAAAAAAAATACTATTTCTAAAAAAGAAATTAATTCGGAACATAAACTTAATTTTACTGAAACGTGCAGAAACAATAATTAGTTATGAACTAATTGTTTTTGTTAGATTCGTCATCTATTTTTGAGTTTTGATCATGCTAGTTACGACTGTGATTTCCACAAGTACTGATAAAAGAGGTTTACCAACTAAACCTAGAGTGCATGTAGCACTTTAGGATGAATCCACAAGAAATAGAATTAACATAATAGAAATGCAACAAATAGTAATCAAAAGTTTTGTTTTATACTAACAACCTAAATAAAATTGAAACAAATGAACTAAAATGCAAATGAATTACATAAAACAAAGGCAATTGACCAAGCTAAACAAATGTCTAAGCTAAAAAATTACCCATTAACATAAAGAAATAACAAAATGAATGACAAAAATGCAATTTAGAAAAGTCAATAAAAAGTCCACAAAAATCAACTCAAAAGTCAAAGACGAAAATGCAAGATGATAAGGCCTATGAATCTCTTTAGCTAGGTAAATTGCCACTAGGGAGATCATCAGTTTGGTTTTGGTTCCTTTAGTTGCGATTAAGACTTTAATCTAGTGGTTTAAGCCCCTAATTATAAACTAATCCACTTCCATGGTACTAATTCATTCACTAATTATTTTTAAACATGCCAAGATTCCTCAATTGCATTCAAGAAACATAGTGATCATTAACTTCATGCTTAAACACCCTACAAAACACTCTAAACTTCAACTTCCATTGGCTAGAATATGTTTTGCTCTTTAGGATTGAAATTAGCATTTCATCAAACACTTAAACACTTTGTGTGCATGAAATGTCTAATCTTAGGATTTTAATTTTTCAATCAAATCCTATCTACAAATCCATTCCTAATGATAGAATCCTTAATTACTAACCCGAATAACCAAATCCTAACCACCAAATCTCCGTAATCTACTATTAGCCTAAAGACTCATAGTTAAAGATCACTCACACATGATTATAGAAGAAATCATGGTGAGAAATGCAAAATAAATGTAAAGAGAAAAAGAAAGCATATCAAAATATGAAATTATAAACGAAAATGAAGTTTAATAATCTAATTCACTAAAGGATTCAAGAACAAATATGTAAATCCCTTTTTAGAACTTAGAACAACCAAACTTGGTAAACAAAAATGTCAAAAATGCTTAAAAAGAGGTTTTTGGTCTGAGTTGGGTCGATCCGGTTTGGAGTAGGTCGGATCTGGATCGGTTTACTACATTTCTCATTTCCAAATCTTCATAATTTTCTAACCGTAACACCAAATCCACTTCCGTTTCGACCCAAATTCTTTATTTTTGATGCTCTTCAATCTAGTCCAGGTGGTTTCTCAAAGGTTTGAGCTTTTCTTGATACTTCTTATGAATCTTCTAGCTAACCTTCATAATCCAATCCGATTAAACCAAATTCTATTATGATCAAAAGCTTTATTTTATCTCTTTAGCTCCATTTGCCCATTTTGTATCTAAATCAATACCAAATCCAATGCAAATGCAATCTTAGGACTCTAAATGCAAAATACCTTAAACTATATTATAAATGCATATTTACAAATGATAATAGTGATTTAAGACCCAAAGTCTAGTAAAAAAAGGGGTTAAGAACACCAAAATATCATCACATCAAGTACTTTTTCATAATTTATTTGCTAGCCATAACATTCTTTTAGTGAATTATTTGGATTATCAAATATTAATCTTTTATAATTCTACTAGGTAAAAATTTCATTTACTAAAAAAATAAATCAACATCTGTTATGAAGAAAATATATTAACTAGTATATAAATCATAATTTATCATGAAAATGTAAATGAAAATTTTGATGATAAGTAAGTTGAAAAAAAAATCTGAAGAAACTGCGTAGAATGGTGACAAAAAAAAAATGTGTAGATTGTATTTCACATCAAAAATATTGTTTGAGGATGGTTCTGTTAGGTTAATACAAATTCGAACACTATGCAATTTATTTCCTTCATCTAAACTTAGATCTATGCCCACATTTATATTAAAAAAAAAAAAAAAATCTAGATCAATATCTAGTTTTTTTTGTCGCGTATTAGAGTTTACAGATATAAGTTCAATTTGCATATAAGATTTTAGAGATTTAGGTTGGATTCACATGTGAGGGTTTAGAGATTTAAGTTAGATTTACATGTGAGTGCATGGCCGGCATATTAGGATGAGAGGGTGAGAGAGGGTGTGACAATCCAAAATCCAATAACTGAAGGGCCCTATAGTATATGTCAAAATATTTTTATAATAACAACATTAGTTAATATAGGCATAAAAATTATATAAAATGTATCGAGGTTCGTTGTCCTCTTAATTTCCATTTTAATTTGTAAGACTTTTATTTTGTTTCTCTCTTTCTTTTGATTATGATCTTTTCATTTTCTTCTTTTTGTCATGCTTGTATAGTTGTATAACAACAACCGGTATTTAATTGGTTATATTTACATTAAATTATATTTTTAAAGCAAATTTTAGGGTACAAACCACACATTTTTCCTTTTTTCTTTTTGAGATTACCAAAAACATTTCATAGAGAATAATGGAAGTATCCTCGAAGTCATCGCGAAACATTTTTGAAAGGGAGAACCACATATATATGAATTCACGCAAGGCATGGGGTTGGAATTTTGGTCCCCTCCTTAGACAAAATTGCAATTACAATTCTTCTCTACATATAATTTTCAACTATTCGTATAAGAGGAAAATTTCCGACTGAGATAGAATATATATCCATCTAAGTACACAACAAATGCTAGTGGATTATTATTATATTTTTTTTTATTCGGATTAAGACTCGAAAAAATAGACTGATGGATTACGAAAGAAATCAAATGGGCAAACAAATTCTTAAAAATGTGTAACTTATCAGAAAATTTTATATTTTTTCTTACGTATAAAAATAATATTCTATAATAATTGAAAGGAACAAGTTTGTTTATATAAAACCATATATAATCTTTAACAAAAAGATTCATATCTAATCATTTACTAAATAATATTTATTTTAACACGATAATAATAATAAAAAGCATTGAAAAACAACGTTTTAGTTATTTTTACCGAATTAAACCCTACCTAAACTCCAAACTATGTTCACACTTTTCGGGTATGTTTGGCATATTCAGTCAGATCTTACGATTCTTACCCAAATTCATATGGCATTTATTTGTAAATGAATGATCTTGTCGAATTGAGAGAGAAAAGGCAAAAAAGAAAAAAAGATTTTTAAAAAGACTCGTTAGTGGCTAGTGCCGCAAAATAACTCTCCTACTCCATCACAAATTCTGTCCTTTTTTGGATTAGAATTGATGTATTACATGGTTTTTTTCTTTTTAATGATATTTCTGATTTGCCTTTTTACATTGTTTATGTTTTCTGAATTTTGGTCCACATATCATATCATCGCGACCATACAACAGTATGGAACTTTCACGATGTGTAATTTTATGTTGGCAAAAATAGACATTTAATAATATTTTAGCTCATATTGGTATTAACTATTATATCTTTAAATATAATAAAAATACTTTCTCATAGTGGGGTGAACCTACAAAATCTACTGACATACAAACAATGACTACGCTGTTTGTCTTCACGCATATACTTGAAATTTTATATGCTAGCAAATGGCTTTGTATCGATGTAACACATCTACTCTTATATATACACGATAGAAATCTTATCTTGTGTTATATTCATATCACAAATTAAAATATATAATTATTAACAAGAATCCATAACAGTTTGATCCCAATAAAGATTATATGTATTTCACCCAAAAAAATTAGAAAAACCTATATATATAGCATTTATGAAATATAGGTCTTCATATACTTTACTAGGTCTTGTTTTGATTTTATAATAGAGGATTTCAAACATGCTTCTTCAAAATGATGAATTTAGTGACTCATTCATCTTGAGTCTCATTTTCACGTTTAGATTAAATTTTAATTTGGATTACTGAACTTTGACGATATATATATATATATATATATATATATATATATATAAACCATGCATCTAATGTAAGAGATTTTTAATAAAAAAAGTGTAAGAGATTCTACATATTAATTAATATGTGATGTAACATAAAATATAAAAAAATACGCGTTAATCTACTTACTTTTAGTTGATTTTGAGTTGGAATCTCCAAATACTTGATATGGGGTCGGTCAAAACCTAATTTTTTTTTTTTTGAATGTTAATTGTGTGTCATAACCTAATTGATCCAACATGTAT
Source organism: Barbarea vulgaris (assembly GCA_963667165.1). Lineage (NCBI taxonomy): Eukaryota > Viridiplantae > Streptophyta > Magnoliopsida > Brassicales > Brassicaceae > Barbarea > Barbarea vulgaris. Next base: position 9,802,187 of record OY763890.1, on the reverse strand, counting down.
ATGTTTTTCTGAGATAGGTATTGCGGATGATAGTGTAATTTATTATTATTATTATTTATTATTTTTTTTTTTTTTGAAACTAATAGTGTAATTTGTTATGAAGCAAGAACTCATAACTTTGATATTTTCATTGACAATGAATATATGTAACTATAATTTTTACGTAACTAATAACTTATGTTTTTCTTAACACAAACGTACATATAATCTTAACAAACCCCTTTAACATTCTTTGTTAATTAAGGTTCTAGAGACTAGAGGTAACAATTCATCAGCATAGATAAAACATATGGAAACGCATTTGATACTTAACCTGGTAAGTAGTTTGCCGTAATCTAAACTTTTATTTTAGTATAACTGTATAAGTAGTGGGGGCTCTTAGGTCTAGAGAGAGATAATATGAACTTAAATCCATAATCTATTTGCAAGAAAATTACCCAAATATTACATTAAACATACTACATTATATGTACATGCATACATGTATGTGTGTATAACATATAAAATGGAGAAACGCTAGTGTACGGAGTTGTACCAACGAGGTGGTGCGAAATATTTGGCCCCTCGTGAGCCCAAAGGAGAAAACTAAACGGTGGATATGTTTGAAGTTAAACCTTCACGTTGACCCCATAAGTTTTAGGAAAATTTAAATTGAAGACCTTAACTTTTCATTTCCTTTTACAGCTCATTCCATATCATTAAAACTGAAAAGGTATGTAATCTAATTACGACCCACACAATAACATATAATTTAGCTCTTTGACGTAGCAAAAACAAAAATGAGATATACATCCTCTATGAAGTGATTACTCGGCCCTACTTCCTCTTACAAGTTCACAATTATGTGTTGGCTTCTAATTTTATTTGAGGAAGAAAACGTTAAATTTATAAACCACTGAGATGCCTTTGCTATTTTTGGTTTATGGTTTTTTTTTCAGATTCAAATAAAACAGATTCAAAATATGAAGTTTTGTGTAAGTGGCGATCCACACTGAAGGAGTTATCAAATTTTCCTTTGAACAAAAAAAAAATAGTTTTTAAATTTTTAATATAACACTATATTCGAAAGAAAAAATCTTAAGAAAAACAGATAAAGCATTTCTATAACTATTGGAATTCACGTGTCTACATATCAAATCTTGGTACAAAACAGCATAATATTGTCTCACAGTTAAGCAAGTTGGTTCAAATCAAAACAAAAACTATTTGGAATATTTGTGATCAAGTTGTAATTTTGTTTTTTGGGTGCAACTACTTACGACCAAAAAAAAAAAAAAAAGTCATTTGGGGTTCAATTTGTGACAAACAAAGAGAATAGGGGAAAAAATCTATAAATTAACCAAAATTTGGTAGATGTCGGTTATAATAGTTAAGTACCGTTCCAGTACCTATAGACAGCTGTGAGCCACTGCTCTGACTCGTCATAACTCACACAGCCAACGGCGACGTTTTTGTCCCTTATACTCGTTCAACTTCTTACATCCTAGACACTTCCTAAAACACAACTTTTACAAATTGAAAAGATGAAAAAAGCAAAAAAAAAAGAAATTGAATTGTATAAGAAAGTCACTGGTCTTTATCCATTCAGCAAAGCAAACAATGTGATAATCCCAAACAAAAATAAATAAATTCGAATATTCTGTTTTAATTACAAGAGCAAACGTAAAATAGTGTTAAAAGGAAAAATCTTATTAAAAAAAAAGAATAAAATGAGAGTGATGTTGTTGTTCGTATACAAAATTACAAATAGGAAGTGGAATGTGAGATCTCTCTACATCAGAAATCACTATCTTTTGTTCCACACTTTGGGTTTTAGAACCATACAGGTTTGAGAGTATTGGAGATCCCACCATACACGAGAGTGGCATTATCATCACATATATATAACACATTTACACAAACACAATCTAGACCAGAAACTAGGTCTAAATTAGTATTGCGTTTTAAGCTGTCTAGTTGTAGAAATTTGTTATTAAAATATGTTTGGAGTAGGCCTAGTTTGGAGCATTTTGTATCGAGCTAAAGCTTGCAAAATACAAATAATACGTTGAATATATAGTAATAATTTTATATGATTTTTAATAGAGAATAGCGAACTGCCATGAACGCTTTCTATCCGCTGCGAAATTAGAGTGTTCATGAAATTTTAGAACGCATTAATTTTTCTTCTATGCATTCATGGCTTTCACGATGTCTTTGTAAATGATGCCGCCACTAATAACTTTCTATAGACTGTTGAAAGTTAAAACGCTTTGATCGCTCATATGATTAAAAATGTGACGCCAAAAAAAGAAAGAGAAAGAAGCACTAGCGCTTATGTGATAATCGTGGTCGTGGACAAACTATAATTAAGTGTTCCAAGTCACACGGCCAAAGAGTTGCATTCTCGACTATGGGGATTGTTTCTTTTTTTGATTATGTAATAAATACACTTGTTCTCTAATCTTGATTCTTGACTATGTCCTAAACGTATCTACATTCCCCAATAAGGTTTTCATCCTCGTTTTTATCTCACAGGCACTATTGATAAATTCGTCCGCAACTGTATAAAGCTCTCCCGAATTCTTCGTTGATTCCACATAATTGGGAAGCTCTCAAGGTTACATTCCACTGTTGTTTCATTTCAACTTCGAACATTATTTTATTTTTACACTCCATTTGATTTTTTATTTGGTAAATTTTTTTTTTGTTTGGGTCAATATATACGTTTTATATTTTAAAATAAAAATGAATCATGTGATTAGATATGCGATAAATATGTTATAATTTATGTAAATCCGTGCACTGCAAATAAGATAGTTGGTTTCATAGTTGAATTTCGCCGAATATGATAACGTGTCCAAGTAGTTAGTTACATGATCATATATTTTTAATTTTGTACGCCTTTTTTAATGAATGAGCAATTAGAATAGTTGAAAGTATATATTTTATATTAAATAAGGGTAAATTTGTATAATTGAACATTTTTTTTAATTTGTGTGAAAAGTGTTAGAATGATACTCTTTGTGAAACGGAAGAAGTATATAACTATTTAGAATCCAGAGTCTCGCAAGAGGTGGTGACACGTTATTTCTACTTCTAAGAGGATTAATACTTACCTCGAACAGAAATAGGGATGTCCTCAAGAGAAGAGAGGGACATCACACAGAAAAAAAACAACAACCTAAGAACTTTGAGAGTTATATTTGCGCTGTAACATTAAAGAATGATAAGATCACCGTGACATACGAGATTATCATCACATCAAGATAAAAGATAAACGACCTACGAGATTACCGTCACAAGCGACCAACGAAAAATGATCAATAACCAATGAAATCATTTTTGAAAAGTTTTCGTTATTAATTACTTGTAATTCATGGCGGTGACAAACTCAAATTCATTTATAAATAAAAAAAGAATGTTTTTTTCTACTATTCTGCAAAATTGTGCACATGCAAACCAATTAAATTTTGTCTAAAGAGATCCCATTTGGTTTTAGGTTTTGTCAAGTTTAAATTGATTATAAAATTATTTTTCTTTCGAAGAGTTTAGTCTCCGAAAATTTGTTGTTGTTCGCCGGTTTAGTTTCCAGGATCTAGTTTGTAACCACCCATCATGATATATCTTTTCAAGAGCTTTATAAATTTATAATATACTTCAGATGATTAAAAGAGAAAACATCAACATTATCAGTGTAGACAGATATCTTTTCTGAAATATTAACCCATCGAGATTTTGCTGCGATAATGTTGTCAATCAAGCCCAATTTTAAACATGTCTCCTTTTCAGGCCCAACATATATATTATAGTTTATCCATTTGGCATTCAAATAACGCAATGAATGGGATATATACATTTTTATTTATTTTTTACAATATGAATTTCTTCAATCATTTGTTGTTTCCTTATATATTTTATTTTCAATCATTTATAGAAGTTTGCCTGGTGTCGAAAACAAAACAAAACAAAATCAATCATAGAAATTTTGTTTTGAACACGAAGATGTAATATAAAAATATAATCAATCAGGCCCATATATACGAAGGCAATCTAACTTTCCTACATATTTTAGACAAGTAACCGAAAAACATTGTATATCTTGAAAATACATTTTTAATCGATGTAAACACTCAGTTACCATATTGCACTGTAAAAAGTTCATCAAAGAAATAAAACTATTTCTTAGATTGTAAGAACTCTATTAAATATTAATAGTAATCTATATTTACTTTTTTGAGATTTCGTTTAAAAGTATAGTAAACTAGTAGTTTCAGCTTATTAAAATTTTGTTTTATTTGTTTAGGCCATGGAACGAAACTTCTCAAATGTAGAATTATTTATCTACTCTATTTGGCCATTCGTAGATTCTTAAGTAGCAAGAAAATTCGAATGTCTATGAGCACCATAAATTAGTACGAGTTTCGATTTAGGATGATCCAAATTATCCAAAATTATTTTTTAAAGGACCAAAATAAACGAAAACACACAAGCAAAATCTCACATACACTAACCTTAATTAAATGTTATATACTTATATGAAAAAAACTAAGCGAATATTCTGGTTTTTTAGATTGTATATTAAATTAAAAAAAAATAAAAAATTATCAAAACATAAAGGAAACAATCGAAAATTCTGATTAGGTACATCGCAATGTTACATGAAGAGAAGAATCAAGATTCATGGACAGAGTGAAACTGCATTCGAGATCGAGTGCAACAGAAGAGATTAGAAGTTAAAGAGAACATTAAGAAGCTCAAAATGATATTTAACATTTGCGCCGATGGAGTCTACTATATCAACAACATACAAAAATCCGTTTTAGGCAAAAGATGTCAAAGTAGATAAATATATTCATTTTGAAATTTGAATATAGTCTATGTTTGTTAGCGGGTTAACAGAGTACAAAAGATTGATCTTTAGTTGCTCTTTTGTTTTTCTTTATTTCACCTAAAAGAAATTGTCACAAAAATTTGGCATCCAAATCAATTGCTGGAATAAACACATCTAAGTAATGTAAACATTATTATGTCTGTCCGATGAGACCAAGAAAAGATCTCCTGTCGCAGTCAATTTAATTAGAAAAATGTTAATTTTCTTCTCTTGAATAAACTTTATATTTTCCGAGAAAAAGGAAAAAAATAAATCAACTTATATTCGTTGTTGTATTTTCTTGGAATTTATAGAAAAATTGAACAAAACGCCACCACGGAATCTTTGAGTTGTAGTACTTTATTTGTATTATTATATCTCATCAGTCATCACCTAAAAAAGTGTCAACTATTAAATTCTTCAGTGGGACCCGCCGCGACAACCCACAAAAGATACACACACGTCAGATTCCGACTTGTCAAATCCCGTGTCCGAGATCTATTTACAGCCGCAGATCGCATTTGTGGTCCTCAAACTAACATCGCGTCTCACATCTCCACCGTTCGATCTTCTCAATAATAATAACCAAAGAAAAACAAATATTTTTGATGACAAAAATAAAGAACAATTAAAAAAAAAAACTCAGAATCCGAATCAGTTCCCGCTTCGGACCGTCAGACACGGAGAAGGACGCCCACACATGACGTCATTATATCTTGTCCTATTTTACATGGGTCCCGCTAATTGACACGTCAGCGGATACGACGAGAGCCGTTGATTAGACAGGAGGAAGATGAAGAAGGGACGGCTGAGATGCCTTGACGCGAAAGCTCGGCCAAAACGCTCTCTGCGGATGGCGGTTTCAGCCCCAGCGGTAGCGGCAACCACGGTTTGCTGATCGCTTCTTTAACCACTTGATCTAACATTTCCTCGTCCTGCCACCAACAAAGTATAACGCAACCCCACCGGTCCCCAATCCCACCCGGAAATTATTAATATTTAATTAACTAGGAATTATTACTTCTTAAGGAAAATTAGAGGATTTGTGACACTTACCGGTTGAGTCACCGGCACTGCTTTGAGGCCGGTTTCAGCTCCGTTGGAGTATTGAAATCCGCCAGAGGCAGTGTTCTGTGACAAACAATATTAAAAAAAAAAAAAGTACTATGATTAAAATTTCAGATATATACAATTATGATTACATTGTAAATTATTTTACCGGAGGAGTACTAAATGGTCCGGTTATTGGCGGACCAACCGGACAACCCCATGCATTACCATTGACCTGAAACATTAACAAATAAAATGTCAAAATCTAAGATTTATCCATATATTTTATCTACATTACTACGTTTGCGTTTTACAATTTAACGTCCAAAACAATAACAAAGTTTATGTTACATGCATAGCTAAAATGTATTATAATAATATAATGCATGTTCGTTAAATTCGAAGCTGACTTAGTGATAAACCTGTGTTACCAATCTCTTGACTTGATAAAAAGATATTAAAATGTTACCGTTGGATAAGGTGGTTTCCAATGCCACGGAGGTGGTTGACCGGAATGCAGCGGTGGCGGCCACAAAGGCGGAATCGCTCCCGGCGGATGAACACCCGGAATACCCCAAACGGGATAGGCCATTACTGGACGGTGTTGCTGCTGAAAACCGTTATAATTCCGTTGAACTTGTCTTTGGTTCTCTCTAGATTGTATCCATCTATGGTTATGATCCTCCTTTGGTAGAATATTCCTCCTATGCATCCGATATTTCTGCTCAAAAGCTCAAAGATTCCATAATATTTTACAAGAATTTGGAAATCTTGAGAAACATTTTCAGCGCGACATAGAGGTTTTTGAGTCAATTGATTACCTGAAGGTGACTAGCTACATTGTGTCTTGTTAAGCCGTCTACTTTCATCAACTCAAGAATCCGTGAAGGTATCGCTTGATCAATCCCGAGTTGCTCTACTGCTTGCACAAACTTCTTGTGCAGCTCTTGTGTCCAATCTACCTAGAGAAAAGAACACAATAAGGAAAAATCAACGAGAGCCTGAATCATTTAGCACTAAGGAGCATAAGATAAATCCGACATTACCTTCTTTCTAGTAGCTTTGTTGCCAGACAAGTTCTTGATCCCGGATGATTTGTTACTAGGTTTAATGTCATCTTCTTTCTTACGACAATGAACCGAATCTGTCTTCTCGCTTATGAGATCTCCGGTTTCGCCTTCTTCTTCTTCTCCTTCTTTTTCACTGTCTCCTCTCTCTTCTTTGACAACCACTTTGTCGTCATCTAGTTCATGATTTGTATTGTCGACTGATTTAGATTCACCGATGTCTTGATCTTCCATGTTCTCCTTCTCTGTCGAGGAATTTACATTATCCATCGAGCAATTTATGTGCTCTTGGCAATCCCCGTCTAGTAACCTTGAAACTTGTTTTAGTTGTGGGGTTGATGGCGCCGGATCTTTCTCCTCGGTTGTCATGTTGGTATCAAGATGAAGCATCGAGACAACAGATTCTTTCACGGGCTTTAGTGATCCCGAAACACTACTTCCCCCATCATTAAACGCCTAACAACAACAAAAATGTACCTTTCTTAGACGATTACTGGCTTTACCGAGAAAAATCAAGAAGCTAAAAACTAAATAAACCTTATGAACAACATGCTGCCAAATATTCTTTAGTATCTCTGGTGAGAGCGGTTTTTGAAGGAACTCAACTGCACCAAGCTGGAAAACATTTGTCAATTCTCATCACATAACCAACATTGCTATACAATATACATCTAAGCAAATGCAAGTTGCGGTCACTTACCGCTATGCATTTCATGGTAGTTGTGATGCAATGATCAGTTGAAATCACTGTAAAAGACAGAAAAATTCCACATTTTTACGATTTTCGTATGTAGACACTTAAAAGGGTACTTATAAGAGAGGTTCACTAACTTATAGTAGGAAGAACGTCTTTGGCAGCTCCAAGAAACTTGAAACACTTATTCTCATCGCTCATATTCACCTCTACGATGGCAATGTTAAAGCTCTCCGGGTTCTTGAAAACCGCAGAGAGCGCTTCAGTTTCATCGGTGAATGTAGTAACTGCAAGAAAGTTCCAAAAGATTTAAGAATTGAATCCATATTCTTAACACTCAAACACACACAGAAACCGCAAAAACAGGCCTCGGGATAGTTTGGATTCTGGTTCAAGAATTCCAAAGGAAACACACAGATTCGAACCAAAAAAAAGATAAGTAAATAATATTTTTATCAAATGCAACAAACAGCTTTTGATAAATTCAAAAAATGTAAGGAACAAAACTCCAAAACATAACTGAACTGTAGCTTTACTACTTCTGTTTCAACTGTGAACCAACTAAAAAAAGTTGCGTTTTACATATTAATATTTATATAATATACATTCATAGGCTATATATATGATCAATCTATAGCTTTGTATGTCTGTATTGTATTTATGCAAAGATAATAGAAAGCGATAAAAAAGTTGGAATCGTCACGGGCACAGGTAAGAGCTAAAGCAACTCTAGAATTAATTTATATGCATAACCATTAAATAATTAATATTTATTAATATACTTTTTGAAAACTCGAGAAAACAGAGGTTAATTAGTGGTGTACCGATATAGTCCATTGATTCGAGCTTTGATCGAGTTTCTGCGGCTGAGAAGCCATCACCGTCGCCGTCGAGGAGAAGAAGAACCTTAAGTCCTTTTGGGAAATTTTCCCATTTTGATAAATCGTTGGCGGTAATAACCATAGCTGGTTTTGCATCGTTTTTGCGGCCAACACCGCCACTTTTCGCCGCCGTCACCGTCGCCGCCGGTAGATTCTACGGAAACGAAAACACTGTCAAGATTTTGATTAATAAAAAAAAAAAAAAAAAAAGGGAAAATGAATGGAATAATAAAATAAAATAAAAAACAAATTAGAAGGAATAAACAGAGAAAAGTAGATATACAAAAAGGTGTGTGTATTATTGATGAGATAAGAATAATTCAGAAGGAACTTGATTTTGTTATTTAAAAAGAGTGGACCACTATGTCATCAAATCTAACAAAGCTTTGAATCATTTGAAAATGAATTCAAATTCATTGGTTTTGTTTTGTTTTTTCTTACATATTAATTAATTTTTTAATTGTTGTTAACTCGTGCATGCAGTGTGTCTGATTAATGATTAAATTAACTTAACACAGTCTAATGACCTTTAACCCAATTAAAAAAAAAAAAAAAACATAGGACCAAAGATGGAGAAAAACAAATCCCTAGAATTTAGGGAAATTGAGAGAAATAATACCCAGAGAGAAAGAAATGTGATCAAATCAAAAGTTGCACTTTCGATAAAATTGAATTTTTTTTTTATATATTTCCCATTAGCAGAAGAAGGAGAAGATCCTCTAAATCCAGAATTTCTCAGATAAGAGATGATCACATCAACATGCAATGAACATATAATTTATCAAAAGGAAAAAAAAGAAAAAAAAGATTCACAAATCAGAAAAAAAAAACAAAACAAAGTGGGTATTTTTCATATTTTTAAAAGTTCTCAGCAAACCTGAGAGTGTTTGTTGCAGATCTGCTTAAACCCTTCCTCAAGCTCCCTCTCGATCTCTGTCTCTCTCTCTCTCTCTCTCTGTCCTGAGTCACATCCAAAGTTAAAACCTTTGAAGTGGTGGATATGGTGACTTTTTGAGAGAGAAATTGGATGAAGAGTTATAATAAGTTGGTGCCTAGTGTTGTTATTGTCATTGGGTTTATTCACAAGATAAAGGGAATAAAAAGCCTCACTAAGATAAAAAAAGGTTAATTGAGTTTAGAAGAAATGAGAGATAAAAGGTTAATTATTTTTTGACTTTTTTATTAATTAATATATGTGTCTATGTATCAGATTAGATTTCCTCTAAAAGAAAGAAAGAAAAGTTTTAACTTCCTTATTATAAACCATTATCTTCATATTATCTCAATTTTATCATATATAGACAGATATTTAACAAAAATTTAAAATAAAATCGCATCGTCCTATTTATACCAACCGTACTCAATCGAACGGTGCAAAAAATCGAAAAGTGAAATTGAAAAATTAATCAAACTAATATGAAAAATGTATATTAAAACCTCAATTAAAATATTTTAATCATGAATAATAAACTAGACCATTTGAAATTTTTACTTTCATTTGCTTTTACGTTTTAACTATGTTTTTACATTTCATATATCCAAAAAAAAATTCGAACTAAACATCTTTATTAAACGACAAACATTTGGTTATAATGATTAGAGTGTGTGTAAATAGACAACTTAATATATGTGGATTAACGACAAACAAAAAAATCAGAGTGCACGTAATTACAAAATTTATTTATAATCTCACGTAATTATGGTGAAATATATTTGAAACAATGTAATTAGGAGTTCTTGACTACGCGGAAGCGAAACTTGTAGAAACGTATAACAGATTTTTTTCAAAAATTAAGGAAATGGGTACGTGTTTGGAAACTTGAATATATATATATATATATATATATTTAAATATAGTAAAATAATAAATATATATTTATATATTGTATTCTTATATATTTATATAAAAATAAATATAGTAAAATGTGAATATATCTACATATATATAACTTAAAATATAATAAAACAATAAAACCAATTAAAAATATATTTGAATGATCAGATATTTGAAAAATATTAGAGTTTTAAACTTCTAAATATTTTATGTTATGATTAATTTTTAGAGAGAAAAGAAACTATGAGATATTTTTATATTTTGTTCAAATTAGTAAGGATTTGTTTATACTAATAAATATCATATATATCTCATGTTTACAAATTATTTACTTAATAATTTTTTAAAAATAAAAGAGTAAATTTCCATTGTGTTTCAGAAAAGTAAAGAGGCGTTTTTATCGCATTTCCAAATTACAATTTTTAGAAAACGTGTTTTCATCGCGTTTCCACCGTGTTTATGAGAGTTTCTGTTTTCAAAACGTTTCTGAAATGAAAAACGGACATCACATAGAGTTTCAATGCTACCTAGGATTTATATATAAGTATAAGGTAGGACAATATTTTTGCCCATCTTTCATCCTTCAAACTCTTTGCCCACCTTTTATGATGACATGTGTGTGTAATTTCAAAGTAACAACTGAATTTAAACTTCTTATTTTAAGTAAAACCTATCTATAATCTCACTTACACAAAATTCTAAATTCAATGTTCTTTTTTTTGGACAAAATTCTAAATTCAACTTAAGCAAATACAATTCAACTATAAAATTCAAATTATGCAAAAGCTGGATTAGTGAACTAGTGTTAAAAAGTTATTCTTTTATATTTTTTTCTTAATTGTTATGTATAATTAATTACAGATCAAACAAATAAACATGATTGCACTAGGCATATACAGCAACCAATAAAAACTTAGTTTTTTTTTTCTGTAACGGCAATCGAAAATTTAATTTGACCATATTTATTATAATTATTATTTTAAAAAAGAGAGAGAGTTAAGGTATGAATTGGTAGTCATTAATGCGATTTTTTAAGCGATTTTCTTTTCTTTTCTACTAATATTTTATAGTTAGAATTTTTAAGAAAAGTTCACCAATGCTAGTACTTTTGTAACAAAAATCATAATATCACGAAAATCTTTAATTATTATATTGTCATTTTACTCATTTGAATGATAATTGCTTTCGGTAGTTCGCTCCACCGTGACCATAATTGTTATTCTTTTTTCTTGGACATACAGCAGGGTTTTTTTTTTTTAGCTAGTTTATTATTCAACCAACATCGTAAATTTTATCTTTAGAAAAAACAAAATTGATGCTAAAATATATACTAATAATATTTCTTTTATGATATGTTATGTCGTTACTAAAAATATTATATCTAGTTTAATCAATCGGCTCTATGGCATGCAATTCTCATTGCAACGTTTAAAGATTTACGATGTACATTTTTACAACTGATTATACCAAACTAATCAGATATTAGGTCGTTGCATAGCTAGAAATGGACGACTAGAATCGATGATTCTATGAGTTTTTTTTTTAGTAAAAAAATAGTAGAAGATAAAAGATAACGTAACTATGATTCTTGATCAAAGAAAAATTTACATTAGATTACACTTCATGGGAATATTTTAGGAGGCGACAAGTTCTTGCAAGCACTAAGCTGATTTTGATTTTCTTGGTACCAACAGCATATATAATCCAGTGGTTGACTATCACATTCATTTATTACAAGATATTCGCCATTAGTAATGAGTAATTTAGTACATATTGCAGATCATGTTTTATTTTGAAATTAAAGTTATTCCTCTACCATGAATCCATGATCAATATTTTTTCTTTTGTGTCGTTACGACAACTATTTTATTGGTTTTGTATCTCTACACTATTATTTGAGCAATGTAAGATTAACCTTTTATTATGTGTGATATTACGTAATTTGCCATTATATTTTTATATATTAATTATCAAATAAATATTTTACTAGAAGGAGAAAAAAAGTCTAGAATTTATTGATTCACACACTAAAATATTCCAGTTTTAAAAGCATATTATCAATAACAAACTAAAATATTACCAAGTTAAGATATTATCGATTTTAAAGTCAAAAATATTTATATAGTTTTAAAAAATTGATGGATATTGTTTCGACGGATCCACTATTTTAATATCAGAATTTGAATCAGGATCCGGATTTTCAAATATTTTAATTTTTTGCAATGGATTAAGATGTGTCAGAACAGATAAAGATGGATCATGACAGATCTCAGATCAAATTTCTAATCATTGATTGAAATTTATATTGGACTAAACCAAAATGTTATAGAGTTTTGAATAATGTGAAAATATATAAATAATATCATTTAATTTTTACAACAAATTTATGTGATAATCTAAGTTATCAAATAAATTAGCATATAAATATAATAACACACGCACATAATTATATATTAGTAACTTTAATTAAACCAATACAAATCATAAAAGATTATGCTAAACATAAAATAAATATAATTTAGAACACTAATAATAATGTATGATTATATATAATAACAATAAATTAGTTCATGAATATGCTAATAACCAGTGTCGGTCCTAAAATTGAAGGCCGAAAGTAAAAATATAAATAAATGTAAGGCCTATTATTCCTATTATTTTGGGAATAAAATAATTAAAGAAAATCATGGTAAAATACTACTTAAACATTATTTAGAAAAATCAGTCGATAAAATAGATAAAAGATTAAGGACCCCAAATTTTTTTTTTTTTTTTTGTCACTCAAATTACTACCATTATATTGAAACTTCAAGATACAAGCGGGGGCTCTTTGCCAAAGAGTAATCGCTTGCTACATAAAAACAAATACAACTCAAATATAAGATAGAGTAACGGTAATTATCGTGGATAAAAACCGGAAACTTTTGCCAAAAAGTTTCATAAATGATCGATACGACATCGATATCCAATTCTTCTGCCATTAGAGGCGATCGGACGACACAAATAGCTCGCAATGTCTTCAAGACCTTTGAGCGTTGAAAAACGATCTCCGTAGTGGAGAGAGGTGGTGGAACGGTTCTCTCCAAACTGGAGGAAGGTAGGGGGATTCTCTCTTTTGACAAGGAGGATAAAAAAGATCTCTCCCAATAGGAGGAAATTTGTATTCTTCTCTTAAAAGATCTCCCCCAAGTTCAAGTTTCTTTTCTTTGGGTTTACGACCAGCTTTATCAATTATAAATGGATTGTCGTCTTTAATTGTTTCATACTAGTTATTTTAGGGCCATCTCTGTCCATAACACCACTTTGAGATGATAATTAGATAGTCTTTTTTAGTTGTCATTTGTGAAAGCATGATATCAAAATTCTCATGTACTCACAGACATAAGAAGACAGAAGACTAAGATCTTCATTTCAATTGGAATTTAATTTAATGATAGATTATTAAAATGATTTTAAAATATTTGTATATGTTATTTTTATCAATTTTAAAATTTATGTAAAAATAACACAATTATTGAAATTATGAAAATTCTATAGTTTAACTTATAAAAAAGCTATTTAAAATTTTATATTTGTTTACTTCTTCACTTATTTTAATTATTCGCTTAGACAAGATTAACCACCTGGCCAATTAATTATGGATTTTTATCAAAAAAAAAAATAATTATGGATTTTTTTTAGTATTGTTTTTCTGTTTTTATTTAGATAAAGTAAAAATCCTACATTGTAAAATATATTGATAGTACTAAAAATTTTATTCATACATATACTATATATATATATAAACTAAATAATAGTTATAGATATAATTTATCAGTCATTTCATCCGACACCTATACTAATTGACCGAAAGCCTAAACAAAAAAATAACGTTACTCGATCACTCTTTGATAGTTAGGCTTTTCGCCAAACAGATAAATTTTTATCAAAGAAAAAAAAAACTCTGTTTTTAGACAAACTCTTAAGATACAACTACAATAAAACTCATTTTTAGAACAAAGCTTATTCACACCAATTAAATTCCTTAATGAACAGCTAACATAAATAATACTATTATTAGATCACAAAAATACTTTGATAGATCCTTTTTAATCTTTTTTGACGATTAGTAGATATTTTTTATTTATTTTTTTGTTCAAACGATTAGTAGATATTTTTATTACGTAATTAGAAATTAGAAGTTTACTATCAAGCAGTAAAAATTACATACAAAAAGCTGTCGCTACATAATCATCATTTATTTATTTTCTTCTAGAAGTTTGTATAACTGTGTATTTGTCCCCAAAAAATCCCAATCTAGAGAAACTATCTACTAAAACATTGTCATAAATGAAAAGACTATCTTTATAAAGTTTGAAATATAAACAATTCGACATTGTATTGATCGAGCTTGTACATAACGGACCAGTCGAGGTAAGTTGTAACAGATTATTTAATTGAGCCAAAAATAGAAAGAAGACAAAAACATTTATACGAGTCTGTGAAAGAAACGTGAGACAGAAAAAATCCTTTTAACAAAAAAAAAAAAAAAAAAAAAAAAGTAACGCAAGAAATTCTGAATAGCACACAGTTATTGCAAAGCCCACAGTTTCGCCTCCAGTTCAAGTGGTAGTTTTTGTAACCTGAATCCTAATTTCTCTACAGACATGAAACAAATTTATAACCCAGAAATATAATACGCAATTTTGCTTTATATTTGATATGGCTATATTAGTTTCAGCTAAAATCTTTTAGTTTTTATTTTATTTTCTTTTCAAATGAAGCAACATAAATTCATATCTATATAAATCGGTTTGGTATGATCAAGGTTTCGGTTCAACTTTAGGTTTACATCATATAAATATATACATATATGAATTGGTGACTGATTTTGGTTCGAATTTGGATATTAATCGAGCATATTTTTAAGTTGAAAATAAATTAAATTTTTATACAGTTTTTGGTTTAATTTGGGTAAAACTCTATTTTGGTGGTGTCTAGGATTTAAAAGAAAAGGTATAATTTATTTCGGTTCAGATGTAATTCAAATTCATACACATTAAACGCACGTTACATAACAGTTACATCAAAGAAAACGTAATAAAAGGAAATTTGAATAAAAACGATGAGACCGACAAAAAAAAAAAAAAGGAATAAAAACGATGAGATATATGTTTATGTACTCTTTATGTTTCATGTTTCCACATGAAACAGACAACTAACATTTGTCAAATTTTCTGTTTGTATATATGTATGTATGCAATGCAATTGAATGAAGTTCTGACTTTTTAGGTGTCCCAATGCTATTCTCTTTTAGTTTTAGCCACACAATTTTCAACTCTCCTTTTTTATTTTAACTTATAAAGAGATACGTTTTTTTATATATCAGGGGGAAGAAAGTATTTTGAAATTTCTTGCGTTACATTATGATTAAAAGCGATTCAAATAATTGCTCCTAATTTATTCGGTTACTTTTTGTTTTGTAACATCTTTCTTCGGTTACTATGATTAATTTTTTTTTAAAGTAGTTAGTAGTACTTGTTAAATCAATTAACTTTGTTAGTCCCACAAAGATAAACTTAAGATCGTGGTCGTGAAAACGCTATCTTTTTTTTTTCTTTTTTTTTCACGTGCTTGTAAACTAAAAGCGTTTTTTTAGATAATTACGTATTTTAATACAACTCTATATTTGACGACACAAAAAAAAAAAAAAAAAAATACAACTCTATATTTCTGCTTTGGCCGAAGGAAAAAATTAATTACGACTCCTCTCCTCTGTTGTGTGCCATATTGATTCCGTGTTTGAATGATCAGAGGTAAATTAGCTATGCACTATTTTCTCTGTTTAATATAATTTTCCTTTTATAATTTTCACCTATATTTTTAAAATATAATAATGACAATTATCAAAGGCCATTTTCTATAATTTTATTATACTCACATATATTATTTCTATTTTTTCTACGGATAAAATGATTGAAAAAACATTTGATAATGGTAACTGCTAAACAATAGTTAACGTAGGTTTAACAAAAAAAAAAAAAAACAATAGTTAGCGTAATCCAAAAGCAGAAACAATGTGGATGCACTAGCGAGAAAAGTCTAATATGTAAGGGATTGTCTGTGATCTTATGGTCTAGTTTTACGGCTTATTCACAAGTAACATCATGTTTTGAAGCAAAGATCAAAAGATAAGAATGAACAATAGATAAATATATATGATAAGCCTTCGAATAGAAAAGTCACCTTCGAGGATCATTAATGCTCTCAATCACCCAAAAGAGTGTGACATGCAACTGTAGGACACATATATCTCCTCCTCTCTTATGTTGGCTCAAAAATACTTTTGAGAAGGATAGGACACGAGTATCGATGTTTAAATGTCTGTTTAACCTCTTTTCCCACTTTAGAATGATGTTCTGATTTTGTTTCTTTCAATTTTTTCACACATGGTAAGTGAAGTTGCGGAAAAACAATTGTTATTGTTTTTTTTAAATTATTAAATAGTGTACATGGAGGTAGGATATAAAATCATATTTTGTAAAACAAAAATGGAATTCTAAACCAATTCACGTGATCGAGTAGTTGAAGGACTCATCTTAAAGTTGAGAGAGTATGATTCGAGTCATCCAACTATAATTTTGATTATGTTGATTAATGTAAGTTTAAAACATCAAAACTATTCGACGTTCTAGAAGCTAGAAGTAGGATTAGTATGGTGGTACGGCTTGAAATTTCCGTTTATGGAAAAAAATATGGCGATAAGCCGAATTAAATGTCTATCAAAATATACATTTGTATATCTTTCTAATTATTTTGATATCACTAATAAGTCACTTAACTACTTCTTCTTCCTGCTAAAAGATCCGTCACGGTTTTTGTCACCAGAGATAATTTAAACGGGATAGTATTGAACTAATAATTGAATGAAAAAAAATAATTTTCTTTATAAAATCATCACATCGACGACGAAAGTAGCTGTTCTTTACTATTTATGGTCCTTTTATTCCATCTATGGTTATTTTCTTGTTCTTATTCTTCAAAAGTTATTCGTTGTAATAATTTGCCTCTTTCTGTTTGTAGCTTAGAGGAGCTCACGCACTATTTCACAATCCACAGTTTTATTCGGCCGGAAACTAAAACGGAGTAATGTTGTGGACTGAATCGTTTTGTTTAAATTTCATGTGTTATACTACTTGATATATCATATGTGATTAATTATATATATTTTCATTAATATGATGATGGAGATGGACTATGTAAAATATATGTGTTTGTAATTTTGTATAAATGGTATTGATTGTATATGTTGTTATTATTAATTAGTGCATGATGTGCAATATTTTGTATAAAGAAAGTCATGAGACAAAAGGTGAGCCATGACAACTGTAGCTTTGTTCCAAAACAGTAGTATCCATTTACGGACAACATCGACCGACATCTGAATCATGTTTCCCTACAATAATGTCACTGAACTATTATTGCTATTTTTCTACGACTTCCTTTTTTAAAAGATTTAAAATGATATCGAGAAGTTTCCATTTATATCAATTTTCTATATTATATTATTTTATTATTAAAAAAATGTTAACATCATCATCGCATTATAACAACTTAACAAGCGGCCAAAGCCTCATTCAAACTACTGTATCTTGCAAAACGCATGGAACTATTTTTTTTTGTTTCCTTCAAAAATAAAATTAAAAACTAGGGGAAAAAAAATAAAACATAAAATGCACATATTCGTCTTTGATCATCATTATATTGTATTTCAACTTTTTGACACCTTTCTTTCATGGAAATTCTGATTCCTTCCTTTAATATGAATTTTCCAGGCCCTGTAAATAAATCTACACTTCAAGCTTAAAAACCTTCACCTGATAACATACCCAAAAAAAAAAGAAAAACTCTTAAATAATAAAAATAATAATCATAAAATGACACAAAGTTACAAATTTAGAATTTCACAATTCTTGGGTTGTCAACAATAAGCATTGTGGGTTTAATCGATCCAAACAAAACTTCGTGATTAAATCCGGTAAACAAATAAACTTACAGGGACTGTAAAATCCAATACCTGAAGGATTTTATTTTATTCTTCTCCACTGTTATTATCAGAAGAAGACGACGACGGCGAACTGTTTCCATCGTCTCCGGCGACCCAATACTGCTTAACGGCGACGAGAATTTTCTCCGGCACAAGAGGACCATCTTCGTGATCCATCAATTTAGTATCCCATCTCATTCCATCAGCGATCTTCCTCACATCGTTCAATACATCAACCTCATCCCGGAAAATCACAATCCCTTCCGGCCGTAAAATCCGATCAGTTTCAAGAAGTATGTCCTCAAGTTTACAGCTACAAAAACAAAATCGACTCATTACTTAACTAAACTAGTTATGTTATGTTATGTCTGAGATTTCTTAGAAAGTTCATATCTTTAGAGTTAAATCAAGAGTTACTAATTCTCATAAAGTTGTTAGCTTTAAGGTTAAGTTAGGGTTGCTAATCTTTTACCTGTGTTGATACAAGCTGAAGACACCACTAGCATGAATGAAATCGTATGTTCTTGGATAAGTTGAGAACCCTTCACACCTGCAGAGATATGAAAAAGGAAACATATTTGAAAATGTTTGTTTCTGATGATGAGTCTAGAGATAATGAATGGTGTAGAGAGAAATTTTTACCAGTCATGGTAGATACCAATGAGACCTCTCTCATAGACAACACTCAATGTGTTCTTGTTAATGGTTGGAATCACATTCATAACCCAAGATTTAGGCGATTCAAGCGCAGCAGCGAATCCACCAAGACCAGCATTCATATCCATCACATTGCGGTATCTAGTAGAACCTATCAGTCTGTTGATTTTTTTGTATGCGGTAACTCGCTTCTTCCATAGTTTGATGTCTTCTTGGTATGATTCAGCGTCGACGCCACTAATCAAACCTTTAGAGATACTTGGAGGTACTGCGAATAGCCTCTCGGGGAACTTCTTTAGCTTTCCTCCCGCAACTTCTTCTTCGCTTGATACTTTAGGGAAAGGTGTAATGCACGTTTGAATCTCCTTGTACCAGATATCATCGGTGTCCTTTCTCTTGCAGGTGTCAACCGATGTTGATCTATCGCACGATCTATCGTTTATTTTCTTTCTGAAAATCGCAATGTCTCCTTTCTCATACTTCTTCTCCCAGCATAAGGACTCTGCGATTGCCTCTATTCTCTTTTGCTCGGCGTTGAGCTCTGATTTAGTTCGGTTCCACGTCTTGTACCAGGTCTTCCAGTTGATCGGAGGGCCTGATAAAACCCAGTAACCTCCAGGTCTCAAGACTCTATCAACCTCCATTAAGTATGTTCCCTCTGTACAAACAATCAAGACGCAAAGAAAACACTATGAGTATACATTAGGCAAGAAATGTAAATTTGCACTTAACTTAATTATTGGTATTTACCGTTTGCGGTCCATGGTATCAAGCACCGAGAGCATTGAGCCATATCAAACGCTCTTGGAGGATAAGGAAGAAGAATCGATCCAAGAACAGCGATAATCGCTGGAACACCTCTCTCAAGCGCAAACTGAACTTGTGCTTCATGGTTATCTCGTGGCGCAAACGACATAGTCAAAACATTCCTCTTAAGCATATAAGCACCCCAACTTGCAACCTATAGATGAAATATGATAGAATCAATAAAGATCCTAAGAGATGAATAAGACATGTTTCCAGATCGAAAATCTAAATCAACTTACCCCACATCCAGTGTCCAGTGCGGTTCTAACCGAGCCATCTTTGATTGGGATAACAGAAGCTAGCTCTTCTATATACGCATCCGCGCCTTGAGGAAACATAGTTCCTCCACCAGGGAACTTAAACACATTTCCTTGAAACTGAACCCAATTCTGGCCAGCTTTTTCAACAGTCAAGCTCTTGAAAGGAGCGTTAGCGTAGTGAACATAATCTCTGCTTTTAGGCCAAGGGAATGGAGTCATATACCCTTTAGGAGCAGGAACAAGACAACGAAGTTTCTCATTCTCAGGAGGACAATGTCTCTCTCTGTAAATCATGTTCTCTCTCGGGAACTTCATGGCCCGGTCTTGCTCTTGACAAGGCGTGTAATCCTTAAGCTTCACATCACACGGCTTGAAAGAAACAGGTTTAGGATTAGCTCTTTGAGGGATCTTCACAGTGTTGTGATGAGGTTCAAAGTCAAGATCAGTGACAATATCTGTGCACTGTGCTTGCTTTGTTATCTCCATAGCTATGCTATCTCCTTTACCAAAACCACTCTTTTGCCATGCTCCAAGAAGGTAGAAGAAACAGCATAAACCAACCACAACGAGTAGAGATAGTGAACTTCTCGATCTGTTATTCCCTGGTGGGTTATGCTTAGAACCCATGATTCTTTTGAAATCTCCTGAAGCATTATTAACAAAATCATAAACTTGATTCTTAGTAAAAACACACTACTTTGAGCTAAAACAGATCAAGATCTGTTATAGAAAGGATCCAGCAAATTCACACTAAGTCATATCAGCAACTAAATCTAGGGTTTATCGATTCAAAGAATAAACCTACTATAAAGGGATTTAAAGACTGTAACTTTAGCATTGAAATCAAAAACCCAGAACGGATCTTGTTGAAAGAGATGAGTTTTAGAGCTATGAAACGAAATTACAGTAGATAGAAATAGTAACCTGGTCGATGCAGAGATCTTGAAGCAGAGAGACTCTAAAATCTAAATCACTCTCTTTTCTCAGATCTCTCTCTCTCTCTCTCTGAGGCCTTGGCTCTTTCAGTGATGAGCTTGCAGAAGGCACTATAAAGCTTTGAGTGTGACAGAGAGAGAAGTCACTTAAAATAATGTCTTCGTCTTCACTAATCGGAACACTTAAATTGAGATTTGATTTTAACTTGATGAAGGCGCGTTTGATTTTTATATATTTAAAAAAGATTGCTTGGAATTAAATGTGTATAGTTTCGCAGCAACATCTTAAAAATAAATATTACAAAAGTCATAGATTTAGATCTAATCTTGCACATGCATCCGTATGTTTTTTTTTTTTTTTTTCTTTTTCTCAACCCTTTTTGTGTGCGTTTGTAACAAAACTATATTTTATTTAAATATTTTAAGCTTGTAGTTAGTTGAGTTACCACCATATCTAGTTAATATAAATATGAGATTCTGGTTTACCATTATTGGAACAAATACTTGAAATTGGATACATAACAAGAAGCACTTTTGTTTATATATTAAAAAAAGGATTAAATCCATATACATATTCAAAGAATTGCATTATAATGTGAATTGAGTAATCTATAATTGTGCAAATAAATAAGGGTATTATGACATGCGTCGAAGAATCTTGTCGTCGTCCCAAGTGGTCCTTATCAGACAGTTGACATACTCGTTTACTTAGATCTCCTACCGACACTCGAATCACCGTCACCAAAACCGACTTAGATCGGTTTACTACTAAAAATAATTCCATCAACTAAACATAGGAGACGAATTTTCAAATCCAAAAAGTCCTCCATAATTCTTCATTAAATTCTTCGATTAATTCTATATTTCATAATGATGATTTCTGAAACTCCTAAAAGAAACGGCAAAAATTTGTCACCGGTTAAGGTTATGATGAAACACTCCGACCATGAATGTACATGCATGGGTCATGTTAAGTAATGTTAGGCCAATAATTCTTTTACTCACTCCAGTCAATGAAATTTTAGGAATTTGTCTTTTGCACCATAAACTTTTGGGAAGACCATACTAATAATATATTAATACTAAATGAAATGTTAGAGACAGTGAACAATCAACACTTGAGAGCAAAACAGTGTCAAGTAATATAGAGATCTCTCACATACAAAACTGTAACTGAAACCATGTAAAAGA
This sequence comes from Barbarea vulgaris, assembly GCA_963667165.1. NCBI lineage: Eukaryota > Viridiplantae > Streptophyta > Magnoliopsida > Brassicales > Brassicaceae > Barbarea > Barbarea vulgaris. Next base: position 9,779,933 of record OY763890.1, on the reverse strand, counting down.
TTTTAGAAGTTGTTCCGTTTCAAGCGTTGTAAGCATTCTTGGCGCTCCTGTCGAGCTTCTTCGCATCCTCCTAGAAAAATAACCAAACCAAAACCAAACAAAGAAACAGACAATGAGAGATCTGATAAGAAGACATTTTGAATTAGCATCAAGAGAAAGCTATCTTCTTACATGGATGATGAAACCTATGTTGTTGTTGTAATCAAGAAACTCTTTCCATTGTTTTCCAATGCTCACCTGCAACAAGATTCATAAGTATTGAAGCAGATCTAATCAAAGCTAAAATGGGTTTTTGTTGAGAATTTGTCTCTTTTTCTTTACCTGGGCAGCTTCGTTTGAAGCGTTTTTGGTCCAAATGGATATCCTTTCTTGCTTTCCTCTAATGTTAACAACCGCTCCACAGATTTCATCTCCGTGATCAAACTGTTCTCCAATCAATGCCAGCAACTAAACAAAGCACGTGAAAAAAGTAAAACCCGGTTAGACTCGATTGGATGACAGAACAAGGGTCGAGTAAAAGACGAAGAATAGAAACCATACGGTGTAGAGCCAGGACTTATCAGACTTCTCCTTAGGGAAAGTCATAGTCCATTTGCCTCCGTTTGCACAAATAGGATCCTCCCACTTAGGTTCGATATTGTGTTTGAAACAGTAGAAATCAGCTCCATGAGCTAACTTACTCGGATGTCGCATGTTATTGTACAAACTGCAAAGCCAAGTAAAAAGTTCTTAATACCATAAGAAGTCCAAAAAACAATAAACAAACCCATGAGAAAGAGATTCACAAACAAAAATGAGCCCAAGCCAATACAATAATAGCATCTTTTCTACTTTAGTTTTGGACCTTTAGGTTCAATATTTAGCTCTTATGAAGAGAACAAAAAATGAAAACTTTAAATCTAAATGTTGCTTTAGATTAAACAGGACGATCTCAGCTATCTATCTTAAACCCTAATATAAGCTTAAGCTACAAAATTCAAACACTAAACAAACACAATTCATCAGAAACAGATAAAAACAGTGACTTCAATGAGATCTTCTAATTTACCAACAAAGAACATAAATTTTCTCGAGAGATCAGAATCTAAACAAAACCCAGATGCCAAATAATTGAATTAAACAGAGATTGAGTCAGAAAAAAACGAAAATTTTCAAAAAACCTAACCTCCAAAATTCCTCAACAGTCGAGAAAGTGAACACAGATCGCAAGGAACTTCCCCAAGTGGTCTGTTTCGATTTCACAGAAGGATTATCAAACCAGAAAGTCCACGAATGTTCCAATGGATGCGATTGAGGAACCGCGGATTTGCTCGATTCGTCTACATCTCCATCTCCTTCTCCGCCGACGATCTCTCCTTCTTCAGCATCATCACCTTCCTCGTGGTATCGATCAATCGGATTCTCTATAGAATTAGGGTTTGCTTCTTCAGTAACAACAGGTTTGGGATTGTCTTCTACCGCCATTGTTTCTATGAACTGCGTCTCTCTCTCTCTCTCTTTCTTCGTTGTCGTCTCAAAAGTAATGTAGGGTTAACTTTGATACGACGACGTTCTGGCGTGATACAGTTTTATGTATTTTTTGGTGTTTTTGGGCCAAAAATATAAATCGCAAATATTTTTTGTATATTTTAGACTATAATGAGCTTCTCTATTGGGCTATGACTTGTTGAGGGTACGCTGGATTCAAATTTCAGTGATGAATTGATTATTTAAAATTTAAGATGTTACAATATAATATAGTGACTAAAATTTTACTCGTTAATAGCTGAAGTCAGATTACCAAGTTAAAGAACAAAAATATTTAGGAGATATAAAATACTTTATATTACTAGAAGAAGAATTTATAACCGATGATTTAGTCGGCTTATTAGGTAAGTGTCTTTTAAAATATTTATTAGATAAAAAACAGGCTAGCTCGTGTTAATAGCTTCATACTATATAACATGAATATAATTTTTTTTTTTTTTTATAAACTAGCAAAAGAATTATATATTAGGAATGATTATGATTTGTAGTCTAATGGTTTATCATATGTAAATGTCGTCGGTGGATTCAAATGAATCCGCATATTATATAACTAGTATTGAACCCGTGCTATGCACGACACAAATTCATGATATAATTTAAAAGCTTCAAGTAATTATCATTAAAATTCATAATATAAAAAATAATTTGTTTACTTAGATTTTTGCCAACCAAACAATACTAAATTTATTTGTATCTATGGATGAGATGATATATGATATCTGTATTAGTTCTGCATACATCATAAACAATTTTTTCTTCTTTAAAAAAAATAATTTATGAATAAAAGAGAAGTAAATATTTTTTAACCAAAAAAATAAGTATAGTTACAGGGAACACAAAGCAAAAATAAAATAAAACACATGACAGAAAGTGGAAGAACATACCTTTCATCTTTATATGATTTCTAAGGAACAAGAGCTTGTTGCAATCTATAAAAGGTAGAAAAAAATTTGGATGCATGATGAAAAAACACAGATAGATGAAGAATAAAATTAAAAATTAAAAAAAATTGAAGATTCTGAAAATAATAAGTTTCTAAGCGTGTATAAAAAGAGAGGCAATGGAGATTGTGGGAATGTGGGAGTTAAAAATCCCTAATAAAAAGGAAAAACAAATTTAAACAAAAGAAAATCTGAAAAAATAAAGATTGTGAAATTATTTACCTGAAAAAATTATATTGTGAAATTTTCTGGTATTGACATGTCATCAAAAACTAACGTGTCAAAAGGAGAAGCTTGCAGTTATTGAGAAAGTGACTACTGATTTAGTAGATATAGATATATCTACTAAACTATAAAAAAAGACCCAATCTTATAGGGTGTTTCCAAACACTCTTTAAGTATAAAATTAAAAAGTTTATGGCTAATGCTATATCCAAACACCATAAAAGGAAATATTAATTCCACCAAAATTAAATTAAACACTTTATTTTCATATTTTTCTTTCTCCTCTTTATCATTTATTTCCTTATCTAATGTTGTAATATTAATACTATGAATTATAATTCTCCTATCACATTTTTAGATCTTATTTTCAAATTATTTAAAATTATTATATCATACATATAATTACTATAAAATTAAATTTTTTTCTCCATATATTATGATTCAAAATTTAAAAAACGGACATATATTACTCAATTAAAGAAAAAAAAATGTGTTCAACATCTCACATTGATTAAAATTTTGGTGGAAGGTTCAGAATAATATTAGAAAACACACAAAAATGATTGAGTAATGCGAATGAGCAAGAAACTTGATTTATCATGAGCCCAAATTTTTTTAAAAAACTTATTCAGTTTTATCCAGTTCATTAGTTGAAATAATTTAAAAGTCTCATATCGATTAATTTTTTTGTGCAACAGTTCAAAGTCATATTATAAAAAAAATACCAAAATTATTTTAAATACAAATGTTTTTAAAAATATCAGGTTTAATTTGGTACTTATTGAAATAATTTAAAATAATATTTAAAATTTAAAATATTTATTCGGTTTAAGTCTATTAAAATATTAAGTTTAAAATACCATTAATACTAAAACTATATAATATCGACTAATCAATAATATATATAACTACTTATTTATAATAATAATAAATTATTTAGTAAAATTTATTTTAAATATAAATAAACTAAAAATTCTAAAATAATCAAAATCCGAAATGGAATGAAAAGTTTCCGACAACTATGGGACAATACGGGTTTTTGTCCCAATATGAGCAGGTTTAAGACAAGTATAACTAATCATAAAATACATAATAAGTATAATTACTATTTTCAATATTAGAACTAATTACCAAATATTAAAATGGGTTTAGATATGACTGACAATTACATATAATTTATAATTGTATTGTTTTTTTTTAGTTCAGAATAATTTAATATTTAATTCAGTACAATTTGGTCTAAATTGTTTGAATGAGAGTATAGAACATCATTCATTTGGCGTATGTTTGATTCAAATAACAGAAATTTGCTATTGTTACAGAAAAATAAAACAATTTGATGTTGAAAGCACGTTAGATATATTATAAAAAATAAATAAATAAAAACTACAAATATTAACAGAAATAAAAATATTTATAAACATTATAAAAATCAAATTAAAAGTATACAAACAAAATAAAAATATTTATTAAAAATAAAAATAAAAACAAATGTAATTTATATTCAAATAATTGACCAGCGGTATACCGCGGTACAAATCTAGTATTACTATTACTTTCGAAAACTAAGCTACAAAAGCTACCCAACTAAAACATAACAGTACACTGGAATTTAAGAAAAAATTAATCTAATTAAAGTACAATCGAAATAGAATTTGAGGAACGACTAAAATCGAAATGTGGGAAAACACTAGGAGTCGAAAGCGGATCATACATAATTTTGACTCGCTTAATCAGAAAAATATCTAATTAGATGTCGATACTTACGATTAAATTTTACTTAATATAGTATATCTTTTTTTTTTTGGTGAAGACTTAATATAGTATATCTTTTACCCGATATATATCATGTTTTTAATGTACGGATATACGGTAAACCACATAAACAAGAAAATTTTCTTAAGATATTTTTCTCGGTCAAACGAAAGAAAAAGATTTCATAATGTTTTTGCAGTCGAATGTATTCTATTAATTACTTCATGGTTGAGATAGTGACGTATAAACTGACTGAATCTGGTTCTATTCCATTAACTGTCAGAATGTTTATTGTGCATCACAAATAAATAGTAAGTATATTATGTAATAGATATAACTTATTGTATAGGAATATACTCAAAAAGTTATTCTTGACACTGCACCAGTTCAGGGATATAGACTTCGTTTTTGTTATATGCTATATTCTTTAGATTTTTATAAGAAATAAGATTGTTCGATTAATTGTAAAAACATAATTGCATGGCTTGTTAATTATATGCCGTAGAACCAAGAATCTCGAATGTTATACATGTTTCAATTCTATATATATTTGATAAGGCGTAAATTCGAGGGTATATATTTGATAGTACGTAATTCGAGAAGAATAATTCTAAATTTGCTTTAATTGTCAACCACTCTTTATACCCAAAGAAAGATTGTCAACTGAATAGAAAATGAACTTCACTTGAATAGTTAATCGCACATAACTTCTCACTTCTCAGTGCATGTGAGATACAGTATTTATAATCAGTAGAAATATTAGTATAAAGGCCGGGGCGTTCGGATACTCGGATCGGGTTCGGGTCGGATTTTTCGGGTTCGGGTTTTTCGGGTTTACAAATTCCTTATGTGGTCGGGTATTAGAAAACTTCGGGTCGGGTTCGGTTCGGAATTGGTCGGGTTCGGGTTCGGTTCGGATTTACCCGAACATTCAAAAAACAAAAAAAAAATTGAATGTAAATCTACTAAATTACTTGAAAATATCCAAAATTATAAAAAATACAAGTATTATTACCCAAATCTACCAAAAAAACAACTACATATACTCAAAATAAATCTAAAATATCCAAAAATCATGAATATTTAAGCATTTGTCTTATTACAAGTATAATTATTACTAATAATATATTAGTATGTACATATATTTCGGGTATGTTCGGTACATGTTCGGGTTTCGGTTCGGATCGGATTCGGGTTCGGGTTTTCGGGTTTTGAAGTTTAGTACCCGTTCGGGTATTTTAATATTTCGGATTCGGATTCGGGTTAAATTTTTCGGGTCGGGTTCGGGTCGGGTACTCGGGTTCGGATATTTTGCCCAGGCCTAAGTATAAGGCTTATGAAAAACATGATCATAATGTTTAATGTAAAGGGTTGTTCCTCTTTCTCTTTAACCAAAAAAAAAAAAAAAAAAATGTAAAGGGTTGTTCTGTAGTTATTTGTAATAATATTATATGTTGAAATGTGACTTTTAAAATCAAGTTTCTGCTCTACCCTTTATCAATAATTAACATATATTTTAAAATTTAAGTTATCACCATTTAATTGGTAACGTATATTAATATAGATATATTTCTTTATTTAAATTTTAACATTTATGAAACATGTTTATATTTTTTTGTAAAGGGGAAGGAGTATTTAGCATCAATCTAAATTATTGATTAAATACAAGAACAAATTGGATTTTTCCGTTGATACAGTATATCTTGTCATAGCTAGATCGGTAAAAGGTTATGCCACACCATCGTAAACTAGCGACAATATAATGATAATTACAAAAGTTGGTATTCTTTTTGTTATATACATTAATTAGTACATATATATACATATCATGCATGTTTCAAATTGAAAGTAATTAAAACCAAAAACGAAAAGTAAAATGAACAGTTTTGACCGAGTTCAGATATCAGAATGGAGCCCGAGCCCTACATCTCGGGGAAAATTCGATTTGAAGTGACTAGTTTCTCTTTAAAAGTTTGTAGTGGAAGAAGTGACTAGTTTTCTATAGAGTCTAGAAGTGACTAGTTTTTTACTTTTTACTACATATGTGATATGTGATCATTGATAAATGATGAGTCATGAGTTATGACTTATGGTTCGTATGGTAATGCCTAATGCGTCATATAGTTTTGTTCCATTATTCTATAAAGACTAGAATCAATCTCTCTTTTTAATTCTTTTTTTTTTCACGGCAATTACTTTTCCTTTTACAAAAATCAACTTTAATTAATATTAATGTTTGAAAAAGCAAACAAGAAAAGCATGTTTAAAGAACAGGAAAAAATTGAACTCCATAATTGATATATGATTCTTTTTATGAACGAATATGCAAATATATATTAAAATGTATGAAATAACAAATGTTAGATTTCAAAATTGATACATATAGAGTACATTTTCACATGATTTATATTACTCCTTCCTTTTTTCTTATTCATATTGTTATACGATTTTCATTTATTAAGAAAACTAGTATTAGGATTTATATTATATCCTTTTTAATGTTATATTTATTAATCAACAAAATTAAGAACACCTCTTATACATGGCAAACATAGATTATAAAAGCTTGAAATGAGAAGAAAAATCGTTTGATGGTTGCTTCACCCTATCGTGTGCAAAACCAGATGGTACGACAGTTGTAGTGGGCTTACATGGCTTGGATTGATATACTCTATCATCTTATCTCTTTAACTAATAAACTAAAATAAACCTTTTATAAATTAAAAAAAAAACTATCTTATTATATAAATTTGGGTTGCACTCACAAGAGCTCGACACATATCCAAATTATAATTAGCGAGATCGTGACATATGTCAGCTATAATCTCAAATCTTGACATGTGTTAAAATTGTTAGTATAATAATAAAATTAAATAAAAAATTTAAACATTTTTTACTATTAACAAAAATAAATCTTATATACTCTATCTGACAAAGTTTTCTAATAAGATATATTTATTGATTTATGATGACTTAAACCAAAAGTTATTTGACAATAGATCAATTAGATCACAACATTTTTATTGTCATATTCATGTTATGGTGCGTTTTTGTCGAAAGTCAGAATTCATAAACTTCAAAAATGATAATGAGTTCATAGGAATAAAATTTACTATTTTTTGATGAAAATATAATTATTGACTATTGTCCAACACATTAAAATAGCATGAATGCTTAGTCATATGTTGAAATTTTTTTGGAATTGCTTTCAATGATTTTTCCTAACTAAAATTTTTTTTGATAAAAAAAAAGTTAATAACACAATGTCAAATGTTAAAAAGCAAAAGACTATAAACTTTTAAATATACATATGCATATATCACATCATTTAGTTAGAAATCGAATAAAAAACATAGGAGATTGAAAACTAATTTTATTTTATATTTTGCAAAGATGATTTCATTTGTTTCCCACTTTGCTATTAGTTTTCATTTTATGAATTATTATATATTTTCTATAAACACGTACATATGCGGATCTTTATCTAGTATTATATAAAGCTGGATTGCACTTACGAGAGATCAACATGTATCATAATTATAATTAACAAGATTATGACATGTGTAGCTAGATTAATGAGATTTTGACACGTGTAAAAGTTTATGTTATTTTTGGCCCAACAACAAAAAATAAATAATAAAATAGAAAAATGTTTAGTTTTTATTTTCTAAGATAGAGTAAATTTTATTATCTAAATAAAATTAAAACTTTCCTTTCAAATTTAGATTTTTATATTGTTTAAGCTCTAATAATTTTTTGTATCACATGTTTCTAATTATTTTTATATTTTATATTATTTAAGCTTTAATAAAAAAATTTATCACACGTTTCCTATTATTTGAACTAGAAATGATTAACACGATCACATAATAAAATAGATATTTAGATTAAAACCAATAAACAACATCTCTATTGGACATAAAAATGAAAGGATATATTTTCTCCATATAATCAACTTTTGATGAGGGGACAGCTTTTGGTTCAATCCGACCTATTTCGTTCTTAAGCTTATCATCTCACAAAATTCAAAATTATTCACATGCTTATTAGAATTTGTTAAATAGTCAAATTATTCCCATTAAGTTTCTTTATTCTTCTCTTCTAAATTTTGATATTTTTATTGATTTATTTAGAGACATCCAAGTTTTCTTATTTTATAATTATTGTCTTCTAAACATGATTTAATATTTTTGGAAACTAATTCATAATTTAACCAAAAGATTTAGATTGAATCGGACCAAATATGCATAATGCGGTCAACAAAAAAAATGGCTAAGAAAATATTCAAGATCTATTGGCATATTTAGATTTAAGTTAACATGATGGTGATGGACAAAGAATACAAACACACATACTATATATATATATATATATATGTATACATACCTAATAATATATATCTTTTGCCAAGGGCTATAATTTTCTCCTACAGTATCTACTCTTCACGTTTCTTTCCCTCGTCGCTATATTTTCTAGTATATATTTATTTGCATATTATATGCCAATGCTAAAATCCTTATTTATTCAGCATAGTATGAGATTTGATCGATTTTATTATTTTCCTAACTAAAAAAAAATTGATCGATGTAACAATCTATGAAATTTTATAAATGACTAGTAAAACTATAAAATTTAGTTTATTTTAGTTTATTTCAAAATCTATTTAAAAATATAAGACAATATTCTTTGTAAAATCTTATTCTAAAGTAATGTTTGTACTATGAAAACCTCATATTATTGTATTTACATATATTAACCATAGAAAATTGTTTCTTAAATATAAAATATAGTTTTGTATACAGAATCAACTGAAAAAAATAATAGAAAAGATATGTGGTAGGTCCTTCAAAGAAATGTAATATTAATAATGTATAGATTTGCTATATTTTAAATAATATTGTTCTTTATAAATAAATGCATATTAATAGTGTATAGATGTGCTATATTTTAAATAATGTAAGATTTTGTTACAGATTATTCAATGACAATGTATTGTAATAATCTAATTTTTAAATGTTATTTTTCAAATTGTGTTTCTCAATTAATAGTATAGTTTTAATGGTCAAGGCTGACAGAATATACATATATTTATGAAGGGTTCTGTTTGTTTTTGTTTTTTTGATAAATTTTAAGTTCGAATCTTCACTTAGAAGATATGGTTTAGAATTTAATAAGTATTTACCAAAAGCTGGTTCTGAGTCGAGTTATGGACCAAAAGGCAGAACTTTTCTGAAACAAAATACTAACAATTCATGTTATTAAGAAAATAAACTATAAACGCATAATTTTTTAAATCCCTAACAAGTTATAAGTTATAACGCAAACGTCAATTAGGGAAGTAAAAATAGTATTTAACTATGAAACTCTATATTAAGGAGAGAGACAAACACAAACAAAAAAAAGTAATTTAGTGACTTATATAAGTGAGATCTAACCAAAAAAAAAAAAAAAAATCTATAACGGTATTCGAAATCTCACCACCTTTTTCTCCCCTCTCTTCGTTGTCTCACTTATGTTGAGGTCTCTTTCTCTATCTCCTTCTAGAAACTCTTTAAGATTCTCATATTTTTACAGTCTGGATTATATTTTTTTTTGGTTTTCAATTTGTTTTTCTCTTCAAGAACGCGTATCAAATTTCGATCTTTCTTTTTAAGCAAATAAGCTGCATAATTAGTTATATATAATTAAAAGCTGTTCTCTTATAGATCCCGTGACAGTTTCTACTTTTCCTATAAAGTCTCGACTTTTTTTTGTTGTTCTTAGGAAAATTATGAAGAAAGAAAAAGAGACAGAGGGCACAACAATGGTGGAGAAATCAACCAAAAAGAACGATGGAGGAAATCAGAAAGTGTCGTTTCAGAAACTGTTTTCTTTTGCCGACAAAACCGACGTCGTTTTGATGATCGTCGGGACTCTCGCCGCCGTTGGTAACGGCCTTACTCAGCCGTTCATGACTCTTATCTTTGGCCAGCTCATCAATGCCTTTGGCACTTCCGATCCAGATCATATGGTTAAAGAAGTGTGGAAGGTTAGGGCTTTTTCTTTCTTTCTTTTTTTTTTTTCTTTTATTTATTTATCATAATTTTAGAGTATCTTTTAATTAATTTGGGATTGATTAGATCGAGACTGATTTTTTCGATAAGGAAAGAAGACATCTCCTTTGATTTAGGGAGCCGGGTGAATAATATTCTTGATTTCAGTGATTATCCAATGTTTCATATTTTGTTACTATTATTTACTGAGTTATTTCGGTTTAATTAAGCGTTCTAGAGGCTCCTAACTCTAGCTTTGATAAGAAAAAGTTAAGTTATGCTGCAAAAAAAAAAAAAAAAGATTTTTTTTTTTTATGATTAAGATGTAACTTAAATAGTAAACACCCTTTAATTTATGCTTTAAATCACATTGATTGATTTAAATATACTTTATTTCTTTATGATTTATATGTAATTTGCATTATAAATAAATAACACATTAATGGAGTTTACTGTTTTCTTTGTTTCGAAGATATAGACAAAGATACTGTTTTATTTAGCCTTTACTTTAAAGTTAAAGATTGAAAGCAACTTTAGTTTTTAGAATTTTAGCGTTGAAAATAATCGATTAATTAGTATGTAGCTAATTCATCAAACTTATTCCGATCTTATGACTTTTACAGGTTGCTGTAAAGTTTATTTACCTTGCAGTATACGCTTGTGTCGTCGCCTTCCTCCGTAAGCTTAATAAAACTCTCTGTTTTTGTGTGCCCTAACTTGTATTCCAAGTTAACACTTTCTTCTTCTTCTTTAACAGAGGTCTCATGTTGGATGGTAACCGGAGAACGTCAATCCGCCACAATTCGTGGTTTATACCTAAAAACGATATTAAGACAAGATATTGGCTACTTCGATACGGAGACGAACACCGGAGAGGTCATCGGAAGAATGTCTGGAGACACAATTCTGATTCAAGACGCCATGGGAGAAAAGGTTTTAGATTCAATCACAAACAAATGATTTCTTGTGACGCAAGATATTAAACAAAACAAAAACTGTTGGTTTTGATGCACAGGTTGGGAAATTCATACAACTAGTAATGACTTTCTTTGGAGGATTCGGGATTGCTTTTTATAAAGGTCCGCTTTTAGCGTCCGTTCTTCTCAGTTGCATCCCTCTGATTGTGATCGCTGGTGGAACCATGTCAATGATCATGTCTAAAATGGCTGGTCGTGGTCAAGTTGCTTACGCTGAGGCTGGAAACGTTGTTGAACAAACCGTTGGAGCCATTAGAACAGTGAGTTTTTGCTTCTTCTTTTTTTGTTTTTCTCCACAATACTGTACATGTTTCACAATACTGATTTAATCAAGATTCTTTTCTCAGGTAGTAGCGTTTACGGGAGAGAAACAAGCAACGGAAAAGTACGAGAGGAAGCTCGAGATTGCTTACAAGACTATGGTTCAACAGGGTTTGATCTCTGGTCTAGGACTCGGTACAATGCTAGCTGTGATCTTCTGCAGCTACGGTTTAGCGGTTTGGTATGGAGCAAAGCTGATAATGGGGAAAGGTTACAATGGTGGACAAGTCATCAATGTGATTTTCGCGGTCTTGACTGGAGGAATGTGAGTTTTAAAATCCTAAATCCCACACAAAAAAATTGACTCATTGCATATGATCTTACGTGTTCATCAAGCTACCTCGTGTTGTTAGGTCGTTAGGGCAAACATCGCCGAGTTTGAATTCTTTCGCTGCAGGACGAGCTGCAGCTTTTAAAATGTTTGAAACAATAAAGAGGAGTCCAAAGATTGATGCCTACGACATGAGCGGTTCTGTTCTTGAAGAGATTAAAGGAGACATTGAGCTTAAAGATGTTTACTTTAGGTATCCGGCTAGGCCTGATGTTCAAATCTTTGCCGGATTCTCGCTCTTTGTACCGAACGGCACAACGGTGGCTCTGGTGGGACAGAGCGGAAGCGGAAAATCGACTGTTATCAGTCTGATCGAGAGGTTCTATGATCCAGAATCAGGACAAGTATTGATAGACAACATTGACTTAAAGAAACTTCAGCTCAAATGGATAAGAAGCAAGATCGGTTTGGTTAGCCAAGAACCAGTGCTATTTGCAACTACAATAAAGGAGAACATAGCTTATGGGAAAGAAGACGCGACTGATCAGGAGATTCGAACTGCGATTGAGCTCGCAAATGCGGCTAAATTTATCGACAAATTCCCACAGGTACTTTTAAATTTCAATATAGACACTAATATGTAGGAGTTTGTTATCATTTGTCTTTAATCGGAATTCTCTATGTTGTTAGGGTTTGGATACAATGGTAGGAGAGCACGGGACGCAAATGTCTGGCGGGCAGAAACAGAGGTTAGCGATCGCAAGGGCGATTTTGAAAAACCCTAAAATCTTGCTTTTAGACGAAGCAACAAGTGCCTTAGACGCAGAATCCGAACGCATTGTTCAAGACGCGCTCGTGAACCTAATGTCAAATCGGACAACCGTCGTGGTCGCTCACAGGTTGACCACAATCAAAACTGCGGACACAATCGCGGTTGTCCACCGAGGGAAAATTATCGAGAAAGGTATAAAAGTTACCAGAGTGCAAGTAAATCTCTTTTGAAGACAATATAACGTGCACTATAAATAATCGATTGTGAATATTTTACAGGGACTCATGATGAGATGATTAAAGATCCAGAGGGAGCTTATTCACAGCTTGTTCGTCTTCAAGAAGGATCAAAGGAAGAAGCTAATGAAACAGAGAGACCTGAAACGAGCTTAGACGTTGAAAGATCAGGGAGTCATCGGTTATCATCGGCGATGAGAAGATCGGTTAGCCGGAATTCATCGAGTAGTCGCCATTCTTTCTCCCTCACTTCCAATTTCTTCATTCCGGGAGCAGTTAGCGTTAACCAGACTGAAGAGATCGAAGATGAGGAAAAAACCGTGAGGCACAAGAAAGTGTCATTAAAACGGCTTGCTCATCTCAACAAACCGGAAATTCCGGTTTTATTGCTTGGTTCAATTGCCGCAATGGTTCATGGAACATTGTTTCCAATCTTCGGTCTGCTGCTTTCGAGCTCGATAAATATGTTCTATGAACCACCAAATATATTGAAGAAAGATTCACGTTTCTGGGCGCTGATTTACGTCGCTCTCGGTTTAGCCAATTTCACCATGATTCCGATTCAAAACTATTTCTTTGGTGTCGCTGGAGGGAAATTGATTAAACGCATCCGATCAATGTCGTTTGATAAAGTGGTTCATCAAGAAATCAGTTGGTTCGATGACACATCAAATTCCAGGTAAGCTAATAATCTCTTTGAATCCAATCGCTAAACGCGTCTTTTCGTATGTGTTTTTTTGTCTGTCTCATTTTCCGATGTTTGTTTCCGTATTGTTTCAGCGGTGCGATTGGAGCGAGGTTGTCTACGGATGCTTCAACAGTGAGGAGTTTGGTTGGTGATGCGTTGGCGTTAATCGTACAGAACATAGCTACTGTAACCACTGGGTTGATAATAGCGTTTACGGCGAATTGGAGGCTAGCTCTTATAGTTCTTGGTCTCTCACCGTTTATTGTCGCTCAAGGATATATTCAAACCAAGTTCTTGACTGGTTTTAGCGCAGATGCTAAGGTTTAGAAATGTTCAACATGTTTTGGTTTTATCCAGGTTTAGTGGTTTTTATTTCAGATTACTGATATTGTTTTATACCGGTTAAGGTGATGTATGAAGAAGCTAGTCAAGTGGCGAATGATGCAGTGAGCAGCATAAGAACGGTTGCATCTTTCTGCGCAGAGGGGAAAGTGATGGATTTATACCAACAGAAATGCGATGGACCGAAGAAGAGCGGTGTTCGATTAGGTCTTTGGAGCGGTGCGGGTTTCGGTTCTTCTTTCTTTTTTCTCTATTGCATCAATTCTATATGTTTCGTTAGCGGTGCGTGGTTGGTCGAACTAGGCAAAGCTACATTTGGTGAAGTCTTCAAGGTAAGAAGAAGAAGAGAAAACATTTTCCGGTTTAATTAAGATACGGTATGGTTAAGTGATCTTGAGAGGGTTTTTGTATACTTGATATTTACAGGTTTTCTTTGCATTGACGATTATGGCAATTGGAGTTTCTCAAACAAGTGCTATGGCACCTGATTCAAGCAAAGCTAAGGACTCTGCAGCTTCGATTTTCGATATTCTCGATAGTAAACCGAAGATCGATTCGAGCTCTGATGAAGGTACAACGTTACAAAACGTTCATGGAGATATCGAATTCCGACATGTTAGTTTCCGGTATCCAATGCGACCTGATGTTCAGATTTTCCGAGATTTGTGTTTGACTATGCCTTCTGGAAAGGTACAAAAAAAAAAAAACAGAGGATTTTGTTTCACCGGTTTAATCGGGCCGGTTAAAGATTGATTTTTGGTTGTTTTTTTTTACAGACCGTTGCACTTGTTGGAGAGAGCGGGAGCGGGAAATCGACGGTTATAAGTATGATTGAGAGGTTTTATAATCCGGATTCAGGCAAGATTTTGATCGATCAGATTGAAATTCAGACATTTAAATTGAGTTGGTTAAGACAACAAATGGGTTTGGTTAGTCAAGAACCGATTTTGTTCAACGAGACTATCAGATCAAACATAGCTTATGGTAAAACCGGTGGAGCTACAGAGGAAGAGATTATAGCAGCTGCACAAGCCGCAAACGCACATAACTTCATTAGCTCATTGCCTCAAGGTTACGATACGTCTGTTGGAGAACGCGGCGTTCAGCTATCTGGCGGTCAGAAACAGAGGATTGCGATTGCGCGAGCGATCTTGAAAGATCCAAAGATTTTGTTACTTGATGAAGCAACGAGTGCGTTAGACGCAGAATCTGAGCGTGTGGTTCAGGATGCACTTGATAGAGTTATGGTGAACCGAACGACTGTAGTTGTGGCTCATAGGCTCACGACGATCAAGAACGCAGACGTGATTGCTGTTGTGAAAAACGGCGTTATTGCTGAGAAGGGAAGGCATGAGACGCTGATGAAGATATCAGGTGGTGCTTATGCTTCTCTTGTGACTCTTCACATGAGTGCAAATTGAGTTGAGAAAGTTTTTCTCAAGAAGAGAGATTTTGGATTTGATTCGTCATTTTTTTTTTTATGTTAAACTCATAAATCTGAGAAGCACAGATCCTTGCCGGCAAAAAAGAAAAGAAAAAATAGAAGCACAGATCCTTGCAGGCAAAGAAAAAGAGAGAAGCACAGATCCTTTTACTTCTTGGATTTGCATTTCAAGAGGGTTGGTTCCAAATATAGAAACCTTGAAATTGGGTATAAATAGAAAGTATATGATACTTTGTGGTTAAACTACAAATTCCCTATTTACATATTTTTTGCTGTTTGGTCCTGTAATTTCACTTGAAGCTTCTGTTTTTTCGATAAGAATATTCTTTAATGAACACCAAATAAAAGATCTTTTGGAGGTAAAATATATTTTGGATCGACAAATATGAACAAGAGTAGTAATTTCTTTGGGGAAATGACAGAACAGAGCAAAAAGTATTTCAGACACAAATGTAAAAAAATGAAATCTTACAAGAATAGACTCAGTAAACTTCAGAAGCAAAGTTGTTAGTGGGAAGTCTCTGTCGCTTCTCAATGTAAGCCATAGGAAACCAACCAGCTTTGCCTTTGCATTCTCCTTCCGCCCAACCGGCTTCGCTTACCTGAGAACAAAAGAAAAAAGAAAAAAGAAAAAAAAAAGCATAAAGACTTATGTTTCATGCTCATACCACAAAGATTAGTTTTTTTGATTTTAGTAGTAATATGTGAACCTTTCGAACAACGACGTAATCTCCTTTGTACAAGTCTAGTTCTTTCTCTGAAGCAGCGGAAAACGGATGAATCACCTGTCGAGAGGACATACATATATGTTTGCTTATGAAGAGTCTTTTTCTTTCACTGAGATTACGAGATGATAATGATATCTTGCAAGATATATAACTTACTTCAGCTAGAAAGTATGATGTTTTCTCTGAGCCGTTCTCTGTTGGAATCGCTGGAGGAGCAGATTCTTTGTGTTGTTTCTCGGTTACCATCTAAGAAATGCGGTAAGGCCAAAAGTGTGAGCTTTCCGATAAAAAGTTCATTAAAACTCAGATATGAGAACGATTCATCCATTACTAACCTCTGCTTCAATGTCACTGAGAACGGCAGCTATTCTTAGATGATAATTCTTTTCCCCTTCGACCTTAAGTAGAAAAGAATACGAGATATAGTAAAAACAGTAATCATCATACAACATGATAAACTGATGTGTAAATAAAACATACCATAGCCACAAGCCTCTGGAAAGTGAGTCTATGTTGCTGTGATTCAACAGCAGCCAATGCAGCAGTTGCTTCTTTACCGAGAACCGCCATGTTTGCTTTTAGCTCTTGCATTTTTGCTTCCGCTAGTTGAAGCTTTGCCACGTTTTCTGGAATCGGAGCTTCTCTTACACGCGCTTGCCTTCTAGAGACTTCTGCTGCCTGTTATGCTTTTTGGATTTTATCTTACATTACAATATAGCCAACATCATCAAAGAACTGAGATTTTAAGAAGATTACATGTGTCTCTGCTTCTTGTCTCATGCGGCTATAACGTTGAGCAAGATGACGAGCATCTTCAAGAGGAGAACCAGCAACCATAGCTCTAACAGGATCCAACACCTTTACGCATTCCAAAAAGGGTTCAGCTTGTTATCTTCTATATTTAAGTTCTAAGCAACATACTAAGATTAAAATAGATAATCCAAACAAAACCTGAGAAGCCAAAAGCTTATTAAAGTCTTCTTGCTCTTTCTCTACATGTTTTCGAGCATCACCGTATATAGCTGCAGCCTTGGCTAGAATATTCTCATCGATGTTCTGACTATTTTCGGTTCCATATCTGCAGCAGTCTTCAGCCAACTTGGTTCCTGAAATTATAAAGATTACTTAAAAAAAACCCTCAAAAATGTGTCATCCTAAAAAATAGGCAACACAAAACATTCACTCATACATACATACCTGCTTCAATGTGTCTAAGCCCGATGGAAGTAAACGCCTCAGCTGCTTTAACAATCTCTCTCTGGAACTCCTGAAAGTGATAAAAGCATATGTTTAAGTATACTATACTATGATGATTGAATCATATTGAAACCTTCTCCCACAAAAAATCAACTCATATACATAACGAGATCAGGCTCAAGACAATGCCTATCAACAATAAAATCAAAATCTGAAGTAAGACAAAGTCAACTTAAGTCTTAACCTTTGCAGAACGAGTAGACCTGTAAAGCTTCTCAAGTTGATGATGCCTTTGCATTTCAAGCTCATCAATCACCATTACATCTGAGCTTTCATAGCCAGTCCCACTGAATTGCTTAATCACAGCCTACATTTCCCCAATTACCACACACCAAAACACACAAAATCATCACTAAGATTGTGTAAGCAAACAAACTCTCTATAATACTAATCTACAAATCAAAATTGCGATTCTGAGAACACTAAACTGACAAGATCAAACACAGATTTGATCCAAAATTAGCAGATTCTGAGATCATTTTAACACTAAAATTACCAGTTGTTGCTTGGCCACTTGATCCCTGAGCTTACTCGCTTGTCTTCTAAAAGCATCCATTGTCACCTTCTCCTCTTGATTTACTAAAAGAGGCAAGCTTTAGGGTTTTGAGAGGGAATTGGGAAATCTCACTATGATTAGACCAGCTCAGAAACTGACAAAACAGATCAGATCTGATTGAAAGATTGTAGAAATGTATGTTCTTCTTCGACTCGATGTGTTCACTGATCCTCAAGAGCACACGCATCGAGCCGGGTCGGGTCGGAATGCTATGAACATCTGAAATTGAACCGAACCGGTTCATTCCGGTTAAGTGGAGCGTTCACGATTTAATAATTAATTGGAAGCTGTAAAATACCATGCCAAAAGAGACCTTACGAGTTACGTGACGATTATTATTGAATAATTAATTATCTAAAATGCGTTCGCATAAACAGATGATAAATAATTAAAGTTAAGGTAATTAACGAAATACATCTGACATGGCCACCTCCACAACCACTTGTTTATTGTCCCCACTCTCCCATATCAGTTGTCCTAACTGCCATAACATAATTATAATCTGAAAAGACAACCTATATTTTATTTATTTATTTTATTAACGTTATTTATATATTCCAACGTTACCAATTACCAACTACAACTTCAGTGAGATATTTACCATGTTCTTTATAATAAAAAAAATAATAATTTTTGGCTTTATATATTAATGTATTGTTAGTATCGAACATGCAACTTCTAGTTCTAGTCTTCTACCATACTTAGGCTTTCGTTTATTTAGGTGTTAAAAAAACAAATTTTGTTTTAATTTTCAGTTTTTTTAATAACGAAAATCAAAATTGGACTAAAATATTATTTATTGATAGAAATCCGTAAAACCAATTTTACGAGAAAAAGATGATAAGCAAACTAAAAAAACCCAAACACACTAAAAAAAACTTGAAAAAATCTCTATCCATTATGTTTCCTTAGTTACATCAATTGAAACGACTAAACTAAGAAACGGAACAAACGCGGAAAATAAAACGCGGAAACAAATACACAAAAAAAAAAAAACAATCAATAAGTGATATTATTGCAGTCAATAAAAGTAAAGCGAGAAACACCCAAACTTTCCCACTTCTACCATTTGATTTTTGAAACTTTACGGCTCACACAAAGACGCCATTTTCTTTTTTTCTCTCCTTATTTTACAGAGAGAAAGAGAAGAAGAGACAACCCACGATCCGCCATAGCTGTAGAGATCCCCACCAAAAAAAAAAAAAAAAAAAAAACTCCCTAATCATGCCTCCAGGTGCTAAAAAAAGGAAAGCAGCCAAGAAAAAGCAAGAAGAAGAACAAGCTTCTTCTACTCAAATCAATCTCAAATCCAACAACCATGGTTTACTACTTTCTCTTTTTGCTTTGTTTTTTTATTCTTGTCTGTCTGTTTTTTTTCTTCTTCTCAATTATTCAATCACACACACGTTTAAGCGACCTTTGTTTGTTTGTTTATATTAGCTTCGCTTTGAATCTGAGTTTTCACTTCCTTCTCTTTATATAGTTTCTTCAAGTTTTGATTTTTGATTACTTTTTATGCTCATTAATCCACACAAATGGGTATCTTCTTACTTTCTTTATTTTTATCAGTTCAGTGTGTTTCGATTTGGGGTTTTAGGCTCGAAATTTAGGGATTCCAAGTTTTAAAGTTTTGATCTTTCTGTTAATTTTAGCATCTACTGCTTGGTCATTCATCTGGGTTGAATCTAGTTTTCGAACTTGGGAAGTTTTGGTTTTCTTTGTCAGATTCATGATTCATGATTATGATTGAAGTTGTTTATCTCTGATGCTTTGGTTTGATTAGTAGTTGTTCTAATCTTGGTTACTATATGTTTCATTATCAGTGAGGTTCGATTCTTTGGATGGTAGTTAGATTTGAGTTGAATAGTCAGTGTTAAAGTCACTATGTCGGTGAAATTGATTGGCTTTGTAAATCCATGTGCTAGATTCGATAAGCCAAGGCGAAAAGGAGAGCAATGATACTGTCAGAATCGAAAAGGATACCGATGAGCGGATAGAGATCACTGATTCAAGCCATGATCATGATAAGAGCTCTAGTAGCAGCAGTAGTAGCAGTAGCAGCAACAGCAGCTCGGATGATGAATCCAAGGAAGTCAAGAAGATAGATGATGATGATAAGGAGACTGGTGGTTTGGTTTCTGAAGTTATTACTGTGAGTTCTGTGCCGGATCAACCTATGCCAATTGCAGGAGATGCTCCATTTATGGGAGCTACTGCTAATGCGATTGTTGAGAATACCGGTTTGATGGAGTCAGCTATGCCTAGTGATCCCGGATCTGGAGAACATATTGAAATCTCGCATGTTGAGACAATCATCTCAAACGAGGTTGTTGAGAAACCTTTGCCTAAACCTACTGAGGTTGCTGCTGAAGTTTCTCTTGCATCTGATGAGATTAGGCAGCCATCTTCAAGTGCAACCAGTGCTGATGTGAAAGAAAGCGAGGTAAAAACATCGCCTCTTCCAGAATCCAAAGGTGTTTCTGAAGGCAGTATAGAGTCTGAAGTTGTCATCTCTCATGAAGAAGAGGTCTTTATTGTTAACCCATTTGGTTCATTTTTTTGTTGTTGTTTCTTATGTTACCGAAAAGACTAAACTTGGTTTTCTCTCAGGCTCCTGCGCTACCAACACATGGAATTGCGCAAAGAACCTCATGGTTTAGTTGCTGTGGCTTGTTTGATGTGGCCACAGGATCCAGTAGATAAACTTCAGGTAACCTCTCTGTTTGATATGAAAGCATTGTTGGATGCATAATCTCTCTTTGTTTTGTGAGCTTCATGAGTCTATACATGATTCTTAGTTCTTGGATAAGAACCATATAAAACCATTTCTTTCCAGGATCCTGTAGCATGAGTATATATACATCAATGGTACTGTCACATGTGTTGGAGTTGTTGATGAGTTATATTCCATGTTATTGCAGAAACAGTGTTGCCTATAAACTTAGAAGCTGCAGAAGTGTTATCACGGCTAAGGATTCTCGGTTCCTTTCTTGATTACCTGTGAAAATTCAGTAGATGAATAAAGGTCTCTCAAACCACAAATTTACTCACATGAAAGAGTACTCAGCTTCTAGTAGTCTTCAGATCAGACATGTCTTGGTTTCTACTCTTTATATAAGTCCTTACAAGTTCCTTTTTGTTTTTTTTCATTGTTTGTCTTTCGTTTCCATCTGTACGTTTCCTTGTCTATTAATGTTTTTGTTCTCAGCTTATGAGACTTTTACACTGTTTTTGGCGATCTGTATTATTCGATAACTTAATGAATGTCTCTCTTTTCATCTAAGAACATAAAACAGCTTCTAGTAGTCTTCAAAGCAAACGTGTCTACAATATCTGCTCTTTATATGATTTATGTATAATAATTTCACTATAAATGAACAAAATCTTTGTTTAGCAATACGGATTTGAATGAAGCGTGTGTAAGAAGCTACATTGTTTTGATTTCTAGAAAGAAAAAAAAAAAACTATACACAAAATTCACCAATCAAAGTCTAGAAAAAATCTCTGGTGCAAGAACATTCAAAATTCCAGAGTCATGCTTCGACACATTCTTCTTTCCACTGCTTCTGTAACGCCTCTTCCTGAAACAGAGACTCCCATATCTCAACTAAGTATGATCCAATCACTGATCTCCCAAATCTATTATTAGCATTGACCCTCTTCATAAGCTTTCTTCTGAGAAAACTATCAAACCTTTCTGACTTTGAAAACGACTCATAATCTGCAGAAACCGATATGTAAACCTGTTGCTTCATCTCTGCTAGCTTCAGCTCTATCTTCGTCAACACTTTTTGGCAATCTTCAAACAGATAATCCAAATCAGAAAGCTTGAGTGTTTCACAACGGTTCCTAGTCAGATCCCAAACAATCTTTCCCAAGACTCGAATTGCATCTGCGCAAAGACGAAGCAAATCACCATACCGAAAAATAGATTCAGGAAGGTTCACATAATGTTCCTTGTTCTCCTTCTTCCTCATCACTATCTCAGTGACTTCTTGGAGCTTTCCTATAACTACACTTGTACCTTTACTATCTTCATTAACCCCAAATAGGTTTAGACACATCATGTAATCTTTAGTTTCAGTAGCAAGAAGCTCATTTGGTATCAAAAACATAAGTTCGGCCACAAGAAACGAAAGCTCCACTCCAAATCTCACAGCTTTCATTCTCTTCTTCATCAGATTCTCATTTCTTTCTCTCAATTTCTCAATCAAATAAAATCGTCTTTTATACCCGAAATAATCTCGTTTAGTCACAGTTGATTCTTGTTCATTCCTCTCCACTTTGACCACCATTGGAGTCATCTTCTTCTTCTTCTCCTCCTTCATATCCCTTTTTACTTCCTTCTCTTCTTCTGAAGCTCCATTTTCAACTTCAGGTTCTCCATTAGAGATCCATGAAGAAATCTCCTTCTCTTCCTTCTTAGCTTTCTCTCTGATCAATTCCTCAAGCAACCCTCCAAACACAAAACTTTCTTTAATCCGTTCTAAGTAACTTCCATCTTTCTCAACCTCTTCTAACATCTCCTCAATGAACTCATCATCAACCCGACCACAAAGTTCTGTATTATTCACCTGTTCAACTTCATCTCCAAGCATAGTTGATAACATCTCATCTAAAGTCTCAAGATTGTTTTTACCATCTTCCACTTTGCACACCGAATCTTCAGCATCAGTGGAGACTTTGGAGATTTCGCATTCTGTCTCATCTCTTAAGAGCCATTCTATCATCTCATCCGTAGTAAACTTAACATCTTCACTACGTTGTTCCACTTTCTTCTCTTCTACACAATCGCATTCTCCATCGTGATTAGGATTACAAGACACAGTTCGATCACTTGTTTGACCTTTGGTCTCTATTTCAGATCTCAGAATCTTTAGTTCTTGATTGCGAATGTCTTCTATATCTGAACGGGTTAGGGTTTTCGATACCGTACAGGTGAAGTCAATTGGGTTTTTCATTGATCCTCTTCTTCGGGTCTTCTTCAACTTCTTGTTCTTCTTCTTCTGAAGTATCGTTGGATTCTCTACATCAATATCAGCGAGAATTGTTGAAAAGATTGAAAATTCATCGCTCAACCTCTTCGGCTTCTGCAATATTGTTGGGTTCTCTTTAATATCCGAGAGAATAGTTGAAAAGATTGAAGATTCAACACTTTTATTCTTCTTCTTCTTCTTCTTCTTCTTCTTCTTCTTCTTCTTCTTCTTCTTCCCCGCATCACTTTCTTCTGCTTCGTTTATATCTTCAATCGAGTCTCTGTTCTTCATCTTCTAGTTTCAGCAAGCACAGAAAGAAACTGAGAGAGAGAGATGACGTATAGCTGACGCAACGAGTGTGTGTATTCTCGCTCAAGTCGCTTTTTATAAGACAACCCAAACGTATATACAAAATTTACGCTTCTCTCCTATATTCTCACAATACAATATCTCTCACAAGCATTTCGTCGAACAGATTCAGTGCTTCCTCGTTTATTCCGAGATTGACTTTACCCTTTTGAAAATCCCTCGAGCTCTGTTCCAATATTGAAACTTTGCACATAAGGAACCTGAACCGTTGAGAAATAACGCGACTTGCCATCTCCTAAGACCCACTAAACAATGTAACGTCACGTTGACTCTCGAATAACGTCACATGATCTCAACTATTCAATTATGGTAAAAATTCAGATAAAAGGTTCGATCTTTCGAGAAGCTACATTACCAAATGGTCTTAGATTCTATCTGTGTCATACTAAAACCAAAACTCATTGAGTTTACAAACCACTCGAAACACACAAAACAAAATGGTTTTGTAAACATTACATTTCAAGGCAGAGTAAAGCTTTTATTGTAAAGCTTAAAACTTTTGTGTACTCTAATGATTCAACCCAAAATATGACCTATTGATCATACATTACTATTCTCGAAGTTGAAAATTAAGAAAAGAAACTGATAACAAAATATTTAAAATATGAATCTTACAAACAATATATAATCATTGTTAAGCAAAAAAAAAAGTATCACAATGTTTCCTATTCAATCTATGTGTCTTGATTTCTTAAGCTGCACGTAAACTATGCACAAAGCCAAAATCCGGTTATTGACTCGAGCTTTGAGACTGAGACTCAGAATCTTCTTTACGACCTGAATCTGGAGTCACTTCTCTTTTCCTCTTACGTTCTGTTCGAAACAGAGATTTCCACAATACGAAAACAGATTCCTCCAGATTTTTCGTCGAAAACTCCGATATTTCATTCAAACAACTTAGCTTCGTCTCTGTGATCGCCACTTCAATCTTCCTAAGATGTCTATAGCAATCTTCGATCTTCGAATCTAAAGCAGAGAGTTTCTCAGTCTCTTCTTCCAAGATATGAATGAGAGAAAGATCGCGAATACCGCATATAACATCTTCCAAGAGTATGATTGCATCTGAGAAAAGCTTGAAGAACCTCTCTAATTGATCTGCTTCAGTGAAGTAAATCCTAGGTCTGACCAAAGGAAGTATTTTTTTCGTAGATTTGAAAATCTCTGTGAGATTGTATACAACTATGCCGTTGATCACCAACGGTCCATTGGCGATTTTCAGATGTCTTTGGAGTCTTTTGTCTGTGAGTTCAAGAATGCTATCGTTAGCGAGATATGTAGCTTCAGCCACAAGATAAGATAAGTCTACTCCTAATTTGATCGCTTCTTGTTTCCTTCCTTTGAGAGACTCTAGTTCTGTACTGAGAATATCGATCAAATCCGATTTGGATTCAAGTTGACGTAACACAGCAGGACTCAAGTCAAGTGGTGTAGCATCTTCAAACCAACGACACTTGATGTTTGTCTTCGTAGTCCCAAGTATCTTTGGATTCTCTTTGATATCAGCAAGAATATCTGAAAAGATTGAAGATTCAGCGTTCAGTATTCTCTTCTTCTTCTTCACTTCCTCATCAGTATCATCATCACTTGCTTCTGGTTCTTCTCCTTTGGTTTCTTTAATCGAGTCTTGGTTTGTTGTTGTTCTTGCTTCTGACAACGATGATGATGATGATGCAGGCGTCTCCTTAACTGCATTTCCATCTTCCTGACGTACAGAGTCATCAATTCTCTTCTTCTCGCTAGAGCCAACATCAGAAGAAGGCTCATGATCATCATCTTTGATCTCCATCTTCTTCTTTTAGCGATCACAGAAACAGATAAACTTAGAGAGAGCGAGAGAGATAGGGGGAAATGTGAGAACGAAAGAGAGAAGAAACAGTTTCTTGGTGATATGTTGAATTAAAAGAGAAGTACTCGCTATGTAGACGCAATGAGACTGTGGTCGCGCAAGCCAGTTTTATATGATTACCCAACATTTTACACGGTTTAACTCTAAATACCCATTTATTTGATTATCTTCTTCTGAGTTTTGATAAAATATATCTCTCAGAGGCATTTCGTCGAACATGTTGAGTGCTTCCACGAAATCCTTCATCCGGTATAATGTTTTAAAGGTCGAAGCTTTTGTCATACCCACAAACCATAACACTCGAAATCATCCACTTAAGATCATCTGATAAATTCTCACAATACAGTAAGCTAATAGCGGACCAAAAAGACTCGATCTTTTAACAATGAATGAATCACAGATAATTCTTAACTTGGTCTGTTTCATACTAAAAACAAAACTCATATTTGTTCACTCAAGACACAAACAGTAAACAAAAATCGTCTTATAACAAAAGGGGAAATGCAACAAAACAGAAACAACTAAAATATCCCAAGTGAGGCTTAGTATCTTCACTCGTCTTCTTGGCTACGGAGCCTACCAAACTTGTTGGAAACAACAATGTCTAGCTGAGAAGCTCTCTCAACAATAGCCTTCCTCTTCTTGGTGGAGACGTTGTGAGCAATCTCTGCGCAGTAAGTCCTGTTGTGCATCATCAATAGCTCGAGCTCACTAGTGTTGTGAACAACGAACTTCTTGAATCCATTGGGAAGGTAGTGACGTGTCTTCTTGTCAGATCCGTAACCAACATTGGGCATCAAAGTGACACCTTTGAACTTTCTTCTGACTCTTGAATCAATACCCTTTGGCCTCCTCCAGCTTTCCTGAGAATTCACGAACACAATGTGTTAAATACTCAGAAACCAAATAAACCGAAACAAATCAAGAAACCGCAGATTCTTCTAATCACAACAGTTGTTTATGGTATCATCAATATTCAAATTAATCTTCTAGAATCACACTCAAGTGATTCTGTAATCCAATGAATGTTGTTCATGAGAGTACTTAAGCTAACTAAAATCATCATTTTCATTTAACATCAGAGATTAAAATAAGATAATTAAGTAAAAATTTAAGACTCATAGACAAATTGATTATAAAATCCTAAGTTTAAAGCTTCAAGTGATTGATATACGAAAAACCTAAAAGGTAAAAATGAAACTGAGTGAGAAATTTGGTTACCTTAACGGTGATTCTGCGGTCACTCTGGGGTCTGATGAACTTAGCAGACCTCTTCTTCACGACCTTCTTGGTAAGCAACGGGACCGCCATTTTTGCTCCTTTCCGAAAGATCTCTCAAAGCGACGACGACTAGGTTAAACAGCTGAATAACCTAAAATTTGTTTTATAGGGCAAACCCTAGGTATTTACACACTTATTGGGCTGGCCCAACCGAATTTCTTTTCTGGGCCTTTTTTAAAAAAGAAAACTCGAAATTGAATGATTTTTAAAGGAATATATCTACTAGTAAGTAAAACTCTATAAATTAATAATGATGTAATGTAGCTCCTATATTTTATTACTCCCTTCATTTCTTAAAAAGTATCATTCTACATTTGAATTTTTAATTAAAATTTCTAATTTATCTTTTATCCAAAGCTAAAACTCTTTAATTTTTGGTCAATATTAATTAATTAGGGCAAATTTGTATAACATAACATTTTTTAATTTGTGTGAAAATGTTAAAATGACAATCTTTACAAAATGGAAAGAATAATTTATACAAATATTAATTTATTTTATGGAAAGATTTGTCTAATTTTTTTAAAAAAGAGATATTAAGATAAGTAATGCAGGAGAAATATCAGTAGTAGCCACAAGAATCAAAGCTTTTGTCAATTCGGTTCCTTTTTGTAATGAATGATTTTTTATTATGAATATTAGTGAAAAAATAATAAGACCACAATAATTCTTGCTTCTTTTTTTTTCTCTCAAAAACTCATAGATTAGCCCTGTAACGGATACGGATATCCGCCTTTTTTAGGATATCCGTATCCGTATCCGTAATATCCGTTAATTCGTTATTCGTATCCGTATCCGGAAACTGCGGATATCCGGATATGCGTATTACAACTTGTTTAAGTCCTAAATTCATTAATATCATACAAATACATCTTAAAACCTTGGTAAAAATAGTAAAAAGTTGATCAAACATCATTACTAATAAGTAATAACAAAACATCACAATAATATCAACATGGAACCAAAACAAAAAAAAAACAGTTTTTGTAGCATAAAACAGAACACAAACAATGATAAGCAAGAAAAATACAAACACGGATAGCCTCTGGACGTGATTGTATTAGCTTCATTTGGTCTTGGATACATTATCTATATAAAGAAAAAGGTTGCATGTAAGAAATATAGTCTTGAACAACTAGCTACCTGACTTTGCTGCAATCTCTCTAAGACACTAACATATTCAAATTTAGAAACCAACTGAGGCAACACAATGGACGTTGAGGCTGAAGACTAAAAGAAACCAGAGCAACAAATTTTGAATCTGAAACTGTGTCAAAACCTGAACTCAATTGTAGCAAAGGAGGGCTCAATCGTATATTTCAACATAAAATCAACAATCTAAATACCACAAATAAACTCCAATCTTAACTTAATATCCAGAGATTCACAACTCACAATAAGAAGACTAACAAGCTCATAATCGAATTCAAAAGGAAAGAAGAAACATGAAAATGACCTTCTAGATTCAGCATATGTTGTAACATTAAATCTCCATAGTTTCCCTTGCTTAATACTCCTGAAAAAGGAAACTTAACCAATTTCATGAATACACAAAATCAATTAAAGCCAAAATATTCATAGGTAACGAAAGCTAACTTGAGGAGTGTAATAGTGTACTATGAAAGCCAATAACAAGAAACCATCCGATTTGGAAAAATAGTCTCTAACAAATTCTAGCTTTTAACTTGATAAACACCAATAATATCAACATGGAACTGCAAAATAGCCAGCAATAACAAAGGTTTTTCCAATTTCTACCAACACCAATCATCAAGTTCAAGGTAAAAAAGGAAGTGACTTGACCAAAAGAACATGGCTGTATGAGTGAATAATATTCTTACACAACTCAAATCTGATCATGGCTGTATGCTTAGAGTCTTCACTTCTGTATAAGATAACAACCAGAAATTAGTATTAGAAAAGCTATTAAAAAATTTTAAAAGTGGAAAAAAAAAATATGAACCTGATTCGATATTCTCAAGCTCAGCAAGCAGTTCTTCTACGTTTAAATCTACATCATCATCACGATACCAATCTTGAGTACATATAACATAACAGAGATGAAAAAACAAGTCAAGATTATTTGTGAATATTACAAATTTGTTTGTGGGGGTTTTTTTTCGTTCATATTTTCAGTAAATTGCAGAATGAATCGGTGTGGCTCTGTCCCTAATTCCAGATTAAAAGGTCCAATGAGTTCTAATGGTGAAAAAACTATAGATAGACTCAAAGCAAAGAACACCCAGAATTTAAAAACTCCTTGAGAGCAAAAAAAAAAAACAAAATCAAAGAAGATTTGTACATAGAAGTTAAAAAAAAAACGAAATCAAAGGAGAAAGAATCAAATCAATGGTCGTGACTTGTGAGCAAGCCTTTCCGGCGTGCTCGTCACTCACCACCACCGCCGTGAAAATTAAAAAGTTTATTTCCATCAACACAAAAAGAAACTCAACAGATTTTATACTTATGGTATACAAACAGATTCAATGTCATAGAGGTTTGGTTAAACGTATAAGACCAAAAACCTAAATTGCTCAAAACAAAGATTAATACAGAGTCTAGAGAGGTACATACCTGAGTCTGGAGAGCTTCAGAAGTTCCGAGTAAGGATGATGTTGAGAATTAAGAAAAAGGACTCGAAGTCGAAGGAGCTGCAATTAGGGTTTGTCACTCGTCCAAGTGATGGCCGCCGCGAGAGTGATGGTGTCGGTGAAACATAATTCTGAAGTTACAAGATATTAAATGGGCTTACAAATTTTTTGGGCTATAAAATTGCGTGTGCTTATAAAAATTATGGGCTTATGAAATGCCCCGGATATCCGTTTATCCGGATCAAATTTTTGTAGTATTCGTATCCGTATCCGGATCCGTCTTATCCGTGAAATCACTATCCGTATCCGTATTCGTTTTACCCGGAATATCCGTTTTGTTTTCTGTCCACCCTCCAAATTCAAATGTTTAAGGGAGAGGTTAACCATGTGGAGTTATAAGGATATAAATTTCATAAAAGTTCTATTGTTATTCAATTAGGAATTTTCAAAACTCTATTAAATTTTAGTGTAATTAGTTTTATATTTGTAAAAGAAAATTAAATTTAGAGTTATTGAATTTATGATTTGATAAAGTCAATGAGAAAGTCTTGTGCTATTCAATTAAAATGAAAACAAGTCATTTAAACATTCTATCCAAATATTGGTGTTATCGGTGTTTTTTAGTCTTTACATTTTTTTCACAAAAATATCAAAGTAACTCAAACATTCCATCAAAATAGTTATCAAAGTATTGCACGTTGGTAAGATATTATCAAAGCTTTCTACTTTTTATAATAAAAACAATATTTTGTTTTGTTTTGAGAAAAAAAAATTGTTTTAATTGGGAAGGTAACTTAAGATTACATGATTATTCTTCTCCTTCACGAGTGAGATAAATAAACCTAAAACCTGCCAAAAGAAAAGAGAAAAAAAAAAAAAAAGCCTTCGCTTGTCACTGTTTTTTATTATTATTTTTCTCTCATCCATAGTGATCGATATTATTATTATCTACAAATTTTACAGTCATCGAAACTCTGAAGCAAAATTAAAAATAACAACAACACCCCCATTAGTTGACTAATTATCAAGTAAACAAAATGAAATAGAATATATTGTCGGATTCCAAAAGAAGTTTAAATGGAGTTAAATTTATTTGAGAGGGAAAAAAAAAAAAGAAGAAAATAGAGTGAAATTTCGTCCCACTTGGTCCTTTGTTACTCCAATCATTCGCCGTTCCTCCGTTCATTACTCTATCTCTCCGTCCATCCAATTAAGATTCCCTTTTTAAAGAAAAAAATCTAAAAATCAGGAATAAATATTTATATTTTTCTGTGTTCTTTACCAATGTGTATATATATACATACATATACAGGTGAGATAGGGAGAGAGAAAGGGTTTCTCTATTCGTTCGTTCGTGTGACAAACATACAAAACAATTTCTGCAAGTAAGTTTTTTTTTCTTCCTCTTGGTTCCAAATTTTCAAAAAGTTTAGATTTTTAAAACTTAGTTGATATATATATTATACCTTTGGCTTTACCGGCAATGAATTTGTTAGTGATTGTGCTAAATAACTTAATGGGTGAAGTATAAAGTTAGTTTCTTTTAATTAAAAACAGTTGAGATGATTCATGATCA
Source organism: Barbarea vulgaris (assembly GCA_963667165.1). NCBI lineage: Eukaryota > Viridiplantae > Streptophyta > Magnoliopsida > Brassicales > Brassicaceae > Barbarea > Barbarea vulgaris. The sequence continues at coordinate 9,749,222 of OY763890.1, read as the reverse complement.
GTGTTAAGTATCTTTGAGATTGAAATTAGGGTTCTTATTATGTTTTCTAAGTTGTTTTTCTCGTCTGCTCTTTAGTTGCTTGTGATTGTTCTGTTTTAATTTCTCTGTATTAGCTCTAGCTGCATCGAATGTTATAGGTCTTGGTGGTTACTATTCTCTGATGATGATGATTTATCCCTGTTAAATTCTGTTTAGATTTTAATCTCGGGGGAATCAAAGTTTAGGGTTTATAGACATTGAATCATTGGGGATTTGTTGAAATCATTACTTATTGCTAATGGAGTTTTTTTATCCTCTGTTTTTGATATTTGTATCCAACTTGGCAAAGTAAATGATATTTACACTGAGTATGTCTCTGCTCAATTGAAGTCATCTTTTAGTAATTTGCCTCCATCAGGGTTTAAAAGAATCCCCTTTTTCGTCGTGGTTTCGAAGAAGCAGAGAACTAATCGAAGCGCGGGGCTTGGTTGATATTTTTAGCAATGAATATCCCAAATGGAACTTTCTCAAGATCTGATCATTTGTATGCTTCAAGTGATGCCTCTCTCTTTTCAAGCTCTCTACCTGTTCTTCCACACCAAAACCGTATGTAACTCAAAAACTGTATTTCGAGTAGCCGAATATCGCCTTTTATATTGTCATACACTGCATTATATGTTATAATCTTTAACTCTTGCAGTCAACCCTCGTGAGAGCTACTATCAGTCTGTTGATGATATTGCTTCTGGCTTAAATCATTTCAATGGAAGCATTGGCGATATGCTCGATGATCGTGACTCGCATCCAATCGGAAGCATGCTTCCTGATGATGAGGAACAGCTTTTGTCTGGTCTAATGGATGATTTAAACTTAACTGCGTTGCCAGCTACATTGGATGACTTGGAAGACTATGATTTGTTCGGTAGCGGAGGAGGTCTTGAACTGGAGACTGAACCATATGACAGTCTAAACAAGGGCTTCCCAAGAATGGGTTTTGCTGATTCTAACGTTGACAATGTTATGCCTCAAAACGTTTTCCAAAATGGAGTGGGATCCATTGCTGGTGAACATCCCTATGGTGAACATCCGTCAAGGACTCTGTTTGTTCGTAATATTAACAGTAACATTGAGGATTCCGAATTGCGAACTCTCTTTGAGGTGAATTCTCTTTTGTATTCCATGGATTGAATGTTTAGATGGTGAAAGATTGGATCTTTATGGTTGTTTTCCCATTGTTGGCAGCAATTTGGAGATATCCGAACTCTGTATACAGCCTGCAAGCACAGGGGATTTGTAATGATATCTTATTACGATATCCGTGCTTCTAGAGCAGCTATGCGAGCATTACAAAGCAAGCTGCTTAAACGGAGGAAACTTGACATACATTTCTCAATCCCCAAGGTTTCATAATCTGGAATTCTCTTATTTATATATGTATTAATCTTGCATTCTCTTTTTGATATATAACCTTTCCATTTTATAGGATAATCCATCGGAGAAAGATGTTAATCAAGGAACTCTTGTGGTTTTCAACTTGGCTCCATCAGTTTCCAACAGAGACCTCGAAAATATATTCGGTGCTTATGGCGAGATCAAGGAGGTGATGCGTCTTTCTGTTGTTTCTTTTTTTTTTTTTTTTTTGAGGTATAGGTTTCTCTCAAGACATGCATAATGGTTAACGTTTGTGTAAGTTATTTGTTCTGACAAAGCAGATACGGGAAACACCAAATAAGAGGCATCACAAATTTGTTGAATTTTTTGACGTTAGATCAGCTGATGCAGCTCTAAAAGCTTTGAACAGGACTGACATTGCTGGAAAACGTATAAAGCTTGAACATAGTCGTCCTGGTGGTGCTCGTCGAAAGTGAGTTTACTGATACTAACAAAATTGACTGTGAAGAAAATGAGGACTAATTTTCTGTTTTGCCTGTTTTGTTTTAAGCATGATGTTGCAAATGAATCCGGAACTGGAGCAAGATGATTCCCGCAGCTATTTGAATCATGTCGAGTCGCCTTTAGCCAGCTCTCCTGCAGGGAACTACTGGTATAACAGCCCTATTGATCATCCTCTACAAAGTTTCAGTAACTCTCCAATATTTGGAAACTTGAGTCCAACAAAAAACATCCGTTACCCTGAATTTTCTTCAATTCTGCATTCTCGAGGAGCAAACCCGACAAAGCCTGAATTGGTGAACAATGACCACGGAAGAAGGATTAGCCACTTGGATCACCTGTTTTCAAGTAGCAGCTATAATAATGCAAGTCTCAAAGCTTCTGCCTTTCAGCAACCGCAGTCGTTTGGATCTGTATCCTCATTTGGTTCTTCGAACTCACACCCGAGTCATGTGGGTACATTATCTGGATCAGAATTTCTGTGGGGAAGCCCTAGTTCTTCAGTCTGGCCTGTGAATCCATTCTCTTCAAATGGAAAGAATCACAGGTTTCCTTACTCGGCTCAAAACGGGTCTCTCCACCAGCACCATCATGTCGGATCTGCGCCATCTGGATTCTTCCCGAGGTCTCCTGAAATCTCATCAATGGGTTCAATGGCTTTACGAGGAGCAACTGGTAATATGAATGCTTCAAGAAACTTGAGTGAAACTGGCTCCCCAAGTCTCAAAATGCTGTCTTCTCCAAGACGTAGTCAATTGTTTACAGGCAATGACTCTTACCTATCTGTTCCTATAATGGCTTCCATTGATAACCAATTGGAGGATGGAAGGAGCCAACAGTTTGATAGTAACATTAACCACATCGACAGGAAGAATCAGTTTCAGCTTGACTTGAGTAAGATTATGAGCGGTGAAGATTCACGGACAACCTTGATGATAAAAAACATCCCTAATAAGTAAGAGTTCTCCTTTGATTTTGCAATGGCCGGGTTAGTTTACCGGTGTGGGAACTGATATCTTTCCTTGTTCTCAGGTATACTCGGAAGATGCTGTTTGCTGCCATCAACGAGAAAATCAGCGGAACTTATGATTTTTTATATTTGCCTATTGATTTCAAGGTAAAGACCATTTTGGTTGTGTATTGAATCTTTGACAACACGTGATTAGAATTTTATGATGCTCTCTCTCATTTTGTTTCTTGTGTGCAGAATAAATGTAATGTGGGTTATGCATTTATCAATATGGTGTCTCCTAAATTCATCATTGCATTGTACGAGGTACGGAACCTGATCGAGTCTTTAGTGTAGTTTCTGAGAAATTGAAAGTTTTGGGGATGAACTCATTCTTCTAATCTGTTTCATAGGCTTTTAATGGGAAAAAATGGGACAAGTTCAACAGCGAGAAAGTTGCTTCCTTGGCTTATGCACGGATCCAAGGTAAAACCGCGCTTATGGCTCACTTTCAGAACTCAAGCTTGATGAACGAAGATAAGAGATGCCAACCAATTGTCTTTGACGGATCAGAATCTAGTTATCCGGTAAGCAATCTCTTACAACAAATACATGATCTTGAAATTATCACTTATATGTTGTGTGTGTTTAGCAGATAAATTAGTTGACTTATACATCTATATCTAACTAGATCATCTTGGAGCATTCGCAGCTTGAGGCACCCAATTCAACAGTTTCTCATCCTCTTGCCAGTGAGAGCACGCATCGAAGCTGACACTCAAATAAATCCCGCTATTGCCTCTGGTTTACAACGTAAATACCAGTTTTTAGGATAAGATGATGATGATAATGATGATAAACAGCAACAGTCTAAGTACTACGTAGCAGCTTTAGAAACTTTTCTGGTTTTCTCAGGTCAAGATTGGCTTTTTACGGTTAAGTTTATAGTTTGGAATTGAGACAGAGTCCTTCTGGCTTTTTGGTTTCAGGAATCAGAAAGGATTCTCTGATCTAAACATGTAAATTGATGGTTATGTTTTTGTTTTTCTTCTTGGTCGGCTGAATCATCTCTCCACAATGTGTACATAGGGATTAGGGATAGTTAAGACACATCTTAATTATTGGTAATAAATAATGAAAACTTTGTTTTGATTGATACATATTAAAGCCGTAAAAAGACCAAAATTTATTAAATTTTACTATGCCTTGTACCTCAAAATTTCTACTTTATGCTTGAACCAGCCACTTTCCCTCTGGCCTCCACACCTAACCTTGTCTTGAGTTGAAGATCCACCTGAAAGAAACAACGTTCGTCTTCTCGTACATAACTTACACGACCATTCATCTGCTCCAGCAGTTTCCGTGAAAGTTTAAGCCCTAAACCATCAGGTGTGACCCAACCATCTCGAGTATCAAACATATCACTTAGCATATCTGAAGGAAGTCCTTTCCCTGGATGTATCATCCTATCATAAACCAACATCAAAACGTTAAGTTAAAAACACTCAAAATCTGCAAAAGGGCTGCAACCTGCAAAACACACTGCGTCTGTAAAAAAAGCTTGGTTGCATTTTTCAGTTGTTGTTTCTGTTCAAGTTTACCTGAACTGTAGATGGATATAGCTGTCATTGTCACGTGCAAGCTCATGGCCTTGTGAGATCTTGATTCCTACCCAACTATCTGGAAATGGGGAATGATTCACAATGTTGCGTAGAAGATCAGCAAGAATGAGCTGAAGCTTTTCTCTGTCACCATAGAGAAACAGAGTTTTGATCTCCTCGGCGACTTCAACCTTGAGTTGTGAGTTCCTCTCTTTCAGCATAATCATCACTTGGCTAACGATTACGTCCAAAATATTTTCAAGTTGAAACTCCTCTGTTTCCAATTGTAAGTTGCTGATATCATTAAGAAAAAGAAAAAAAAAAAAAAATCTAATTTTCAGATTCAAAAATGTAAAAACAGCAGTAGATGAAGATTCAAAATGTTATGCTTTACCCTTCCTCAATGCTTTTTAAGTCTGTGCTTTCAATTATTGTCGTGATCTGCTTCTCGCAAGCATCACTAGTCTGAAGGAACTGCCTCTGGTTCTCTGAAATCTCTGAGGATTCAAGAAGCGTATGTGCAAATCGGATACCGTTGAGAGGATTCTTGATTTCTTGCCTTATGTAAGTTAATTCGTTGAGGCTTTGAGCGCTCTCTTTCACTTCTGGGCAGCTCAAACCCGAATCTCTATTGATAATCTGCAAGAAGAAGAAACATCCTATAACTTTCCCTTCGGTGTTTGTACTCTTGTTTGCGGTTAAGGATGCTTCTATGTACTTCCCTTCTTTATTAAAGAACCCAACCAGTGAACTCTCTGAAACATTATGACCAGCAATTCCTTGGTACAGAGAGATCAAGAACTTTGTGAGCGAATCTTGGCATTTCACTTTACAAAAAACTCCAAAGACTTCACCGGGTAGCATTTTCCCAATCACCTCGTGTTTTGACCATCCGGTAAGCTTTTCCATGGCTGCATTCCACTCTGAACAACAAGCATGCTCATCTGAGGCGAATATCGGTGGAATCAACGGATTTAAGCTCTGAACAATAGTCTTGTAATCTCCTTGCAGTCTTATGAACCTATCTGTTATTTCTTTCTCACTAGTGATGTCTTGACCAACGAAGCAGACACCGATGATTTTTTCTGTATAATCCCGACTGGTGCAGGAGTTGACGAGAACACACACATCAGAAGAATAATCCGGAAGATTGTTGTGACCAAACTTTCTCAGTTTTAGCATTACGTTTTTCTCCTCCTCACCTAATAACACAACAAATCGATGTTTTTGTTAGTCAACAAAGCTCATTCGAAGAGCATAACAGTATCCAGAAAGTCTTCTTTTTATAACCTTGTAGGGCTTTGCGCATGAGACTTTCCAGAGCTGCTTGTGATTCCTCTTGAACAATCTCATTGGCAAGTGACTTCCCCATGGCTTCACTAGCTTGCAATCCCGTAATTTCAGCGGTTTTATTGTTCCAACCATTGATACATCCAGAAGAATCAACCCCAAAGATAGGCGCAGTTGCGGTTTCAATCACCCTAACCATTTCACACACAAAAGAAGTAAGCTCATTAGCATCTCTTGCCACAACATTACCAGAAAAAACTGGCCTAGAGCTGGTAAATGACTCTCTCATTATAAGCCTGAGGGAGTGAATAGCATCAATTTCAGAGATTTCCCACGGTAAGCTCCTGCTCTTTGCAACTTCAAGAAACGCTTTGAAGGATGACCTCGGATGCATTCTTCCAGAATCATCTTTATCTTTGGGATGATGTTTAGCTCCTCCCCATATGATTGCACTTGCAGTATTGGACCTGAACCAAAGTAAGTAATCTTTTGAAGAAATTCCTGCGGCAGCAACACCACAAACCGCATCTCCAAGTGTAATGGCACCAGGGTATCCCGCATCCACCAAACTGTCAGTTGTTAAACCCGTCGAATCATCACCGTGATTCTCCACGAGCCAATTCACCAAGTCTTTAACTTGTGACTCACTAGGAGTAACACCAACCAGCCAACATTTCCCCTTGTAATATAACGCAGCTCCATCACATTTAACAAGATCCATAATACCCGGAGATTGTGTCACGATAGCTGAAACATTATCACGGAGAAGCATATCGCACAACAAGGTCTGCGTTCGCATAGCCTTCTTCTCAGCTAACTGTGATGCTAACTGAAGCTCCATTTGAAGCTGAAGTCCAAATGCTTGCATCAGAAACTCACAAGCATAGCGTAATGGGAATGGAACATATCTAGGAGAACAATGATGACCTACGACTAAGCCCCAAAGCTTGCTAGAATCTTTGCCTTTTACCACAATTGCGAGTGTAAGAGAAGCTATAGAGCCCATATTCGCCATATACTGCGTGTGGCAGCCATGAGGAGATCTTAGAGTAGAGTTAACTAAACAAAGTGGTCTCCTGAGTTCCTCACTCTGAACAACCTTAACCGGAGTTGCATTGCAATCACAAATCATTCGAACACGGTTCTGTTTAAACAAGAACCGAGCGGCCTGAGGAATATCTGTTGCAGGGTAATGTAAACCCAAATAAGGCTCCAAATCAGATCTTCTGATCTCAGAAACAACTTCACCATGATCATCTTCATGAAACTGATAGACCATAACACGGTCATAACCAGTAAGTCTCTGAACATCTTCCACAACAGTATCACACAAAGCGCCAATATCTCCTCCAGGAAGTGACTGCAGCCTAGAAATGGCCCTAACAGCGAGCTTCTGAGACTGAACAGCACCTGCAAGCGTCAAAGCCGGGTCACCAGACTTAGCAGGCTCCAAATCAATCACAATCCCGGCATCAATTCTGTGAAGTATAGCGTAAAAAGGCTTCTGGGTCGTCCTAGACTGAACCAAAACCGGATTCAACAAGGAAATCTCAGTAAAGGAAGCAGCTTTAGACAAAGAAGCTCCAGAAGAAGGCGAAAAAAGCGTCCTTGCATCGATTCCAATCAAACCCTTAACGTTATTAAGCTCAGCATAATGAGAACTCGTAGCAAGAGACAACAAACCAAGAAACTCAATACAGTTCTCACTAACACCAAGTATCCTAAAACTAGGCTCTTCAACAGCAATCAAACAACCAAAAGGCTGAACAAGACCGCCTCTTTGGATATTAGACAAATAAGCAGTGATGTGTTCATCAGGGACGTGACTGTGAGGTGAAATCACAGATTTGGAGTAGTTAAAAGACTTGCCAGAGTAAATGGATTGATCGAAATCAGCAAAGAGACCAGCATCAACAGAGTATTGAGCAGTATTGGATTTTTGAGGTTTTGAATCACCAAGTGGTTTCATGTTGCTTGCAGCTGATGAAGAGCTCTCGAATCCCATAGCTGAGGGCAAGTGTGGAGTGAGTGAGTTTCGATCACAAGAAGAAGAAGAAGAAGATTCTGTATCATTTGCAAGAAAGAAGAAAAAAAAGCTTCCTTTTTTATGTGTTTGATTTTTGGGATTCGATTTGTTTTTTTTTTTTTTTTTGAAACTCAGAGATTCTTCTTTTCACGTTGTGTTTTTCTAAACCTCAGCTTGCATTCTCTCCCACACGTACAGACTACAGATTGTCAGGTGACCACCGATTAAACTTTTTGTTTTTTTGCATTTTTTACACTGTCGAAAAAAAAGAGAGAAGATGAGTTCGATTTGATTCAATTTAACTTTAAAATATTCGAAAATTCTGACGTTATATTATATTTTTCTTGTATCATTTGAAAATTTTATATTTTGTCAAATTTAGTGCTTTTCAAAACATTTTTTTTACTTTTTCAAAAGTTATATAATTGGTAGTAAAGTATATTCAGAATTAAATTGTGTGAGAAGTTCCCATTTCTAGAGGTACCATCACAAAAGTCTTCTTCGGAGTCATTTTCAAAACGACAGTGTTTATAAATTAGCAAAAGAGATTAAATCTGTAATATCGAAGTTGGTTTCAGTGTTTTCTAATGTTATTGGTTCATGCGAAACCACATGATTCTGTCTGGTTTATCAACAACAAACAAAATGTGACCCAATGTCATAGAAAAAAAAAACGAGTTCCACTGTAAAGGTTACATTTTGGCTCTTTCTTAGGAAACTTATAAGAAAGCATAGACCAAAAAAATAAAAATAAAAGTTCCTTAGACAAATCTGAAAGAGACATGTGAACATAGAGGAAAGACTTGTTGGCTTTACATTTTACCTATAAACTAAAGTCATTTCCATAAAGACTTGTTGGATGATCTCTGCACAGAAAGGACCATGCAAGCAGAATCATAGAAATTTTTAATGAGAATTATAGATTAAATAGCTTACTATATACCATGGAACCATCAGATCAGGTCACCCAATGATGATGGTAAAGATATTCCTCCTCTCTGAAAGACCACAGAGGCTAGAAATTCGACATATTCATGAAAAGAAGGTTCGAGATTGAACTCATCTTCATTCATATTAGTGTCAATGCAGCAGCACAAATATCTAATCAACAGTTTGGATTTTACCACAAGGACATAATAAAAGGCGGTTGTTAACCTCCAAAATTTTTTTTTTTTTTTTTTTAACTCAATAATAAGTCACTTTTATACATTCAGTATCTCAGCTTCACCAACTGTACAAGATTCCAATGATCTATTATCCTGACTAAAGACAAGGGTTCTAAGAAAGTGACCAAGCAAGAAACACTTACTTGTGTACTCTTAATATCACCAAGCTTTTATTCTATGGTTCACTAATTAATTAACAACTAAGAACTCTGGAGGAACTAAACTAGTCTGTATAAGAAATCCAGAATTTGCAATCAAAGGTATATATACAAAAGAAAAAGGAAGAGAACTCTTATTCCTTGTTACCGAATTTCTTGGCAATGACAGGACGAACATCGGTAGCATCAGCCAATGTCTCTAAGAAGGGAAGTAATGAAATCAAACCATCATCAGTTGGATCATCATACCAACTTTTGATAGGGATCCCATTATTTATTTGCAATCTGTACACCTGAAACAATAACAATGAGGGTCCATGTGAATGAAACTAAACGAAACAACAAAACATTACGAGCAAGGCTCTTATTGGGAATGTGAGTATATAGAAAAAATAAATGAAAGATAGGTACTGAAGTGAATCTTTTAGAAAATACCTGTGGACAGTTGTCAACTATGGCCACTTTTGCCAGATCAAGACCCAAAACAGTTAAATCTTTAGTATAAATCCCCTCTGAAAGAATGCATGAATCCCGGTAAAAACGTTGCGATACAAACTTCCCATCTGGATCCAATATATCTAGAAGCTGAGAGGCATAGATGCTGTGGCTAGCCGTGAAGATGACAACATGAAACAGTTCAACCACCCTCTCTAAGAACTTGTAAAGGTGTGGCCTTTGTTTCACATAAACAGTGTTCTCTTGCATATTGAAAGAGACTCTGAAGGAGAAGTCTTTATCTCTGCAGGCTTCCAAAGTCGAATGAACCAAAGTTTCTGCAATAAGTGTTTTTAAGATGATTAGTAAGTGTGGTGGTGTTACCATGGAGGAAAAAGTTAACCAAGTGGCTAAATTAAAGACACAAAATTAAATCTGTGACTAATAAGTTAATCATAAGTTTACCATCCAAATCAAGAACAAGGGTTACCGCCTTCTTTTTAAGAGAGTCTTTAGGCTGCATATCAGGGAAATAGTTGCATACGACATCAGATAATTCCGGTTGATTTCTTATGAAAAGCTGTGGATCAAAATCTTCAGTTTGTTCGGATTCAGCATGAGCCTCAGCTGCTTCCAAGTCTTGTGATCTTGACCGATTAAATGCCATAAACAAGTCATGTTTATCGACATTAAACCTGCTGTCCTCATCAGACTTAACATCATCACTGCTGGCTGATCCATCTTCTAAGTAAGGTAATAGCATGTACTGCTCAGCTACATCAAGTAACACACTTGGCTCTGGAAAGATGTAACGAGGAAATGGACTTATCTCAGTGAAAACATCAACGTTTCCATTCTCATAGAATGGTAAGCTTGCAATTAGCACATCAGAGAGAAAGCAATCAGAAACGTTGTAAGATTGATTGTTACTGCTCTCATCAGCTCCCCATCTAGACATTTCCCAGTGCATGCTGTTTCCTGCTACAGATGAGGAAAGCCATTATTAGATTCTTCAGTATTCAAACAAAGACAGCTTAAACGTGCAAGAGTATAAGAACACCTCGATTAGTTACAGTAAACAGTTCATCATCCAGAACAGGTGAAAATATTGTATCCATGTTTGACGCATAATCAGAGGCAATGTCCTGCACATGAATGTCCAAATGTAAATAAAACTTTCCTCATATATGCTTAACCCAGCTTTACCAATGAAGAAACTTACCATTTTTTCGACAGATCTAGAATCATCAAAGGGAGATGCATATGCCACACTATCTTCAACTAGTAGGTCTTCTGGTTCATTGGTTTCAACATCTCGAGTAGATGAATCCAAACCTATACAAACCAACAGCACTTTCAGAACTACTTCAGTTAAAACAAACAGATACACACCAGGAACAAAAGAAACATGACCAAAATGACAACCACAACAAAATAAATTTAAAAAAAAAAAAAAAAATCCAAGCCAATGAGCATATCATGTATCAATGGGGCAGTCTATATCAAAGTAGACCTATATCTAGAATTCAAGAAACAAGCCTTACATATATTTTGTTGCTCATTGTTATGGAAATTATCATTAGCAGTGGCCAAGTGTTCCATTGGCTCCGATAATTTTTGCTCAGAGCATGAATTTTTGAAATCTTTATGAGGTCTTTTTTCTCTTAACGACTCTTTGCTTATCTTGCTCTTCATTTTCAAAAATGGCATTGGCACTGTCTCTTGAACTATATCGACCTCGTATAAACCACATTTAGCTGCAAAAGGAATCGTCTAAAGATCGAACCAGCAGCAGAGATGCTACCAAAAACAAAAAAAAAGTATCCATTTACAATCAGCCATCTTCATTATGAGCTTAAACATTAAAAAAACATAGAATCATACACAACGATTAATAAATACATATAGATGGAATTGGATACAAAAAAATATATGAAAAAAATAGCAAAACTGAAGTTCCAATTCCAGTAAAACTATAATATTGTTGACAAAAATTCGAATATAGCTAAGTGAAAGTCAACCGATAAAAACCATAAGAAAATGCTAAGAAACGTAAAACCAATCATGAAAACGAAATCTAAAGCTAAATCAATAAAAACTTATAATCCAGGATTGAATATTGCAGGTTTTTTTATTTTAAGAAACTCAATTATTCACATAAAAAAATTCACGGACTAATAAATCGAAAGTTAAGCACCAAAGAAGAAAACAGTAAAGTTAAAATAGAAAATTGTAGAGAAAGACAAGAAATCGAATGAGTTGAAGAAGAAGACCGGACCTGAGGAAGCAGGAGGCTCTGTTTTTTTTTTTTTTTCTCAACACAAATTCCACAAATCAGAGAAGCTTATTGGACGAAAGTGACGGCTACGATCAAATCTTTTGGTGGGCGGGTTTAACCAATACTAACATGACACGTTCGCTCATCTTTAAATTTTTTAAAATTTTGTTCCTTTTTTAAAGTTAGGTTTAGTGGGCTTAGGCCCATAATACGTATGTTTTGTCAAATTGACCCCCAAAAGGCGTCCTTATCCAGTATTCCCATTATTATTTTTATTTTTATTTTCTATATATTCAATCATTAAAACATTCCCACATTCTTTTCTCCAAAAGTTTGTTTCTTATTCCGTTTAAATATATAAAAAACATATGAAACTATAAACGAAATAAATATCACGGAAATTTAAGTCGGGTAAAAAATGTTAAAATCTTATGTGACTACGAACCCTAAGAATAGATAATTTAGAAAATATGAAGGAAACTACAAACTAAAAATAACTAAATTTTAATTGATTCACTATTTTTTTTTTCAAAATTAAAAAATTGATATTATATCGACGGAAACCATAAACTCTGGATTTTCAAGTTTTGCTTGATATTTGACAGATATCTTAAATTAAAACATATGCTTATTTACTTTGGTATGGTGGACTTCAGGTTTGTTTCAGTGTATAATAGACTCCATTCTCGAATCTAAAATTCAATTCTCAGTTATTTTTTGGGGCAATTCTTAGAAATGAGTCTTTCACAATTTAATTATGAAAAATAAACTCTTAGAATGTAAAAATTAGAATATAGAGATTCCATTTTTTACAACAAAATTGTGAAAGAGTCCATTTAAGACTTCTAAACAAATCTAAGAAAACAACGGTTCTAAAATATGCAATTTTACTTTGGCCATGAATGGTTGTAGATTTTGAAGTAGTTTTTAGTTTTAATTTTTTCTAAAATCTATTTTATATCCAATCATGATTATGAAAAAATAGTTTTCCAAAAGAATAGGAAATCCAGATTTTTTTATAGTTTTTGTCAATTTTCAAAGAAAATCTAAAATCTATGTTTTAGTAGTTTTTCACTTTTTAATGTGATTTGACTTATTTGTTTGCATTTTTAATTTTAATTTTTTTTTTTAATACAATTCTAAAAACCATAATCCAGAATCCAAAAACTAAAAACCAAAAACTATAATCCAAAAACCAATTAAAAACTTGCAAACATTCATGACCTTTATCATTATCTAAACATTTAATTGTGTTTTAATTTTATTTTATTTTTAATATTAATTTATTAAATACCTTAAAAAGTAACTAACATACCAAAAGAAATTTTGTTAATTTGTCACTATTTATGTAAATGAAAACTTTCCAAAAATTTGAATCTTTTACTTTTTTCCCCAAAACCATTAACCCCAAACCCAAAGAGTAAAACAAATAAAAGAGGATTTTATTTTTTTCCCAATACTTAAAGCCAAAAACAAGAGAGATATATTGAGAATCATATTTTGTTTATAGAGTCGCGACTGTAAAGAGCTCGAGAAGGATTCGTGCGTTAGAAAAATTTACATTTCAGATCTGGTTCAGATTATTCGGTAATCCAGAGAGAAATAATGGGCGATCGAGACGGTAGCGAATGCGCCATTAGTACCATGAACGCAGGTGTTCCGGAGTCCTCGATAGAGATCTATGTGATGCTCGTGGAGTGTGATATGGATCTTGATAAAACAGTTACACGATTGCTTTCTCAAGGTTTCTTTCTTCGATCTCTAAATTTTTCTCTTGCCTTTTTTTAGGAGTTTAACTTTGAATTTTGTTTGGTTGAAGTAGAAGAGCATAAAAATAAAAAATTTAAAAGGGTTTCTCTAGAGTTTTTTCTTAAGTTTCTGAAAAGATTTTTTTCTTCTTATCTTGTTAAAACTTCTGTAAGAGAATATAAGAACTTTTCTTTTTTTTCTTTATGTTTCTTGAAATTGTAAAATTTATGGAATTGATTGGATCATAATTTGTTACCTCCAAAAACATCAAAATCTTTTTTTTTTAGTTTTGCTTATTTTTCTTCTCTTAAATTTGCTTTTTTTGGTTCCCGAAGCGATTGATTGTGTTTAATTTCATTTTCTCAGAATGTTACTTTGTTAAACTTGTTTCAGATACATTTCAAGAGGTAAGAAACAAAAGAAACAAGAAGAAAGAGGTTTGTAGATAGCAAAAAACACCAACTTGTTTAGTTAGGCAGATTGTTACATCCAGGGGCAGAGCCAGTGAAAAAAATTACCTAGTGCAAAAATGTTGTATGAGAGATTTGAACCCCTGATCTCACATTTAAAGTAGTGCAACTATACCATTTTTGTCACATTAGTTATATTATACAATGTTAAAATTACAAATACATATATTTTAGGTAGTACAACTGCATTGTATCTCATCAATGTGGGTCCGCCCCTGGTTACATCTAAACACCAACTACTCTAGTTTTCATATTCTAATTGATGATGATTTTCTTCTTGGCTTATTTGCCTCTTTGATTAGACTAAAGACCATGTAGACTCCTGGACGCGTAACATCCCAAACCGTGGAGCTAGAAGCTTTAATGAGAGTTACAACACCTCTCGAGGAAGCAGAAATAAGTATAACTCTAATGGTAATAAGAAGAGACTTTTCTTTAACTTTTGTTGGTTGTGGTTTTTTTATCTCTCTTCTTAAGATTGGGCATATTGTCACACTAACCATTCATCTATTCTTGTTTCACAGTATCCAGCAGAAAGTTGCTTGACGATGATTCTAGAGACTTCACAGTATGTGAAGATAAAAATAAAAAAGCTGAGAGACCATCTAATGAGGAAAATGGAGGTGAGATTTTATTAATTCTTTGTGAGTCTTGATTTTAGCTCTTTCTTCCTCTTTGTCAATGTTTTTGAGTTCTTTTTTTGCTTTTTCCACTATTTCAGCCGAAGATGTTTTTTCATCTGTTGTTACTGGTTTTGAGCAACTTACTATTGACAATGAAGAAGATCATGAAGCATTGTCGAAAGAAGACAAACATGCGGTGATAATCCCTAATCACCTGCAAGTCCATACCGCGGAATGCTCGCACCTAAAGCTTGGTATTTTTGGCTCCGGAATTGGATCTCGTCAAGTTAGTGACTTGAATGATAACTTAGAAGAACCACTAGTTACAGAGGATGACTCATCATTTATACATTCTGACACTAACTTCTATGGAGAGAAAGGAGAACATCTTGCAAATGTTGCTACCAATGAATCCTATCAGATCGATTCAAGTGCCCGAAATAACCAATCTATCATGGATTCTAAGAATGAAGCAGTGCCACATGAACCTCCTCAAGAAGAAGGTCATTAGTACAAGTTTTCATCTTCTACAGATTATGGATTTGAAAATAACCAACAGTTGAATCCTCCTTCGGAAACAAATCCACAAATGGAGAATACCTTCCCCAATGTAATGGTAAAAAAAAATCACTATTGAGCCTTTAAATTCATAACATAATCAAAATATCATTGAAAAGATTTTTACCATTAATGCTTCTTCTTTTTTAAAATGTTCAGCAGCAAGGAGATACAAGTTCATTACCCAATATTCTGCTTCCATCAGTGATAGGATCTCGTCAAGTTAGTGACTTGAATGATAACTTAGAAGAACCACTAGAACAAGAGGATGATTCATTATTCATACATTCTGTCACTAACTTCTATGGAGAGGAAGAAGAACATCCGACAAATGTTGCTACTAATGAAAAAGTTTCTTATCAAATCGATTCAAGTGCCCGAAATAACCAGTCAGTCATGGATTCTAAGAATAAAGCAGTGCAACATGAACCTCCTCAAGAAGAAGGTCATCAGTACAAGTTTCCAACTTCTACAGATTATGGATATGAAAATAACCAACAGTTGAATTCCCCATCAGAAACAAATCTCCAAATGCATAATCTCAATAACTTCCCCAACATAATGGTAACAAAAAGTACTATTCAGCCTTTAAAAAATATTACTGTAAAGATTTTTATCATTTATGCTTTTTTTTTTTTAATGTTTAGGAGCAAGGATACACAAGTTCGTTACTCAATACTCTGCTTCCATCAGGTATTAATGATGCAAGAGAACCTAATATTCATTACTCGCCTTTCCCAACGAAATACAACACTACTACTCCCTCTTCACTTAGCGGTCCATCAATTTCCATGGTTGAGGTAACCAAACTCCCCTTTTTATTCCATATAAACATATTCCAAGCTTTCCTCTTATACCATTTTTTACAAACAAATTGTTTTTTGCAGGCACTAAGAGCAGCGAGTATGTCTCCTCAAAATGTAATGCCAAGTGCCGAACAACAAGCATCAGCTCTTGCACAACAAGCAGCAGCTCTTGCTCAACAAGCAGCAACTCTTGCACAACACCTTTCCTTAAACACATACTCTCATCAGCATGGGATGTCACTAGGGCCTTATGGTAATTTGATGAGTTATACATACATGCCACAAAGTTACAACCCTTACTTGCTTTCAAGCTTTCAGCAGTTGCCCATTGGTAACCATCAGTCTTTACCTGGTATGCTTCCTCAATACAAAACTCAAGCAACCACTCCTTCTCATATGCCTTCTGCCTACGGGTTTGGAGGTTCCTCTTCCTCGAGTAACAACTTCCCTGTGAATTCCAAAAATGCTCCAAAATCCTATGAAGATTTCTTAAGCTCACAGTTTAAAGATAGCAATGACTTGGCATCATCACTTCAGCAGAAGGTAAACCATAAAATTCTTCGTCTCATATTTTAATCTTGTTTAGTGTAAGCATTGAAAAAAAATTATGTTCGGTTTTCTTGGTTTAATTGGCTTGAGAGTTTTATAATGGAGTAAACCAAATTTTTGATTTGTTTCGGTTTCCCATGGGGGGTTGGCTCAGTTTGTTTTACAGTTAACTAGGATTGAATTTTTGTTGGAACTGTTTAGTTTAAGAAAATCAGTTTAGTTTGGTTTCTGGTTAGGTTGGTTTTGGATGAATAGATATATTAAAATTGTATTAATAATATATTTTCATCTTTTTTATTTTGTTGCGGTTTTGTTTTGAATGGTTAAGGTTTCGTCGGTGCTGACCGAATTTTTAAACAATTTTTAGTTTGGTTTTTGGTTCAAAAATTGTATTGGTGTTATTTGAGCTCATCTATGTTTTGCAAACTTTAACATGTAGGTTTATTTTTTTTGTTATTTGATCCGCAGAACGAAAACTCAG